>CAWUFW010008263.1:0-600000 GCA_963921515.1 Calotriton arnoldi
TTCCCAGCATGCCCATACTTCCTTCCTTTTGAGTGGACTTCACTGTGTGTGAGTGTGACAGCAATGACAAGATGGCTGACAGTGTGGTCCTGTTGTTTGTTGGTGCACAGTTCCCAGCAGGGCCTTGTGCTCCCCACAGCAGTACCCAGTGTCAGCCATCTTGTCAGTCCTTATCCACTCCCTGTGATGTGAGCATGGTTCAGAGTGGTGTTGATGGGCCAATTGTGAGGGTGAGCAATATCTGTGACTACAACTCCCATCATGCTATTGCCTACACCCCCCTTTCCAGCATGCCCGTACTTCCTTCCTTTTGACTCTGCTTCCGTGTGGGGTAGTGTGCCTGTGCTGACAGGAAGGCTGACAGTGTTGTCCTTGCGTTTGTTTGGCTACAAGTCCCAAGAGTGTCCCTGTGCTTCACACAGCATTACCCAGGGTGGTGGTTCTTTGTGGGATCTTCATTTGGTGTGTGAGGCATTGCATTCTCCCAGGTGGGTTATGTGGAGTTTGTGTTGAGGGGGTGTGTGAGGAGAGCTGCTTGTAACTATGGTCAGTGCTGTCAGTCCTCCTTCCCACCCAGCCAGATATCCCACCATGCAACGTGCTTGCATTGCAGGGAGTGCAAGTTGGCTTTCAGGATGTCAGGCAGTGGTGTTCTGCTGTTTGTTGGTGCACAGTTCCCAGCAGGGCCTTGTGCTCCCACAGCAGTACCCAGTGTCAGCCATCTTGTCAGTCCTTATCCACTCCCTGTGATGTGAGCATGGTTCAGAGTGGTGTAGATGGGCCAATTGTGTGGGTGAGCAATATCTGTGACTACAACTCCCATCATGCTATTGCCTACACCCCCTTCCCAGCATGCCCATACTTCCTTCCTTTTGAGTGGACTTCACTGTGTGTGAGTGTGACAGCAATGACAAGATGGCTGACAGTGTGGTCCTGTTGTTTGTTGGTGCACAGTTCCCAGCAGGGCCTTGTGCTCCCCACAGCAGTACCCAGTGTCAGCCATCTTGTCAGTCCTTATCCACTCCCTGTGATGTGAGCATGGTTCAGAGTGGTGTTGATGGGCCAATTGTGAGGGTGAGCAATATCTGTGACTACAACTCCCATCATGCTATTGCCTACACCCCCTTTCCAGCATGCCCGTACTTCCTTCCTTTTGACTCTGCTTCCCTGTGGGGTAGTGTGCCTGTGCTGACAGGAAGGCTGACAGTGTTGTCCTTGCGTTTGTTTGGCTACAAGTCCCAAGAGTGTCCCTGTGCTTCACACAGCATTACCCAGGGTGGTGGTTCTTTGTGGGATCTTCATTTGGTGTGTGAGGCATTGCATTCTCCCAGGTGGGTTAAGTGGAGTTTGTGTTGAGGGGGTGTGTGAGGAGAGCTGCTTGTAACTATGGTCAGTGCTGTCAGTCCTCCTTCCCACCCAGCCAGATATCCCACCATGCAACGTGCTTGCATTGCAGGGAGTGCAAGTTGGCTTTCAGGATGTCAGGCAGTGGTGTTCTGCTGTTTGTTGGTGCACAGTTCCCAGCAGGGCCTTGTGCTCCCCACAGCAGTACCCAGTGTCAGCCATCTTGTCAGTCCTTATCCACTCCCTGTGATGTGAGCATGGTTCAGAGTGGTGTAGATGGGCCAATTGTGTGGGTGAGCAATATCTGTGACTACAACTCCCATCATGCTATTGCCTACTCCCCCTTCCCAGCATGCCCATACTTCCTTCCTTTTGAGTGGACTTCACTGTGTGTGAGTGTGACAGCAATGGCAAGATGGCTGACAGTGTGGTCCTGTTGTTTGTTGGTGCACAGTTCCCAGCAGGGCCTTGTGCTCCCCACAGCAGTACCCAGTGTCAGCCATCTTGTCAGTTCTTTTCCACTCCCTGTGATGTGAGCATGGTTCAGAGTGGTGTTGATGGGCCAATTGTGAGGGTGAGGGTGACTACAACTCCCATCATGCTATTGCCTACACCCCCCTTCCCAGCATGCCCGTACTTCCTTCCTTTTGACTCTGCTTCCCTGTGGGGTAGTGTGCCTGTGCTGACAGGAATGCTGACAGTGTTGTCCTTGCGTTTGTTTGGCTACAAGTCCCAAGAGTGTCCCTGTGCTTCACACAGCATTACCCAGGGTGGTGGCTCTTTGTGGGATCTTCATTTGGTGTGTGAGGCATTGCATTCTCCCAGGTGGGTTATGTGGAGTTTGTGTTGAGGGGGTGTGTGAGGAGAGCTGCTTGTAACTATGTTCAGTGCTGTCAGTCCTCCTTCCCACCCAGCCAGATATCCCACCATGCAACGTGCTTGCATTGGAGGGAGTGCAAGTTGGCTTTCAGGATGTCAGGCAGTGGTGTTCTGCTGTTTGTTGGTGCACAGTTACCAGCAGGGCCTTGTGCTCCCCACAGCAGTACCCAGTGTCAGCCATCTTGTCAGTCCTTATCCACTCCCTGTGATGTGAGCATGGTTCAGAGTGGTGTAGATGGGCCAATTGTGTGGGTGAGCAATATCTGTGACTACAACTCCCATCATGCTATTGCCTACACCCCCCTTCCCAGCATGCCCATACTTCCTTCCTTTTGAGTGGACTTCACTGTGTGTGAATGTGACAGCAATGGCAAGATGGCTGACAGTATGGTCCTGTTGTTTGTTGGTGCACAGTTCCCAGCTGGGCCTTGTGCTCCCCACAGCAGTACCCAGTGTCAGCCATTTTGTCAGTCCTTATCCACTCCCTGTGATGTGAGCATGGTTCAGAGTGGTGTTGATGGGCCAATTGTGAGAGTGAGCAATATCTGTGACTACAACTCCCATCATGCTATTGCCTACACCCCTTCCCAGCATGCCCATACCTCCTTCCTTTTGACTCTGCTTCCCTGTGGGGTAGTGTGCCTGTGCTGACAGGAAGGCTGACAGTGTTGTCCTTGCGTTTGTTTGGCTACAAGTCCCAAGAGTATCCCTGTGCTTCACACAGCATTACCCAGGGTGGTGGTTCTTTGTGGGATCTTCATTTGGTGTGTGAGGCATTGCATTCTCCCAGGTGGGTTATGTGGAGTTTGTGTTGAGGGGGTGTGTGAGGAGAGCTGCTTGTAACTATGGTCAGTGCTGTCAGTCCTCCTTCCCACCCAGCCAGATATCCCACCATGCAACGTGCTTGCATTGCAGGGAGTGCAAGTTGGCTTTCAGGATGTCAGGCAGTGGTGTTCTGCTGTTTGTTGGTGCACAGTTCCCAGCAGGGCCTTGTGCTCCCCACAGCAGTACCCCGTGTCAGCCATCTTGTCAGTCCTTATCCACTCCCTGTGATGTGAGCATGGTTCAGAGTGGTGTTGTTGGGCCAATTGTGTGGGTGAGCAATATCTGTGACTACAACTCCCATCATGCTATTGCCTACACCCCCCTTCCCAGCATGCCCATACTTCCTTCCTTTTGAGTGGACTTCACTGTGTGTGAGTGTGACAGCAATGGCAAGATGGCTGACAGTGTGGTCCTATTGTTTGTTGGTGCACAGTTCCCAGCAGGGCCTTGTGCTCCCCACAGCAGTACCCAGTGTCAGCCATATTGTCAGTCCTTTTCCACTCCCTGTGTTGTGAGCATGGTTCAGAGTGGTGTTGATGGTCCAAATGTGAGGCTGCCCATTATCTGTTACTACGAGTCCCATCATGCTCTTGGCTACACTGACTTCACCAGCATACACAGGATTCCTTCCTTTCTGTGAGCTTCCCTGTGAGGTGGTGTTCTAGTGGTGGCTAAATATCTGACAGTGTTTGTTAGTTAGATTTGTGTCACTGCCTAGCTCTATTTGGTATTGGGTTTGTACATGTCATGACACAGTTACATATCACTATGACATGGCATGTATTGTGTTTATCTGACTGACATACACTTCTTGGGATGATTATCTTTTGGTTGCTGTTGATTTGCTAGGGGTGCATGGTTTGACTATCCCCTTGACAGTGACGTGTGTGTATTGGCACACAATATTGTGTATATTAGTTGTGTACTCACCAGGCTCTGGGATGTTTGTTAGTCCATATACGCTCACTGGTGGTAGGATGGCCCGCACCTTCTCCTCCCAGGGCCTGAGGTATACTGGTTTGGCCGGAGGGCCACTGCCGGTGTGCTGGCTCAGGAGGTAATCCTTCTTCAGTAGGTCCCTGACCCTCCTGCGCACATCATACCACCTGTTCTGGATGTCTTCCTTTGTGCACAAACATGGTGATTGTGCGTTCACCCTGTCGACGATCCTCGCCCACATCTTGGTTTTCTGTGCCATGGGGGTCTGTTGGACCAATGTGCCAAACAACTGTGGCTCTACCCTCAGGATCTCGTCTACCATGACTTCCAATTCACTATCTAGGAACTTTGGATTCTTCTTTAGGGGCATGGTGATGGGTGGTGGTGGTGATTGATGTGTGTGTGTGTGCAGGTGAGGGTGTGTGTGTGTGTAGGTTTTGCTGTGTGTGTGTGAGGGTGCTATTTGTTGAGGTGCTAATGGTGTGTGGCTTTTGTGTTGGATGAGCTGTGTGTGTGTCTGCTGTCTGCTGGTGTTCTGTGCTGGCAGGTCAGTGGAATTTGCAAAGGATCATGGTAGGGATTTGTGGCCTTTATGTAGGTGGAGTTGGGGGTGTGTTCTTGTTCCATTTCCCCCCTGTATTTATTGGCTTTGTCATTGCTTGTTTGGCCCTCTTTTTTTGTATTTTTTCATTTGTGATTATTGTGCATGTAGGAGTCGTTCTTCTGACCGAGTAGGACGTTGCAGTTATCTCGTGCGCGCCTCTCCGAGTCGTTCCCGCTGTGTTTCAGCTCAGTTTCATATGCGGCGTACGCGCCGGTCGCGGTGTATTGTGTTTGTTCGGCTGAGTTTTGTATGCGTGTCGGTCGTACGGCTTGGGCTCCGTGCGAATCGGTCTGCTTTTGCACCCATTGCATCGTACTGCGCGGATCGGAGTTCACGGGTACGTTTCGTTCGGGTTTATTCCTGGTGCGTGTCGGTCGGTTCGATTTGCGTGGTTGCCCGGCCGGATAGCTTGTTTCCGTCCGGGTCGGTCGGTCGTTCGCCTTGAGTTCCGTACGAGTCGGTCGTGATTCACATGCATTTCATCGTACTTCCCAGGTCGGGCAACGCCGGTACGTGTCGGTCGGACTATGATCCCGTACCGAGTCGGTCGGTATTTTTTCCGGCCCGAATCGGATTCGGCCCCTAAGTCCGGACATAGAAATCTTCAACGGGGCTTCGACTAAAGGCTATCTGACAACAACGCCCCCTCCTCGTACACTGCCTGCAGACTTGCCCCGCTGAATTTGATCTTCTCAGACACTTTTCCTCAGAATTTCTTCTAAGTCAGGTAAGCGCTGACTGGACCACACTCTTCGTGGTCGGCCACATTTTCCGACTTTGACCCGGTCTTGCGCGACTAGATGTCCGCTGTTGGCGCTTTCATCTTTTAGGCACTAATTTTCCCTAAAACTTAAAAAATTCATAACTCGACTTCAACTGATTTGTGTGATTTTGGAGTCAAATCATTTATTAAAATGTGCTCGTTTTTTTTTAATTGGTTTTGGGATTTTTCTTGTGTTGTGTTTTCACTTTATTACTGTTTGCATGCTGTAGAAATACTTTCCACATTGCCTCTAAGTTAAACCTGACTGCTTTTTGTGCCAAGCTACCCAGAATTAAACACAGATTAATTTAGAGGCTATAGTTCACCCTGCAAGGGATTGTGTCTGTTGATTGACTGGGGCTCACACCTCAGTCAACCAAAACCCAATGTCTCACTGTTATGAATAAAAAATAAAAAATAAAAAATGAATTCAGCATACTCCGAGAGATTGCTTCCAAAGGCCTCACAATTCATATGATCTTCTCAACTGAGCAATGATGAAGTGCCTTATTCTGTATAGAAGGTATAGAACGTGAGCCTGTACTGACTAGTGCTTAAGTACACCTAGCAACACTGTGAGCACCAAACACAATCTGCAATGAAACATGATGTCCACCGCCCCCTGCCACCCAGAGAATGTGACGAGGGACCCATAAGACTTTTAAATCTCACCCCAGGTCATAGCCTTAGGTTTGAAGGGGGTCCCCTGAATGGTGGAGAGCATGCGTTATGCCCTTTTTGAAAGGAGTATTGAAAAAACAAATATAAATAAAATATGCCTGCCATTATGATTTCCTTGAGCTGTAAGACGGATTTTACAATGCGCGATGCTTGGTATGAGCAAAATATTTGAAGGGGAAAGAGCATATCAAAAGGAGGAAGTTCTCATGTAGAACCAAACTATGCTTTATTAGCATTATAAATCTTTGGAATCATTGACCTCAGGTGCCAAGAAGGGTGGGTAAACACTCTCATGACAGCATCAATTGAAATAAGAGGAAGTTAATTTGTTATATATGTAAACTTTTTGCTGTTATTCCCTTCACATGTTAATTACTGTTCTCACTTTTCTGTTTTTTTCAGTCAACACCTAGCTAGAAATTAATGAACACAAGAAATAGAAACACATTAAATTGAGGAAGTGTTTGGCAGTGATTATCAAGACCTCATTCTCCAGGTAGAAATAAATGAAAATGAAGTTATACTATTTTCATATGGCAGACAGTGCTTGGGACCTTGGAGTAGATTTTGTACCAATGTTGACATTATTTCATAATCAAATGTACCCTAAATTTTGAAAGAAGAGGGTAAAAAAAAGTGATGAAAAGCTGTTCACAGCAGGCGAGGAATATGGACTTTAGATGAGTAATGCTCCACCATTGCGACATGTGCATGACAAGACAAAACAGCCATGCACTTATTAACACAATTTCTAGCCTACATAAAATTCATGAAAAGTACAGACTTCTAGCTGCCAACAAATACAATGCTTCCATCAGCTTAATCTACTTCAAACATGATCAAGCCTATGGAGCAGGCTATGTGAAAATATATTAACAAATGCAATAGTATGGTGTACGGTAATTTACTAGGTGGAAAGTAGCACTGACTAAAAGCCTGACAAGTAAAACAATTGTTAATATCGGTGAATGCAATGTCAATGTACGCCATGATATATGCACCCATAACAACGTCAATACCAGTAAATGCAATGTCAATGTACGCAATAATCTATGCATGCATAGCAATTTCAATAGCAGTAAAAATTATGTTGGTGTATGCCATACACACTGGCCCACACTAGCTCTCCATGAGGTAAAAAACCACCTGTGTCCCCCTTATCAGATGGTTGTACTTATGGTTCATGACTAGGCCCGGATCTACATGCCTTACAACAATGTGCAATCGTTTTATTGTACCTCAAGAACTGTATATCCTAACGACCAAAACTTCTGTATATTAAGACTGTCTTCAGAGGGAACACGGTTGATGCTCTCCCAGCTGCTGCGTTTAATTAAACCAACTTGTTCCTGTTTTGCCAAATTCCTCTTGTCTTTTCATTTTTTAAAGGTAAATTCATATTCGAGCAACGTTTTGGCGAGCCAGCCAGGAGAGATTGGTTTATCAAGCACGACTGCTGCCGAAGGACAAGGGCCCCTGCCAGAACAGATTTACATCTGCGCAGCAAGACCAGTGAGCAGATGTCATCATTGATAAAAAAAGTTCTACTGAATCGATGGAGCAGAAGTCCATCCGGAGGCCAGAGACTACATCTGATCCTTAGTCCCAGCATGTGGCTTGTGACAAACTAGGACAAGCACGTGAATCACTTTTTCCCTAGTCAGCACCCTAGAGAAGATGACAGCAGTTTGCAGTCTAGTTTGCTTGGACCGCTGAGCATTACAGAGATGGTACTTATAGGCCCTGGGTGTGTTATAGGGTCACCTATTTATTCTTGCTTGGGCCGCTGAGCGTTAGTCGATGGTCTTATTTATTTCACTTGGACTGCTGAGTGTTACACAGATGGCACCCAAAGGCCATGGGTGTGATATACAATCACCACCTTGATCTTATTTTTTAGTGAAAGGTGTTTTCTTAGAGACTGTCAGTTTTTTAACACGGTCAGTGTCTGAGAGAAGTAAAGATGTGGTTTTTTTTTGCTTGGACCGCTGAGCGTTACACAGATGGTACTCATGACCCCTGGGTGTGATTTAGGGTTTAATTCAGACGTTAGGGAAACATTCAGACTGTGGTGAATGTGGTGTAGCTTGTGCTTGGCCAGAGAGGGCCAATAATTGCCAGGTTTTTCCTTTTTCTCCACGCAAATTGTTATTATTTTTGGCCCCAGCTGATACTGACAGACTATCGGACTCACTTAACTCCATGTACCACAAAGAGTATCCCCTCTCCTTGGGCAGTAGGCGCTAGGAGAGGGCTATGACTTTTGGACAAAATAATCATTTTTTCTGTCAATTTTTTCTCTTCTAGTTTCTTTCAGGTTATTTTCATTTATGCATAGTTGATGTTGTGGGGCTGTTAGATTTTGTAATTGCATTTTAGGTTTAAATGTTATGTCCTGTTAGTAAGTTTATGCGTTTATGAAATAATAACCATTTTCCCCCAAAATCATAATTCCATATTTGCTATTTCGCTGCTAAAAATCAACTTGAACTGTTCTGAGCTGACCATTGTACTTTCTTACAGGTTGTTACAATTTCATTGCATTGTCTTTGTTGATTGTTAAGTGCTTTTGTGATGCATTGTTTTTCTTAAAATAGAGCTCATAACCAGCAGATTGTTGCCAGTACAACCCTGTGTACACAGTTTCCCACGATCAGTGTAGAACTTGAAAATATTTAAAACTCGAGAAAGTCAAAAGTTTATACACTCCTTAACAAGTCTCCTAAATCCATCATGGAGACACTACTAGACCTCATGCAAGCTAGGTTCCCCACACAGGCACGGAAGCTAGACAAACACTGCCGTGAGCAGCACGCCCTTGGCAAGAAATACACATTTCCCTAGCCTGAGGGGGGAACATTTGATACCAACATAATAGACCACACAAGAACACACATACAGACCAGATATGCAAGTGAAAAGAGGGCTAAACAGGAGGCCCTACTAGAACTATGTGCCATCTTTGAGATGGCCCCTTCTGCAAGGCTATCCTGGAGCCCGAAAGCAGGGCGTCTGCACCTCTCTCATCATACACCGGCAGGGAAGTGCTCTCTCTGATGCCTGCCATCCCAGCCAGCCCTTCGCTGGGTTACACTAATACATCGGTCGAGGGGGCAGTTGGCCCACCACCAGGCAGCAAGCCACCAGACCTAGGGTAGGGAGACCACCAGATCAATCAGCCCAGGTAAAGCTAGCCCCCTTCCAGTCCAGTGCCAGGCTCCCTCGAACGAGGAGCACATGCTCCTAACTGCCCCTCCGAATGCCCTAGAGTCAGAGGGAGGTTCATAGCAGTTCTGGAGGAGGATACCACCAGTGGAGGGAAAGATGGGGTCCCAGCCCTCTGAGGTTTGACGCTGAGGAGGGATCCGTAGGACATTCTCCCCCAGGGTATGCTCAGGCTGCGGAGGAAGCACAAGGGAGTGAGCTTACTGTCAAAACGCTACCAAGAAGAACTGCACACAGCACTAAGCTAAGAAGGCAGCCCAGGTGGGAGTTAGAGGAGAGGCGTGAGTTGAGGATAGAGAGAGAAAGAGCTCTTATCTTGGAAGCCCAATGGGAAGGGAGAACAACGCACCCTCCCCCGGAGGAAGCCAGAGCTAGGTCCAGGGCTCCATCTGAGGATGAGCCTGGGGCAGACTCAGAAGAGAGGCCCCTAACAGAAATCCGCACTCCACCTAGTCGTCAGCGTAGGAGAGAGGCCAACCAATAAATAAGAAATCAGTATAGCTTAACTGAAACACCATTAAGACAGCGGAGGAGTAGAATGGCAGCTTTACGCATGCACGAGGAAAGCGAGAACGTCCGCAGCTCCTCACGAACGTACCGGTCTAGCAAACTGAGCCCTAGAGAGATAGTGTCCAGAGAAGAAGGCAAGTCCTTCGCACAACCATTTTGGCATCTGCTGGCCTACTGGACCAAAAGGGAGAGCCAGTATGATAGACCTTGGCTCAAGGAGGGAACCTTTGAACCAGAGGACATAGCTGTCATGGAAGACAGCATCCGGCACTGAAATCCGTGATGGAATTTCCCCTACATGCAGGAATGTCTGAGAAGAAAGCAGCGCTGCGTCGGGGAGAAACTGACGGAGCCGTTCCACGCCAAAGTATGTCAGCTGCTACAGAAGGGTGTGTCAGGGACCATCTTTGTGCCATGGGCACAGATGGACAAAGAAGGGCTCAGTAACAAACTAGCCCCATTGATGAATGGGGCAGGAAAGTGGATGTCATGTTTTGAGAAAAACACTGCAGAAATCAACTTAGCTATAGGTGACATCAAAAGTCTGCTCAGCAGCCTCATCGAGGAGCAGACAGACACAGGGGCATATTACCAAGCCCCTATTGCCACCACAACGTCACTTTTTGTGACTATGTGGTGGCGATAGGGTCAGCGCCCTATTACCAAGGCAGCATTAAACCACATAACGTGGCTAAAAGCCACATTAAGTGGCTTAACGCTGCCTTGGTAATAGTGCCCCTTTCATGCTAAACTTAGCGTGAAAGGGGCGTGCAGTGGGTGTTGCGGTGGGCGTTCCACCGCAACACCCATTCACCTCGACGCTGCCACCTATTATCAAGAGAGGCGATAATAGGTGGCAGCGCCGAACTTAAGACCAGGAAAATCCTGGTCTTAAGGTGGCGATACGAGGAGAAATGCTTCATTTCTCCTCGTTTTTGCTTTTTCCATGTGTGCTGCCTTGTGCAGCATACATGTAAAAAGCAAAATGCCAAGGTTTGTTTATGTACAGGAAGGTGTCCCTTCCTGTACATAAACAAACCTTTTTTTTAAATGCTATTTTGTAACTTACATGTGTGCTGCATGAAGCAGCACACATGTAAGTTATATAATGGCATTTTAGGTTTGTTTATGCACAGGAAGAGACACCTTCCTGTACATAAACAAACCTCCCTGCTCGCAGGCACCCTTGCACTTTGGTGCAAGGGTGCCTGCGTTGGCGTTAAGTCATGGGACTTAGCGCCATCGCAGGGGGAAACGCCAGGCTGCACCATATCCTTGGTAATATGGTGCAGCCTTGCGTTTCCGAAGTGGCAATGAGAGGCGTTAAGCCAAGGAGGCTAATGCCTCTCACCGCCACTTCCTAGATAATATGCCCCACCGTGTTTTCCCAAGCCTGCATCCCCGCAGTCACGCTGATCAACACTGAGCATGACCAGGGTGCATTCAACTCATTCAGACACCAGATATTGACGGCCCTGAGGGAGATATTCCCTGACCGCCCAGACATAGGAGGGTTGATGGCAAAAAGCATGAAGCCTGGGGAGACCGTGACTGATTTCCTAGATAGAATGAGGGAACGATGGGGACAAGAGACAGGACAGCCCTGGTCCGACATGGGTCACCAGGTTTCATTCTTCTACAACATCCTCGAAAAGGGACCGCCAACTGAGATACGGACTGGACTAGATGGCGTAGTAGGGCTAGACACCAAACCTTGGTGATAAATACTGGCCCACATATTACATTATTATTGGAAAAGACAGAAGAAGGACAGGGACAAGCAGGAGCAAGTCCAAAGAGACACCACCAAATTGGTCTAACAAAAATTGAAAAAGACCGCCCTCAAGGGGGCTGAGTTGTCCGTGAATGCACAAATGGCACTAGTTTTAAAGAGAGCTCGGCATCTGAACCCAAGGGGTAACCGCCCAGTCCTAGCGGTTTAGGTCAGGGAAGCTGGCTACATCCAGGCCTCATAGAGTGCTACTATTGTCACAGAATGGACCACATCACCGACCCATGTCACCTAAAAACATATCACAAGCAGAAAGGAATAGTACTAAGACAGCCCCACAGAATACCCATCCCCAAAACTAAGCCCAGAGCATCGCGAATGCATCATACAATCAGCCTAAAGGAATTCAGGCAACAGCTACCCTGCTGCAGCAGGGGCTGTGTGGTTGGCCAAGCACATGGCAACCCCCACACCAGACAGGGAGTCCAGCCAGCAAGGACCAGGGCCACAGCCACGACAGGGAGGGTGACTGTCTGGGGTGGCAATGCCCTTGCACAGTCACAGAACACAAACATGCAGTAAGTCTACAACCACCTCCCAACATAACATATCACCTTTACACAGATACATTTCTTTACCTGCATTTGCAACCAACCTTTAGGGCTGCAGTACTATATCGATCAGGAATTCATGCTAGAGTTTGCCATCCAGGTGCCTGCAGGGGCTTGGGCTTCCCTCTGCTGTTGCTCCCCAAGGCCAAGGTTGGCTTTGCATGCCCCGGTGGGGGAGACAATCTGACGAGGGGGCAGCGAGGCCCCCAACTGTTGCATAAAGACCAGCACCCAGATCCAATCATCCAATTCCAGCCTTGAGCGAGCTATGTAAGTCTCACCAGCACAAGGGTTTCCACCAAATGGAGGCCCCTTTAAGGTTCCAAAATGAGGCAAATGCTCCAGTGTCATGAGCCAGGTTTCCCACACACCCAGTACAAGGATGTCATCAAAACTCCGAAGCAAGCAATCACATGACACCCAGTCCGTAGGGAGAGTTCATCGAATCCATTAGCATTACCCGCATTGGGCAGATCACGACGAGTCTCAACCGCACACCCGACTCTTGTAAAAAAACTCAGCAAATAAGCACAATCCCAGTCACTCCCCTGCAGAGCCATACAGGGGCCATGAACAACTCCCCGACTACCTCCAGTATGCTACGTTAGAAGCAGTTTCACCCAATACCAAAGGTAAACGCCCAACAGAACCCGCACAAGGAAGCTCGAAAGTAGCCCAAAAACTCCAACATTCCAGAAAGAGGGTGTAACCCAATCACACAACTCCATTAGGGAGAACCTCTTACACACCACGTGCAGAGACCATAGGGACATACACGTGACAACGTAAACATCACCATTACCCACAAAACCCTAAAAATTATTCGCCATTCACTTCCCCTCACATTGCACGCAGCACATGCAGGTCAAAAGGACAACCCCGCACCAATAAAATGACACACACACATACATTTAACCGAAGCAGTATGCAGAGAAAAGTACTCTCCCTGCCATAGTGAGGGGGGGGGGCAAAGTACTCACAAAATAACACTAAAATAACTTAAACTCACCATTCCCTAAAAAGTCCCACAACCCCTTCCGGTACCCCACTAGAAAGTTTTGCACACAGTGAAGCCATAGAGTGTACCCCTAAAAAGAAGGCATAGGAATTTTCTGAAAACTGACTAATGATGTGTTTTTTCCAAGCTAACCTACAACCCACAGCTCTTATTCAACAGGTCTGCAATCGAGCCGCACATGCACCATCATTACAGTGGTCCATCACCCCTTCAACCGAAGCTCCCGAAAGGACTTCAACAAGGCCAACCGCTCAAAAACACAGACTGCAAGTTGACTTTACGGAAATCTTTTGATAAAAAGACTCTTTTTTGCACTGCACCCAGACAAGACACCCATGGACGCCCAGACGATAGACCATCCCAAGACCTACGAATGTTTCCCAAGTTACGTATTTATGTATTCTTGTACACTTTCTGTTTAGAATGGGTGATCTCGCACCCCTCCGGAGCCAGAAATCTGCCTAGTTTCATTGAACTTACCTCGACATTCTAGCAACACTTGAGTAGGGACCTCTCCCACCTCACTTACACTTATGCTGAACTAAACGTTAGCATTCCTCATGCACTACACAGCGTACTCCTACACAAACCATGCTATCTGCACATGACCACTGCGGGCACTCAAACCACAAACGGGTCATGTTACATATGCTTGCTGACACCCCACACCGTAGGTGCAGACAGGCTTTACTTATCCCAAGAGATATCCCCCAAGAAAGCAAAATGTCTTGTACACCAATACCTATGTAGGATTAGGGCCAAGATACAACCCAATAGAGTAGAACTCCATAGAGCAATAGTAAACATCACCCGGTATGAGACCAACCCCACAGCATTGTACATAGCGACATTCAAACTGAGCTAGACAGGACGCGCAGAAGGGGCATTAGAGGGCAGGACACTGTCTGGCCTGAGCCTTTGTAGAAAAGAAGTTCTTGGAGGTAGCAAGACCACCACACCAGTGCACAAATATGTCTGCTCACACCTCCGTCTGTGGTCACAGGGTGGCCCTTTATATATTTGGGGCCACCTTTTTTTAATGACAAATGGATTCCAGTGCCGGGCCATTCACCTTGATGACTTTAGGGGAAATGAGTCCCATGGGAGGAGGTAAAACACCAGCACAGACACCTCATGCCAGGAAATCTGGGATACCAAGATTAATGTGTAAACATGGTTGGAAGGGAAGGGGCAACTCCTAACTGTACGGAAACTTACACTGTATTCTTTGTATTTTAGAGGCAAAGGAACCATACCGCTTGGTACTTATAAGACTACGAAGCAATACTGTATATACCGGTCCTGCAAGGGGGCATCTTCATGTTGATGGATTTCTACTGGCAGTGTGGCGAGCTTGTCTACACCCAGCACGTTCCTGGATGGCGGGTCCTCTGCCTCCTCGTGACCATACACACCCCAACCCTGGTCATCCCTGGCGAAGATCTGTCTGAGTTGTCCCAACATCTGCTACAGTAGAAAACAACTCATTTGTATCAGGCTCCAAGAAGAAGAACTGCTGATTATTTTGGCTGGGCTCAGTGCAAGGACATTCTAGAAGAATTTAGAATGTTTTCTGAAACTCAAGTGAACGCAGGAGGGTCCATACCCTTCTTCACCCTGCAAACGAAGGGAAATGCCCTTTGGTTAGAGATAACCAGGTGGGAAATGCTGAAGATGATCAATGACACTGAACTCGGCTTAAATGCTATCAATGTGGAACTAAGAGCCATCAGCCTCATGGTGATGCAACATCGGTATGTGTTGGACTTAATGACTGTGATGGAGGGTGGGGTGTGTGCCAAGATTGGTGCTTCCTGTCCTACGTTTATTCCTGTAAATGATCACAAAACTGAACTTTCGCTCTTGCCGTCCAAGCACTGCATTGTCTATAAGCTGTCCTGAAGAAGGAGGGAGGTGCCCCTGACCAGGACTGGTTTCATAGTATTTTTTTTTTGGCTCCCCCTATGGGTGTCCAAACTGTTCATGTCATTGCTTCCAGTTATCATTTTTGTACTACTCTTGTGTGGTTTCCTACAAATGGGGGGTTTCCTGCTGTAAAAATGCAGTCCTCAAATTAGGTAGTATGCAAAAAGCTAGAGAAAGGATAGCAGACACTACAGAAACACACACAACCTCGAATAATGTGACAGTCATGACATATGAGAAAAATGATGTCTTTGAAAATTCAACTATGGGGGGGAATGTTAATATTGGTGAATGCAATGTCAATGTACTTCATGATATATGCATGCATAACAGTATTGATACCAGTAAATGCAATGTCTATGCACACAGGCCCTGTGACCCAAACCCAAGCCTACTGATTGATAGGTCACAGGTGGGGTTACACTTAGCCCAAAGACAAATGTGCAAACAGGGAAAACCCTCATGGATCCAATAGATAGGCAGTTATACCACAACCAGGTCCGGGGAGATTGGCCCCAATAAAACACATTTAGCCAAAGGCGCGTGTTCCCAAAATACCACAAAGTCAGATGTCACATGTAGGTAGGAACACTCAGCCAATCAGAACACAGTATGCACACTACACGCAGTGATCACGTGCTCCCCATGCCGGACATCTGGACACACACACACACACACACACACACACTGGCCCACACTAACTCTCCACGAGGTCGAGAGCCACCTGTGGCCCCCTTGTCAGATGCTTGTATTTATGGTTTATGAGTAGGCCCATATCTACATGCTTTACAAGAATCTGTCATTGTTTTATTGTACCTCAAGAACTGTATATATTACTGGCCAAAACTTCTGTACATTGAGACTGTCTTCGGACACAACTCTGTTGATGCTTCCCCGTCCCGCTGCGTTTAATTCAACAAACTTGTTCCTGTTTTGCCAAACGCCTCTTGTCTTTTCATTTTTCAAGGTAAATTAATATCTGAGCAAGACAATAAACAGGAAAAAAAAAGCAGTGCTGCAAGAGTTGATTGTAAGGAGCCTCATTCCTCTACAAACATGCCCCCAGGTCTGGGTAAACCATGGTAGTGAGCAATGGGTCAAAGAGTGTGGAACTTCAACTTAACTAACTTCACATAGCACTGTCTAATGTAGGTAAGATGGGGCAAAAAAGTAAGCGTTTCTAAAAAGACAAATTATGAATTCTTCTACCACATGTCCAATATGAGTGAAAAGACCAGAAATAAATGATTAAATTTGCAGGAACACTACAAATCTGTTTAACCTGACCTGAGTGTTTCTTCTGCTTAAATTGCTCAATAAAAGTCCAGGACAGCATGAGAAATGACACGGGGATTCGAATCTGGAATTACTGATTGCCCCAACATTTCCTCATTGCTTAGTGGACCTTTAGTGGACCCTCAGGTGGCAATTTATAATGAGACACATTTTTTTTTATTCCCTCAATTTACCCCTGGATCTGCATCTCCGGGAACATTTTCCAGGCCAATCGCAATGAGGGCCTAAAATGAAGACCGCAAAAAAGGGTTCTTCTCAACAACAAATCTGACGAATCTAGGATGAGTCCGGTGAATCTGAATGTGTATATACACATACTAATGACTAAATGATGAAATCGATTTCGCTGGGTCAAACCAGTGATAACATTTTATGCAGTGTTTATGTATGAAAACAATTATATAAAACATACTACCTTCTTCAAATTGATGGAGAGACACATGTACACGGACATACGAAGTAGGAAGATAATGAAGTGAAATGCCCTTCCCTCAGAGTCTGTGGAAACAGGTACAATGTAAAATGCCCTAGCTACTGTATACTTTCAATTGTATTAAGGAAATAGATGTGAGGACTATTCTTTTCTTTCTTCTTTATTACAAACTCAGCAGCCATACCATAATAACAGAAAGATTGGGACAGCATAGTCCAAACATCCCTAGCAAAACAATATATAATAATAGTGTCATTTATTCAAACATAACGGACACACATAACGGACATCGAGGAAACAGCATTTCTATTTTTCTTATGCAAGAGTGCCTGATGAGCAATCCATCTTCTGCATTCAAAAGTCTTGTTTCTGGTTCGAACCTGGAGGTGTCAATGCCTGTCTCCGCCATGAGCCATATGATCCATTTGGCGATACTGGGAGAGGATACTGGACCTAACAGCTTCTATATGGAGATAAGAAGCTGTTTGATACTGGGTGTTCTGAGCTTCTCCGTCATGGCCACATATGACCCTAGACACCTAAGCACATAATGCTTTTGGTTATCAGGGAAAGCTGGGTAGGATACCACTCTGATGTTACTTCCAGAAACAGTAAAAGAAACCCCGTCTAGAGTAAAAGGTAAAAAAAGTAAAGACAGATTTATCCAATGCTCTCATATTAAAAACTAATTTACAAGAAATCAAGCATAACAGCACAGTGAGTTTTGCTAAAGTTCCTTCCTAGAAAGGCCTTGGTTGTCTTGCCAAGACCCCAAAAGATTGTGCATATTGATATTGTTATCATCCCATCCGATAACTTATATTATCTAGTTTCAAGAAAGGCAAAACAGCTTAACCCCCCTGAGTAGCTTACAAACTGAAGGATGTTTCCTTGCCGTGACCCCATTAAAAGGGGAATGACCTGAAGAAATCATCAACTTATAAGCATTGATAGTTTGATAGGCGAAACTGTCACTAGCCAGCTCTGCCAAGTAATTCAAAATATGAACAACATCTATCCCTACCTGATCCAAACGGTGTCCCAGACAGCAACGTGTCCATCATCTCCAAGCCAAGCTCTAGTGTTTGATGGTGGACTGTGACCACATCTTCCAGATCTAGCTACATCCTGTGAAATTCCCCATAACACAAGCCTGAGGGAGCACCACAGCACAAGTTGGTTAACTCTGCCTTCGGAATGTTGGAATGGAGGGGCAGAAGTATCAGAGAATCCCAAGAAAGTTCCAATAGAGCTGGAAACCAAATTTGAGATCTCCAAAAGGGTGTCTCAAGTTTCACATCCAACTTCTGTGTTCTTAACTGAGTAAACAGTCTTGTGATTCTTGGAAACCGTTGGAAGGCAGAAATCTGAGTTAGGGACCAGTGCTAAGTCAAAGCATCTGTGGCTTCAACTAGGGGAACTAGAGAACAACTGTTGGTGATCCAGTCCCTAAGCAAATAGGTCCATCTCGCAAGGTCCACATCTCACCATTAACAACTGGGAAACAAGCGCTGAAGTCCTTGAGGAATCTGGAGTTGAAGTCAGCCAAAAGATGCTGGTTGCCTGGCAGGTATTCTGCTGCTCGTGAGATCCATTTGCTGAGGCAGAAATGCCAAAGGTCCTTGACTGATTCCGCCAGTACCCTGGGCCTTGTACCTCCGAGCCTGTTGATATATCAGACTGCTGAGAAATTGTCCATTGTCAAATCACCAAGCAGGATGCTGCCTGGAAGAGAATAAAAGAAGAAGGTTAGTTTGCTGCCTCCTGAAAAAATCCCCATCTGTCTCATGATGGACAGTACCCACTGAAGATTTCTAACCTCCAGAAAGTCCAGAGGGAATACCTTGTTCTTTGTCATACATCTGACGGCAAAGTACCCTGCCAGAAGTTTGAAACATTTGATGTGGATGGTCAGTTCTTCTTTTGACCAATGTCTAACTGTGATAGCCTCTCTACAGCAAACAGCTCTCCTGAATGGCTTGCGTCCAATTTTATCTCTTGGTCAGGATGGCTTCAAAGATGGCCTTGCTGTTCCGAGCCTCCATGGGGTCTATTTACCACCTCCTCTGCATAGAAGAGACATCTCCTGAGATTGGAGGCCTTCAAGCAGTGCAAATCCCTATAGTGCAGAGGGCCTGGGAAGATCGTCTGAATATACAATATCAATAATCTAACTAGTGTGACCAGAAGTTTCAGAGTGTAATCCTACCCTAGTCCATCATTAGTTTTTTCTTGATGGATTTCATTTTCTTCTGGATTAGCTTCCTGATCTGTTGAATTGAGTCCACAACAAAGCCCAGAAAGGATATGTTCTAGGATGGTACAATCTCTGACTTTTCTTTGTTGACGATGAATCCCAGACTCTCCAGGAGTAAGATTGTCACCCATAGTTCTTGTAGAAGTTGAGTTTATTTATTTATTTATTTTAGGAGCTTATAGAGCGCACAGCTACCCCCAACGGACAGGCGAAGGATGGGAGTACACTCGGTGGTTTAAGCGCTCGAGAAGAGCCAAGTCTTAAGGTCACGACGGAAGATAGGTTCAGAATTGGTCAGTCGCAGCGGCAGAGGCAAGCTGTTCCAAGTTTTGGCAGAGAACACCTCAAAAGCTCTGCCGCCCATTCTAACGCGGCGAAAGCGGGGGGTGACGAGGAGGCGCAGGTGGTTGGATCTAAGAGCGCGGTTAGACTGTGCATGTTTGAGCCGAGCTCTAAGGTAGGCCAGGCCCGTACCCTGTAGTGATCTAAAGACCAGAACCATTGATTTGAATTGGATGCGTTTGGCCACTGGAAGCCAGTGAAGCTTCTTCAGGTATGGGGAGATCGAGTGGCGATAAGGAATATTATATATTGGCCTAGCAGCCGCATTCTGGACAGTCTGTAAGCGTCTGATCAGGTACGCAGGGACCCCTGCGTACAAACTGTTTGCGTAGTCCAGATGTGAGGTGATCAGTGCGTGAACAATGGTCCTGCGACAGTCCCATGGGAGAAAGGGGAAAAATTTTAGGATCATGTGCAGTTTTCCGAAGCAGGCTGCAGAAACTTGATCGATTTGATTTTTACATGAAAGTTTGTTATTAAAACGGAATCCCAAGTTCCTGGCTGACGTCACAGGTTCCGGAGGGGGGTTAATTTCTGATGGCCACCAGAGGGGAGGAGGGGGAGGGCTAGCTTGATTGAAGAATAGCACCTCCGTTTTGTCCGAATTAAGCTTGAGGGTGTTAAGGGCCATCCAGGAAGAGATGTTGAGCAGGCAACGTCTAAAATTAGAGAAGGTAGCTTCGGAGTGGTCCCTGAATGAGAACACTAATTGGGTGTCATCAGCGTAGGAGATTACTCTGACTCCACAGGATTCTACTACAGTGGCCAAGGGGGATAGATAAACATTAAAAAGTAAAGGGCTAAGTGCGGAGCCCTGAGGGACGCCACAGTTCAGAGGTTTCTCCCCGGAAACAAAAGGCTGGACCTGTTGAGTGCGGTTATTTAAAAATGATCTGATCTGATCTGATCTGAGAGTTGCACTCTGATTCATCAGAAAGATATTGTCCATATGAACTAATAGACAAATCCCTCTGGCTCTTAGCCATTTAACGACCAGTCACAGAACCTTGGTGAAGCATCAAGTTGCCAATGACAGTCTGAATGGGAGTGCATGAACTCGCAGATCCGATTGTTCCGTCTAAACTGAAGAAATCTCCAGTGTGGAGGTAAAATGGAGATCGAGAAGTATATATCCTTTAGGTCAAGCCTTACCATCTAGGCATAGGGATGCAGGATATGTCTGAGCAGATGAATCTCCTCCATTTTGAAGTGGTGATAAATTAGTCACCCATTGAATTCCTGGAGGGTTATAAACAGGCAATGACTTGTGTCTTCCTTGGACAATAGAAAGGTGTGAGAAACCAGGACCTGTTTGCAGTGCTCCCCCACGTTTGCCCTCATTTTGACTACTAGATGCTGGTTTTCTGACTTTGATTGTGCCCTGGGCTCTGCTAACCAGACCCAGGGCCAAGGCTCTGATTATAAGGTATATGGTAATTAGGTTTGATTACAATTGGTACTGACAGCCTAGCTGTAAGTCTCTAGTATGTAATAGGGCATGTAGGTCTACAGGCCCAGTAGACAATGCATTTAAGTGTGCACTACTGTGCTGCCTGATGTCATTTAAAAGGCATCCCTGCTTTTCAGGCTGCCTTTACATTAAAATTATATGCAAATTTGACTTTGGAAATAAAGGTAGTTTCAAAGTCTCAAACGACCTTATTTTTACAGATAAGTTACTCCTAATGTCTCCTCTAGGTTCCCCAGGCGTAGGGTTCATTGTAACCATAAGCAGGGACATTAAAAAATATGTTTTATATGCCCTGGTGAGGGACAAACTGCCAATTTCGTTTTTTCTCATTTTAGCTCAATGGTTCACTAGGCTAACATGGGAATACTTTATTAAAATATAACTATTGAAAGAAAGGAGCTAAAAACATACTTCAAGGTATCAACATGATAGAATAAATCCAACAACTTGCCACTGTATAGCAGAAGGTGTAGTGTAGTTCTTATTTCCCTAATAGGCTCTGCGCATTGGAATAATATAACCTATAGGTTTGACATAGGACTAAGGTCGGTATGTCCCTATCGATTATATTAAACTTAATTACCTGTGCCAGCTAGCTCAGAGGCCACTAGAAACTTCTTGAAGACAAGAAGGGAATAGTTTCTGGCAACCACATAACATAAAACCCTGATCCCTCAGGATCGTGGAAACAATATACTACTTTTCATTCAGTCACTCATCTCAGAGAAGTACATAGAAGAAACAGTTGGGTGTGTTTACAATAAAATTTATTGCACAGTTGTTGTTCTAGTACTGGTTATATGTGCTGCGACAACTGTTGGACAGTAGCAGAGAAATATGGCCAGCAGTGCAGTTAAATAAAAATGCATGGTACAGTTTTACCATTGTGCAATAGTAATGAACACATACATGAAATGCAGAATGCATTAAGATAAACCCTATACCCCTACGATGCCTAACTAGATGTACCTACGTGTACCTAGCATGTGTGTAGGTCTTAGAGAGCCAAGAATCCCCCTAGGATTTAGTCTAACCCCATTCCCTTAGTGGGACTTCATCCTGGTGTTGAGCTGGACACCCCAGGATGGGTGGATGGACCTCTGCCAGCTGGAGCTGTGGCATGATGCAGGTTGCAGCGTCTCACGTCAGAGTGGCGGCATGGAAAGTCTCGGTCCTCTCTAGTTTGCTTGGGCAAAGGGAGGTATATTTATACCTGATATGTGCCTTGGAATGTTAGTATTGACGTACAGTCGGTCAGAGGAAGACGTCAGGAATGAACCCTAAGGAAATAGTGGTTCATGCATATTTAATGAGTTCTTGGAAAAATCAATAATCCTGTGCTAGGGAAAATCCCAAGAGCGAAGGGTCTTTATCTAAGAACTCGTTGTGACATAGGTTAGTCACTGTTGGACATGGATATGACGTATTTAGGATGGACCGTCTTCTGCACCCAGAGCACACGTCAGATAAGGGACAGACTCTGTTGCTCGTTATTTGTAAAGGGAGGTCCAATGTAGGTGAAAGGTCCTGCCTGTCTCTGTGGCACGAAGGATTTGAGCCTCTGAAACAGCGCACCTATGTTAGGGCCTCAATCCAGCACATAACACCCACTCCTATCTATGGACAATCGTGAATAACCCATTAAAAGCAAACTACGTGACTAAAATAGGCATTAGCATATGATTGGCAGGTAGTTGCATGAGAGTGTTGTTTATGAGCTGAAAAAATAGCAGCTGTTAAAATATGTAAAATTACAATAGACTCTGTGGAGACAGGAAAAATCTATAGTGTCATTAAAAAATACTCTCTTAGAGTCAGTAGTTACTCATAAAAGTTCCTGTTTATAAAATTGAAAACTCTTACAAGCTGTTCAGAACACCATGCTTTCTTTAGAAAAAAAAAAAAGAAAGGTCATTTTAGAGGGAAAGCTCCAAGCACTCGGTCAGAGTTGAAACAATAAGAGAAAAAATGTGTTTCAGGACATGTTTTAGCAAAATGAGAGATAACAAGTGGCTGAGAGACATAACATCTCTGTTGATAGTTACTGCAGGGGACGGACCTTTGTAATACCTCGCAGAATCGTTGTGGGAGCACAGAATGAGCAGTGCTGCCAGTTGCTGGTTCTGAGGCAGCCGGTGCTGTAATCGATACTTTGGATTTGCAAGGAATGCTTGGGTTTGATGGGAATACGCTTGGGACGCAGCCAAGCATGGGACTTCAGCAGTTCCAGCCTGGTGGTAAATGCCGCTGGCGTTTCCTTTGGAAGTATCAGACAGATGATGACCACGCATTCTTCACTGCAAAAAACAGGCATCAGAGAACAGGTATGTTGCAGTTGCAGTCTTTTCAGACTGGTCTTTTAAATATTAGAAACCATGAAAAGCATAGTTCATGTTCGTGAGGTATTACCAAGGTGTATCACAGTGCTTGTATGTGAAAGATAAAATTTATCAAAAAGGAAAGAAAAAGGAAAAATATTTCTTTAGCTGATGTGAAATGAAAAATAAAAGTGCTGCACAAGCATGGTTTTCAGATTGCTCAAAGCATTTGATTTTTATAAAGGAAACTTTTGGTTCACTACTTTCAGTGTTGGGGCTTCTAGCCAAAAGGGCACAACTTCCCTACACTTGTAGGATTTCACTACCTCTGGATGTTATCTGTACATAACGTAGGTCTGGCTTATATATACTGAGTCCCTTGGTGATGTTCAGGAATCAATTTTGTGACAGGTATTTGTGTCAAAGGGCCAAACCATCCATACTTTCCTAACTGGGTCTGTCCTGTTGTTTTGTAAATGGCATCTAATGTTGCCCCTGCTGATGTATGTCAACTATTCCACCCCCGTGCGATGGTGTTTGGTGGTGTTTGGCAACGTTCCTACTGGTGTTTAAACAACCACATTTCTAGATGCATTACAATTGTGTAGGAGTTGATAACCTTAATGAAGGTAACAGGTATAAAGCGTCACAATAAGAATAAATCTCTAACATTTCATGATCTGAAAATGTAGCAATTATTCCTAAAACAGACAGCATATTATTCACTGTATCAGTAACCCAATTTCCCGAAAAATGTACTGCAGGTAATGACATCACTGAATGAATGATAAAATGAATGAAAATGAATGAAAGTTCAAAATACATTAATCAGAATTAAAAACCGGATGATTAAATACATCATTTAGAATACAAAGGCTTGTTCAGGCCGAATACATTTATAAGTCTCTTTTGCATTTGAATTTAAAAGGATGTGGCTTCAGTTTTATGTTGAGTCTGTTTTGTAGAAAAGTGTCCACTAAGAGTCATACTAAAAGCTAGCTCTAAGCAAAGCTAGAACAGAAAAAGATGAACCCAGAAATACTCCATAGTTCTACCCATGGTGAAGCCAGGTCTGTATCTTTTTGGAAAAAGAAAAGATTCAAAAGTTTGTACTTGCATGTTCGTTGTTTGTTTTTGGCTGGCTGCGCTTCCTGTTCACGTGGAGCCATGGAAAACGTATCACAGTTAATGAAATAGCCAGTAGCTGTATGATCAATTGTTGAAATTGCATCGTGTTTAGTTGAAGTTATTTCTGCTGTTTTTGTTGAAAAACGTTTGAAATGTTGAAGTCAATAGTTGATGTCTTTGCTGAAAAACTTTCAGATGGTGAAGTTAATATTTTATGTTTTTGTTGAAAAACGTTGAAGCTTTTATTATTTGATGCTTTTGTTGAAAAAACGTTGAAGCATTTATTATTTGATGTTTTTGTTGAAAAGCGTTGAAGCTTTTATTATTTGATGCTTTTGTTGAAAAAGCGTTGAAGCATTTATTATTTGATGTTTTTGTTGAAAACGTTGAAGCTTTTATTATTTGATGTTTTTGTTGAAAAGCGTTGAAGCTTTTATTATTTGATGTTTTTCTTGAAAAAACGTTGGTGTACACATTTGTTTCTGGCCAAATTGCAAATTGAGTGTTGTCTTGACTTTTATTTTGAATTTGAAAGGTTGGTTCAAGGAGAACTAGTTCCATTGCATTGTTGCATAGTCCCCCACTCCATGGATTTGATTTCTCAAACGTGATGAGCTTTTCAGTTTGAAGTTCTTGAATAGTAGTGAGAGGGACGTCTACTACTGTGGAGTTCACGAGGCCTTCTGCTCAGTATTGGCCACGTAGTTTTTGGTTGATTCTTTCATTTGAAATGAATCTGTTTTCCTTTTTCACGGCAAGATGCGGCAAAAGTACAGTTCTTGTTCCTTTCACTTCAAGGTATGGCACAGGTTTTCCTGTATGAGGGGCCAAATTCCTTTGTGTCACGATCTTTATCTCTCTCTGCCCAGATCCCCGACTTTTGGGATTCAGACAGGTCTTGCCGTGATTACCTCGACTTCCCAGTGGCGGCCTGTTTCACTTTGACAGAATCTTTGTTTGTTTCTTTGTTTCCTATAGTTCCTGTAAAACAGCCAAACGATCATAGATACAGAATGGTTTTCATCCGCCACTGTGCCTTCACATTTATGATCAGGTTCCCACATTCGTAAATGGAGTCAGACCCCCTAGAGAGCTTCTTGGCTGGGTGTGTATTGCCCCTGAATCCATATAAGTGTTTGACCTCACTAGCGCCCCGCCTAATACCCTAGCTGTTAAGGATTGCTCTATGCCCCAGTCCTTCCTCTCCTCTACCTAAATTCCCTCAGGATGGCGTTGGAGAGGAGTACCGCAATATTACGTCCATCCCTTCCATGGCCTCTTTGTCAGCCCGAGAGCTAAGCGTGGAGCCACAGTCAGGGTGTAACGTTGATTGCGTATCTCCTGTTATGGACTCGCAAATCTTTCTATAACAGTTTTGAGCGTCAGCCGAGTGCTGAGGCCATACCTATAGGAAACTTGAGCACGGATCTACTGCCACCAAGATATATTTTTAAGCCACCTCAAAATTTGAGGGGCCACAGTTGTCCTGTTACATGACACGATCAAGTGGACAGTCTGATGCTGTCTAGCAATGGGACCTGCGCGGATCTTGTGATGGTGTAGCCTGGCATTTGTTTGCAGATTTTGCAGTTCAAGACAAAGCCAATAGTCTGACTTCTGAACCCTGGCCACCAATAGCACTGTTTGCAATGAAGAAATAGTAGCTATTACCCCTGAATGTGCGGAGCCCAAGCCCTTGTGTGCTTTAAATGATTAATTCCTGCCTACTATCCATATTTGGAAATACTCTATCCCCCACTCCAGGAATCTGAGCATATGGAATGTTGTTTGCACCTAACTTGTAGGAGTATATAAGTGGAAATTTCTTAGGCACTGCTGTGCTGCCTTTGCGTGAAGCAATTACAGCCACCATATTCTAACCGTCTATTCTCGTTGTTGAACGAGTGTGCGCAGCTACGGAAGCTGTGTGAACAGCCCCGTGCGTGGCTTCTACAGCCAATGAATTCCCTGCAACGTGCACGCCATCACGTTGATGACTCAGTGTGTTAATCACGTGAGTTTTTGTTTGGTAGGTCGTATTTTTCAACTCCACTACCTGTTCCCATAATTTTTGTGTTTAATTATGCCACCTTTTTCATCTTTAAACCCTTTTTGTTCCCAATGGTGTAAATATTTATTACATGATTGCACACAGTAAAAGGAATCGCACACTATAAGTGTGGGGAATTCACGATCCGTGTTTACAAGTGCAAGTATCAGGGCTTTTAAAGCTGCCAACCGAGCCGTGCTATTACCTAGAGGTAGTTTTTGGTGCAATGAGGACGGAACTTGCCATCCAGCATCTGTTCTTAACAAAGGCGGCCGGTGGGGCAGACCCATCAGTGTAAATTTTAAAAAATTCATACTGGTCTAGAGGCAAGATTTCATTTGGTAGATGATGTTCTTTCTCATATTGCAGGAATGCCTGTGTTTTTAAACTTGGATCAAATCTGGATTCAAAGTCTGATGCAGCAAAAGAATTAGCCCTTTGTATCCCTTCTGGATGTAAGGCTTTGGCATTAGGAATGCTAGCCCCGGTACTGGGGTGACGACAATAATGCATCATCCCATGGGCCAGTGCTCTTTCTTTTGCTACAGCAGTCTGAATGGTTGTCAGAATTATTTCCTGTTGAATTAAAACTCATTTCTGTGTTTGTGTACAGATGAGATTTGTATGCGATTGGTACAGTTTCACCTTCATTAAAGGTTTAATAAGTGTACCCGCATTGACCAAAAATGATACTGAGTACCAAGTGGTGCAAGTTTACACGTGTGTGTATGTGTTTGGAAGCAATAATATCTTCCTGGAGTGAACAAAGAATATTGGTGTGTTCTTGTGTCCAGTGTTTGACTGAAAAGTCAGGTTTGAAAAAGGTCGTAGAAAGGTTTTACTCTCTCTGCGAAATCAAAATGTATGTTCTGCCAAAATCTAAGAATCCCAGTACTGATTGGAAGTTGTTTTAATGTCTTTGGAGGCTGGAGCAGTGCACACTTTTCTAAAAAGTTAGCTGCCAGGCTTTTCCCTTCACTTGAAAACTAGTATCCCAAAATAGGACACAGAGGTGGGCAATTTTTGATTTCTCAAAATTAAATTTGTAGCCCCCAGAGGCGAATCCCATAATAATGGTGCTCAGCCTGGTCAAGTGTTTCCCCAATAGGTCGTCCGTTAGATAAATATCATCCATATAGGACAACGCTTCTTCATCAAAGTGCTTTAACCATTCAGTACCTCTTTCAGAAAATACCCCTGAGTTGTTCTTATACCCACGGGGTAGATGACAAAAAATTGTCGCTGGGACTCTAATATACTAAATGCTGTTAGGTACCTGTTTTCAGGTGCTATAGTTTCACAGAAAAATCCATTTGAGACAACAAGTGTCGTTTTGTATTTTTTCCCGCATAATGTTATTCATTAATGCGGCATTATCTGCATGTTGGACAGCATATGTCTTTGTGCAAGTGTTCAAGTGTCTGTAAATGAAAACTAGACGAAATGTATTATCATGTTTTGATAAGTGAAACAGGGGATTGTTCTTTTGTGAAGTGCATTTTTCAATGATCTCCTGGTATTCAAGTTGATCTAAGATCTCCCTGACCTCTGTTTTTAGCTTCTTGCTTAATACGATATTGTCTTTGAGCATGTGGTGAAACTATTAACGGGATCACATGGTGGGTTGAGGCATCATCCCTTCCAGCGTGATTTTTATACAATGCTGGAGCTTGGGCTACTGCCCACTCCCGTGCATATGTATGTTTAAGGTGAATTGGAACATGGTTGGAAAATGCAGGAAAAATATACTTTCTCCCTTTGGGCGCTCCCTGACGAATGCTGGCGGCTAATCTTGTTCTGCTAACAGTATGTCAAAACCAGACAATAGGTTCTTCGCAAAGAGACCTTTTGCTTTCCTGTGTTTGTCCTCCTCCATTCGGAGTGTTATTTCATATAACTTGTGTGGGACGCTCACCCTTTTGTCTGGTGTTTCCACCGTGATGTAATCATTCAATTTTGCTGTCCAGAAATTCCTTCAGGTTCTGGCTAGCTATTGTTACTTCTGCCACGCTGTCTAGCATTGTCTGAGCCCATTCCCCGTTCAGAAGTTGAGTCCTTATGATTCTGTGCATGTCTTCTGTTTTAGAAGAGTCCTGAGCGTGCTTGTCCCTGGACTGCTTGCGCTCTTCTTTGTGTGCTGACTTTCCTTCTCTCCCTGTGTTGTTTGTCAAGAGGAATGTGTATCAGTATCCTGATACCTGTCAGGTTTCCTAATATTATCCCTATTCCTAAGGTTATATCTCTTTGCAGAGGGCTCCTGTTGAGGAGACCTACCTCGAAACTGAGAATCTTTTCTGAAAAATTTTGTTTTTTATTATTATCCCACTTCTTTTTAGAAAAAGTAGGTGTCTGCTTATAATTGTCCTTCTCAGGACTGCCCATTAGCTGTGGTTTTAAAAGCCTTCCCACCCAAACTGTCCCTTCCCAGTTCTGCATATGCAGTTTCAATTATTTTGGGAAGTTCTTGTGGTTGGTCTATAAGACTGACCTCTCTTAGGTGTTGGCGGATCGCCACTGAAGCTGCTTCCCCTTTAATGTTAGCTAGTATTATTTTTGATACTTGGTCGTAGTTACCTAGTAATTTCATACCTAAGGTCAGAGCTGGTTCAGCTCCATACTTGTTCTGTATCTGTCGTAAGACATCTGGAATTACTGCTAAGGAAGGAATACCATGAGTCCTGGTATATATGGCAGCAAAGACTGTACCCCAAGTGGCGCAGTCCTCTAACTGTGGTGTGATCCCCATGGGCAAGCAGAGTGTTAGCATTATATGCTTTCAAATGGTGTGGTATTTGGAAATACTGCTTCTAACTGGGTAATTTTCTGAGCTACCCAGAAAGGAATCTGTTCACATTTTGTGGGCAGTTTGCCCATTACTGTGTGTAGTGTTTGTGGAGTGATTTTAGTAGCGGTGCTCTGTGTTCGAGCTGTGTTATTTGTAGCTACTGTGGGCTGGACACCAAGTGTCCTCATGACGAGTTGCGTCATGGCTCTGTAACAGTTTTACCAACTCTTTGTGTTTTAGGAGTAGTGCATCTTGTGGCATTATATCAATGTTAGGATGTGGTGTGTAGCCAGCTAATATTGGCCTTGTAGCTCCTGGTCTACCTAGTGGACCGAACCTGGTTTTATTTATTTGTTGTAGGGCGCCATTAAACCAGAAATTGTGGTCCTAGTCAGTGTGCGGAATCTTAATCTCCTCGAACGGAGTGTAGACCGCTGGGACTTTTTCATGTATGGAAGAATGAAAAGTCTGAGTTGTTGCATTTACTGCTGGGAATGTAACCCAAGAATAGAACACATCTGTTTGATACTCTTCGTATGCCTCTATTAATATTACTGTACCCTCTCGGTCTGTTAAACCATGTCTGAGGGGTTTTTGTGTGAGTGTATGCCTGATTTTGGGTGCAAAATGTATTGCATTATCTTCCTCTTCGTCGTTTGAGACCTGTGTCCCAGTGACAGGAGCAGCTGCCTTGACAGACATTGTGTTGTGAAAACAAAATGTCCTAAAAAAGGGTTTTAAGATAAGGTTTTAAAAGGCACAATTGTTCGGGAACTTTTTCCTTCAAGCTTGATTAACCTACAGCCAATACATAGGAAGATTGCCTACTCAGCTGTGGCGGAATTTTGTGCCTACCCACTCCAGACGTCTCTGGCGTTTTGTGAGTAGGACTCTCTGAAAATAAGCATGACTGAACTACTCAGATTCTACTGTTAAATAAGTGAACCTTCGACTTCTATCCAACTATGCTCAATGGCCCCTATTTCCAGTATGCAAGATGTTACATAGATCCTAGTCTTTCGTTGTCATATTCAACACTAAGGCGTTTTCCTTTTAAATTAATAGATTGGACATTCTAAATCATTTATGCTTTAACTATAATGTCATTTTTGAAAAGTACATGTACCACATTGTTAGAAATGGGGGTCTCTAGTTGGCAGAGGTAGGTACCTTTGTCCAAATAGGGACCCTTGTTTCTAGTCAGGGTAAGGGGGATACACACCTAAAATAACCCCTGCTCACCCCCTTGGTAGCTTGGCACGAACAAACAGGCTTTTCTAGGCAGTGTGTAAAGCATGTGTGAACACATACAGTAATACAGTGAAAATAGTACAAATAGACACCACACCGGTTTAGAAAAATAGGTAATCTTTATCTAAACCAAAACAAGACCAAACGACAAAAATCCACAATACAGTAATAAAAATATGACTTTTAGATGGTAGAAATAGTTCAGTTCAAAGCAAATTGCAGATGCAACACTTTTCACACAAAGTACCTTGGATGCGTCATGCAAACAAACAAAACAGGCCGCAGGGAAGGTGATGCGTTGGTTCCTTACACTCAGGGAAGGTGATGGTTCGGTTCCTTGCTCCAGGGGAGGTGATGCTTCGGTTCCTTACTGCTGCGCAGGGGAGGTGATGCATCGGTTTCTTACTGCGTCCCCCAAGGATGCGACAGACTTGGCGCCGCGATGCGACAATCCGGGACAATGTGTGGATTCTCGCAGCTGCACAGCAGGGCTTGCGTCGGAATCGGTGCGGTGTCTCGGACTTCGGGGATCATTGCACTCTATGCGACGTGCAGCGATTTCTCAAGCCGCGGCAGGCTCTGCGACGGTTTCTTCGGCGATGCATCAGAACCAAGGACGGATGTGTCACGCTTCTTGATGTTGCGTTGATTTTCCAGCTCCCAGCGGAAAACAGTCTCTAGAGGTCCAAAACAACAGCAGGCACCTTTTTGCAGGTCAGAACTCCCAGCAAGGCAGTTCAGGGGAGCTGGTGGTGAAGTATTTGTGTCCCTGAGACTTCAGAACAGGAGGCAAGCTCAGTTTCAAGCCCTTGGAGATCTTCTTCAAGCAGGGGACACAGTAAACAGCTAAGTCCTTTTCTCCTTTCCTTGGCAGCAAGTAGCCACTGCAGGCCAACCCCAGACAGCAAACAGCACAGGGGCAGTAATCCTCCTCAGCTTCTCTGGCTCTTCTCCTTGGCAAAGGTTCCTCTTGATTCCCATAATTGATCTAAAGTTCTGAGGTCTGGGCACCAATATTTATACTACAAAACCCTTTGTTCTCTGGTGGCATAGAAGCCCTGTGCTCAGTCCAAACCGGTTCTGTCCTCTCTAAGTGCAGCTTCCTGGCAGGAGGTGGCGATAGCATTGTCCTTGGCAGACCAGGCCCATTCAGGTGAAAGGAAATCTCCTCCCCCTACTCTAAATGCAGCCAAGGCTACTCAGCCCAGCCCTGACTCATCAGGCTCTCAGCCCCTGTCATCCAAAATCCAGACATGCAATACACAAACCTAGCAGAAGCACACTGGATGGCTAGGCAAATAAATACCTACTTTCTAAAAGTGGTATTTTCAAACACAGAAGGTAAAAATCACCCTCACCAAAAGATGCGTTTTAACATTCTGAGTTCAGGCATACTAAACTTTATTTTCCTACCTTGTTCCCAGGGGTAGTTATGTTTATAAGATGTTATAAGCAAACTCCCCATTCTATCCTATGGGAACAGCTAGCCTTGCAATAGTGAACAACGAAATTGGCAGTAATTCACTATTAGGACATGCCACACACACCAGGGCATGTCCTGCCTTTCAAATACACTGCACCCTGCCCACAGGGGTACCTTGGGCCTACCTTAGGGGTGACTGACATGTAAGAAAAGGGAAGGTTATGGCCTGGCAAGTGGGTGCACTTGCCAAGTCGACATGGCACTACTAGACTGCACACAGGCTCTGCAATGGCAGGCCAGAGTTACAGTTACAGGCTGCTTATGTGGGTGGCACAATCAGTGCTGCAAGCCCACCAGCAGCATTTGATTTACAGGCCCTGGGCACATACAGTGCACTGTACTAGGGACTGACTAGTAAATCCAATAATCCAATCATGGAAACACCAATCCATAACAACAATTTACAAAGGGAACACTTGCACTTTGGCACTGAACAGCAGTGGCAAAGTGCCCAAAGAATCTAGACCAGCAAAACAGAGTCCAACACACAGCAAAAACACAGGAGGCAAAGGCAAAAAATGCAGTGGAGACCCACGCCAATGGTGCCAGGTATAACTCACATCTTTCTCTGAGGAAGGCTTTGCTGCTAGATCCAAACTCCAAGGGCGAGCCAGGCATTACTGACAGAAGAAAGTGTACCTAATAACAAAGAGACAGTTTGGGCTTTGTGGGAGCCCAGCCAATGCTCACACGAAGATTGACGCTCCGCTCCAGTTTTCTACCCTATGATTTTGCTTATTCTACTTCCCTCACTGTAGCTTGAAGCTCCATTGCAGTTCTAAAGTAAAGTACCTCTGACATACTGGCACTGCCCAAATCTTCCCCACCAGCATCGGCCGCAGTGGCTTCATCTAAGGTGCCATATGCAGCAACCCAGATGCCTGAATGAGTGAGCAGTTTAGTATTCGAACAGTGGTCCTTAAAAAAGCACAGTATGGTCATCAGGATAAATCGGCCTCCACCACTGAGTGTATTTGTGGCTTTACCTTCCACAAGCCCAATTGAGGTTAGTTATTACTTCCCTTTTATGCGAACGAGCGTCACCTCACACGCGCAGCGGGCACTCTGAACTCGGTCCTCATACATCTTTAGGCCTTTTCACCTTGCTCACGTGTGTACCGTTCAGTTCGCTTGTCACTATCTTGACACGATTGATTGCGTGCGTCCATATCCACACGGTTGTTTCCTCTACACCTTATTTTAATATGCAGCCATGACGTTCATGCTCACTCACGCTAGCCATCTCCATTCACAGTTATCGCCCTGTTGAGAGTCCTCAAATGTTTTCATAACTGCTTCACGAGCATGGTGCGGTCACACCAGGGCTGATCCCGGACCCCCTGGATAGCATAATGTTTCACGGTCTGTACTAGATGCTCCTTAATCTCCTTCCCTTTTCCTTATTTTCCACAGGCAATATCTAATTATTCAGGCTTGTATTTATAACTGTCCTGATGATGATCCTACCATTTTTTTAAGAGGATCGAAACGTCGTCGACCAATTTAAACAGTTTGCACATTAATCAAATCTGATAAAAAAGTGTAATTACTGTTTCCTCAAGCTTGTTAGAAATTGTGTTCAATATTCCACAAGCTACCCTGTCTTGCCTGATATGTTCCTGTCCTAAATGTATTTGTTATGTTTCTATGTAGGATGCAGGATTGTGTCCTACTGTATTGATGTGTTTATATTTTTTGTTTTTGACATTTTTGAATTATTAAATTGAATGTCCAGCTGGACACTCGTAATATAGCACTGATTGGAGTCTATATTTATCCTGATGACCATACTGTTCTTTTTAAGGACCACTGTTCTAATACTAAACTGTTACCCAAGGTCCTTATCTACCTTTTGGGTTCCCTTGTGTTTTTGTAAATACGAATGAGTGAGCAGCCATCAATTAAAATTAAAGTGTTAGATATGAAGACATTTGTTAGACCTGTCAGCCTTAGGGTGGTCTTCCTCTGAACCTTTTGCCCACCCCCCTGCATTTTTGCTGCACTTTTTTTGTTGGCCTTAGAACTCGGTTCATTGTGCCAAAGCTAACCAGTGCTAAAGTGCATGTGCTCCCTCTCTAAAACATGGTTACATTGGCTAATACCCAATTGGCATATTTAATTTACTTGTAAGTTTCTTGTAGAGTGATATACCATACAACCCAGGGCTGGTAGTGAGCCTGCCGCACTGTTTGTGCCTACCACTTAAGTAGCATCTTAAAACATGTCCCGGTCTTCCACTGCACCCCGAATGCAGTTTAAACTGCCATGTCAACTTGCCATTTATTACATATCTGTCACCCCTAAGGTAGGCCCTAGGAGGGACATAGGGCAGGGTGCTGAATAATTAAAAGGTTGGACATGTACTTTTAAGTTTTATAGGTCCTGGTAGTGAAAAACTTCTAAAATTGTTTTTCACTACTGTGAGACCTACCCCTCCCATAGGATAACATTGCGGATTCCTTCTTACATTTAATAAGCTGCAATTTCCAATTGGGAGCTGGTAACTATGTCATGTTTGATGCCTTTGAAATCGTGGTGGAGAGCCCAAATTCATGGGAAAACCAGGATATTGATCACAATTTTAAAAAATGCCACTTTTAGACAGCTAAACAACAATAGGGGTTGGGCCCTTATCTGCAACCACCATGGACCTCTACATACAATCAAAAACCAAAACAGTTAGTGGTTGTGTTTCTTTCTGGTTTTTACTTTTCACACAAGATCATTCTATTTAATAAACATGACCTGTAAATCAAATATAATTGATTTACAGGTCATGTTTATTAAATAGAATGATCTTGTGTGAAAAGTAAAAAAACTGAAAGAAACACAACCAGCAACTGTTTTGGTTTTTAGACAGCTGGCATTTTAATTCCCTTAGCCTTTTTGTGCCTGTAGCCTGGCCAGGCTCACATGATCGGGTGTAACTGACTGTTAGACTTTGTGAATTCCTCCCAGACAGTCACACAATAGAGGCATTAGGTGTGCCTCAATGGGCCTTCTGCTAGCAGGAAGGGGGAGCAGAGAGGAGCACAGCCCCACTTACAACTGAATAGCCTGTGCACTGCCTTCACACAAAGGGCCTAACAACCCTGCATTGCAACTGCATCCAGCTTAGAGCCAGGGCAGGGGGGTCAGGAAATTCCATGCACTCCAAAGCCACTGTCTAGAAGCTTCTCCCACTTTCCAGAACCAGGGCATCAGGGTATAAAAGTAGGAACTCAAACACCAACTGTTCAGTACACTTCTGGACTCTGCTAATACTCTGCTGGAAGGAATTCCACTCTGCTGAACTGCTTCTCTACCTGACTGCTGACCTGCTGGATTGCTGCCATGTTTGTCCTGCTGCCATGCTACCTTTTGTCTGGGGACAAGGACTGGAACTTCAACTATCCCAGGAATGCCAGAGTGACTCACAAGGTCTAGTTTGCTGGTCTCCTTTTCAGAGCCACAAAAGCCTTCCTCCATCTTGAACCCGCACATGGACCCACCCGAGGGAGTCCTGACCCTCCAAGTTGTGCCAGTCCAGTCTTTGACCCTCAGAAGTTGTGTTAGAGGGGGCCCAGCTAGCCCAAATCCAAAAGTGCGGACTTAAAATATTTTGGGCTAAAAACTGTACTGAGAACCAGGAGGAGACCAGGACCAACCTGCTCGCATATCTGCCTGAGGTGCATCGCCGGTCAAATTGACTTTGTGGCTTCTCCCGCTACGTTCTTCTCTGCAGCAGCAAATTTGTTTCAGCATTCCTTTGCCAAAGAAGTATCTAACCTCGTGAACTTCCTTCAGCTACAGCCTTTTACCTCATCCCGCAGGAGATTTTCCGCTTCAATTTCTGCAAAACTGCAGCTTTGACCCAAGGCTAGTCGGCGATAATGGTTCCTCATCGGACACCTCCTGCAGCTTTGCACCACTGAGCTTTAACTTCTCAGAAATTTTTTGTCATAAATTTGACAAATTCCGAAGGTAAATGCTGACTGGGCACAATCCACTTCTTGTATCTGACCCGCGCTCCATTGCGTTCTGCCAAAACATTTGACTTTGACACGGTCTTGCGCAACTAGATGTCCATAGTTGGCGCTTTGATCTTTGAGGTGCTAATTTTTACTAAAAACTTTAAAAATTCATAACTCTAGTTCTACTGATGGGCTTTGTGTTGTTTTGGTGTCAAATAATTTATTCGAATTTACTCTATTTATTTTAATTGGTTTGGGGTTTTTCTTGTTTTCACTTTATTACTGTTTGTGTGCTGCATAAATACTTTACACATTACCGCTAAGTTAAGCCTAAATACTTTTTGAGCCAAGTTACCCAGGGTTAAGGACAGGTTCATTTAATGACTTTTGTGGTTCGCCCTGCAAAGGATTGTGGATGTTGCTTGACCAGGACTCACACCCCAGTCAACCAACAACCCAATTTCTAACACAATTTTACAGCTATGAATTTCCTATTATTTCATTGAGAAGTTAGGCCTATCTTGGGTATCTAAGCTTTCCACTTGGGAAGTCCCTAACTATAAAGTCCATATCGATACCCATTTACAATAAGTTTTAAAAGTAATACTCTTGAACTTTAATTATGATGTCGTGTAGTTCCCACTAATCCGTAGGACCTGCACGTTCGTTGGACAACATCAACTTTGGATGAGGTGCCTAAACTGATTCCAGGTACCCCCGCAGGATATGTTGGCCTAGAGACCTGCTAGCTCACAGTGCCACCGTAAGCCCTCCTAACCTTACCAGGGAGCAAATGATTTCTGGCAACCACTGAATATGACAATCCTGACCCCTCAGGGATCATGGAAACAGATCAGGACTTTTCGCTCAGTCACCCATGCTTACTTGAACTCAGAGAAATATACAGAATACACAATGGGACGTTTTCAATATATTTATTGAACCGTTATTCTTGTATAGAATACATGTGCTGCAATAATCAATAGACAGAAGCATATGAAAGTGATTACCAGCACCAAAAGCGTAAATAGTAGATACAGTTCTACCATGGTGCTAAAATAGTTTATATTTGCAGGCATATAAACAAGGCAGTAATCAGGTGTACTCCTACTAGGCAAACCCTACTCTAAGTGTACTTAGAATGTGTGTAGGTGTAGAGCCAAGAATCTCCCCAAGGGATGATCTAACCCCATTACCTGGCGGGAGAGAATGAAGGAACCCATCTTGGTCACAAACTGGACACCCCTCACGGAGATGTCAGACCGCTGCGTGGTGAAGTCTCAGCATTCAGGGAGCCTTGGTGTCAGCTGAAGTGCCTCCTCTATTAACCTTATGGGATGCTCTTTTATTCATAATAGAAAGCAGTCTTGCGATGTATGTAGAGATTAGTGATGTTATGGATATGTAGTTAGCCCTGTCGCCCAAGGATGAAGATAGAAACAACATTTGTACATACTGTGTAGAAGGGCCTTGTACCTAATGTTCGAGGCATCATGATAATGCTGTGCGAAGTTAGATGTGTAAACAAAGTAGTTTCAGAGAAACTAATCCAACCTTGTAGTGCATGCAAATATGTGCAAAGGTCACAGCAGAAAATGTTAATGTGAAAAATAGGACAATGTAAGAAATGAGCAACATCAGCCTGGCCGGGCACATAACACCAACTCCTCATACTAAGGGTCGATATATAAAAGCTATCTAAAAGCTAGCAGGCCACAATGAAATTGAACTAAAAGGACTAAAACACTTTTAAAGCCATCTAAAAGCAAGCTTCCCTTTAATATATTCATAAAAAGCCTTAAAAAGTATTATAATATTTGAAATCCCAAGCACTCAGAAAGCCATGGTGCCTAGAAAAATAAAACAAAAGCTGTTTTGATTCTTTTTGTTTAAAAAACAGACCAAATTATTCCCACCATATGGAAAAGCCAATTGTTTATGTGGTCCGAGTGGTAGACACTACATTACTGTTGCCAACAACTGCAGACGACAGTCCCAGAAGAGCACCTCGAAGAAGGTTAATGGACCAAAGGTGATTCCATCCAGTTTCCACAGCAGCCGCTGAGGGAGGGACTACATCCTGTAAGTGTATTGTTGAGCTGGTGTCCGTTTCACTAGGAGCCAAAGCATCCCAGGATGGCTCGAAGAATGCATTCATCAGCAATGTAATACGCAGGGGACAACAATACTCATGGGCCTTTAAGGGGTCCATCAGTTCCTCAGTGTCCAGTGGTGCAACTGATTGTGATCCGAGGCATAGATCCAATACGCATTCGTGGCTGCAAAGCAGGCAGTAGAATACAGGTTGTATGCAGGGAAGCCAAACAGGCCTGAAGGACAAGAACCAGTGCTCATTAAGTTCTCGAAGCCGAGGTGTGCATAAACAGTGCATCATGGCATCGCAGCAGAAGCAGTGCTGTTTCCATTCTGGGTTGAACTGGGACGTCCATTGTGTAGCAGGAAAATTAAGATCAGGATTCCCACCACAAGTAGCAGGACAAGTGAGAGCCCTCCAAAAATGCTTCCCAACACGGAGTGTATGAAAGATGGTATAACACAGAAAATTGTCTGAAAGGTGCTAACCAGCCCAGAGTCAATGCATTTAAAAAAGTGCACTATTCCCTTCGTATCAGACATATTAAAAATACGGTGAACCAGCTCCCCAAAATGCACAGCGAAGTTAGTGTGGAGTAGTGTCTATATCTCAGACGAGGACCTTGCAACCTGGAGATCAACCGTCTTTCTGGCTGAAGTTATGGCCACATCCTTTTGAAAAAGCATGGCTTTCAGTTTGCTCAGAGAATCAAAGCGCATGTTGGAAACATTTATCGAAAGCCAAAGCATTGCCACCCTAACTTTGCAGGCAGGTGGAAACAGTACTTGTGTGCAACAAGTGACTATGGAATTAACCATCACCAGATAAGCGATGCCCGGTTCCATTCCACAGCAACCTTGATCATTCAGCATCAAATAGCTCTAATTTGAGAGCAGCTTGAAGACCGGATGAATCACGGCAGCCAGGGAACCCTTCAGATAACAGGACAATGTTCGCAACTGAAGCTTTGCATGCCCCATGAAGAGAAATGTCCTCGCAAACTAGGGACCCACTTAAAGTATCCTCACAGTCCGAACCACTAAGGAAAACTTCTGTGTCTCCATTCCTGCATCTAAACCTGAATGGTAACTCCCAGTACTCATGCACATAACCTTCCCCCAGCACTTTGTATCTGCCTACCTGCTGGTATTGGAGACAATATTGGAATTGGAAAGTTGTGACCAATAGGGTGATGTAACCATGGATTATCCAGTCTGTGGATGGTGTCTCAGCCATGGTGAAAGGTAACTGGCCTAATTTTTCACTGTATAACATGGTATATTTCGCATCTCTGCATGCCTTTACTATCTGTCTTTTTATTAGATCATATGCAGAAAACAGACTTGTGCTATTGATGTAACGCCATGGCACGTTGCCAGAACGTAGTGTTCGCAACGTCCAGCTCAGTATTACAATGGACTGTAGTTGTGACTGTCCATGCTGTAAAATAGATATATCTTGCTGTATTATGTCAATTGCAGATGATACTATGTTGCCCAGTGAATAAATTCTGTATGATAATGTGGTCCTACCGTTGTCAACACACAGACAAACCCTTTTTTAAAATACCTTGTCGATCTTGCTCAGTCTCTCAGCAGCTTCCTGTTGGGAAATTTTCCACAGCTCACTGTATTTTCCATACAAGAAGCACTTTTGACGTGGGTTCTGGGGACATCATAGAAAATACCTGAGATCTATGTCATCAGAAAGAAGGGGCAAGTGTTGCTTCACCTGAGAGAGTATTGAGGTTTTTAGCCAATCAAGGCACAATCTCCCAATACTATCACCACCCCAGAGTGTTCTGTTTGTACATATCGCTGATCAGGCCTATTGATACTAAACCCTTCGATGTTGCCCAGGAATCTAGATTGACACCCATTTGTGTCTACAGGCCAAACTAACCATCCCTTGCAATTGGGGTCTGATGAATTAAAAGAACCATTACATATCATGGTTTCTACTGTATCCTCAGTGAAGTGTGTTAAGTGCTGCCAGTTCTCAAAACGGGAGAATGCGGAAATACGAGGTGTATTCAAATTCTTCATCATGGCTATTCCAAGACAGGAAGTTTGTTGCACTGTTTTGTTCAGGAAAATCATTTGATGTGGTATAAGGCATGCTCTAAATAAGGCCTCCCTTCCCTGAACCTGCCAATCTTTTGTCCCCCAGACAGATTTTGTGACCATGGTGTCTTTCCAAAAGTCGAAACCCTGCACTGACAGTTGAGAAATAAAGGAAGCAGAGTATATCAGCTTGGTGTTTGTCAACATATTTTTCTTTGCTGGTGTAGGTGCATGCCTATAATAATAAGAGGCAGGGTCTGATGTGTCAAAACCAGAAAAATAAGAAAGCTTTTTTGCAAATGTTTTTGAACTACCTTTTGGTGGTGTTGGGCAATCTTCGCATTGAGTGTAATTGAAAACAGCGCGTAGGATACTATCTTTGTATAAAAAATGGTGACCAGAATGTTGGTAACAAAACATGTCACCAAAGTTAGATGTACCATCATATAATTCATAATTTGAAAATGCAGCTGATTGCTCTAGATCTGCAAGCAAATTATGCACAGTTTCAATGTCCCAATCATCAGAGACAGTATTACAGGTGAAGATATCATTTAAAGAAATTTTAAACAAATATGGAGTTTGTAAAAGTTCAGTAGGACCATACACATCGTACAATACCCTGTCCCACATTATTACCCCCGGAACTGGAACTGCTGTATTGTTCACAAGGGACAGGTCCCTTAGTTCAAGGTGCGATAATGCATGTGGTTTCAGAACCAAGTTTACAAGTTGTACTGCAGAGCGTCCCGGGAGATAGAGTCCATTCAGGAGCAGAAAAAAGACAGTTACCAAACCAATAAAGAGGATCAGGAAAAGTAATCCAATTGTAATCCAGGGATGTATCCATGGAGCAACAAAGTATGTCTTTTTCAGACAAAGATAAAGGGCATAGATTTCTAGCTTGAAAGGGAGAGGTGGTGGTGGCAGCTCAGGTTCACTTGAATCCGATGAGGAGTCGTCATAATGCACGAAGTAGCCAGACGCCATACATTCTATTTTTGGCAGCTCAGCAGGTTTTGTAGAAATGGGAGATGACTCGATCTGTGGCATATTTGCATAGGCGTCGACAATTCTTCTAATTGAAATTTCTGTACTTGTTGGCTGTACAGTTGTAGTTGTTTCAACAGAAAGAAGTATCACTTCCTTGTTGATTACAGCTTCTCTTTGCAGAGGGGAATCTTCTGTAGTTATTAAAGCTTCCATCTGAACTTCCTGAATGGAAGAGAGAGGAGTGCAGTGGCTGCCCAGGAGCCCACGCGGCCCAAATTCTTTCTTGCCTATAATTTTCTCTCTGACCAGGTCCCCAATTTTCGGGACCAAGCAGGTCTTGCCGATACGACCTTCACTTCTACAGTGGTGGTACATTTTACTTGGACGTTGCTTTGTGCGTCCCGGAATTCATCGAGGTCCTGTAAAACAGCCAAACATTTATTGATGTCAAATAATGTTTCCGTCGCCACTGCACTGACATTGTGAGGTCTGGTACCCACATTCTCACAACAAACAGGAGTTTGTAAGGAGTACGGCCCCCCCAGGGATTTTTTTGGCATGGTATTGAGTGCCCTCTGGACCCCATATAGGTGATTGATCCAACTGCCACCTGAGCCTAATAACCTTGCTGTTAAGGACTGCTTTAAGTCACGGTTTTTCCTCTCAACAACTGAATTTCCCTCAGGATAGTAGGGGGAGGAGTACCGCAAGGCCACACCCAAACTTCCCATGGCTTCTTTGTAAGCCAGAGAGCTAAATGCCATGCCCTAGTAAGAATGTAATGTGCCAATTGCGTATGTCCCGATGAAGACTCGCAAATCCTTTAAAACAGTTTGAGCGTCAGCCGAGCAATGTGGCCTAACCCACAGGAATCTGGAGCATGAATCCACTGCCACCAAGATGTACTTGTAAGCCCTGTCTGAGTCTAAGGAGCCGCAGTGATCCAAATAAACAACAGCTAGAGGCTTGTCTGAGATCAATAGAGGTGTCTGAGGTGGACGTGCAACAGTTGAGCCCTTCATCTCCTGGCAGATGTCACATTTGAGGACAAAGTCCTTGGTCTGTTTTGTAAGACCAGGCCACAATTAGAGATGCTTCAATATTAAAACTGTAGCAGTGACCCCTGCCTATGCTGAACCCAGACCCTCATGTGCAGCTAGTATTAATCCCAATCTGCGATCAGTGTTTGGTATTACTCTATCCCCCACTCTTGGAATCTGAGTATATGGAATGTTTTGTACCTCTAACTTGTAGGAATACTTGAGTGGAAAGCCTTTCGGCAGGTGGGTGTTGTTGCGAGCAGCATTGACAGCCACTATGATGTCTCTGTCTAATCTCGTACTTGAACAAGTGATTGCAGCAACTGTTGCCATAGCCACCTCATCGGCCATGGAATTCCCTTCAACGTGAATGCCAATACACTGATGACTCAATATGTGTATAGCAAGAGCCCATGGCAAGCATTCTCTCAGCTTTGCCACCTGTTCCCAAAGCATCTTGTGCTTAATTGTGCAACCCTTGGAATCTCGAAAACCATTCTGGCCCTAATAGTGAAGGTATTCATTATAGGACTGGACAGAGTAGTATGAATCACACACTATAGATGTGAGGAATTCGGGATCCGTACTTTGTAGTGCCAGTATCAGGGCTTTGAGTTCTGCTAGCTGCGCTGTACAGTCCCCAAGGGACTGAGTTTGTGTTTTTTCAGGACAGAACCTTCCGTCATGCATGCGTCCCGTTACGATTGCGCACGCTGCAGAATATTGGTGTTGTGTCCCTATGGCAGGCTGAGCAGATCCATAATTATAGATGATGTAATCATATCAATCTAAAGGCATTATTTCAATCTGTAGAGGATATTCTTGTTCGCACTGCAGAAATGCTTGTTTTTGTAATTTAGACTCAAATCTGTAGTCTACATCTGTTGCAATGAGAGAGTTAGCCCATTGAATCCATCTTGGATGTAAAGCTTTGGCATTTGGAACGCTTGTTTAGTAACGGCCACTAAGGTTGGTACTGGGGTAACGACAATTATGTGCTTACCCAAAACAGTGCTCTCTCTCACTTCAGCAGTCTGTAACGCTGTGAGAATTTTCTCAGTGGGTGCAAAACGCATTTCAGGGTTGGTGTAGAAATGTGATTTGCATTCAATGGGTACTGTATCACCTTCATTGAAAGTGATATATGTGTACCTGGTGAGTCCAGCGACTATGCAGATCATCAAGTTAGTTGTGTTTACACATGTGTGCAAATGTTTGGAAGCTATTATATCAGCTTGTACGGAATGTAAAATGTTTGTGTGTTCCTTTATCCAATGGTTGATTGAAAAATCAGGTCTGATTAAATCGTAGAACGATTTTACTCATTCTGCGTAATCCAAAATGTATGTTCTGCCAAAATTTGAAAATCATAAAATGAATTGTAGTCTTTTCAGAGTCGTAGGAAGTTGGAGCAGTGCACATTTTTCTAAAAATGTGCTGCCAGGCTTTTGCCTTCAGTTGACAACTCGTATCTCAGAAACAGGACATTGAGGTGGCCAATTTTGATTTTTTTTAAATTACATATTATACGCAGGTGAGCGAACCTAAGGATTATGTGGTTCACTCTAGCCAAGTGTTCCATTAACTTATCGTCCATCAGATAAATATCATCAAAAGAAGACAATGCCTCCTCATCAAAAGTTTGAAGTAACTCTGCTATCCTGCCTGAGAACAGCCCCAGGCTGTTCTTATACCCTTGAGGTGAACGGCAGAATTGATGCTGTGAACCTAGCGCTGAAAATGCCGTCAAATATCTGCTTTCAGGTGCTATATTCTGGCAAAAGAATCCATTTGAGATATCTAGCGTTGTTTTGTATTTCTTCCACACAATATTATTCATTAGTGAGGCACTATGTGAATTTTGTTCTGCAAATGTGCATCTGGAAGTGTTCAAATGTCTGTAGTCTAAGACTAGATGGTATGAATTGTCTGGTTTCATTACGAGAAACAAGGTATTATTCATGGGTGAGGTGCAATATTCTATTACACCCTGGTATTCAAGTTGTTCTAGGATTTCCCTAACTTGTTTCTTAGCTTCATGTATATTGGATACTGTCTCTAGGCCTGAGGGACTGATTTTAATGGGAGTTCGTAATGAGGTGACTCATCATCCCACCCAACATGATTGCGGTAAATTGCAGGAGCTAGCGCTAACGCCCACTCCTGTACGTATGAATGTTTAACTGATTCTGGAACGAGGTCAGAGAAAACAGGTAAAATTACCCTTTTTCCTAGTGGGCCAGGTTCTCCCAAAAGAGAGCTTTGATATTTCTGGGTATGTCCCCTTCCATTTTGAGCGTCATTTTGTATAAACGATGTGGGACACTTACCCTTGCATCACCCGTGATATGCTCATTCAGCGCTACTACCACCAGTTAATCCATCAGGTTCCAGCTAGCTAATGTGACTTCTGCCACACTGTCCAACATCGTCACTGCTCGTTCCCTGTTCAAAAGCAGAGTCCTCAGTAGCCTGGGCACATCTTATTTTAATCCCTGCTACCTTCTTCTTTGTGAATTAAGGTTTTGGAGTCTTTTGTTTGTCCTCTTTAAGGATGTAGTTTGTAGTGCGATGTGTTTCCCTTTTTGGCTTCACGCGCTCTTCTGGATCTGCGCTGTGACCGTCCACCTCTCTCCGAACGTGTATTGAATGAATCCTGAAAGGAACGAGAGGAACGTGTATCAGTATCCTGATACCTGTCAGGCTTTCTAATATTATCATGGTTTCTTAAATTATATTTTTTGTCAGTGGATTCCTGCTGCGGAGACCCACCCCATGATTGTGTCTTATTTTGTATATAGTCTAATTTCTTCTTGGAAGAATCATGTTCTTGCTTAGAGTTATCCTTTTCAGAATTTCTGTTAACCTGTGGTTTCCCAGGACTGGCTCCCAAATTAACGCTGCCTAGCGTAGCATAGGTTTCTGTGATAACTTTAGGCAAGTCCCGCTCCTGCTGTACAGAAGTGAATTCTCTCTGGTGTTGGTGTATAGCCAATGCTGCTGCTTCCCCCTTTATGTTACTTATAATAATTGTTCAATCTGACTTGTTTTCTGTGCTATCCAGAACGGAATTTGCTCCAGACTGGTGGGAACCTTTCCCATATTGGCATTTAGTGTTTGAGGGCTGATACACGTAGCAGCCAATTGTGGTTGTGCAGCCTGAGCCGCCCGCGCAGGGTTAACTGTCAGTGTTCACATAATGTACTGCGTGAGGTTTCTGTGAATTTTTACTAGATCTTTGTACAGTGTTGTTATTTCTGCTGCATCTAAATCATCAAGATTAATTAAGATGTGGTGTATAAGTAGCTAGGACCGGCCAAGTCGCTCCTTCTTTACTGAGTGGACCAAGTCTCACATTTTCTACGGTATGGGGGAGGGAACCTTTAAACCAATTCATGTGTTCCTGGTAAGTTAACGGAATTTCTATGTTCACATATGGAAAATATTCCTCTGGTGTTTCATGTTCAATGTAAGTGTGAAACAATTTTGTGCGTGCATTTGCAGCTGGGAACTTAACCCAAGAATAGAATACCTCTGTTCTGAATGCTTCGTGTGCCTCAACCATGAAGGTTATGTCCCCACCCGTTGCCAGGAGGCCATAATGTAATAGTTTCATAGTAACTGCATGTCTGTAATTTTCTGTAACATTTAGAGCAACTACATCCTCTCCACCGGCGTCTCCGTTTACGGACATTGGGTGAAGAGATTTGAATTCTAGTAGATGAATAGTGTTAGCACAATGTGGGAAAACATTTCATCCTATAAGCTTGAATAACTTACAGCCAATACATAGGGTATACCTACTCAGCTGAGGTGGATTTGTCCTTCCCACCACGTACGTCTCCGGTTTAGAGGTGAGTAGTAGTCTCTGAGAAAAGCACAACTGAACTAATCAGATAGACCGTTAAATAAGAACCCAACCAACATTGGTGGCACCATGTTGTGTAGTTCCCACTAATCTGTAAGAACTGCGCGTTTGTTGGGCAACATAAACATTGGGTGAGGTGCCTAGACTGATTCTGGGCACTCCACAGGATATGTTGGCCAAGAGACCAGCTAGCTCGCTGTACCACCGCAAGCCCCTCTAACCTTACCAGGGAGCGAATGGTTTCTGGCAACCACTGAACATGACAACCCTAACCCCTCAGGGTTCGTGGAAACAGATCAGGACCTTTCACTCAGTCACTCATGCTTACTTGTGCTCAGAGAAATATACAGAATACACAATGGGATGTTTTCAATATATTTATTGAACCAACGTTATTCTTGTAAAGAATACATGTGCTGCGATAATCAGTAGACAGAAGCAGGTGAAAGTTATTACATGCACCAAAAGTTTAAATAGTAGATACAGTTCTACCATGGTGCTAAAACAGTGTATATATGCAGGCATATAAACAAGGCAGTAATCAGGCGTACTCCTACTATGTGAACCATACTCTAAGTGTACCTAGAGTGTATGTAGGTGTAGAACCAAGAATATCCCCAATGGATGATCCAACCCCATTACCTGTTGGGAGAGAATGAAGTCTTGGTCATGAACTGGACACCACTTATGGAGATGTCAGACTGCTGCTTGGTGAAGTCTCAGCATGCAGGGACCCTTGGTGTCAGCTAAAGTGCCTCCTCTACTAATCTTATGTGAAGCTCTTTTGTTTGTAATAGAAAGCAGCCTTGCACTGTACGTATAGATTAGTGTTGTTATGGATATGTAGATAGCCCTGTCGCCCCGTAGATGAAGAGAGAAACGACATTTGTACATACTTCATAGAAGGGCCTTGTACCTAATGTTCGAGGCTTCGTGATAATGTTGTGCGAAGCTACATGTGTAAACAAGGTAGCTTCAGAAAAACAAATCCAACATTGTCATGCACAGAAATATGTGCAAAAGGTCACAGCAGAGAATGGTAATGAGAAAAATAGGACAATGTAAGAAATTAGCAGCTTTGCTATATGGGCCTAGCCCGGGCACATAACAATGATATGTTAAGTTATTTTATACTATGCTACACTATACTACCCTATTTTATTCTACATAATGTGGTGTATGTTATGTTTTGCTATGTTATATTTTCAGCAACCGCAAGCAAGAATATCAGGGACTGCTTGTGATAAAGAGCAAGGTAGGGCATTTTCTTCCTCGTTCTTGGCTGAAAACCTGTTATGCTTGGTAACCCCAGCCCCGGGTGTCTCTCCCTCTTGTTACCAGATATCTCATACTCAGATCCAAAGCCTCAATATAGCAAAAGTTCCATTCTTATTAGTCGATGTAATATTACTGACTTCATTAGTCTGGAAGACATAGGTGGCCATACCACACTTCCTATCTGCGGACCAGTGATCAGCATAGATGCCAGCACCGAGCATTAACTCATTGTTGGAAAGTGGATTATTGGTAGGGGGAAATGTACATCTACCTCTGGCACTAAGTCCACTAACACAAACTAGGGCTCAGAATAGGTCTCAGAAAAGTATTCCAATCTCAACCCTTGGTAGCTTGGCTTCGAGCAGGCAGGCTTAACTACAGAGACAGATGTTTAAAGCATTTAAAAACACCAATTTAGTAAATAATCAAGACACAACACACTATAAAAATCCCACATCAATGTATAATATATTTATAATGACACCAAAACTGAAACAATCCACTGTAGGGAACCAGAGATATGATTTTTTAAAGATTAAACACTTTCTGGTGCTTAGAAACCAATAGTGCCACTTTTTGACATTTGGTCGTCTCTAACCAGGACAAAGTTTGAGGCCAACAGCGATGGAGTCTAGGTCAGATACACTAAGCGGGAGGCCCCGGTCAAGATTTTACCTTCACACTTAGAAACTTTTCTGGAGGATTTCTCACCAGACGTCGTGCAGCCTCCTCCAGCAGGCCAGATTCCGTGAGAGTTCAAAGTGTCCAAAATGCAATTTAAGGGTCCGGAATCACCAAGATGGTCCTTGAAAGTTTGGACCACAATTCCCACAATGCACCTGGACAACACCATTAAAAGTCCACTGGATACACTCCCCAGTAGGGAAAGTGTTGGATAGCAGAGAAGTATAATTTACTATTTCGACTCCATACGGTGCAGCAATAAAATGCTGCAAATTATCTTGAAAAAAATTAAATTACTCAAAAAACAATTACATTAAAAAAATATAAATGTGCAGAAATAATATACACATATATTTACTATTAAAAATAAAATAAAATAAAAACATATAATGTTAAATACATAACACAAATACTTACAAATATTATTATAAATAAAATACAAAAATAATTTTTATACAAATAAACTTTTTTACATTTTTGTATTACAAAAAAATTATTACATATATTTAATTTAGCTAATTCCCACCATACATCCCCACTAAACTCTCAACCTGCACCAAAAAATTTACTTTGAAACAAAAAATATTTACACCATTGACATAAATATTTATCAACAAACTAATTATCATTAATTAAATATTAATTAATTATACTCATTGTACTTCCCACTATATACCCCGACAAAACACACAACACATGCATAAAATGTAACAACAATTATTTATACAATGAACATCATTATTTATCAAATTATTAATTACTAAGAATTTATAAAATAATTATTAATTGCTTAAAATTAATTTACTTCCCACCCCAACACCCTACAAAACCCACAACCCATATATAAAATCTAAAACAAAAAATGTATTAACACAAGTAACAAAATTAACTATCAGTTAAATATTATTTATTGAAAACTAAATATTAATTCATTAAAATTAATTAACTTCCCACCCTTTATCACTATAAACCCCATAACCCACATCTAAAACTCAAACTAAAAAAGAAAATAATTGCACAATTAAAATCAATAATGTTCAATTAAATAATTAAAAGTATTTAACAATTAATTATTAATTATCAAACTTGATTTCCTCCCCACCCTTTACCCCTATAAAGCCCACAACCAACACCTAACAAATTATATTAAACAATTAACATAATTATTTATCAATTAATTAAGCAATAATTATTAATGAATTACTTTCCACCCTTTTCCCATATAACCCCACAACCAAAAAAATGAATTAAACAATTAACATAATTATCAATTAATAATTAATATGAATTAACAAATCATTATTAAATAATTCAAACTAAATTACTTTCCACCCTTTATCCCTATAACTCCACAACCCAAACAAAATTATTAAACAATTAACATAATTAATTAACAATTAATTAGTTAATATTAATTAACAAAAATTATTAATCAATTAAAAATAAATTACTTCCCACCTTTTACCCCTATTACCCAACAACCCGCACCAAAACAAAATACACAATTGACATATTTAATAATTTTCAATTGATTAATTCATATTAATCAACAATTAATTAATACATGTATTATAATTATATTACTCCCCACCGTATCCCCCTATAAAACCCACAACCCAATACAGAACTAAACAACACAAAATGTAATTAAATTAAATGTAATAACTACTAAAATTCAGCTAATATATATAAACAAAATATACAATAATTATACAAAAAAATACATCATTTACATTTAAAATATATACTAAAATACATAACAATAATTAAAAATACGATATTTTAAACAACTATGGGCCTCATTACGATGTCGGTCGGAAAGGTTCTAAACGCCATTCGGATTTTCCTAACCTGTGTCGGAACCCGTTTTTCCGACTGACTCGGAAACATTTACGACCGACCGATTGCTATAGAAGGTAACCTTTCGGTCTTCCCGGCTCGGTTCCGACCGGCATTTGGAGACTCCGAGTAAGTCGGAGCCGAATCGTACAGGTCTATGGACCGCGTTTCCGACCAACATATTACAGTGTCGGATTTTGACAGCCTTTCCGAATCAGTCTGAACGACATGAAACGGCTGTCGGAAACTGACTTTGGGGGCCTGTAGCAGGCCCCCCTTCTCCCGGAGGCCTCCGGTTAGGGCTAGTGGGGGTACTCATGGGACCTCTCTTTACAACTATGCACAGTTTTGCAGGCACCATGGGGTGCCTACGACAGGGTGCAAGGTTTTCCTCATGCCTCCAGAAGTATAGGTTGGTTGCTGATGCTAAAGGTTTCATTCAGGGGGAGAATGCAATGGATGGTGATGAAGACTACAAGTGTGCAGATAGATCCATAGAGAAATCATTGTGGGAGTCCAAGAAAATTCCTAAATCATCTGCAATGGTGTACTCTGTCTTCCAGCCATCCATTGTGGTAAACATATTTGCTGAATCTAGTAATACAAATTTATTGTCTGACTGCAGCTGTGGTGGAGGGAATGCAACACCAAGAATTTATTGTGCTTCAAATTGTTTACAGAAAAGCAGTCCACAGCTTTGGAAATGAAATATGAAGACCAACTATGAGAAAAGGTTTGCTCACCTGCTTACAGGTCACAACCTTGCACGTCTTGTGGGTCCTCGCTGGGTCTGCACAATGCCGGCTCCCACTTCCTGTTTCTTTGCCGACTCCTGCTCCTGCTTCTTTGCCGGCTCCAGCTCCTGGCTGCAATGCTTTACCGAGGCATTCTGTTTCTATTGGCACACCTCTCACAGCAGCCTGAACTTGCAAAAGAAAACAGAAAGAAACAATGATTTAAAGAATCATCGATAATGCAGTAATGCTAGTTGTTTAGTTATAATATGAATGGAGATATACATATCTGATTGGTTTGTTAAAGAAGAGTTGGAGAATTTCTTTTCCTGTACATTTGCTTGTGAAAAAACATAAAGTAAGGACTTAGGGCCTGATTATGATGACGGTGAGACCACCACTGACAGCCTGTCGGTGGCGGTCCCACCGCCATCGCAATGAAGATTCCCGCCCGCCACATTAGGATGGCAGGCGGATGGGTGGCAGTCGGAGAGACCAACCGCCATGGATCCGACGGGCTCAAGGAGCCCGTGGGACCATCGGAGGGAACTTGAATCCCTACAATGGAGGCTGTGCCTTCCAGGCACCACCGTAGGGATTATGATGTCCCTCCCGGCCGGCCGTTTCATGGCGGTTTACCTGCCATAAAAAGGCTGGCAGAAATGGACATTTGGAGCCCATGGCAGGCCCCCCTTTACCCCTGGCCCTCAGTTTTGGGTTTTGGGGGGACCAGTGGTGCCCCTCTAGACATCCCTGAACCATGTGGCAGGAACCGCATGCTACCAAATGTCTATTTTTTGTACTGCGGCTTGTGCTGCAGCCCGCAGCACCCACCGCAATGCAAAATATAGACATTGCGACCACCATGGTGGCCCCTTGCATCCTAATTTGGCTGGCGGGACCGCCGACTTGTAGTTGGGCGGTTCCGTTTCCGATTCTGCCATCCTAATGATGCCCTTAGTTAGTTCCTGGAGTTAAGGAACTCATCCTTTTCTTTAGCCCCGCACCTTTTTGTGCCATCTCCTGGTTGCCTTTTTTGACAGAGATTCATTCTTTGGTTATTCCACCTATTTTTGTAATCTAATTATGGGGCACTTTTCTGATCAGTTTTTTTTACCAAGCCAGAGGTTAGTGCTTGCTACATTTTCCTATCAGATATAGGTATACTGTGCTAAGTCATATTACCTGATTGCTCTCTTTTGATTGCCTAGATATTCATCTGGTCTGCATCTATCAACATTTCATTCATAGTCGATGAGGGGAAATTAACAGGTAGTTTATTTTGATATGTATATGCATATAATTATCTAAAGTACATTAACACTGAATTACACTTGTTCCTTTCCAAAACTGATACACATATTTCTTTCAATTATTATAGACACACATAGGAAGTCTCCGAATTTTCCCTATTCTCCTGTCACTCGCCTTAGACAGAAATTTATTTTCCCTTGTTTTCCCCTCTTCCCTCATTACACCTTCCTTGCTTTGACTTTGTTTGGCATTAAGGTGGGTGAAGGAAGTTGGAACTTAGCATCACAACTTGCATCTTGCTCCTGCAAAAATACCAGGTGAGGTTGGCACCTTCTATTATGTGACATAGATGGTCCATTGATGCATTGTTTGAGGTCTGAATGCAATGAACCCTCTAGAATTGTAATGGTTCAGCAAACTTAATGTCAAAGAGCTGGAGGTTCAAATCTGCCAGAAATCCCATCACATTATCTTTTTCCGCCTTCTCAGGAATATCATAAAAGGGGATGTTGCCTTGCCTTGAGGAATGATCAAAGTAAGCAAGCTTTGTCCTTCATGTATCAATTCTGGACTGATATTGAGTCTTTCTTCCATGGTGCTCAGCTTCTAATCTGGAGAATCCAGACTCATATGAAAATATGTTATGTGAGAGTGAATGGATTTTATATTGGCGGACATTTTAAAAACTCTGTCAAACTTAGACACTGATGCTCATCTATCCCGCTCTGCCAAGCCTGAGCAGCACGTGTTAGACCACCATTGAAAGGCCGTAGGAAAGGGCCATTGTATTACAGCACCACCCTCATTGTAGGGATTACATTCTGACAGCAGGGCCGACGGGCTCCTTGAGCCCATTGGAACCGTAGTGCCTGGTCCCTCACCAATGCAGTCAGACCGATTGCATTGTAATGCGGTGGTCTGACTGCTGCTTCAGATGTCGGTGGGACTGTCACTGACGGGCAGTCGGTGTCGGTCCCACCGACATCCTAATTAGGCCCATAGTGCCCTGCAACGCCCCTTTCAATAGCTTGGCGCTGAGCATTCCTTTATAACATCCTGGGTTATGCTGTGTGACAGATGGCTGGACATGAATTGTAATAGTCTCTAGATCAGTAAAAAATATGTATTAGGGCTAAAGTAATAATGTTTTTAAAAAATGGCTTGTTTAAAGCTTGGTATCGCTGGCATTGCCCTTAAAATCCCTGGTCTCAGCAGTAATGAAGTCTGCAGTGAGAATTAATTCACTGCCACGACTCATAACATTCTGTTCAATCAGCTTGGAGAATCATTTGATTTTTTTACCGCTTTCTTTTCCTCAGTAACATAGCCCCGAGCCAGTAGGCACCAACACCTCTGCTGTTCACACAGATGAGCCCACCTCAGATTTGTTTAATAAGTTACAACTAAGTGACCACATTTAAAGAATTATAAGCATGAAAAAGCTTAATCGTGTTCGTGTGAGCAATGCTACTTTTACAACCCTTCTCTACCAGATTATAAAGTGCATTTGCAAGCACATTCAACCTCCAGCAATGGCCCTGAGGTGCCGCATCCTTGACAGATTTTCAAGATAACCACTTACAATGTGTTGTAAAGTCATCCTGTGCCCTGGGTACCCTCATTTTTTTTTATATTCTGACTGGTAGTGGTAGTAACTGACTCTGACTGTCCATGGGCTCTGCCTAACCAGGCCAGTGCCAGTGCTATGGTGAAAACACTTAGGGGCCGATTCCGATTCAGGCCGGAAATCTCCCCGACCGAGCCGGACCCGGAGATTTCCGACCGAATCGGACCCTAGCAGCCCGACCGAACGAGTACGATGCGCACGTATGCTATCGGACTCGATTCGGTCGGACTCCCATTGAAGTCAATGGGAGCCAGTCGTACGACGCGTACACGGGCTCCCATTGACTCAATGGGCACGACCCGAACAAGGGCGCCCCTACAGCGTGTTCGCGTCGATGCGGGTCGCGCCGTACATGCACGTGTAGGGGGACCCATGGGTCCCCCTGTGTGCGACTCGCGCGCCTACGCTTCCAGGGGGTCCGACACGGACCCCCAAAGTGCGGCTCCGACAGCTCCTTGGAGCCGGACTGCGCGAGTCGGTCGGAGCGGTCGAGGTGCGCATCGTACTTACCCGGCCGGGGAACGTCTCCATTGCACGGTGCGAGTCGTCCCCGTGCAAGTCGGTCAGAGCGGTCGGGTCCTGCGAACGAGTCAGTCGGAGATTTCGCGAGCGCACGCATCGTACTCGCTCGCCCGGACGCACGTACGAATCGGTCGGGAAATAGGGCTCCGAATCGGATCCGGTTCAGCCAAATCCGATTCGTAGCCCTACCGGCCGAGATCGGAATCGACCCCTAAGAATACAGTGAAAACACCTACATACACTAGGGTACACTATGGGTTAGGGTACCCCTATGATTGGCATGACCTCCCCTTTAATGCCCTAGTACATAGTAGGGCAGAGGGATTAAAACTACCCTTAGGTCCATAGTATTTAATAGGGCATGGCAGTTTAGTGGCCAGCAGCCCTTTCCCCACTTGCATGTGTACACTGATGAGAGCCTGAGGTCATTTTAAAAGCAGCCCTGTGTTGCAGAACTGCTTTTAAATGTAAATTGTGCGCAAACTCGATTTTGGTGTTAGGGGCACTTACAAATTGATCAACTACAATATTTTGCCATATTAGGTACCCCGAGGGACTCCCCTAGGTGCTCCATTGGTGGGGGGTCAGGTACTTTTAAAGAGGACCTTTATAAAAGGAGTTTTATATGCCCTGGGTATAGAGAAATTCCCATTCCACTTCCCTCATTGTAGTAAAGTGCTTTTGTACTAGGAGCACTGTGGAGTGAGGATTTACATTATCTTGGTATATTCAGGGCCCCTAAAGTCTACCCTAGGTGTGCCAGGGGTGAGGGTCATGTAGATATAAGCAGGGTCCTTATAAAATCAGGGTTATAGGCCCTGGTATTGGAAAAAGTGGACATTTCATTTTCCCCATTGTAGATCCCCAGACACATAGGTTAACATTGCAATAGTTTATGAATTCATAAATAACACAAGGGACAACCGAAAAATTTCATTCAAGGATTTAGGAGAATGGTATTGATAAATCCAACAAAATACTGTTGTTGAATTTATCCTACAATGTACAGAAAAGAAGTTATAAGACTTTTATTGTCTGAAAGACAAAATTCAGCCTTCCAGTGGTGTGCCCTGATTGGTCAGAGTTAAGTGGATTAGCCAGGTTGCTTTGATGAAGTGATAAGTGGCACCCAGGGAGAAAAGGCTATCTCTTGTAGGGTGACCCTACTCCACAGGAATGCCAGAGAAGGGGGGAGAGGTCATAAAGCAGCAGCTTCAAAGGTAGAAAGAGTCAGCCAGGTCCATCTACCCCCTTCCACTCTGATCCCAGCTAGATGGCGGCTTAAGGAAGGAATTTGCAGATGTAGGAGGGAGGGGAGCTATGGGAATGAGCCATCCTGGAGGTTGGTTTAGCTAGATCTTGCCTCTTTGCTGAGATTTCAGCCATATTGAATTTTGGAAGAATAGTGCTTTCTGGGAGACAATTTGCCACACTTTGGAGGAAATGGTCATGCTCTGGTGTGTTGCCCTGCACCTCATTGGTTAGAAGTTCCCTCCTGCTTGACCTTAGAGAACACTGAATAAGTATCTGAGAGGGGCAAAGCCTCTCAGATCTGCTGCTTGAAACAAGAGAAGAAGAAGGGTCCATGCTGGAAGTTTGATTTTCGCCAACCAGGCCCTGCACTCTGACTGACTGCGCCTGCAGCACAATCTGGAACTACAGCCCTGTGGACCAAACTGGCTTCAAGAGGAATAAAGAGTGGACTCCCTGCAAGCTACAGGTTAACAGAGCTCACCTGGACCATCACTACCAAGAATCCTCAGCCTGGAGTGTGTCCAGTGGATTTATAAGGGTTTTGTCCAAGTGGATTGTGGGAACTGAAGTCTAAAACGTTCAAGCACCATCTTGGAGATTCCAGACCCTTGGATTGTGTTTTGGACACTTTGGGCCCCCAAAAAGAACTTCAGGAAGAAGTTGCAAAAGTTTGGAGCAACTTTGGAAAAAAGCTCCATAAATGGACCGACTCGACCTGGCCAGCCAAGCCGGCGGCCCTCAACCGCAAGCCAGCCTGCTCTCCAGGTTCGTCCTGCTGAAAAGCGCCAGAGGTCCGACTTCCAGTGTTTGACCGGGAGCTCGTCGAAAGCCATGGTGGTGAACCCTCACCGAACCCGGCCTGGTGAAAAGCATCGAAGGACCCTGGGAGAAAAAGCTCCATAAACGTTTCTAAGGGCCATATGTAGGTGGGCTAATACCGGTCGGTAACGGCCGAAAATCGGTAAATTTCCCGTTACCGACCGGTATTTAGCCCTTTGCGATGTAGGAGGCCGGATTTAAGGAGTCGGTAATTTACTGATTCGTTATTTTAAGGAATCGGTAAATTACCGATTCCTTAAATCCTATGTAGGGAGCACTCAAGTGAGTGCATTTTTGGTTTAAGGATTCGATTATTTACCACCAACTACAAGTTGGTGGTAAATACCGAATACCTTTTAAAAAGCAATTTTGTGCTTTTTAAAAGTGCCATGTGGCAGACATACATGCCCTTAGGGCATGTATGTGCGCCACATGTGCACACATGCACGATTCAGGGGTGCAACAGGGTGTCAATTTGACACCCTGCCACCCTTGAATATGCTCCCCTATTACCGATTCGGTATTTACCGAATCGGTAATAGTGAATGGCTTCCCATTCATTCCTATGGGCCTCCAGGCCCATAGGAATGAATGGGAAGGTATTCCTTATTACCGATTCGGTAAATACCGAATAGGTAATAACGAATATTACCGAATCGGTAAAATTTACCGAATGTTTACCTACATTCTGTTTACCGATTCTTAAATACTGAATCGGTAAAATTCGGTATTTAGGAATCGGTAAATAGAAATTACCTACATATGGCCCTAAGTCAGAAGGTGAAAGACTTGACCGGCTCCAACCGCGAGAGTCAAGCCACCCACCTTCACCTGCAAGCCGGCCTGGATCCCTAGTTGGTCCCTCTGGAAAGCTCCAAAGGTCTGACTTCCATTGTTTGACCAGGAGCTCATCGAAAGGCAAGCCTCACCAAAACCGGACTGGTGGGGAGCATCGAGGGAACCTGGCAGAAAAAGCCCCAGGAAAGTTTTTAAGTCAGAAGGTAAAAACTATAACTGAAGCCTACCGCGAGGGGTAGCCGCACAGGACTCCATCGCGGTCAGCCTGAAACTTTGACTTTGTCCAGGTCTAGCGCGACCAGATGTCCCAATAGACGCTTTAGGTTTCTATGTGCTGTATAGTGCTATAGAATTCCAGTTCCCTAATTGGATTATTTTCATTTTAGTGTCATAATAAAGATAAAATTATTTCTTATTTTCATAAAATAGGTGTTGCATTTTTATTGTATGTTGTGTCTTAATTATTTACTGAATTGGTGTTTTTAAATGCTTTACATACCTGTCTCTGAAGTTAAGCCTGCCTGCTCGCAGCCAAGCTACAAAGGGGTGAGCATGGGAATAATTTTCTGAGATCTATTCTGAACCCTAGACTGTGTTGGTGGCCTTATTGTCAGTGGTAGATATATATCTAGCACTACTAATAATCCACTTTCCAAAACTATGTAAACAAATTGCAGTTAAATTCATTCACTATGTATTGATATTTCACATGTACATCTCGAAAAACTGATAGGGATCCAACACTCTTGAACCCACACTAGACTCCCTGTTGTTGAGGAATCATTTTGTTATTTTTCCTCACCCGTCGCTTCTCCATTCATCTAAGTTTGAGCAAGAGTATTATAGTTTGTGCACTACTTTTCAGCAATCATCAAAATCTGACCGAATCTTAGTCAGAGATTGGTCAGACTCGTTTGTATCACCCTCTTTAATTTTTTTAAATAGTAGCCATAAACAAATTACGTAATAAAATTAACTAATAAAAGGCTTTGAATCACTTAACTATCAGGCACCTGAAGAGCATCCACCCCCTGTGCTGTGTGTGTTAACAAAAACATTTGATAAATGTAGTACAGTGATTTATCGACTTGGACGTTCATGCGCATGTTTTTGTCTCAGGTTCTTTTCTGAGGCTAAGAGTTTGATGAAGCAGATTCTATGGAACATGACAATTATCTGTGAGGGCTTGTCATGGCCGCCTCTTGCTTGATGGCGTACTTTGCTCGGTATCCAGCATCCTGTAACCAAGGCTGGCTCTCTGTGGAGCTCAGCATTTCAAGCGCCGTTTGGGCCTTATTGAAGCTGACATGAGGTTGTGTCATGGTTTGAAGCCGCCGTGCTTAAAAAAAGCTCCCTACATCCTTGTAACCAACGGGAAAATGGCGCTACTTTTCAGCACTAATCAGCCCGCTGAGGCTGCTGGGAGGTGGTTGGTTGTAGGGGGTTCGACTGGGAAAGGACGCTATGGCCTGATTTGACCTCGTATGGAAGCGATGGTTGAGAGTATCTGCCTGCCTGGGGCGCAAGTAGTTTACGTTTTATTCAGACTGCTTCTGACATCTTTTCTCCCATCCAGACGTGTACACGGTGCCCTAATACAGACACAACAGGACAAGTTAAGCTAGGAAAAAAGTTGAGTCGTTATTAGAAATTAAGGGGCATATTTACAAGCCCCTTGCGCCAACTTTACGCCTCCGTTGCGTCACTTCTGTGACGCAGCGGCGTCGTAGACAATGCGCCACGATGCGACATATGTACAACGTGACGCATCTAGGGAGATGAGTCACGTTGTAAAGCCCTGCGCTACATTATACCTGCGTCAGGTATAATGTATGCAGGGTGGGCGTTCTGTCGCAAGGAAGCCTCGTAAAAGTGACTCAGTGAAATCTATGATTTCACTGAGTGACTTTTACGATGCCACTGCGTCAAAACCTTGCGCCTGCTTGAAGCAGGCGTAAGGAGTGACGCAGCATGGTCGGAATAGGCATTCCTGACCATTGCTGGAGTTGCGTCGTGCTTACGACACGACAACAGCAATGCGTTGCCTTTCCGACAGAAGATGCGTCACACATCTGTCTGTCCTTGCGCCACGGTGCGCCTCATTGTAAATGCGGCGCATCCATGGTGGCGCAAGGCTATTTTTCCGTCACACAAATGAACTGGTGCATCTCTGCAAATATGCAGAGATGCGCCAGTTCTTGTAAATCTGCCCCTAAGATTTCTGTGAGGTGTATTCTTTTTTTTAAAAAGGGAAATTATATTTCAACAGATTATGCAGGTGGATATAATTTCTAATATATTAGTAATTACTTTTTATGACAATACTCAAGTATTATCTTTTGATTCACGTATGTTAAATGTTGTGTTACTGTTTTGTTTACATTAGAGGCCATTCTATTTAATCATTTATATGGGAAAACGTGATTTTACACTAATGTTACAACCGTATTTAATTTATGTTTTACATTGTAAGTATATTTACAAATTGCCGTTTAATAAAATAAGTTTGTTATAAAAAAAGAATGTGAAGTAATCTCGCACATACTAGAACTATAGTTTCTTAAACAAATTCGGCCATTAATGGAGAGATGCCATTTTCTGATAATCATCACGTGATTAGCAGTGTCATTCCAGCAGAGCAGTGAATCAGAGTGTGGTGAGTAATTAGTAGTGGCTGCTACTGAACGGGGGTGGTGGGGCAGGGAGTGGGGGAGCGAGGAGGAATAAAAAATAAAATTAAATGACTTACCTGGGTGCAGCCGGCTGCCGCCTCTCCTCTGTCGTCTTCTCTGGCCGCAACAGGAAGCACACAGCCTCCCGGAATTCCCTGACCAATCACAACGCTGCAATGCACAATTGGGATTGGTGTGAGCGCAGGGGTTTGACTTAGACAGGGACAGGGAGGCTGTGCATGTTCCCCACCAGGCTGTGTAACGCAGCCTGGTGGGGAACATGCAAAGTGTGCAGGATGGTTTGGCCGGCCCAAGAGTGCCGGCCAAACCGTCCTGCACACTTTAGAATATGCTTAACACTCCTCCCTCTAGCCCCTGCTCTGGCCAGCCCAGCCCCACACGCCCCGCACCTAAGCAGGAAGGAAAACTGAAATGATAATAACATTAGGTATTATCATTTTAGTTTTCCTTTTTAATCTGCTCGCAGAGCAGTGGGGCGACGCTCCTCCGCCTTAGCGGAGTAGCCGCCGCTGTGAGTATTTACTCTGTTTTAATGACCGTGGTCATTTGCCGACCACATTAACTCCAAGTACTTCTTTCTTCAGTATCGCAAGAATCCCAGGTAACCTTCCATGACAACCCATATTTTCCTGTACTGACGTTCAGTTATCTTCTTTTTATTCCAGGAAAATAATGTGTTTCTGCCCCCACCTCTGCTGAGAAAATGACCCTTAACTCTTGCCTTACATACATTTTAAACACCTAACAGCAAAAGAGCAAACCCTCTCTTACCTAGGGAGTGTCACAATAATAATATTTTGACTTGATAGGAACAACTCTTTTACCTCCATGCATGAGTTCTGACAGCATAATTTACCCATCTCAACTAGGGTGACAGTGCAGCCCCTGCCCTTCGCCCCATCCAAATAGACTGACCTTCAAAAGAAACCTGGAGACTGGCCTCTTCACAGAGACCCATACTAGCCTCCTCTGACTAGCAACAGAGTTCCCTGAATGTATTTCATTACAGCCTACATGTTTGGAACAGATGTGTGTGAAGCTGCAAATGTTTGTCTTCAGAAAAACGTAGCAAGCTTTGCAGCCTTCTTGAAGGCTGTAACGATTATAATGCTAGCGCACAAGTCAGAACAAATAGGTTTTGTGAAACGTTTATGTGTTTGCTTGGATCTTAATTATTTTAATACCACAACGTAGGTAAAGAGAGATATAGAAGAAAGACGAGCACTGCAAAATAATATAGACTCAGCTGAAAGCTAGAATGCTTACAATATTGTGAGATTTGATACCTAAAGTTAAAGCTATGCAACTATATAATAGTAATCTCTATTACAAATTAAATGGTAAATTTGTCTCTTGGTGTGAGACGGAAAACCGAAAAGAGAGTTTGAACTATTGGGGCAGCACTTGGAAAGTGCTGACTTCAGTGCATCAAACCATGCATAGGTGATTTTAGCCTTCGGTGAAGATTTTTTTTAAACGTGCGCTGTGCTTGAGAAATCTATTGTTTTTAATATAAACTTAAAAGGGACTTACATCCCACCTCCTCCCTATCCTGGCTTCTCCTTGGTTCCTGTGTGGGCCACTTACCTTTCCTCCCTTCCTATTGGCTGTAGCATATGTTCCTGTATTTACCAATGCTTGTTCCTCATCTGCTTCTCTTATCAGTTTCCCGCTGCTGAAATACTGTTGACAACCGCTTTGGTGGTTCTATATTTCGAGAAGGTTTTGCCTTTTACTCTTGCAGCATATTTATTTAACAATTTATCACCGCCGAGACTCGAACCAGGATCTCCAGTGCTCGAGTCAGCAGCTCTGACCACTGCGCCACATCCTCTCCACTCCCGTTTTATCTGTCAGGGAGCTCTCTCCTCCTCCCGGAAGATGATTGATGAAAACAGCTCTTTATTCATTACATGGGCGAAACCGATGCATTACCAATGCTTGTTATTCCTTGGTTTAACAACAGGTCTAGATTACCAGGTCTGAATATTGTTGGCAGCATCTGCTAGTAGGCGTCCAGTTTCTGGTTGAAGTAGAAAACATCTTATAGCCAGTCTTTAGTTGTGGGTGGAGGTCCTCGCCCCACAATGTATAGCTCCTAGATAATAACAGAGCTAAATTCATAAACTTGACTTTTACAATCCCAACAGTGCAATCAATGGAGTAACTGGTACCTTTGCCCCAATCATCCTGGAAATGTCCTCTACCACAGCCTTCCAAAATTCAGAACACATTGGGGCGTTGCAATGGAGAGACCCTAAATTGTCACATAGGCTCAGTATATGGTAACCCACTGGAATATAATACATTCTATGTAGGAACTGCATTTGGTCTGCTTCCTGAGTGCCCACAGGCTGTGCTATGTTTCATATAGGTACCCCAATATAGGCTCAGGTAGCAACCTAACCTTTCACCTATATTCTCCCCTACCATTGCACAACATAACGGTTTTTGGGACTGACCTTTTACCTAGTTATGGTACTGCTTACAGAATGTGGGGTTTTCCCTGAAAACTAGCTTCATCCATTACGTATGAGGATTCTTGGAAACTCAGCAGGACTACCATCTCCTGCATAATAACTATGTATAAGGGTCATTCCTTCCATCATCCTAAGTCCGACATGACACAGCAAGGTAGAACCCCTGAGGGTACCACTTTGGGTATGTATACACCATATCTTTGCTGAGGCAGGGAGAGGAGAAAAGGACTTTCATGCTGACACACTGACGCGGGACGCTGAGGTTGCTGCACACAGACCCTCCTGCTCGCAGTGGTCTGACATCCCTCGCGGGGTGTCCATCTCGAGACCAAGACGGGGTCCCACAGTCTCTCACTTCAGGTAATGGGGTTGACTTTATCCTAGAGGGATTCTTGGCTCTACACCTACATACATGCTAGGAACATTTAGGTACATCTAGTTAGGGTTGCATCGTAGGAGTACGCATATTTACTGTAATGTATTTTCATACTTGCCTGTATTCATTGTTTTAGCACTATGGTAGAAATCTACCATCCTTTTACTCTGTTGGTGCTTATAATCGTTTATATCTGTTTCTGTCTAATGGTTGTTTCAGCACACCTATTTTACACTAGAATGACGCTGGTTCAATAAAAGCTAATTGAAAACATACCCACTGTTTATTCTGTGTATCTCTCTGAGACAAAGTGAGCACGAGTGACTGAGCACTGTTTCCACGATCCCTGATGGGACAGAATTGTCATGTTTGATAGTTGCCAAGAACTATTCTCTCCTTGGTAAGAGGGGTTTCTAGTGGCACTGTGAGCTAGCTGGTATACAGGTGAACATATTCGGTGGGGGTGTCTGGAATCAGTCTGAACACCAATCCCACAGACTATGTTGCCTAAACACGCAGATCCTATAAAGGTTTATAGGAACTACACGACAGCAGCATTCCACTGGTGTATCCGGTGACCTTTGAGGCTTCGGGTCTTTGCTGCTGGGAGCCCAACCTTGGATATCCTTAAACTGCATTTGGCGGCGTTTAGAAGCAGTTGAGGATTCGAGGAGTGGCTCCTGTAAGCCCAAAGTGTGTTTTTGTGGTTCTGAGTGGTCCCCAGATGGAAGACAGCGAGCGGTAAGCTGGGAGTGGGAGGAGCAAGGAGAAGGGAGTAAGAAGAGGCGACCGCCCACATAGGAGCTACACATAGCCCAGATCCTAACTTTATTCCTTAAGTGAGCCAGGAGATGTGCTTGAGCCTGGAATATTTGAGGCCCACATCACAGTCCCGCTTGATTGTGGCTACCTTGCTACCTGCCTGGGGTAGGACTCAGTCCCCCAGCGTACTGGGTCTTTTGCCAGACGAAAGACTGCATAAAAGTGCAAGGAGATTTCCCTCATGCTCACCATTGGCATTGGAGTATTGGTGCAATGGTGTATCAGAGGCTGAGCGCCCACTATGTGTTGTGTGTTGGGGATGCCTAGGCTGCAGGCCCCCTCGGAGGTGCGGAGGCGGCCAGTATTAGGCTGGTGCGACTTGTGCCTCAGGAGGGGATCTGCTCCCTGCACGCACACATATTACTCACTTTGTTTTCTCTTGTATACCCCTGTTTCGCCCTCTGGGAAGGGGGTTAACCCCAACTTGTGGAGTTGCAGGGAGGAGGAAAGAGTGATAGCAGGCATTGGTTGTTCGTGGCATCTGTGAACAAGTGGACATTTTTGGACAAGTTTTTATAAGGTGTTTTAGAAGATGCCTTCGAGGTGTCTGTGCTCTGGTCATTTAATTGCCTCTCCAGGCCCAACTGGTCCAACTGCTAACCACATTAGCTCTCCTAAACGTTTAAAACAAAAAAACTATTTGGCGAAAGAAGCCCCAGTCCCACTTGTCCCATTTGTCTTCCTTGAAGTCCCATCACTGCGTGTTGTCCCTGCTTTCAAAGAGGAGGAGAGGGCAGGAAATAAGGAGTCGGAGATGTCTTCAGGTGTAAACAAAGAAGATGAGTTGAGTTTAGTTACAGTTCTCTCCCAGGACATAGTCTCATGTCAGATTAATCGCTTTGTTCATCACCCAGTGCAGCGCATTCCCCAAAGTCAGTCCAGCAAGATATGTTACTCTGGGGAAGCTGTGGAAGAAATGGACATAGAGGACACAAAGGATGTTTCTGAGATGAATATTGTTGGTATCAAGTTAGATTCTGAGTCTGGCCCTAAGAGTCTTGTGGCCCTATCTGGTGGCCAAAAAAGGCATTGATGTTTTCCTGTTGGAAGAGACCATTGACGCTATGTTAGGTAGTCACAGGGTGGGCATTAGAGAAGTATGCAATAGTAGGGGGGTTGTAAATCCAAAGGATATCATAATCTCTATTGGTAGAGTCTCAGGGAGCAGAGTGATAAATATTGTGGGACATGAGGACCAGATGGTCAGGGAATCTGGAATGGGAGATGCTTTAATTCCCTGGAATTGGATGGCAGGTGCACTGAATGCTTCCAAAGAAAACATAAAACTTCCAATGTTGCAGAGGTGGCCCCTTAGGTAAAATTATTTCCTGGAATATGGTGGGCTTAGAACAGTCTAATTTTAAGCTAAACTTTTTAATGCACTTTCACCCAATGATAATTTGCTTAACGGAAACATGAATTTGTTCTGATTTTAAATATGAGAATTATTTTATATTTTGTTGTGCAGCACAACCTACAAGGTCAAGGCAGCAGATGTATATCTATTTTACTTAGTAGCAGTATAAATTGGAATCCTATGGTGTTTGTCCATCCCTCAAATCTTTGTATTTTTATAAAGGTAGCCCTGTGCAATGTAATAGGAGTATCACATTAATATTTTCTTCTGGTAAATATTTATATTCCCCCTGGGAGGTCTTCTGACTCTTTAGTTGAATCTATGTTTTCTTTTGTGCATAGTATTAGCAAGTCGGAAGAATGCACACTGATAATTATGGTGGGAGATTTTAATGCTAAAATCTCGAATTGTTCCTCTTTGACCATTGGAAACCTGGAGTTGGATGAGGTGTGGAGTATCCAAGAGGCAATTTTACCTGGTAATATTAGAACAGACAGGTGGGGTTTATGCTTTTTGGATTGCCTGAGAACCAATGACCTTAGTGCTTTAAATGTCAGTTTCTCAGAGGATTCTCCAGCCTCCTTCACTTTCCACTACTCTTGAGGGCAATTATTAATTGATCATATGGTGGTTTCCTACCAAATGTTTGGCGCTTGTACCCAGTTTGAGGTATTGAGGACAGATTTGAGTGATCCCAGTATTCTCTCAGTGGCTATTGATTTAGAACTTAAGGTGCTTGAGTCCTGGAATTCCAGAAATTATACGATAGTCTATAAAAAAATCAATGGACGTACTTTTTGGTCAAATAATAACATGATGAATTTGGCCAGATATGTTAAAACAGTGAGTTTCGGCCCTACACGAGAGAACCCTATTGCCTGGTTCAGAAAGCAGCTGTGTCTGTTTCAATCTTGTGGGAGTGAGAAATAAGCCACCAGTGCTAAACCCCTGGTGGTCACTCCTTGGGAGGTAAAAAAGGTAAATTGTGATCAAAATTCCCTAGTAAGGGAACAATTTAAGATGCTGTCTCTACTGAGGCAAAGGGAAATAAACCGGTTGAAGCGGGTGAGAACGAGACTGAAGGTGTCTGAACGTAGGAGGGACAAGGATCAGAAATGGACTAAGCTGAGAGAAGTTGCGTTTTCTGGTGGCACGCATAAAAATTGGTCCTTAATAGCCGAATAATGTGATTCTAGAGTTAAGGCTGTGGCCATTTTAATATCGGACGCAGAGTGGACCCAATATATCTCGTAGCTATATGCATCTAATTCAATTTGCAGGTTTCTGTTGGAGTCAAATGATGAGTCTCCCTCATTGATAGTATATGGCCGTAGTTCCTATGAGGTGATAGAGACTTTTATTAAAGGCGCTAGGTATTCCAGGGCGATGGGCCCGGATGAACTCTCAATATCGCTTATCAAACAAGATGTCTCTGCATGGGCCCTTTTTCTGCGCCCGGTGGTTTAATATTGTTATTCGTATGGGACCATACCGTCTTCTTGGAAAGGAAGTGTAGTGGTGCCTTTATATAAAAAGGGTCCTAAAACTTCTCCAGGCAGCTTTAGGCAAATTGCATTATTGGTGCGATTGGGAAATTGTTCACCAAAAGTATTTTTCTTCACCTTCAGGACTGGGCATTCGGCAATAATCTTGTCCCTGTGGAGCAGGCTGGTTTTAGTAAGCATTGTGGTACCCTAGATAATATCACGGCCCTCCAAACTATGATTGAAAAGTATCATGTGGGTAGGGGTATGGCTTTATATGCTGCCTTTATAGATTTCTCCACAGCGTTCAACAGGGTTGATTGTGGGACGCTGTGGAGGAAATTGGTTGTATTTGGGATCCCCGTGCATTTACTTAGGATAATTGTCGCTTTGCACTGTTCTACTTGGACTCGGGTCCACATGGGAGGAAATCAGGGTTTGTCTAGTAAAGTAGAGACACACAATGGGCTGAAGCAGGGGTGCTTACTTACGTTCCTTCTCTTTTCCCTTTATATTTATGTCTTACCTAGCAGAGTTGGACAGTGTAAGGGGGACCCATCGAAACTAGGAACAATGAGTTTGGTTGCCTTCTCTATGCAGATGATGTTATTTTCCTAGATTTAATCCTGATTGGTCTACAGAGGCACCTTTTTGAGTTAGGAAACTATGCTGATGAACATTTCCTAAAAATAAATATTGTATTGTATCGTATAAAATGTTTTTTTCAGATACAAGATCCATAAAACACGGTACAGCAAGTAACCAGATAAAAACAGATAAATAAAAGACAATGAAACCAACAATTTGGTATGAGCATCAGTCCGACAATAAAATAGGAGAGATAAAATGAGGAGACTTCAAGAAAGATGGAGCAGCAGCTACAAGATAAATAAAATATAAGAAAAAAGAGTACTTTTAAAACATCATTGCTTCAACACTTTGACACTGCGCATGTGGATAATCCAGGCAGCATACAAAAATGTTGCCATCACAACAACAATTGCCTCTCTTGTGTCCGAACCTACAGTGCGTAGTGCATAAACATAATGACGAAAGCCCAAAAGATTACATATTGGCCTCAGCCATAGTTTTCGTGGTCTATCATAGGCTGGGCAGAAAAAGGCAAAATGCTGCAGAGTTTCTTCCACTGAATTACATGAGGGGCACACATTAGAACTGCAATGCTGCACGCTCCATTTAACAACAGAACCCCGTACCTCCATTTTAAAAACCGTTGCAGAGGAATGGGACCTGGGAGAGTGTCAAAAAATGATTCATAGGCGGGGGAGAGCTTGATGTTTAAAAAAAGATCAGTGAGACTACCCGCTTTGACACATTGCAGATCCCTTAACCACAGATACTCCTTTAGTCGTTTTTTTGACCAGGGAGCTAGGGACTTGTTTTGCCATGACAGGGGTATCCCAAAGCAAAGGCAAGCCTATCTCATACAGTATGGCTTTAATATCGGCAAACCAAGCAATCCTCTTGCAACCTGGCGATTTAAGAAGAGCCCAGATCACAACTCTATAGGATTCTAGTTCATCTGTGAACCAAAGTTTGTGCCAGTACAAAATAGTGTGACACATATTATGTTGATTTATAGGGACAATCCCCCAATCCATGAGTTGAGGGAGGGGCACTCTGCGGGAGGTTAAGAATGCTCTTCACAAACCTATTTTCGGTTTTGGCAGGTTCCTCATTCTTGGCATGGCCCCACAGCTCTACGTCATCATGGCTGAGCTTTTTGCTTTAATGTTATAAATCTCCACCACTGGTTCTAAAGAGTACTCATGGGCCCATTTGCACAGTTTGGCTACAGCGCCAGCTTCTTGTTGGAGTTTTAGTGAGCATCTCTTGATGTGTGTGGAACAACTCATTTTGTGATTCAAACAGACCCCAGATACACAAACTCCTGCACTTTTTCTAGAGCGACACCCTGCACCATAATATTTGCACTAACAGATTTATAAGGATTAAAAAACATGAATTTTGTTTTATAAATATTTAGTTTAAGACCACAATTGCTGTAGAAAATTAAAAAGCTATCAAGTAGCACCTGCAGACCATGCAGGGTTTTAGAAATTAAAACAGTGCTGTCTGTGAAAAGTAGTATCGCAATTTTATGAGGCCAAGTTTAAGGTGCATCTTTTCCAGGGAAATCATGCACTAAATCATTAATATAAAGGGTAAACAGTGTCGGGCCAACACACAACCCTGCCGGACACCAGTTTCAATCTTGAAAGAGTCTGTGAGCTCCCCACAGTTGCCATACCTAACTCTGGCAGTATTGAATGTCTGCAACCTAATAAGGACAGACAAAATATTACAGTGAACACCCATCTTTCCCAGAACTTTCCACAACTTGGCCCTAGGAATGGAATCAAAAGATGTTTTCAGGTCAAAGAAGATCACTTACAAGTGGCCCTTGTTTAGCAGGACTGTTTTCCAATATAGGGCACAGAAATGGAGCATTTGATCCACTGTACCAACCCTATTCCTGAACACCTCCTGGAGCTCTGAGAAAACAGAGTTATCCATGGCCCAATTCAGCAATTGATCCAATATGAGATGAGAGAAAAGTTTCTGGGGGTGTCGATTAGGCTTGAGGGCCAATAGTTCCTTTGGTCTTCATTGGACCCTTTTTTGTGAATCGGGACAATCTCTGTGATCAACCAAGAGCTGGGAATTGGGCCACCTGCAAGAATAGAATGGAACAGCAGCTGAAAATATGTGGCCTGATCAGAGGTTCTGATCTGAAGAGGTCCCCAGGAAAGGAGTCGGGCCAGGTGCTTTATGTGCTGGAAGTCTCATAAGCGCCATCATTACATCTTTGAGCTGGAAAGATGGAGGGGGATCTTCATCTACAGGAGACATATAACATTACTCGGTTGTGTTTTTTCCGAGATGGGATTGCCTGCATACATTTTTGGGAAACGATCCACCCAGGTCTGTGGCTATAAATTATAATCGACATTGGTGGTAGTATTCCGCCTGCCGTGAGCCACGATTCCCCAGAAAGATTTTACATCCCCTGCCCTAACAGCTACTACTAAGTCATCCCACATCTCTAGTTCCCAGTCAATTTTGTCCTGATGAAGTTCCTCTTTATAATCCTTCCTAGCACTAACAATGTTTTGCCTGTTTCCGAGTTTTAAACTTTGTAGTAGGATGCCTCTGGAGTTCCAACAACTGGAATTGAACCAGTTACAGCGGGTCTGAGCCCTTTGAGTCTTGTGGGCATCTTTACTAATTAAAGCTTTAAGGGAACTAAAAAGTCTTTCATGGGATGTAACAATAACATTTTTGTCAGAAGTTGGCGACTCCATCGTGTTCAAAACATCCATGGTGTCAGCCACCCGATCGTATATCAGTGCCACCAATTTTGGGCCTTTACAAACAGCCTCCTATTTTAGGGCTCCCTTGTTATTCGAAATTTACAGGGTAGTCCCAGAATTCAGGGAAACACACTGGTGAGCAGTAGATTTTAGCTCACTTAAAAAGACAGATGAAGAGCATTGTGGTCGCTGTTGTGGCGCTCAACAGCTACCATGTCTATGAGAGATGGCCATATCGGTAGGGACAAGAATATATAATCAATATGGCTCTCTTGTGATGCACGCTTAAAAGTAAGGGCACCACTGTGGTTCGAATGAGACCTACCATTACAAGCCCTGAATATCTCTAAGAGCAAAGTTATGGTTTTTTGGTCTCAGGGTGTAGATTTAGGAAAGACTTGCATCGGTTTTTAAGGAAAGACAAGTTGGAAGTGGTGAAGCTGCACCAATATTTAGGTAAACTTTTTTCTAGAAACTGCTCAAATAGTGATCATATCAGTCAGTGCACAAGTAAGACATTATCCCAGGCTTCTGCCATTAGCAGGCTATACAAGTGTTGTGGGCAAAGACATTTTGCCCATGTTCTGGTGGTATATAAGATAAAAATTCTGCCTTAACTGAGTTATGCCTGTGAATCAATGGATGAACTGTACTGGGCCTATTTCGAGAAGGTTAAAGGGCGCATTTGACGCCAAATATGTCATTTCAATTCTTTAGTTGTTTCTTCGGCACTCCAGCTTTAATTCGGGCTCCTCTCTACGAATGTGTTTGCTATGGCAGCATGCCTAAGGTGGGAGAATAGCATACTGAATAGTGACTCGGGATCTATACGAGCTGCATTTAAACTTTTTTTTCTGTCTAAAGGAAAGAAGTGCTGTCTTCTTATATTACATGAAAGCTCTGGATATGTTTGGAATTGATCAAAGTGAAGTGACACCCCTCCCAAAGCTTATTTTGAAAAATATGGTCAAAAAATAAATTTATGAAGTTAGTCAGAAAAGGGATATTGTATGGCATACTTGCCACATTAGGAATGATATAGTAGTGGAGAGTAGCAAATGTAAAAAAAAACTCAACCGTATGTCCTATGGAACCTTCCCCATGGTGTGCATAGAACTATTTTGCTATTAAGGCTGAATTTGCTTCGTCTACGAATTATTACTAGAGCATGGTAAGGATTACCTAGGGAAGAGAGGCTTTGTGACCTCTGCTGGTATTATGTCCAAGATCTAAATCATGTGTTATTTGTTTGTCCTCTCCTACATTCATTACGACGTCAATTGTTAAGACCATTGTTCTTAAAGCATCATATTAACTTGGCAGTGGTGGCCCAGAAATGTTTTTTTGCACCACCTTCGGAAATAGTTTGTTCAAAATCTTTTCAATTTTTCAAACAATTTTAAAATATTTTTTAGATATGACTACATTAGCGGAATCTGCCCACATATTTGATGAACAAGGTTTTTTAGGGTAATAAGATTTTGCACAGCTTAACAAGATTTACTGTATTTGTATTGTTTTGTAAAACTGATTGCACTGTATTATATAGAAGTACTGTACTAGAGTTGCACTGTAAAATGCTTTGCACTATTTTCTTGCTACATGTTTTATGCTTGGATAGTTTCCTGTATTTTTTAAGAAGTGCTTCTTATTGATTCAATTGCGCATTTTCACTTTATTAGTCCTTCGGCTTTTTATATATGTGGAGTTTGTTTGTATATTGAACAATATTGTTGTGTATTTTTTTCTGTATACGATATACTGTGCAAACAATTTTTGTAGACCTTTGTGTATTTTTTATGTGGAACTCTTTGAGTTCCAAATCATAATAAATTTGACTTGACTTTATGGACAGGGTTTGGGAATTTAACAGGGCTAGATATGTCCCAAGAGACATTGCATCCATCCATCTACCATTCAACTTTAGGCAACTATCATACATCAACCCTTTCACTTCAGCTCACATGGGGTGATTAAGACATTTAGACCAACTACCACTGGTTGTCTTCAGTGTAGGACTGATATGAACCAACTCCTTATAATGCCCTGTGACGTCCCCCATGGATCATCCCTCTCAACCCACCTCTTTAACCTTTACATACAGCCCATATCAGAAATGTTACAAGTGAAAAACATAAAACTGCATACATACACTTATAGTACTGAACTTTACTTTAGGGTGCCTAACCCCTCAGACATCAGCACTCTGAAAAACTGCTTTTAACAGATCATCGATTGGGCATCTGCCTTCCGCCTGAAATTAATCCCAAGCAAGACCATACGCGTACTTCTACATTCAAACAGTCGTAACCCATCAATACAAATATGGCGGAATATAGTTTAAGTTAAACACCTAGTCGCTTACCAGTCGCTAAATCTCTTGGGTTCTGACTTAATAGCCTTCTGTACTTCACTAGTCACATTAAAATTATGAAGAAAGTAGCAAGACTTTAAACCCGCGATAGAAGCACTGGTTCTCTAGGTATTGACAGTAAGAACCCCATCTAGCCATCTCCAAAAATCAAAATCATCAACTTCACCACTCAAAGCCACCCTTTGAGCCGCAGCTCAGTTGGTATCAAACTCCCGGAAATCAGACCTCGTTAAGCCAATTTTTTAAACAACACCACTGCCTCCCATCAGAAGCATGCATCTCTATCAAAATCACCTGCATAATGCATAAGCTTGTTCACACAGGGCTTCCTTCATACTGAAAAGATAAACTGCACACATCTGAAGGCATAACAGAAACAAGAGGGGAAGAAACATTTCCTTCTGTATTAAAAAAACTGCCAGACCAGCCTCTTTGTGCCTTCTACACAAACTGCGGAACCAAACATTAGAGGACATAAGAACCATGAGAGCATAAGAATGCATTTGATATCTTTGACATCACACAGCTTTTGCAAAATCTTGACTTGGTTGTTATCAAGGAGACTGTACTGGCCGGGCGTTCTTCCTTCCTCTCAAACAGGTCACAATGCATTCATCGTTGCGGCTTCCATTCTCATATGAAGGGCCTTATTTAGAGTTTCCAGAAGGGATGATCCATCAAAAAAAATGTGGCAGATGTCCCTTCTACTTATCTATAAGTGCGTTATGGGCTGTTTCACTTGTAATATGGCAGATGGGATATCCGTCATGTTTTGACCTAACATTGCGTCTGCCAAACTCAAAATAAGGAGCATAATTAACAAACATTCACGCAGAGAAGAAAGGCAACTTGCTGCGCTGCGTGAAAGGGGGAGGGCAGGAATGTGCCATATTTAACATTATATGGCGCAATCCTGCCTTTTCCCTGCGCTGGAGCATAATGTGCTGCCTAGCTCCAATGCAGGTACTCCTGCACCATGGTACAAGGGTGCCTGTATTGTGAGCAGGATTGGTTTTGTGCAGGAAGGGGCACCTTCCTACACAAAAGCAATCCCAAGAGGCAATATCCTCTTTCTATGTGAGCTGCAGAATGCAGCACACATAGAAAAAGCAAATAACAATGAGAAATAAACATATTTATTCTTGTTACTCCTCACCAGGGGGACATGGAAGTTTTGGCGCCTTCCCTGGTCTACAACTTAGGGTAAATCTTGGAATGCATCAAAATCCATGGGTTTTGGGTGGGAACATCCACGCACCACTCATGGAACGCCTCCCTGGGGGAGAGTACGCAACACAGTGATTTGCGCTGTGTTGCATCACTCTGGATTTATCAAGCCACTCAGGGCTACGCACGGTGGCCTCGTGTGGCTTGATAAATAGCATCTCAAGGATTGCGTCGCTTTTGCGTGGGGCAAAAAGGTCGCAAACCTTGATACCTATGACTCTAAACCTTTTCCCTGGGGAGTTCGACAGAGCCCTATTGTATCTCCCTTGTTTAACCCGCACCTAAGCCCACTGGCTCACATCCTGTGTAGTCTTCAAGAAACGTTGCTCTTTTATGCTCACAACACTCGGTTCAGGTGTAGACTTACTAATGTTGTTGATTTGTTATAAGTCCAAGTACAAGTTTTTTATTGTTTAATTAATAAAAAATATTACATTACTGGGTCTACTTCATAATGATTTAAACATGCATGAGTAAAAACAAAGTGAAAGTTAAAATTCTAAAGCCCAACATTCGTGTTTAATCTTATAAAAATAACCCAAAGATATCTTCTGTGTTCAAACCATAACTCAGAGCAGCCTTGAATGTTCGCATCATCTCTTTGAAAAATTGGTTTTACTAACTTCTGTCTCGATGCGGCAATACCTAGACAGCAGCAAAGGAGATGGAGAATTGTTGCCTAGTAGTAACAGCACAGCCTACACTGATATGAATTTTGTTCTTCGTGCATCTATTTTCCGCTGTATTCCTTAATTAGATACAGTTGGGATTTCATGCAAATTGTTTTTCAAATTGTTCCTGATCATTTTGCACTGTAAGTATTTTTGAAATGGTTGTCATATGAATCACATTGGATCAAAACTTTGCAAAAAGATGCCAAGGTGCTAAGATATTTTGTGAATGGGATAAAATCAGTTTTCTTTTTAACAAGGATTTTAAGGCTGACTTAGATGTTAATGCTTGCCACTCAAAGAGGCATATTTACAAGCCCCTTTCACCACAACAACGTCACTTTAATTGACTTTGTGATGGCAATAGGGGCCTCGCCTTATTTACAAGGCAGCGTTAAGCCACTTAACATGGCTTAGAGCTGCCTTGTAAATGGGGCACTCTTTCACTCTGTATTTAGCGTGAAAGGGGAGGGCAATGGGTGTTGTGGTGGGCGTTCCACCGCAACACCATTGTTTTTGACGCTTCCTCCTAGTTACAAGGGCAGCGTAAATAGGAGGCAGTGCCAAAATTAAGACCAGGGAAAACCTGGTCTTAAACAGGCGAAACGAGGAGAAATGCTTTATTTCTCCTCATTTTTGCTGTTTTCATGTGTGCTGCCTTGTGCAGCACACACACATAGAAACAGCAAATTGACTATGATTGTTTATGTGCAGGAAGGTCCTCCTTCCTGCACATAAACAATCATTTTAAAAAAATTCTATTTTTCGACTTCTATATGTGCTGCATTAAGCAGCACACATAGAAGTTACAAAACAGCATTTAAAGAAGGTCCCCTTCCTGCACATAAACAATCTTCCCCTCAACACAGGCACCCTGCACCAGCGCAGGGGGGAATGCAGGGCTGCACCACATTCTAATAAATATGGTGCAGTCCTGCGTTTCTAAAGTAACGAAGCGTGTCGTTAGCCTTCTTGGCTTAACGACACATTTTGCCACTTTATTGTAAATATGCCCCTAAGTTTCTTTCCAGAGCTAAGATTGCTCTTCCCAATTAGTGCGCCCATGGACTTTTGAGAAAATCATTACCATTAATGACCTTGCTGAAGTGGAATTTTAAAGTTTCATCTTCATATTGCCTTATGCTATGGCAATATTTCAGAAAAGCCGCGTTATAGGCAGACGCTTGCCGATGTGAAACAAACTCCAATCGTTTCTGCAAGCATTTCATAGAGTCAGGGAGATGAAATACTGTCCTGAACATTTTTCTCTGTATTTAATCTATTAAAGATCCAATTTTTGCTGGGAAAAGAGAGGGATGGCAGATGCTTCGCCCTGATTACTTTAAGGATAGCATCATTTGCGTGGGTCTCTAGTTTTGAATTAATTCTGCAAAGAGCGAAAGTCAAAGCAGCAGCAGTATTTTCTAAACATGAAAAGTGGCATCTCCAGTGTGTATATAGATGCCATATGCACTAGGACCCTTGTGGTTCTGGGCGGACTCTGAACAGGAACTATGTGATATGAGGGGGAGGTGGTAGGGTGTGGTTCTGGGAAGCAGAGCGTGAATGGATGTTGAGGAAATAAGATGTGTTTAACTACAGCTCCCGTGGGTGGCATAATCTATCTGCATGCTCCAGGGCTGGGGAAGACGCTAATCTGGCGACAAGTAGGGGATTACGTGCCCGTGGAAAATAAAACTGCTCCACCTTAGTTTGCAAAGGTACAGCAAACTGTTTGCAACGGTACAGCAAACTGTTTGTGCATGCAGTGAGTGCCCAGAATCGATACGTAGCAGTCTGTGACTGGCACACATAGAGTCAAAGCCCTGCCCCAGCCCATACACAGCCGCTGAAGCAATCGAAGACCCTGCAGAGGAGCATATTCAGAACACTCGCCAATACTGCTGGTGCTGTTGTTGGCAGAGAAGCTGCGCTGTGCCTCAAATATAAAGCAACGATTCAGACGAAGCAAGAAAATAACTGTAGCACGAACAAGGTACAACAAAAGAGAGCATACTCACATTCAGGGGCAATTAAAATATACCACAACACATGCTTCTGCATGCGGCTGATGCTTGCAGAAGTTGTAGGAGTCGCCCTGCACAGCAAAATCAGCTGAACAACACATGCTTACAAAATGGCAGCAAAAGGGAGCGCAAAATTCAATGCAGCTGTGTACTTGAAGCCACCACCACCGTTTGACACATACAAGAAACAGAACATTGGTACTAGATGGACGGCGTGGATTGAAACCTTTGATGACTTCACAGATGCACTAGAGGAGGATGATGATAAGAAAATCATTAAATATTTGAAATTTCTTGCAGGTGATGGAGTGGAAGAAGCGCTGAAGAAAATTTTACAGACAGATGCAACGTTGTACCGATAGGTGAAAGAAGCGCTGGGAGCCTAGTTCAATCCATTGGCAAATGTTGATTATGAATGGCACATCTTCAGCAAAGCATGACAACAGACTGGTGAATCAATGGATGAGTTGTTGAAAGGCTTGATGCCCTTATCAAACATTGCAAATTCTATGACTTTACTGATGGAGAAGCCATGCACCTCTGAATCATCAATGGCTGCCTTTCAGATTCTTTCAGAGGGTGCATGTTGAGAGAGACTCTCAGTCTAGAGAAAATGTTAATAGCTACGAGAGCAGAAGAATGAGCAGGACGACAAGCTGCTGACATGGAGGCAAGGACAGCTCACAATGAATCAGCATTGACCATAAAAAGCAAGCACACAACAATTGCACGTAAGACGACGTCGTCAAAGAAAATAAGACTATGCTTCTGATGTGGATTTTCGTTTTCCCATGAAGGCAAATGTCCTGCTCTAGGGCAAATCTGTTAGGGTTGTGGGAAAGAGAACCACTTTATAATTGTGTGTCCAGCTAAGGAAAAATCAAGTGTGTCACATCAGAGAGAAAAGAATGACGTGAGAACGTACCAGCATGCCCACAAAACCAAAAAGCAACATCAGCTACCACAGGTGGAGACCAAGCAAAATCAATTGTTGTCAAGTTCGTCGTACAATGGTTCCTCAACACCAGAGAAGAAGATGGGTACTTGCTAATGATGTCTACCAAAAGATGGCATGCACATGTGTGGTTAGCTGCATGTGAAGAAAACCACAGTTCAGAAACAACTCACCGAACAGAGCGTCAATCTTCTTTCGGACACAGTCCCAGAATTATATTGAAGGTAAACAGTCACCTCATATCGTTCATTATTGACAGTGGGGTGTCGATCAATATCATGCCAGTGGAAAAGTTCAAAAGTCTCTCGCCTGTGCCATACCTCACTCCTTCAGACATCTGGGCAGCTTCTAAACTGCTAAGTAGGGAAGGGTCCTTCACAGTGGCAATGTAGCACAAAATGACATTGGTACGAGCCACTGTTCATGTCCTACAAGGAACCTCCTTGAGTGCATGTCTGCTCAGATTTGCCACAGCTGTTGATATGGGTTAATATCTCTCAACAACAACCTCTGTGCTCAGCCTGAGATTATGAACCATTTCCCGTCATCTTTTCCCGTCCAAACCTTAACAAAGGGTACCACCAACTTGAGTTGGAAGGGAACTGCAGATATATTACTGCTTTTTCCACTCATGTTGGTTTGTTCCCGATACAAGAGACTGAGATTTGGAGTGTCGTCTGCTGCTGAAATATTTCAGGATGTTATCAGTATAATAATCTAACCTGTGGCACATGCTTTCAATTAAAGTGATGACATACTGGTCTTTGGAATAACCCAGAAAGAACACGATAAAGCCCTCACTCAAGTGTGTCAGTAACTTGATCATCTTGTTGTGTTTGCAATGTTTGCCGTAAGTGGCCAAGGGTATGCCCAGACGTGGGTCCCTTGCTCACTGTGCCACTGGATTCAAGCTATCCTGGCTGATGAGGGGTGGAACCTCAAAATCGGTCCCAGGATGCTTGTTTCCGGTGCAGGGAGGACCTGGCCTGGCAGTTCGGGCTGGACTGTTCCCATGAGGAACAGGGTCAAGAACTGATTTGCATATGGCTGGGTCCAAACTGAGGTGGCATAGTGAGCAAAAGAACGATGGATTGAACCAAAATCTGTGACGGGGTGATTGGTTGAAAAGTTTCAGCACTCCATCCATCATCTTGTTGTGTTTGCTAGGCCCGAAAAGTAGACTCAGTCTCTTTTCAAGGAGTGTTCTATACCCTTTTTCAGGACATTGTCCCAGCAACATTACTCAGGCATCAACAAACCCTTCTGGTTACTGACAAACTAAGGAATGAACACATTAAATACCGCTGGACATATCCTTTTGGTCTGACATTCGAGCTCCATTACAAACAAACCTCAAAATGTCACTGACCTGGTGGATGCTTTGACACTATTGGATATACCACATCCAAATGTACCCTCTACTGAGGACCTCGGCTACCCCGCAGCCCTCAAAACAAAGGGCAATGGCTCACCCAGCTCCATCCACGTCAAACCAAGAAGAAATGATCAACAATGCAGCTTATCGTATCCCGTTTACTCATCACAAGAGATTCCACACTACCTAAGCTAGACAGTTAATAGCTTCCTGCCAGAGGAACTAGCAGAGGCCAGATCGACCATGGTGATCGCGTGATACCCATAAAGCGAATCAGGAATAATTTGAGAAGTATTGGGTGATTTACATAGTAACAAATCTTTATTTCTCTGGACCCACCTACTTGATTGCTTAAAAATGCCTTAACTTTGAAAGTTATTAAGAAACAAGGGTAGCGGTACTAGACCGATTCGCCTGAATTGTTTAGAAATTTTCCCCAAGACAAAGGGTTTTGGGGTTTAAACGTTGCACTAGTTACAAGTTTACAATTTTCTGTTTCTTATTTAGGAATTTATTTATATAGTGAGTGGACTGCACTGAATGATTGTGGAGACTGGGGGGAACATGGGGAGGTACCTGTGGGGCGGCCTATGGGAATAAGTAAGGGGGAGGGGATATGGGGCACCGCTATATTGAGAATAGATAGCAGGGAACTGTGGGGGAAAATCAGATTGCAGATTAAATGTTCACAGTATCCATAGTGATCACTACACTAAGTTGGAAGGTTAAGGGCCTTAATTCACCAGCCAAGCACCACAAATTATGGAAATATTTGGGGGATCAATGCTATGATGTGGTGGCTCTCCAGGAGACACATCTTAAGAGAGATGAAGATCATAGACTAAAGCATAAAACATATCCCATAGTTTACAAGTCCTCGGCCTCTACCAAACACAATGGCGTGGCCCTACTAATCCATTCCTCAATGCAATTTAACTCAGAAGGCTACAAAACAGACAGGGAGGGTAGGATCATCAAGGTAAAAGGTCGCCTTAGAGGCAGAGTGTGGACCTTTGCTTCTATCTCTGCTCCGAATTCTAATCAGGGCCCCTTTCTTCACTCTATTCTGACTTTACTGGGTGGTTTCGCTGAGGGAGACATAATTCTGATGGGTGATTTCAACTTGAGATGGCACTCCAGCGAGAACAATACTCACCCACACAGAGCATCAACAGGTAGTTTCCCAAAACCGCTTAATCAGGCCTTCGAGACCCTAGGCCTCCTGGATGCTTTGAGGACACTTCACCCCACGACACATGATTACACTTTCTTCTCCAGTACACACCGAACATACTATAGGCTAGATTATATTTTTCTAAGCCAAGCCCTGAGACAAGACTTACATACTGTCACAATCCTCCCCATTTCCATTTCAGATCATGCGCACGTCTCAGTGAAATTGTAATGGGGTACTCCACCGATGTGGTATCAACAATGTTTTTTCCCCTCCTCTCTGACAAGAGACCGTCTTTTACGTGAGAACCTCAGAAAGGCAATCAGGGAATATTTTAAAATTAATATTCTTCAAGATACCTCCCCTGCTAATAACTGGGATGCGTTAAAACCATATATTAGGGGCAAATGTATAGCGTTGAACTCTGCCCTCAATAAACAGAGAGCCTCAGAATGCGTGGCACTTGAAACGGAATTACACCAACTTGAACAGGCTCACAAAGCTACCCCAACACTGGCTCTTCAGTGAAAAGGCACAGCAGGCAGGGGGAAATGTAATGCTATTTGGAACTATCGGGCAGAGTTCACTCTTCATCGCCTCAAACAGGCCTCTTACTCTAAAGGAAATAAAGCGGACACACACCTAGCCTGCCAATTAAGGACCAAGCGTGAAAAAGAGTACTTTGGAGACATATGCATACAGTCAGGCCAGTTGGCGACCTCCGAAACGGAGAAAGCATGTTTTAAAGGCCCAAAATAAGGTATTAGTGAAACCCATTTATGAAAATGAGGTACACAAAGCTATTCCATAAAGCAGCAGGACCAGACTGCCTCGCAGCTCACTTCTATAAGGCGTTTAGTTCTGATCGGACCCCAGAGTTAATGCTTCATTTCAAGCATTTTGCTGAACAAGGATCAGTCACCTCATCTATGAACGAGGCATTAATGACAGTCATCCTGAAACCCAGGATAGACACAAGCTCCTGTGGGTCTTATAGACCCATAACACTACTCAGTCTATACCCTAAATTGTATATAATAACATTGGCCTCCCGCCTTGATAATCTGATGCCGGATCTGATCCACCTGGATCAATCCGGCTTCATAAAGGGCAGACAGACTCATGGCAATGTGAGACAAGCACTTTACTTGATAGAGAAGGTCACGAATAAACTGGATTGGTCCTTTCTCTTTCTGACATTAAAACGCTTTGGTTTCTGGGAAGCATTCATAGCCATCGTCCAAACTAATTATGCTGTCCTGAGTATTAATCAATGGAGTCAGTTCTGAGCCCATTCAGCTCGGGACAGGGGCGAGACAGGGATGTCCCCTCTCCCCGCTGGTATTTGCTCTAAGCATCGAATCTCTGGCAGATCAAGTCAGGTCCACACCAAGGGGCAGATTTACAAGCCCCTTGCGCCACCTTTGCGTCACTTTTCCCATGTTAAAAGTGACGCAAAAGTGGCGCAAGGGGCTTGTAAATCTGCCCCCAAATATTCAGGGCCTCACTTTTGATTTGACAGAACATAAAACATCTCTATTCGTGGACGATGTACTTTTAACTCTCACCTCCCCTACTTCCTCTCTAACGGCCCTCCAAGAAGAACTGTATGGATTTGAGAACATAGTGGGCTTTCGCATTAATTTAACTAAATCATTTCTCCTCAATTTGACACTACCCAACAGTGCTATGGAGTTACTGGTGGCCTCAACCCCATTCCAATGGACAAAAAAGGACATAACCTATTTAGGCATAAAAATCACTCCCAGAATATCAAACCTCTACAAGGCCAAGTATCCGCCGCTTCTTAACCAGCTGAAAGCAGACCTTAGGCGGCGGACCCCTCTCTATACTTCAATCAATCAATCAATCACGGCATTTATAGAGCGCGCTACTCACCCGGGAGGGTCTCAAGGCGCTGGGGGAGGGGGTAAGTTACTGCTCGAACAGCCAGGTCTTGAGCTGCTTCCTGAAGGAGAGATGGTCCTGGGTTCGCCGAAGGTGAGTGGGGAGGGAGTTCCAGGTCTTGGCTGCCAGGTAGGAGAAGGATCTTCCTCCGGCGGTGGCTCTGCGGATGCGTGGTACGGTGGCGAGGGCGTGGCTGGTTGATCGTAGCTGGCGGGTGGGCGTGTAGAAGGTCATGCGGTCGTTGAGGTACTTGGGGCCCAGGTCGTGGAGGGCCTTGTGTGCGTGGGTGAGGAGTCTGAACGTGACTTCGTGGTTGGGTCACATTAATGCGGTTAAGATGACTATCATGCCTAAGGTCCTGTATCTTTTTTTGAGCTTTCCTATAGCCCTGGAACAAGATTTCCTCTTGACTTTGCACACACTTATTACTCGGTTTATATGGCAAAATCACAGAGCTCATCTGCCATGCACACTTCTCAGACTGCCGACGGGGGCGGAACGGCTATCCCTTCCCGATTTCCACCTTTACTATAAAGCGGCACAATTAAGAGTGATTGCCGAGTGGTCCCTTCGAGAATTGGACTAGCACTGGCTACATATGGACAGAGCCATAGTAGGGAGAGTTATTTGGTATGTACTGTGGTAATCAAAAGTGGAACGGCCTCCAAATGCCTATCTGAGCACACCCACAGGGACAACTTTGAAAGTGTGGGATGAGGTCAATAGACAGGCAGAATGAACAATCTTCCCCTCATTATATACACCCATACATTACAATCCAGCCTCCCCACCGGCGATAGAACCAGGCCCCTTCGATGCATGGAAGGAGGGTAGGTGCTTAAAATTAGCGAATCTCTTTACAACTGAGATATTTTAACGCTTGAAAATTGTAAATGTGACTTTCGTTTACCAGAACATTACCATTATACTCAATTGAAACATTGGACATTACAACAAAATTCAGGGCAGTGGCCACCAGAGACCTTACCCCCGTTGAGCTATTTGTTAAGAGGGCTGGGAACACTAGAGGAAATATCTCCTTCCTTTACTCCCTATTATTAGATACGCTACACAATCCACAACCACAACAGAAAAACAATGTGGAAACAGGTGTTAGAGATACCAAAGAAAAATGGACATACCTGTGGGGGGATATTGCAAAATGGAATCATTCAGTCAGCATGAGAGAGGCACACTATAAGATCATGTACAATTGGTTCATATACCCCACCAAATTAAAAAAAATATTTCCAAACTGTGAGAAAGTGCCCTCTTTCTGCATGGTTGCCCCCACTTTTTGCTGAATTGCTGATGTACTTTGACTGAGTGTGCCCTGGGCTCCTGCTAATCAGGTACCCAGGGCCTATGTTCTTTCCCTAAAACTACATTGAAGCCTAAACCCAATTGGCATCTCTGGCCACAGGTCAGTCCCTGGTAAATGGTACCACAGGTACCCAGGGCACTGTGACCAGAGAAGCCCTCTAAGACTGCAGCACTTATTGTGCCACCCTTAGAGTTCCTGTACCACTACACTCACACACTGCCTTTGCAGGCTGCGTGTTTTGGTGCAGAACAAAGTGAAGAGTCGACATGGCACACATATCTGTGTGCCATGCCTACAACCCACTGCCCTGGCATAGGTCAGTCACCCCTCTAGCTTGGTGCACTATACCAGTGGTGAGGGTACAGGTGCATGAGCCCTGTACCCCTACAGTGTCTAAGTCCATTCTTAGACATTGTAAGTGCAGTGCTGTCATTAAGAGTATATGGTGCTGGGAGTTTGTCATTACGAACTCCACAGCACCATAATGGCTACACTGAAAACTGAGAAGTTTGGTATCAAATTTCTCAGCACATTAAACCCACACTGATGCCAGTGTGGGATTTAATGAAAAATGCACACAGAGGACATCTTAGAGATGCCCCCTGAAAACTAACCCACCTCTAGTGTCCAGGCTGAGTGGCTGCTTTCAGCTGCCACCACCAGACATGTTTCTGGACCCTGGGTCGAGAGCCTGCTGCTCTCTGGGGCCTGAAACAATGCACATCCTGGTACGAATTGCCAAGCCTCCTCCCCCAGGATGGGCAGGGTTCACGAAGGGGAAGCTTCAAAGGCTTGCCGCCTTTGTGAGCTCCCCCAGGCCACTTGCTGCTTTCAGCAACTGGTCCCCACTGGTTCTGACCCCCACTTTGGGCGGGAGAACCGACGGGAAAAACAAGTGAGGAAGAGAGGTGTGCCCACCTCTGCCAACTCCACCCTCAGGTGGGGAGGCGAGGTGAAGCACAACTCTCAGTCCACGCCATCTTGAAGATGGGGGACTCAGCCAACCAAGGACAGGCACATGCCCCCTCCCACTGGAGGGTGGCATAATAGGGGTGTACCCACCCCAGGGAAGGGACCCATTGGTCCCTGCCTTTTACCTACCTGTAACGCCCCTAAATCTAGTATTTAGGGGCACCCCTGAACCTTGCTTCCTCAGATCCAGACAAGAAACAAGAAGAAAAGAAGAAGAAGGACTGAACAGTCGTGCAGCAGCTAACAAGAGGAAGACGCCCACTGACCCAAGTCCCACCGGCCTGTCTCCCCCTCGAACCTGCTCCAACGAAATCCCGGTGTGTCCTGCAGCAAGCAGCCTCAAAAACCCCGGAGGACCTGCCTGCCTTCACTTCAAAAGACTGCTTCTCCCGTGAACACCGGATTTGTTCAACTGCAACCTCTGGCAGCAGCCAGAGACCGCAAATCCGCCCCACTCTGCACCCGCTGTCCACGGCCCGAGCTTGAGTGGGCAAACACCACGAGGAGGTCACCCCGGTGATCCTGAACCGAGATCCGGTGACCCCTGACCTACCTCAAGCCTCCAGTCGACGCCTGCAGTCTAAAACCAGAAGGCCCCCCTAACCGCGACCAGGAGCTGGTAAGAAGATCCGACCCCGAAAGGCACCCCTGCACCCGACGCCCCACGGCCTTGTGTGCCCAAACCAACGGTGCCTAACCAACCCCTAACTTCCCAACTTACCTCTCGAAGTGGTGGTCGCTCCACAAGTCGTTCGTCTCCCTGCCTGCAGTGCTTTTGCAAACCGGAGGCTCTCCGTTGGAAACAACAGGGCATCCGACGTCGAAACAGCACCCTGCACCCAGCTGCCCTAGTGCCACTGAGGGTGCACCTTTGGTGCTAATTTGTTTCCCCACTTGCCCTGAGCTAAAGTCCAGGAGCTTTGCTCCCACAACCCAGTGGCCCGCTTGCCAGCAGCCACTAACCGGAGGCCCCCTATCCCCTATTGGATAACATTGGGTCTCAACACTTTGCACCCGGCCGCCCTAGTGCCGCTGAGCGTGTAACAAGAGTGCATCACTGACCCTGGGGGACCCCTGAGTCTACCCCAGAACCTCAACTCCCACTTCTGAATACTTACCTAAAAACCGATAACCATATTTTCCTCCATAGGATAACATTGACACTTTTTCCTGAAAACGTTTTTAAGTGTGGAGTTTTGAAACCTAAAGAAATTCTTTAAAATTGTACGATTTAACAAAAACGCTTTTACTCACCTGTTTACAGGAAATGTCCCAGTGCTGCATCTAGGCATACAGCACTGAGTAAGAAAAGTAATCCAAAAGTAACTTACCTGCTATTTTACTGAAAATCCCATTCAAGTCTATGTACTGCATTTACAAGTGATTGCATTTTTCTGAAACAATAATGTAAGTCAAACCATAGTACATTTACAATTGCAATTGAACTGTTTTACAATCAGCATTCACTACTGTAAAGTATTTATTGCTTACCTGTGCCAGGCTTGCTTGGTTCTAGAAATAAAATAACTAAAATAATATTTTTATACAAAAACAATTGGTCTGAAGTTCAGTCTTTGAGTTTGTGAATTCATTTGCTGACTGAGTGCGTACAACAAATGCATAACACTGTCCTCTGCTACTGCCTTACTGCTCGACTACACTACCACAAATAGAGAGTAAGGTTCTATCTAACTTTGCCTCTGCCTACCTTTGGGATTCCACTGGACTCTGTGCACACTATACCTCACTTTGGTGTAGTTTATACATTGGTATATCAGCGGTGGGATACACAACTTTGCATTTGTTGGACTACTTGGCTACCACCTGATCACACAACCGAACTCTTAAATTGTCTTTAGAATTCTGATTTTTCAAATTGGCATTTTTTGCAAAATTACTAAAAGTCTTGTTAGGGCCTTGGTTCAGTCCCTTTAGAATTTCTGAAAATAAAAAGTCACTGTAGCTAGGGTTAGGGGGGTTAGAAGTTTTTTTAACAATGTCTCAAAATAAGAACCCAGCTATTAGTGAAAATAACCACAATGACATAGAGGACAGGGTTGAGGAGCTTGACCTCACCCCCTACCGTCACTTGTCTTTCAAGGAGGTAAGGTCCCTATGTAAAATTAAAAACATAACCATGGGTCCCCATCCCACCAAACAAAAGCTCCAGGAGCTGTTGGCTGGGTATGCTAAGGCCCACCCAAAATGGTGAAGACCAATCAGATGAGGAAGTAGAGGAAGGGAATGACCTGGTAGATCAACCCCCTCCACTTCCTAGGGAGAGAAGGGTTCAAGTACCCTTGACTCCACGAGTAAACCTCTCAGTGCCTAGATCTCACACAGGTGGATCAGGTATCAGTGAGGACATTGAGGACAGCCTCAATGAGGAGGACAGCCTTTTAGTAAGGCTGACCAAAGGACTGGATCTAGAGACCAGGTTGCTGGCTCTAGAAAGAGAGAGAGCAGAGATGGGCCTAGCACCCATCAATGGTGGCAGCAATTTACCTAATAAGGATAAAGAGCAATCTTATGATTCTAAAATCCCCAAAGGGATTGTCCCTAAATATGAAGAGAGTGATGATATCACAAAATGGTTCACAGCCTTTGAGAGGGCTTGTGAAATGAGAAAAGTGAAGAAGTCACACTGGGGGCACTCCTTTGGGAACTGTTCTCTGGTAACTGCAGAGACAGACTCCTGACCCTTACAGGGGCAGATGCTGGGTCTTATGACCTCTTGAAGAGAACTCTGATTGAGGGATTTGGACTCACAACTGAGGAATACAGAATTAGATTCAAGGGGGCTCACAAGACCCAAAACCAATCCTGGATTGACTTTGTAGACTACTCAGTTAAAACACTAGATGGTTGGTTAACTGGACTTAATGTGCATGATTTCAATGGACTTTACAATCTGTTTATGAAAGAACATATTTTAAGTAATTGCACTAATGAAAGGTTACATCAGCATTTGGTAGACCTAGGTCTAATTTCTCCCCAAGAATTGGGAAAGAAGGCAGACCACTGGGTCAAGACAAGGGTGACAAAAATAACCACTGGGGGTGACCAAAAGAAAGGGGTTACAAAACCTCCCCAGGGGAAAGGTGGTGAGAAACCCAAGATAAAAAGCCTGAGTCTTCAAAAGGGCCCAAAAACCTGCACAGGGGGGTGGGTCCCAAAACTCTTCCCAGTCCATTAATAGGTACAGGGAAAATAACTTTGATCCTTTAAAGGCCTGGTGTAATAACTGTAAGAAGTTGGGACACTTAACTGGAGATGCTGCTTGCCCAAACAAGAAGGCCCCTAGTCCTAATGCAGCTACTCCTGGGGTAGCAAGTCTCCAGATGGGATCAACAGTGTGCCAAGAGAAAATCGGGTTGCACACTGAAGCAGTTCTAGTTTCAGAAGGGGAAGTTGACTTTGCCACTGTAGCTGTGTGGCCACCCAACTTAAAATAGTTCTTACAATACCCTTGGATTAATGGAACTAGGATAGAAGCTCTGAGGGATACAGGTGCCAGTGTCACTATGGTGAGAGACACACTGGTTTCCCCTGAGCAATACTTGATTGGGAGAACTTACCCAGTCACCAATGCTGACAGTGTTACCACTAACTATGCAATGGCTATGGTGACATTAGACTGGGGGGGGTTACTGGCCTGAAACAGGTAGTGGTCTCTCCAAAGCTACCAGCTGCATGTCTGCTTGGCAATGACCTGGAAACCTCAGCATGGGCTGAGGTTGAACTGAAAACCCATGCAGCAATGCTGGATATCCCTGAATTGGTGTGTGTAAAAACAAGAGCACAGAGCAAGAGACAGGGTGAAAAAGAAGTATTGGAGCCTGAAAGTATGGCCCAACCTTTCAAGAGAAAAGGTAAGAAGACTGGGGAACAAGCTTCTGTACAGCAAGAGGATCAGGACCCCTCTCCTCAGGGAGAGGACTTGAACACTCCAGAGGGAACTGAGCCCATGAACCTTGACCCTTACCAGGTTGAACTCTTAGGCCCAGGGGGACCCTCTAGGATAGAGCTGTGCCTTGGACAGCAGGTCTGTCCAACTCTTGAAAGCCTGAGGCATCAAGCTGCTACCCAGGAAAAAAGAGATGTCAGTGGTACCCACTGAGTTTATTGGGAAGAGGGACTACTGTACACTGAGGCCAGAGACCCCAAACCTGGAGCCACTAGGAGAGTGGTAGTGCCTCAGAAGTACAGGGAGTTTCTCCTAACTTTAGCTCATGACATTCCCTTAGCTGGACATCTGGGCCAAACCACGACTTGGGAAAGGCTAGTTAGCCACTTTTACTGGCCCAGATGCACCAAAAAGTAAAGGAGTTTGTCGGCTCCTGTGTCACCTGTCAAGCCAGTGGCAAGACAGGTGGCCCCTCAAAGGCCCCCCTGATACCACTACCTGTGGTGGGGGTTCCCTTTGAAAGGGTAGGTATGGACATAGTGGGTCCACTTGAACCTCCCACAGCATCAGGGAACAAATTCATTCTAGTGGTAGTGGATCATGCCACTAGGTACCCTGAAGCAATTCCCCTTAGGACTACTACAGCTCCTGCAGTAGCCAAGGCCCTCATTGGTGTCTTCACCAGAGTAGGGTTTCCTAAGGAGGTGGTTTCAGACAGAGGTTCCAACTTCATGTCTGCTTACCTAAAACACATGTGGAAGGAGTGCAGAGCGCAATACAAGTTTACGACACCCTATCACCCACAAACCAATGGCCTTGTTGAGAGATTCAACAAGACATTGAAAGGCATGATTATGGGGCTCCCTGAAAAACTCAAAAGGAGATGGGATGTCCTCTTACCATGTCTGCTTTTCCCTTACAGAGAGGTGCCACCGAAGGGAGTAGGGTTTTCCCCCTTTGAACTTCTATTTGGCCACCCTGTGAGGGGACCACTCTGTCTTGTAAAAGAGGGTTGGGAGAAGCCTCTCCAAGAACCCAAACAAGATATTGTGGACTATGTGCTTGGCCTAAGGTCCAGAATGGCTGAGTACATGGAAAAGGCATCCAAAAATCTTGAGGCCAGCCAGGAGCTTCAGAAGCACTGGTATGACCAAAAAGCTGCACTGGTTGAATTTCAACCTGGGCAAAAGGTATGGGTTTTGGAGCCAGTGGCACCAAGGGCACTCCAGGACAGATGGAGTGGCCCTTACCATATCCTAGAGAAAAAGAGTGAGGTCACCTACTTGGTTGACCTGGGCACAAGCAGGACACCCAAAAGGGTTATCCATGTGAACCACCTGAAGCTCTACCATGACAGGGCTGACATCACCATGCTGATGGTGACTGATGAGGATCAGGAGACAGAGAGTGAACCTCTCCCTGACCTCCTCTCATATAGCCCAAAGATGGGTCAGTGGATGGAGTTGTCTTTTCAGACACCCTCTCTGCCCAACATCAGACTGATTGCAAGTAAGTCTTGCAGCAGTATGCTAAGCTCTTTTCCTTGACCCCTGGTCAGACAAACTGGTGTACCCATGATGTGGACACTGGTGACAGTTCACCTGTCAAAAACAAAATCTATCGACAGTCTGATCAAGTCAAGAAAAGCATCAGAGCTGAAGTCAGCAAGATGCTGGAGTTAGGGGTTATTGAACCCTCTGAGAGCCCCTGGGCCAGCCCAGTGGTTCTAGTCCCCAAACCTCATCCACAGGGTGGAAAGAGAGAAATGAGATTCTGTGTGGACTATAGAGGGCTCAACTCTGTCACCAAGACAGATGCACACCCTATCCCAAGGACAGATGAGTTGATAGACAAATTGGGTGCAGCCAAATTTCTAAGTACCTTTGACTTAACTGCAGGGTGCTGGCAAATTGGCATGGCCCCAGGAGCAATAGAAAAGACAGCATTCTCCACACCTGATGGGCATTATCAGTTTACTGTTATGCCCTTGGTTTAAAGAATGCCCCCGCCACCTTCCAGAGGTTGGTGAACCAAGTCCTTGCTGGATTGGAGTCCTTTAGTGCAGCTTATCTAGATGATATTGCTGTCTTTAGCTCCACCTGGCAGGATCACCTGATCCACCTTGGGAAGGTTTTAAATGCCCTGCTAACTGCAGGCCTAACTATCAAGACATCCAAATGTCAGATAGGGCAGGGAACTGTGGTGTACTTGGGCCACCTTGTTGGTGGAGGCCAGGTACAACCCTTACAGCCCAAGATCCAGGCCATCCTGGACTGGGCAGCTCCAACAACCCAAACCCAAGTTGGGGCATTCTTTGGCTTGACTGGGTACTACAGGAGGTTTGTGAAGGGATATGGGTCCATTGTGGCTCCCCTCACAGAACTCACCTCCAAGAAGATGCCCAAGAAGGCAAACTGGACAGTTAGTTGTCAAAAGGCTTTTGACACCCTGAAAGAGGCTATGTGCTCAGCACCAATTCTCAAACCTCCAGGCTATGCAAAGCAGTTCATTGTGCAGACTGATGCCTCTGAGCTAGGGATAGGAGCGGTCCTATCCCAGACCAATGATGAAGGCCAAGACCAAATGTTGCTTTTATAAGCAGAAGGCTTCTCCCCAGGGAGCAGCGTTGGAGTGCCAATGAGAGGGAGGCCTTTGCTGTGGTTTGGTCCCTGAAGAAGCTAAGACCATACTTGTTTGGTACTCACTTCCTAGTTCAAACTGATCACAGACCTCTCAGATGGCTAATGCAGATGAAAGGTGAAAATCTTAAACTGTTGAGGTGGTCCATCTCCCTACAGGGAATGGGCTTTGTAGTGGAACACAGACCTGGGACTGCCCATGCCAATGCAGATGGACTTTCCAGGTTCTTCCACTTAGAAAATGAAGACTCTCTAGGGAAAGGTTAGTCTCATCCTCTTTCGTTTGAGGAGGGGGGCTGTGTGAGAAAGTGCCCTCTTTCTGCATGGTTGCCCCCACTTTTTGCTGAATTGCTGATGTACTTTGACGGAGTGTGCCCTGGGCTCCTGCTAATCAGGTACCCAGGGCCCATGTTCTTTCCCTAAAACTGCATTGAAGCCTAAATCCAATTGGCATCTCTGGCCACAGGTCAGTCCCTGGTAAATGGTACCACAGGTATCCAGGGCACTGTGACCAGAGAAGGCCTCTAAGGGCTGCAGCACTTATTGTGCCACCCTTAGAGGTCCTGTACCACTACACTCACACACTGCCTTTGCAGGCTGCGTGTTTTGGTGCAGAACAAAGTGAAGAGTCAACATGGCACACATCTCTGTGTGCCATGCCTACAACCCACTGCCCTGGCATAGGTCAGTCACCCCTCTAGCTGGGTGCACTATACCAGTGTTGAGGGTACAGGTGCATGAGCCCTGTACCCCTACAGTGTCTAAGTCCATTCTTAGACATTGTAAGTGCAGTGCTGTCATTAAGAGTATATGGTGCTGGGAGTTTGTCATTACGAACTCCACAGCACCATAATGGCTACACTGAAAACTGAGAAGTTTGGTATCAAACCTCTCAGCACATTAAACCCACACTGATGCCAGTGTGGGATTTAATGAAAAATGCACACAGAGGGCATCTTAGGGATGCCCCCAGAAAACTAACCTACCTCTAGTGTCCAGGCTGAGTGGCTGCTTTTAGCTGCCACCACCAGACATGTTTCTGGACCCCTGGGTCGAGAGCCTGCTGCTCTCTGGGGCCTGAAACAATGCACATCCTGGGACGAGGTGCCAAGCCTCCTCCCCCAGGATGGGCAGGGTTCACGAAGGGGAACCTTCAAAGGCTTGCCGCCTTTGTGAGCTCCCCCAGGCCACTTGCTGCTTTCAGCAACTGGTCCCCACTGGTTCTGACCCCCCACTTTGGGCGGGAGAACCGGCGGGAAAAACAAGTGAGGAAGAGAGGTGTGCCGACCTCTGCCAACTCCACCCCTCAGGTGGGGGAGGCGAGGTGAAGGACAACTCTCAGTCCATGCCATCTTGAAGATGGGGGGACTCAGCCAACCAGGGACAGGCACATGCCTCCCTCCCACTGGAGGGTGGCATAATAGGGGGTGTACCCACCCCAGGGAAGGGACCCATTGGTCCCTGCCTTTTACCTACCTGTAACACCCCTAAATCTAATATTTAGGGGCACCCCTGTACCTTTCTTCCTCAGATACAGACAAGAAACAAGAAGAAAAGAAGAAGAAGGACCGAACAGCCGTGCAGCAGCTAACAAGAGGAAGACGCCCACTGACTTGGCCCCAGCCCCACCGGCCTGTCTCCCCCTCGAACCTGCTCCTGCGAAATCCCGGTGTGTCCTGCAGCCAGCAACCTCAAAAACCCCAGAGGACCTACCTGCCTTCACTTCCAAAGACTGCTTCTCCCGTGAACACCGGATTTGTTCAACTGCAACCTCTGGCAGCAGCCGGAGACCGCAAATCTGCCCCACTCTGCACCCGCCGTCCACGGCCTGAGCTCGAGTGGGCAAACATCACGAGGAGGTCACCCCGGCGATCCTGAACCGAGATCTGGCGACCCCTGATCTGCCTCAAGCCTCCAGCCGACGCCTGCAGTCTAAAACCAGAAGGCCCCCCTAACCCTGACCAGGAGCTGGTAAGAAGATCCGACCCCGAAAGGCACCCCTGCACCCGAGACCACACGGCCTTGTGTGCCGAAACCAATGGTGCCTAACCAACTCCTAACTTCCCAACTTACCTCTCGAAGTGGTGGTCGCTCCAGAAGTCCTTTGTCTCCCTGCCTGCAGTGCTTTTGCAAACCAGAGGCTCTCCATTGGAACCAACAGGGCATCCGACGTCGAAACAGCACCCTGCACCCGGCTGCCCTAGTGCCACTGAGGGTGCACCTTTGGTGCTAATTTGTTTCCCCACTTGCCCTGAGCTAAAGTCCAGGAGCTTTGCTCCCACAACCCAGTGGCCTACTTGCCAGCAGCCACCAACCGGAGGCCCCCATCCCCCATTGGATAACATTGGGCCTCAACACTCTGCACCCGGCCGCCCTAGTGCCGCTGAGGGTGTAACAAGAGTGCATCACTGACCCTGGGGGACCCCTGAGTCTACCCCAGAACCTCAACTCCCACTACCGAATACTTACCTAAAAACCGATAACCATATTTTCCTCCATAGGATAACATTGACACTTTTTCCTGAAAAAGTTTTTGTGTGGAGTTTTGAAACCTAAAGAAATTCTTTAAAATTGTACGATTTAACAAAAACGCTTTCACTCACCTGTTTACAGGAAATGTCCCAGTGCTGCATCTAGGCATACAGCACTGAGTAAGAAAAGTAATCCAAAAGTAACTTACCTGCTATTTTACTGAAAATCCCATTCAAGTCTATGTATGGAATTTACAAGTGATTGCATTTCTCGGAAACAATACTGTAAGTCAAACCAAAGTACATGCACAATTGCAATTGAACTGTTTTACAATCAGCATTTACTACTGTAAAGTATTTATTGCTTACCTGTGCCAGGCTTGCTTGGTTCTAGAAATAAAATAACTAAAAGAATATTTTTATACAAAAACAATTGGTCTGAAGTTCAGTCTTTGAGTTTGTGAATTCATTTGCTGACTGAGTGTGTACAACAAATGCTTAACACTGTACTCTGATACTGCCTTACTGCTCGACCATACTTCCACAAATAGAGAGTAAGGTTCTATCTAACTTTGCCTCTGCCTACCATTTGGGGTTCCACTGGACTCTGTGCACACTATACCTCACTTTGGTGTAGTATATACAGAGCCAGCTTCCTACACAAACACATCGGACCTTTGCTAGAGAGGATGTGGGCTGCTATGAGTCTTCTGTTACATATGGTGGGACTTCCCAGCTATCCGTCCATTTTGGACTGAGATCCTTGCGCAAATTTAAAACATCTTGAGTTATCCCATCCCAGCAGGGCCGTTTCTACCATTAGGCAACACTAGGCGGCTGCCTAGGGCGGCAAAAGAGGGAGGGCGGCAAAAAACATGAGTTCTCCCCATGCCCCAACAGTAAGCACGCCCTGCTGTCCTCGCTCTTCTGGGCCCCAGCAGTTCAAGAAGCCCCCAGAACTCGACCGTTCAAAGGTTTTGAATGATAGTTTCTCCAGTACAGCCTGTTTCCAGGGCCTGTGGGTCCTCACACCCTCTTCCTTTCCTATCTCCTTTTCCTGTCCCTCTGTACCTCTCACATCTCTCCTCCCCTTACTATTCATTCTTTTAACATTTTGTGACTCAGGCACGCGGAGAGCACGTTTATTGTGTCGGAGTTTTGAGTTCTTGTAGGTGACTTCGGCACCAGGGAGTGTGTGTTGCGGCCGGGGAGTAACGCAGCCTCCTGCGGCGCAGGGGGGTGGGGAAACCCTCCAGGGGCCCCCATTTACCCCAAGGCTAGTGAATACCTGTGACAGATGGACTCGGGCCCCTCGTTACATTCTGCAGAAGCCCCCCCCCCATAAAAATAATTTTGCGTTGTGCCCCTGGTGTGCCCTGTGTAAAGATGCTGCTGAGCAGCAAACTCTGTATTAGGGAGCTCGCACTAGAGGTGTTTTTATTCTGTGGAAAATGCTTTGATCCGAATGTATGTTTTAGAAAAAGAAGTAAGACAAATCAATTTCTAAAGCCCAAATCATGCCCCTTAAAACGAGATGCCAGGTATTATATTTGATTGGGGGGCAGGCACCTTTTACGGAATCCCAAAGGAAGACAATGAATGAGTTTAAAGTAACTCGTTATAGAATGCGCTGCTGTGATTTAAAAATATTAGGATAAAGGAACCTGCCAGCTAAAATGAAGTGAAACTGTTGAAGTTCCACAATAAAATCTTTCTCCTCACCTAGGCAAACATTGCATTTCGTGTGGATTCCCGTTTTGTACACCCACCGGTGCATCTGCACGGAAGGTTGAGGCGCGTCTAGATTTATCCGGAAATGTGTATCTTTATTGGGTTTGCTGCAGAACTGCTTATTTAAAGTTTCCCTCTGCATCTCGCCTTGTTTTTTACTATGGTGATAGTCGGTAGTGTGAGCCTTTGAATAAGTGATGTGGCCGGCATTTAATGGGCCCCGGTTCACACAATGTGCTCAAGTGGCGAAGCTGGGATTACAAGACACGTCTCGTAGTTTGGGTTTGTCAGCAATCCAGGTGAGAATTGAAATCTTCAAGAACACTAAAACTGGCACTTTGAATGATAAAAGGTGCCAGCAAGGAGCACGTGAAGTGGGTAAAACCTGATCTGAGGCCTGGGGGAGGCAGCTCTGCCTGAAATGGCATTTATTTCACATTTATAGCACAACTCTACCCAGCTAAGGTGTCAGTGCTCTTACACAACAGCAGAATTTGGGCAGGTTTGGGCAGTCGGCAGTGGGGAGAGTAAGGTGCAACTAATGAGAGCAAGGGAGGGGGCGGCATTTTTCAATTCTCGCCTAAGGTGGCAAAACACCTAGAAACGGCCCTGCATCCCAGAGACCCTGAGTTTCGCACTATTAGGACTGCGTGTGGATACCCTTAAGTATCAAACTAAAGAGGACACAATCCTATTATGTGGCTATACCTAGGAGTGGTGAAATTGGCCATTGCCGCAGCTTAGAAGAAAAAGGAGGCCCCGGCATTAACTCAGTGGCATGCTTGCCTATAGCAAGCCCTTACCATGGAAAGAGTGGCAGATATTTTCCGAGAGGACTTAAAAGCCTTTGAATTCACATGGGGTCCCTTGGTGGCATATCCTCTGTAGGTCTCCCTCTGGCAACCTGCCCCACTAGAACGAGAGCCCTCCATCTTTTTCAATTTTGATACAATTAGATCACCTCTTTTCCTCTGATGGAACAATGCCCCTGCAGTTGGTTCCACCGGATATTCTTCCCATAAGACTAACAACACATACGCTAAAGCAGCTTCTAAACATCCACTCACTAATTTCTGTTCTTTCTTCCCTTTTTTAAAATTTCCTTTGATGTTACTTGTTCGTCACTTCCTCATTTGAGGTAGGGGAAGATTGGGGGAGCTCTCTTACTTCATGTTGGGGGCTTTATAATTTGAGACACGACGTCCAAGGGGGAAATTGCAGTATTGTACTTTACACACATTTTTGACTGTAGTTAGCTTCAGTAAGACTCTGTACTTGTATTTTGAAGGTCTACAGTGTGATATTGTGATCTGTCCTGATTACTTCACTGTAATAAAAGATGCTTTGAGTTAATATGTTAATAAAAAAAGTTTTATCAAAAACGTACAGGATGAGTTAGCAGTCAAACAATAAGGCATAATACTGAGAGGCTCAAGAATCGTCATACGTGAGAAACTGAGGCATTGGGTCATCAAGTTGGCCCATGACAGACATTGTGGCAAGGTAGCCACCAAATGAGCCTTGAGAGACAGAGTGTGGTTCCCTCAGCTAGATGAGCGAGTAGAAAAGGTGCTGAAAGCATGCCACATCTGCAATTGTCTGTCCCTAAAGGTGACACAACATCCAGTGACTTTGTTTGACCTTCCTGCCTATGCCAGGGTAAGAATCGCCGTTGACTTCTTCGGACAATTAGGAGATGGGCATTATCTCATAGTAGTCACTGATGCATATTCATGTTTTCCTTTGGTGGAAACACTGTCCTCAGCAACTCACAATAATGTCATAGAAAGGCTTGATGACATCCTTGCAACTTAGGATATCCCTGATATCCTTAAATCTGATAATGGCCCACCCTTCAACAGCAAGGAGTTCAAAGAGTTTCTTGCATGACTCAATGTCAAACACCAAGGAGAACACCCCTCTGGCCCAAGCCAATAATGTAATTGAAAGATTTATGTGTACCCTCAAGACGATAATTCAGCGAGCGTCCATGGACGTTATCAACTCTAGTCAAGCTATTTGCCAGGCCTTCTAGGCTTATCGATCAACTTCTAACTCCACAGCGGGTGAGAGTCCAGCTACCTTGTTATTTGGGACAGCCCTCAGAACAAAACTACCTAAATGGAAACCAGATCGATCAGTGAATGCTGACAAACTTCGTGCCACCAACGCTACTCATAAGAGTAAAGTGAAAGCATATGCTGATCAGTGCTGCCATGCCCAGGAAACAGTTTTAGACAAAGGAGACTGGGTATTGATAAAACAACAACAGAATCAAAAGACAGACACCCCTTTCGCCGCTGACCCTCTACAGGTAGTGGCATGCAAGGAACCCATGGTGACAGCTCACTGTTCTGGAAAGTCAATTACCCAGGACACAACACTTGAAGCACCTACCTCGATACTTGCCAGCTCCTGAAACTACGACGGAGGTGACCACACCCACAGGTCTGGCTCCAGAGCCTGTGCCGCTGTTGCCCGATGAGGGTGATCCTCGATCACTTCCGATTACCCAATCTGGCAGACACTTACAAGCTCCTCGCATACTGATTGAGGAGATGTGATTTCAAATGATGCCTGCCACTTTTATTTATCAAAGGGGGAGATGTAGTATATTGCTGCCATATGCACTAGGACCCTTGTCATTCTGAGCAGACTCTAAATAGGAACAACATGATATGCGGGGAAGGTGTTAGGGTGTGGTTCTGTGAAGTATTATGTAATGAGCATAGTGTGAATGGATGTTGGAAGTAAAAATATGTTTAACTGCAGCTCCTGTAAGTGGCGTAATCTATCTGCATGCTCCAAGGCTGAGGAAGACGTTACATCCAGGAGTCGTTATCAGCACCCAAATTCCGAGGCAATTATATAATGGATGTTAGAAATAAGGTCACTAGTTGGCAGTGGTTTGCACCCTATCCAAGTAGGGACCCTCACTCTAGTCAGAGTAAGGGAGCCACACAGCTATGATAACCCCTGTTCACCCCCTTGGTAGCTTGGCACAAGCAGTCAGGCTTATCCCAGAGGCATCTTTACATATACACACAGTAACACAGGGAAAACAATACAAAAACAATCCACACCAGTTTAGAACAATAGCCAATATTTATCCAAATAAAAGAAGACCAAAATGACAAAAATACAACTCACACAAGTAAAGATATCACTTTTCAAACATTAAGCAAATATAGTCCATAGGAATTTATTGATGAGTCACTTTTAGCACAAAGTACCTTGGATGTGTTAAAATTCAAAGACAGTGCGAGGCGCAGGGGAGGAGAGGCATAGGAAAAGCAAAGCAATGAGTTGGTTCCTTACTCCCTGAGGAAGTGATGCATCTGTTACCTACTGCCAGGGGAGGTGATGCATGTGTGAGGGGCCAGAACACAGTTAACAAAGTTCACAGCAGAGTGTTCAGGTAAATAATGGCCTTGGCCTTGATCAGCAGGAAAAACACAGTCACAAACCCAAACCACATGAAGAGGAAAATCATTGTCAGCACCATCCAGACGTATGTCCAGGGCGGGACCAGGTAAGTCTTTTTGAACCAGGAGATGAAAATACTGGTACGTGTAGGGGGCTCCGCCTCAAATGAGGACAACGAAGATGTATCAGATAAAAAGCTAGTACGGTCTATATAGTAACCACTGGACCCCAGCTGAAACAACGGAGGTTGCTCTTCATTGGAGGGTGAATGTATCGTAATTTCAGGAATGTAAATTATAACCTCAGTTGAAGGAAAAGCCTACTCAGTATCTACAGCTGTGGATGTAGACAGTAAAACAGGCAACAAATCAATTGAAGACTCCATCTCCCCCTTCATTATTTGGGGAGTATTCGAAGAAACAGAAGCCATCGGATTCAGTGAAAGGTCGTGGCATGGAATGCTTGGAGGCATACTATTCAGTATCGGCCATATGGTGTAGCTTGACATATTCAATGGAAATCTAACGATTCTTCTTACGACCAGGGAGTGGAGGCAGAATCACAGTATGGGTATGTTTCAAACCAAGGAATCTGACCAGTGCACGGTATGATGGACCAAATTCTTTTTTGTTCTCCACCTTCTCTCGGACCAGATCTCCAAGTGTAGGAAGCCAGCCAGAAACAGGAATCAGCACCGCAGCATCTGTGGAAGAGGGCAAATGGGCTTTTGCTTGTGAATCACGAGCCCTTTCTAGATCTGGTAACATAGTAGAAAGATTATCTACGTCAAAGGTTGCGGCAGCCGCCACAACGTCTAGATTCTCAAGGTCTAGCACAAACATTTTAATGCCAAAGAGCATTTCGTATGGGGTCCGCCCACCCAGAGATCTCCTTGGGAGATTATTAAATGCACGTTGGACTCTATAAACATGAGTCAGCGAGCCCCTGCCAGTACCTAAAACCCTTGCTGTTAAAGATTGCTTTAAGTCATGGTTCATCCGCTCCACAACAGAATTGCACTCAGGCTGATATGGAGACGAGAATTGCACCTGCACCCCCAGAGACTTAATCGCATCCCGGTAAGCCTTAGAAGCAAAGCAGGACCTTGGTCAGAACGGAAGGTGCCACAGGCAAATGTCCCAACAAAGACACGCAAATCTTTTATAACAGTTAAAGCGTCAGCACTGCATTGTGGCCAAACCCAAAGGAATCTAGTGTACGAATCCACTACAACCAAGATATGTTTAAAAGCAGTGTCAGATGTCAAAGGACCGCAGTGATCAAGATAAATACAACCAAAAGTTTGATTTGAAATGTAAAGTTGAGTGTGGGGTGGACGTGTAACTGTAGAAGGCTTAATTTGTTGACAAATGTCACAAGAAAAGAACATATTTACGTACTTGTTGATATAAGCCACGCCACCAAAAACGTTGCTGTAAAAGAGAAATTATCGCAGCTACTCCGGCATGGGCAGAAGGCACGCCTTCATGATCGGCAATGATCAAAGAAAGTCTGCGATCCTCGTTGGGAATCAGCCGATCCCCAACGGATGGAATAGTTGCAAATGGGACCTGATCGGAAGACAAGTAGTATGTGTAACGTGAAGGGAAACCTTGGGGAACTCTGTTCCCTCTGTCTTCGCAGCTATAACTGCAAGAATGTCATCATCAATTTTAGTCATAGACCTAGTGAGTGCCACTACTGAACGTGGCTACTGCAGATTGGGCTGCATCATCAGCCATAGAATTACCAACAGCATGTGCTCCCACACGCTGATGACCTAACGTATGGATAACATGTGTGGCTGGCAAATGTTCCTTAAGAGCGGCCACTCGGACCCAAAGCATTTTATGCACTACCTTTAGAATCACAGAAATCATTTTGTGTCCAGAAGAACAAATTGTCATGAAAGGATTGTACACAGTAAAACGAATCGCACACCACAAGTGTTGGAACTTCTGGATCAGAAAACACTAGAGCCAAATCCAAAGCACGTACCTCCGCCAATTGAGCCGTGCAATCTCCTAGAAACTGTGTGTGCACCAAGGAGGATTAAAAATCCCCATCAACAATCTTCCCTGCCACAATTGCACAGGCTGCAGAATAAGCATGTTTAGAACAAATGGCTGGCTGCGCAGATCCATCAGTGTAAATTATGCATTTGTACTGATCAAGAGGAAGGAAAGACAAAGGAGGAGGATGAACATGTTCATATTGTAAAAACTCCTGTGTTTGCAAAGAAGGGTCAAAGATAAAGTTGACATCAGCCGACGTTAAAGAACTAGCCCATTGTATCCAACGTGGATGCAAGGCTATGGAATCGGGACACTAGCCTCTGTAACTGCTTCTAAATCAGGTACCGGCAAAACCATGAAAATACGTTTTCCCTGAGCCAGAGGGCGTTCCTTAAGAATAGCCATCTGCACAGCAGTCAAAATCTTTTCTGTAGAAGAGAAACGCATCTCAGCTGGAGTATACAAATGCAATTTATATGCAATGGGGACAGTGTCCCCCTCTTTGAACGTCAAGTAAGTAAAGCCTAAAGCCCCTGGTACAATCCTTATGACTAAATTTGCAGAATTGTCTCATGTTAACAAGAAGTTGATCACAAGCAGATCAGACTGCAGAGACCGAATTGCAGTATGTTCCGGAAGCCAACTGGAAGACGAAAAAAAAGGTTGTATCAATGAGTAAAGAGGTCTGATACGCTGGGAATAATCAGGAATGTATGTCCTCCCGAAATTCAAAAAATCCAGCAAAGATTGCAATTTTTTAAGTGTAGATGGAGGTTGCAATTGAGCACATTTCTCCAGAAAGTGGGGGGCCAACCTCCTACCTTCATTATTGAGCTCATAACCAAGAAAAAGAACCGTCAAGAAGGCAATGTGAGACTTAGCAAAATCGAATTTCTAACCAAAGTTCGCAAAATGTGTGGTAATGCGGTCCACACGCAAGAGATGCGGCTGTAATTCATCATCCATCAAGTATATGTCATCGACGGGGGCGTGGCCAAGCAGCATGGCCGACAGGATGTGAGCTCCTTCGGCTCCCGACCGGCCAGCCCAATTAATCCTGCATCATCCTTTCTACCGCCGCTCACACGTGTAGATTCTATGCGGTGGAGACCCCGATCGTAGCTGGTGCCCCTTGGAGGGGGAGTGGGGCCGGAGACCGGGCTGGGGGCGGCGCGGCGCGTTCTGAACCCGCCGCGCTCGTGACCCGATTCCACGCGAGGCCGGGGCTGCGGCCTGCACCTACCTGATCTGCGCCGGACATCGTGGCGGGGGGCCCTGCGGGACGTTCCGCCCCCGTGAACATACCATCGGAGGCCCGGACCGGCCTCTGCCTGCCCTGGTGGCCCCGGTGCCTGTGGGGGGGGAGCCGGGCCCTGGCGCGCTGTCCCTAGATAGATCCCAGCGAGGATCCTACCGGCGGCTGAGCCCCCTTGGAGGGGGAAGGAGATCGGGTGCCAGCCTGGGGGCGGCACTGTGCCTTCAGCGCCCGCCGCACTACCAGCCCGTACTCACGCGAGGCCGGGGATCCGGCCTCCACCCACCTGCGCCGCGCCAGACATCGCGACGGGAGGCCCGGCGGAGGGTGCCGTCCCCGCCGGAGATGCATTGAGGGTCCGGACCTGCCCCTGCCTGACCTTGTGGACTCGGCGCCTGTTGAGTGTCGGGTGCACGGCGGGCGTCCCCGCATCGCGCTCTGGACCTGCACCTCCGTGCCGGCTGGAGGCGGCCGCCCTGGGATATCGGGTGGTCGCTTATCCTCCTGACGGGAGTGGAGCACCTGTGACTCCGTGAGGTGACACCTGCTGGATCGGGGAGCCGGCGACGAGGTGAGACGGACCAACTTGGGGGCCCCCCTTCTTGTGGCACATGACTGGCCTGCCCTGCCAGTACTTTACGGCCCTGGCAGGCCTTATCTAATCTCTGCCTGGAGGCGACTGCTGTGTGGGGGGAAGAGCCCTCCCTGCCCTGGGGCGGGGACCACCGACTGGATCCCTGGGACATTGACCACGCGTGCCTCCCTGTGGTCCTGGGCTCATGGTTGGCCCTCCGGGTCGGCCTGGTCCTGGTGCGCTGGGAACTGCGATCCCCCACGCTGCTGGAGGATCCGCCTGTGAGACTGGCGTGTGCGTGGTGACAGAGGCCTTCCGAGGTGAATCTAGGCCTGGGGACTGCGGCGCCTGCGGACCCCTGCAGGATCCTTAGTTGACTGCGACATGGGTAAGGACAAGGTGCCCCGTGCCTCTAACCCCAACACTATTACGCAGTATACCACACAACGCATCCCCACGCAGCGCATCACGCGCCAGTCGGGACTGGATGGAGACGGGGATGAGCCGTCTCGAGCTGAACTCTTGGAGGCGATACAGGGATCCCGCACTGCCCTAGAGAAACAAATAGAGACAGTCTCCATCGATGTGAACCTGTTGCGAGCTGATCTTCGAAAGGTGGCGGATAAGGTCTCAACGGCGGAGGGAGACATTGTACAGCTTCGTGGGGATGTGGCCTCCCTGAAACAGCAGGTCTCTCAGCTCACCCAGACTACCGGGGCGTTGGAGCGCCGAGCGGAGGAAGCGGAAGGTAGGGCCCGTCGAAGCAACATCAGGGTCCTAGGTATTCCAGAACGCGCGGAACAGGGAAATGCGGAGCGATTTCTAGAGAACTGGGTACGCACTAAATTATGCCCCGTGGGCCTCTCTGATGTATTCGTGATAGAGCGAGCCCATCGGGCGCTGGTCCCGCCGCCGCCCCGGGCGCCTCCTCGGGCACTCATTGCCAAAATTCTGAACTATCGAGATAGAGACTGTATTTTGAAAGCGGCAAGAGAATCGAAAGACCTCACCTTCGATAACGCTAAAGTCTCCATCTATCCGGACTACACCCGCCAAGTCCAAGAACAACGGAAATCTTTCCTGGGTATCAAACAGCGCCTACGGGAACTTCACCTCCAGTACATGTTACTGTATCCTGCGAAACTTAAGGTGATAGCCCTGGGCAGGGCTCATTTCTTTGATTCCCCGGAGGCGGTGTGGGAGTGGCTTGAGGTCAGAGGAGAGGCCCTCCCGCAGCATGAACAAAGAGGTTCCCGGAGCAACTGGGGGATCAGACCCCCGAGAAGCCGCAGGTCCAGGCGCAGGCATCGCTCAGCGGGCGATGCCCAAGAGGAGCACCGGCGGATCACGGTGGGAGACGATGGAGCCCTGCGAGTGGACTCTTCGGATCCAGAAGACTCTCCCTCACAGCCGGCGATGGTAACATCTGAAGGGAGACTGGTGCCAGAGACTCTCCCGTCGCCTAGTCATGAGGTCCCAGAGACTGTCATGGACCCACCTACGTTATTAACAGACCCGGCTTGAAGATGGTACCCTACTCTTTCTTTCCTGTTTCCTTGCTCATGAGGCTGGGGCAGCAGAAGGCCGGACATTAGGGGCCCAATGCTTATGGTATCGCAGAGCCCTTGGAGACATGCCTGCGGTGCTAATGTCTCTGTCTGACCTCGCTTTCTCTCTTTCCTCCTCACCTCTTTCCTTTACCCCTTTATTGGCCTGTTTCTTTTCTCTTCTCCCTTCCTGGGGGCTTGGGTGGGAACGTTCAGCTGAGAATATGGCGGCTGAGCCTTGTGGGCGCTGCCACTTAATTTGGTCCTGTGGCTTTACATGCTAGTTGGGGCGGAACGGTTATGACCGTAGGTTAAGAGGTGGCTGGCCTGCGTCGGGAGTCCGAATTGGGGGGGGGGTGTTTTCTATGTGGTTTTTTCTTTGCTTTGTAACTTTGGCCCTGGTTGGGCTATTGGGGCAGCTGTGCACGTCCTGGCGCCAGCGTGGGAAGGGCATTTCTGCGCGTGTTGTCAGTAATTTGCTCGGGGGAGGGGGTGGGTTCTTCTAGGTGGGAGTGTTGGGGTTCTTTTTTTAGGCATTGTACGTACAGATCCGGAGGCTCGGGGGGTGCAGGGCAGCACGGGGCGGAGAACACATGACATATGGCCACCGTAACATCCAGGGGATTTAAATTTTTAAGCTGGAATGTGAGGGGACTGGGCACGTGCACTAAGAGATACAGAGTTTTATCCTTCCTCCGCAGACACCAGGTCTCGATAGCGTGCCTCCAGGAGACGCATCTCACCGACGAAGGGGCTCAGAAATTAGCGAAGAAATGGCGGGGTCAGGTTTTTCACTCCTCCTTCTCTTCCTACGCCAGGGGAGTCCTTGTTTGGGTGGCCCCGGGGACCCCGTTTGCCCTCCAGTATGTAGAAGCTGATATTCATGGGAGATATTTGCTCCTCAGAGCTAAGCTTGACGGGAGAGACATTGCAATCATGAATATCTATGCACCCAACACCGATGACCCAGACTTTTTTCAATCCCTGCAGGAGGTCCTGGTGTCCGAATTAGAGGTCCCGTTGATCTGGATGGGAGACTTTAACTGCGTCCTGGACTCCGACCTAGATAGGTCCCCACACCGTTGGAACAAAACCAAGGATGACGGTGAAACTCTGTGAGGTCATGGAAAATATTGGGGCTCAGGATATATGGCGCCATGGGCACCCCACTCAGAAAGTCTATACTTGTTTCTCACCCACTCACAATACATACAGTCGCTTAGACCGGTTCTTAATCGCAAACCCGAGCATGGCCATGTCCCTCGAGGTGACCTATCACGCTCGATTCCTATCTGATCATTCCCCGGTCGCATGTGTGGTTGGTTGGGGCCGCCCGGTTAACCGTCCATGAGTCTGGAGGCTCCCGGCAGAGGTCCTCGAGGACCCTGTGGGGAAACACCATCTAGCAACCGCCATAACGGATTATATTGACCTCAATTGGAACGAGCCGGACCTGTCTCTAGCTACGAAATGGGACGCCCTGAAGGCTGTAGTGAGAGGGGCATGTATGAGCCTAACATGTGGGGTGCGGAAGCAGCTCCAACGCGAGCTCCAGGGAGAGGAACGTCGCCTCCTGGAGGTACAGACCTCCGCGACACTAGACACAGGGGGGGTGGATGGGGAACATGGCATCCGGGAGCGCATCCACGACATTTGGGATAGACTCGACAAATATACACTCACGAATTACAGACAGCGCCTTCATAGAGAGGGGGACAAATCGAGCCGTCTCTTGGCATGGGTGCTGCGACAGGAACACGCCCGGCGGCGATTGTGGCTTTGAGGGAGCCCGCGGGTGGCCTTGTCCATTCGGAAGTGGGGCTGTTGCGAGTCCTAAGATCACATCTGCAGGCAGTGTATGCTGCGGACCCTGCCATCACCGAGGCCGCTTATCTCCCTTATCTCCAGGACCTGACCCTACGATCTATCCCTGAACCAACGCGGAAGGAACTTGATGTACCCCTAACGTTGGGGGAGGTACAGTCCGCTCTGCAGCACCTTCCACGTGCCAAGTCCCCGGGTAGTGATGGGTTCCCACCGGAATTTTATCAGGCATTCGCGGCTACTCTCCCCCGTCTCTTGCTGCAGGTCTATCTTGAAGCTTTTGAGAAAGGCCAACTCCCACCCAGTATGTCACAGGGGGAAATCTGTATTATCCCGAAGCCAGGAGGGGATGTTCACGAGCCCTCATCGTATCGACCGATCACCATGATCAATACGGATGTCAAAATCTTATCCAAACTTTTAGCTACCCGTTTGGCACCCTACATGCCTCATTTGGTCCACGAAGACCAGTGTGGGTTCATACCAGGACGCAATACGGCCATGAATCTACGCCGGCTCAATCATGTCCTCCATGAGGTACGAGACCGGGAGGACCAGTTGGTCCTGGTCTCTATTGACCTCGCCAAGGCGTTCGACACGGTAGATTGGGGATATCTCCTTGAGGTTCTCCACGCTGCGGGGTTGGGTCCCAACTTCTGTCGTTGGATTCGTATCCTCTATACGGCACCCCGCGCAAGGGTTAAACTTGCGGGCGCGCGCTCGGAGGATTGGCAACTGGGTCGGGGCACTCGTCAGGGGTGCCCCCTTTCGCCCTTGTTGTTCGCCCTGGCTATTGAACCTTTTGCGGTCCGGATCAGGGCCGAGATGGACAAATGGGGGATCAGGGTAGGCGACACGAGCCACGTTATCTCCCTCTATGCGGACGATGCCCTCTTTTACTTGGCTTCTCCCCGGGATGCATTGCCGATATTACTGCACCAGTTGGACCGGTTTGGAGAGGTCTCAGGCCTGCGGCTTAACCGCGGCAAGTCCCTGGTCTTCCCGCTGGTGGGATTGACCTCGGTGCCCTCGGAAGAGCTACCGGACTTGGGACTGCGCTGGGAACCGGCGGGCTTTCGTTACTTGGGGATCCAGGTGGCCCCGACAGACGCGCAGGCGTTGACCCAGAATGTCGACCGCACCCTTGCTTCTTTGCGGCAATCGGTGACATTTTGGAACACTCTCCCCCTGTCCTTAATGGGCAGGTTGGCCATCTCTAAGATGGTGATGCTCCCTAGGATACTCTACGTCCTTCAGAACTCTTTATGCCCATTGCCTTCGCGCGTCTTTAAAACTTTGGACACGTTACTTACGTCCCTCCTGTGGGCGGGCCGCCGCAGCAGGGTAGCTCTCAAGACTATCTCACGAAGTTATGAGGAGGGTGGGCTGGAAGCCCCACGCTTCGACCTATACTACTACGCGGCCCAATTACAGCCTGCGGCGCGGTGGCTCACAGATGAGGATAACTGGGAGAAACGCCTCTTCTCTGTCAGAGCGGATACACCGGCATTACAGGAGGCGTTGATGCGGGGCAGGGGGGCAGGGGCATCTCTTCCCTACCTCGTACGACACACTGCAGGTGTGTGGCAACGATTTGCGGAGAGGATCTTACGAAGGGCCCCCTTCCATAGGGAGCTTTCGATTTGGATATTGGCTCCCTTTATATACATGGGACAATACATGTCCTTTCAATCTTGGAGGGAGGGTGGATGCGAGGTACTGGCAGACCTCTTTCCCAGTGAGACTTTCCTTACTTTTGAACAGGCGGAGGAGAGCTTTGGCCTAGGCCAAGGACAGTTTCTACACTGTCGCGGACTCCAAGATGTGGTGAAAACCACCTGGCCTCAGTACCCAGATATTCCTACCCCGACCCACACCCTTGATATTCTACTTACATGTGGTTCGGGTCGCAAATTGATCTCCCTTCTCTACGCGGCTATGAAGCAGGACTCCACCCCCCCGGTCCCACCATCGCGGGCGGCCTGGGAGGCAGACCTTGGGGTCCACCTGGGCGAGAAACAATGGGCACACATAGGCTCCATCACACGTACATTCTCCTGTAACGCCAGATTTAAATTGACGCACTTTAACTTTCTGCACCGCACCTACCTCACCCCGGTATCTCTGAGCCGTCTTCCAGGTGACAGGGGAGACCGCTGCCCTAGATGCGCTGCGGAGAAAGCAGGTTTTTACATATGGCATGGGATTGTCCCAGGGTTCAACAGTTCTGGGTAGCGGTGGTGAGCAAGATTATCACTGTAACAGGTATCCAGGTGGATATAGCACCCTTGAGTTGCTTGCTGGCGTCTGTCCGGAAACCTAAAACAAAGAAACTTCCCTATAAGCTCCTGCAATTAATGCTGGTGCTTGCTAGACGCAGGATAGCAATTACTTGGATAGGGCAGTTGAGCCCAGAGGTCCCTATCTGGCTTAGGGATGTTAGGGAGTGGTCTCTAGTGGAAGAAGCTCACATGAAACTCACCCGAAGGGATGTGAAGCTGGAGGACGACCTACTGGTCTGGCGCGAAATGTGCACTTCTGGGTTGGCGGAGGGAGGGCCCTCCTCTCCGGACAGCACTGATGGTGGGGGGAGCGGGTCCGATGGCGATGAAACACCTAACTGAATTGAGGGGCCGGGGGTTGCCCTCGGTGTGCTGCACATTGTGCACTGTGCTCGTCCTAAGCTTTCCTTTTTTGCATTGTAGCCTGTTTCTCCACGAATATTGTCCCCCATTGTGTCTTTTCTTCCCCGCAGGCTGCCTCCTGTACCTGTGTCACCAGTGCTATCAACGGTATATTACTGTACGTCATGTCAATGCCAATTTGTTGTTGTAGTTGTATTATATAAAAAATGACAAATAAAGTTTAAAAAAAAAAAAGTATATGTCATCGACGTACAAGAAGGCATCGGGGTCGACCTCATGCAAAAGGGGCATTATGCATACCACAAATACACCAGGGCTATTCTTATATCCCATAGGTAATCTCGCATATCGGCACTGATTGCCCAACGCACTGAATGCGGTCAAATCACGGCTCTCAGGAGCCAAAGAGTGGCTGAAGTAGTCGTTGGAAATATACAAAGTGGTTTTGTACTTTTGTTCGAACGATGTTGTTCACTAACACACTAACTGTGTTCTGAACCGCAAAGGTTTGAACATGACTGTTCAAATGTCGGTAATCTAAAACTATACGATATGAACCATCCGGTTTCAATATCGGAAAAAGAGGATTATTCATCGACGAAACACAGGATTCAATCACACCCTGGTATTCCAATTGAGTCAAATTGTCACTTACGGACGCTTTAGCGTCTTGTTTGATCGGATATTGTTGTTGGGGCTGAGGTGCAGAACGCAAAGGAATCACATGAACCGGGGAATCCTCGACTCAACCTACTTGATTGCGATATAATGCCGGTGCTAAGAATAAATCCCATCGTTATCAGAAACATATTGTGAAAAACTGTGTAGAATAACATCTTCCCCTCTAGAGGAAGATAGGACAAAAGGTGGAGGCCAATCAACCTACGCCAATAAAATGTCATGGGAAGAAGTGAGAGTTTCCCAAAAGACTGCTTTAATCGGGCGTTTAACATCACCTTCAATTTGGAAGCTCACTTCACAAAGCCTGTCAGGAGGGGCAACTCGAGTATCAGCTGTTTCTACAGTAATGAAGTGTCAGTTGCTTTCGCCTCCAGGTGCTGGTGGAGTGTCTGCCGCACTATGGTAACCTCCACTGCGTTGTCGAGAAGGGTTACCGCCCAACTCCTGTCGAGGAGCAGTGTTCTCACCGTCTGAGGCATACTTTGCATTCCTCCTGCTTGACTTTTAGATCAAACTGGCGCTGCGGGTCACGTCTAGCTTGCGCAGACTCACCTTGTCTGCGATCCTGACGTCCTCCCCTGCCGAACTGTTGATCCGACGATTCCTGAAAGGAAAGAGGAGATCTAGGATCAGGAACCTGGAACCTCTCAGGTGTCTCAATTTTAGAGCGGTCACGCAAATCATATCTACGTTCAGAAGCGTCAGGTGGTGGCGAACCAGCACGTGAACCAGGCTTCTGTTGTTGCTGCCACTGATTCTTGTTCCAAGCCTTTTTAGGAAAGATTGGACGACCCTCCTTTACATGGTGGTGGTCTTGTCATTAGTCCCGTCATGATTTAAAAACAGTACAATTCATTTAAAATCATCTTAATTCACATACTAAAAATTTGGCTCCTGTTTCTCGCACGGATGAGAGTATATATACCACTCTTCTTTGATAAAATAAATTTAAATGACAAACAACCTTTTTGCTAGCCAATTATTTTGTCAATGCACATTCTTTCATCATCAGTACCCTTTGCATAGCTAGCTGACCCTGGCAATCAAACTAATAAATACTTGATGTATAAATAGTATGTATGGATACTTGCATGATGAATTGGTCTATGCAACTCCATTAGAAGATTGTCCAACTTGCCTATCAACGTTCAAATTTAAATGTGCAACTGATCTTTGTTTCCATGCTGCGCTCACTTACATGTAGTAAAAGAGAAGGTTTGGGCCCGACAGGTGGGTGCACTTGCCAGATCGAAATGGTAGTTTAAAACTGCACACAGATGCTGCAATGGCAGGGCTGAGACATGTTTGAAGGGCTACTCAAGTGGGCGGCACAATCAGTGTGTAGTTGTTGTATTATTATCATGCATTAGCATATATTGGCATACATTCTCTGCACATGCTTTGTTATGTTTTGTAGTGCGTTCTGGATTCCAGGAGAAGGTTGATCATCGAATTCCTGGTTGCACTGCAGTTGAACTGGAGCTGACTTGCCTGGAGCACGCTTTGTTGTGCTGCTTTGAATAGACATCTGTTTAACTTTGAAGCTGTGTTTGCAACAATGGCAACGAGTTAGTTTGAGGTTCCTGTCATCATATGCAGCACAGGAGCAGAGTACCTCGCCTACCCATGGATTTTTGAAATTGTATCTTTATTAATTGACTGCATTTAAACTTTCTACACTAAGGAAATTGCTGTGGATGTGCTTGGTCATGACCTGGATTTCGTGACCTGGATTTGTGTCCCAGATTTTCCTACCGTCCAGGGTTTTTGTGTTCTCTGAACCTTCGGAGTGTGTTTACTTTTAAAACTGCTGCTTATCGCTACTGTTCCTTGCTGGAATCTTGGGCGCGCGGGTGTAGTTTCAGCACTGTTCTACTGTGTTGTTCCACTGAGTTCTTTTTGCCAGCTACAAGTGTGTGCGTCATCACTACTGGAACGTGTGCGCGTCATCGATATTGGAACATGTGCAGCGCATTATTTAGTTGGTCACCGCACCGCCGTGTAGCGTTTTTCCTTTCATCACACTGCATAGTGGCCCTTCTGGATAGGGAGATTGATCGAAATCGACGATTTACCAGCATAGTGTTGCATGTGCTGTGGTGATTGCATTTTGGAATTTCCGTGTTGGATTACTGGCTGAATTCAGGAAGTGGAGCCATCAAGTCAGTCAGTACAGTCAATCTTGCTTGGTGTTACTTACCTCCTGATTTGCCTCAAAGATTTTATTTGGATAGTTTAATTAGTAAAGAGGTGCTTTGATGTACCACCTCAGTTCATTTACATCACATATACGTTGTGCCTGGAACCCTATTTACCCGGAGTGTGGTAATTTACTGGGGCAGTAGCACGTTTTAAGGGATAACAGATGCTATGCAGTTTGAACACCCAGCTAAATTCTTGCAAGCCAAGGGTGAGCCTTCCATTCCATGGGTGCGGTGGTAGGAGGAGTTCTTCATCTACATGAAAGCTATAGATGGTGAACGCATGGAGGTAGAATGGAAGAACAGCATTTTCATACATTGTCTTGGCTCGGAAGGTCAAGTTGCTTTTAGAAAGCTGGCTCAGGTCAGGCCAACTGAGGGTCAAAACGTGATAGATGGGTACAAGCAGTGCTTTAAATGGGCCGGTATTGTCCGGTACTGAGTACCTTCCCTTTTTTATTTTGAGAGGGAAAGTACCTGTATTTCTCACGATTGACGTAATATGTGTAATTGAGATTTAAACCTACCACTAGTATAGCTTTGAACAGATTCAAATTTTACACCATAGCACAAAAAAATTAAGAGTCTTTTGATGAGTTTTTATGATTAAATCGTATTTATTAAAGGAAGGCAAAATAAGCTCACACAGCTGGCTGCCTACAACCATTGGTCGGCCGAGCTGGACAGTAGCCATCGTACACAGCGTTTGTGCCACAACCCGGAGGCCGGCCGCGTAGTAGACCATGTTGTATATGCAAAAGTGTGCTCCTTCCCGGTTTTTTACCCTAAGTATAAACAAAATAAACCAGAACCAGAACTTCCCCACCTCCCCCCCCTCCCCGAACCGATGTGCTAAGTGTTGTTTCTGAGGAGCCCCTCGTCTGGGGGCCCTGACCCACCCCCGTGGACCGTGAATATATAGCTTATCACAGGCCTGTATTTCCCTCCTCTCCCCCCACTCTCCCCTCCCAGGCCCGTGAGCCTTCCCACCAATCCGTCGGGATCCCAGGGGATAGTGGTTAGTGTGCAGTATCTGTGGGGTTCTCTGCTTCATCTGGGGTATCTGTGAGGCGGAGAAGGCGAAGGTATTGTGGGCACGTAATTTCATTCATTTCTGTCGATAGTAGTGACAGCAGGGGTTTCCAAATGGTGTGAAAAGAGGCTGTGGAGCCGGTAAGGGTGGCCTGAATTTTTTCCATACCGACCGTGTACCAGAGTTTGTGAAGCCAGCCTACATGTGTTGGTTTGGTTTGCTTCCCCCAGAGGGAGAGGATATGTTGGACCGCTGCCCCCATCACCAAACCCATCTGCCTCCCCCTGATCGATTTTAAGGGATACGTAAGTGGGTTGGGGAGCCCCAACAGTGTATAGGCCGGGAAGCGAGGGATTTCAGTCTCAAAGTGCCTATCAATGTCATCAAGTACAGTGCGCCAGTAGTCAGTCAGTTCGCTACAGTCCCATAGAAGGTGTGTGAGGGTGCCCTCCGCGTCACATCCCCGCCAGCACGTCGGGCTTCGATCTGGGTTCCCTTTGTGTAGTCTAGCCGGTGTCAGGTACCAATAAGTGGTGACCTTAACTGCCGCCTCCCTACTGGCCGTATTACGGGCCGTGTGGTTGGCTCGATAGTAGATTTCCTTCCATTCCTTCTCCATCAGGTCTCTGCCTATCTCCCTTGCCCACCGTCTTTGTCCAGCCAAGGGTGTGTAGGGTGTCTGGGGTCGGAGCAGATTATGTAAGTCAGAGATCATTTTCTTGTCAGAAGTTTTAGTCAAGAGCCATTTCTCGTACGTAGTGAGTTTTCTGCTAACTCCGGGTCGCACCTCGGGGTGGAGGAGCCAGTGTCTAAGTTGGAAATACTGGTACTGTCGGGGCTCTATTATAGTATAGGAGCGTTTCGCATCCGAATAGGAGAGGAATCCGTCTAGGTCAAATAAATGCCCAGCCGATCTACATTCGGTAGCTCTCCACTGTGGAAACGCTTTCTCCTCTGTCCCCGGCAAGAACTCCGGGTTATCAAAGAGGGGTGTTAGCGGGGACGGGAAGGAGGTGATCCCTCTCCTGACCGCCACCGCATCCCACACTCGTAACAGCGTCTTCGTGATCGGGGACTCCCTCAAATTCGGTGGCCTGTTGGGGCGTTTCAAAAAAGGGACCTTCCATAGTGATGTTTTCGCTAGGGCCCGGTCCTGAAAAAGCCACCGCTTTTCAGATTCCGGCCTGCTCCACTCCACAAAGTAACGTAGTTGGGCCGCTTTGAAATATTCCATGAAGTGAGGGATGCCCAGCCCACCCTCGTCGGGGGGTCTATGAGATAAAGCCCTGTTCATCCGAGGGCGCGCCCTGCCCAGATGAATTGTTGCACCGCCCTTGCACCTTTTGTATGATCTCCGCCTGGGGCCAGATCGGTATAGTTTGGAAAGTATAGAGAGCCTTGGGGAGGATGTTCATCTTTATCGCTGCAATCCGGCCTAGGAGTGACATCGAGTGTTTCTGCCATCGTCCTATGGTCGTCAGAGTTTGAGATAGGAGTCTGGTATAGTTGAGCTCTACCGTGCGCTTCACCGAGGGGGCTAAGGTTATGCCCAAGTAATTGAGCGTATCGTGGGTTTGAAGGTCTCCGTACGCTGAGTGTCCCATCGCATGCTCTGTTTCGCAGCGACCTAGGGGTAACATCGTTGATTTTTCTACATTAATCTTAAAGCCAGATACTCGGCTAAACGCCTCCAGCTCCTGTAGAAAGGCTGGGACTGATCGCGCCGGGGACTCCAAGGACACCAGGATGTCATCGGCGTAAAGGCTTATCGTATGCCTTTCCCCCCCTGATGTTTTGCGCCAGGGGCTCTACATATAGCGCAAATAGAAGGGGTGAGAGGGGACACCCCTGTCGCGTCCCCCGTTGGATTTGAAAAGCCTGGGACGCCGTGCCATTCACTCGAACCGTGGCCGTGGGACTGTCATAACAGCTCGCCACCCATGCGCGAAAGCGATCCCCTATACCGAAGTGCGCCAACGTATCGTTGAGGAATTTCCAGCTAACTCGGTCAAACGCCTTTTCGGCGTCCACCGATAGCAGCACTGCGTCCATCTTGGTACGATGAGCTTTGTCAATCAAGTGCAATATCCTTTTAGTGTGGTCGCTACTCTGTCGATTGGAAACGAAGCCGCACTGATTTGGTTCAATGATGCCCGGCATATGGGGGCCTAGTCGGGCCGCAAGGACTCCGGTGAATAGTTTTAGATCGAGGTTGATGAGGGAGATCGGGCGGTAGGCGCCGCACTGAGTCCCGTCTTTCCCAGGCTTGGGAATCACCACGACGTCCGCCGCCAGCATGTCAGGGGGGATAGACCCAGGGCCCTGAAAGGAATTAAAAAGTCTTGTTAATATAGGGGCTAGTAGGGAACATAAGGCTTTATAAAACCCCGCTGAGAAGCCGTCAGGGCCCGGGGATTTGAGTAGCTTTAATCGTGATATCGCGCCAATCACCTCGTCTACTCTGATGGGCGCCTCCATCGCTTCCGCCCCTGCCGCGTCCAGTTTTGTCGTGTTCGCCCTCTGAAGAAAAGCTGCTCCCTCACCTTCCGCCTGTGGGGTCTCCTTGTATAGGCTGGCGTAGAAGTCCCGGTGTACTGTCTCACCCTCCCTGGTCCGCAGTGCCTGCACTCTCGCCTTTTCCACCCTGGCTCGGAGTTTACTCGCTAAGAGTCGCCCCGTTTTGTCACCACCCATGTAATAGGTGTGTTTGAGCTGTAGGGCCGCGTATTCGGCCCTATCGAGGTCTAACGCCGCCAACTGCGCCCTGACTGCTCTTAACTGACACCCAATCCGGGGGACACCGGTCCGACTGTGGATTCTTTCTAGCTCTACCACCCGCGCCGTGAGGCTTTCCCTTTTGACCTTCCGCTCTCTGGTATCAGCGGCGGCAATAGCAATCAGCTCTCCCCGTATGGTGGCTTTTAGTGCACCCCACAGTGCTGTTAGGGGGGTGTCTGGGAGATCGTTCCTCTCCAAATAGTCCGTGACGCATTTGTGGAGTTGCTGGGTCACCCCTGCTTTGTGAAGCAGGGTTTCCCTAAGGCGCCAACGTCCGAGCGGTTTGCGCGTTGGGGGGATGGACAGGGTCAGTTCAACTGCATCGTGGTCCGAAAGTGCTGCCGGGGTGATCGTCACCGTCTCAACTATTGGTGTCAGGTCTGTGGTCCCTATAAAATGGTCCAGTCGGGCGTAGGTGCGATGGGCATGTGAGTAAAAGGAGTATTGTGTGGCATGTGGATGGACCTCCCTCCAAATATCCACTAGCCGTCTCTCGTTCAACCAGTCCTTACCTGAGGTTGACAGTGCTCCAGTCTGACCATATCGCTGTCCCGATCTATCCCTCTCTGTATCCATGACCAAGTTCAGGTCGCCTCCCACCACTAATCTCCTCTCCGCGGCGCACAGCACCTCTGACATTGCTGTTTGGAGAAAGTGTTCTTGCCCCACATTAGGTGCGTATAGTGACCCCACCACCAAGGGGTCGTCTCCCAGCCACACTGTGTATGCCAGCAGGTGGCCCCGGACCTCCGCCACCTTGTCCCCCACCCTCCCCTGAAAGAATCGTGCAATTAGTATAGCTACCCCCGCTGTCTTAGTCTGCGTGGCGGAGTAGAATTGTTGGGGAAAGGCTCGGTATTTCATTCGATGCCAATCTCTGGGGAGAAGGTGAGTCTCCTGCAACAGACAAATGGAGGCCCCGGAGTTTTCTAGATAGGACAATACCGCCCTCCTCTTAATGGGGTTATTTAGCCCCTTCACATTCAGTGTGAGAATTCGCACCGTCGAGGTCAGCATTGGGGAAGATCTGCCGAGGGCCGCGCATGTGTGAGTCTAGTGTGCGTGAGCGTTCCACCCTGGTCCCTTGTATGATAGCACATCGGTTCCCCTCTCCCACCCCCTCCCTAACCCATCCGTACTCCCAACCCAATCCCTTCCCAACTCCCCCTCCCCGGATCCCACCCTGTCCCCCCCTAACCCCAACTGGTGTTGCCCCAAAGTTCACCATTGTCCGTTGCCCAGTGTTCATCGTGGTGGGCAGTGGAGTCCAACAGATTTTGGGGGTACGTGTGGCCCAGCTTGCCTCGGCCCCCCAGCCCGTCTGAAGACAATGCTACCGTGCCCCATCAGGAAGAGGGATCAGAGCCAGAGTTTCATACTGGATCAGGTGATGCTGTATCTTTTGATACTGCTGCCAGGGCTGCTTGTCGTTCTTGCGTCATGGTGATAGTGTCCGGTCTCTGTGAGGAGAGGGGAACCCCTGTGCGCCGCACCTTCTGCCAACCGGACTCCGAGGGTCTCGCTGATCGCGTAGGCGACGCCTCCGGGGTCTCGTGTTCCAATCCGAGAAGTGCACAGGTATCACGGAGGGAACGCAGCTGGTGTAGTTTGCCATTCCATTTAAATATCAGCCGAAAGGGATGTTCCCACGAGTAAGCCACCCCCTTCTCTCTCAGGTGATTAGTCACTTCCTTAAATGCCTATCGTCTCTGCAATGTTATAGCAGCTAGGTCCTGGAAAAGCTCCACCGGGTGTCCCTTGAATGTGATGGGCTGTTTGCGCCTGGCCTCCCTCAAGATGCGTTCTTTTAGGGGGAAGTCTGGTAGAAAGGCCAGTATGTCTGATGGGGGAGCCGGCGCACGCCGCGGGGGGCCCACTCGATGCGCCCGATCGATTCGGATCTTGAAGGCGAGACTCTCCCCCAGGATGTCCCGAAACAGGCCCTGGAGGTACCCAGCGACGTCATTACCCTCCTCCTGAGGTGGCACTCCCCGAACTCGAATGTTGTTTCGCCGGGACCTATTTTCGAGCTCTTCTGTGTGGGTCTGAAGTTCCATTTGTTGGTCCCGGAGGCGCAGCACCTCCTGTTGGAGTTGCTCTATTTCTTCTCCTCTTGAGGTTTCATGTTCTTCGACCGCGGCCACCCTCCCGCCCAGCTCGTCCACATCTCGGCGCATCTCCCGGACCTCCCCCGCGACCTCTTGCTTTAGGGCCTGAAAGTCCTCTCTGAGGGTATTGAAAAGGGACTCAAGAAATGTCCGCATGATGGGCACCTCCCCCTCTTCTGTGATGTCCTGGGATTTCGGGGGTGTCATTGCTTTGTTGCCCCGCTCTCCAGGGAGGGAGCCCTCGTCAGCATGTCCTTAAGCGAGCGTTCTCCCTTCTTTCTCTGTGTCGTCATTCTGACCCTCTCAAGGTCCGGGCCCACCGAGCCGCCGTCCGTGTATCCCCCGGGCAGGCCCCAGCTCCACGTGTCTCCTGTAGTCTATGTGATAGTAAGGGAGGCCAGTCACGGACCCCAGGAAAGGAATCCGAGGGCCCCTCCAGTGCCTGTTATTCGTTACCGGTGTCTTCTCCACCCTTCTGTACTACCACCAGGCCTGCCCCCTGCCCCCTGCCTTGCGTTGCCACCGTGCCTAGGGATATGTCCGGTTACGCTCTCTAAGGTCGTTCGCCGCTTCCGGCCCCCCGGGAGCGTCTATGCCCCTCTCTTGTCTTCGTGGCGGTCTCCGGACCCATCCACCAGCAGGCTCCCGGCTATGGGATCTCCCCTCTTTACACCCCTGCTCTGTCTCTTCTTCGGGGCGTGCCGCTCTGTATCGTCCCCGCCTGTGCCCCAAGTACTCACAGTTGGTGCCTTGATCAAGGGAGCCCACGCGCTCCGGGTCGTCCTGGAAGCCTCCAGTGAGGTGCGAGCGATCGACCTTGCTCGGGAGCTCCCCGAGGGGGAAACAACCACCTCCGCCGCACAGGGCCTCTCCACCACCACAGCGGGGGCACTCCCCCTTGTTCGTCTGGCCCGGCCTCAGCGACCTCTCCGTCGGCGGGCAGCCCCGTCGCGGGTAGCAGCCATCTCCGGCCCCCGGCGCCCCCACCTGGTGCGACCAGTCTGTCAATGTCCGTGACGGGGGCTTCTCTGACCACCTCTGCTGCGGCGGCGTCCCCCCGCTGCTCCGCTCACCCGCAGGGGCTCCGTCAGCGACCGACTGCTGTTGGAGGCCACTCAAGTAGGCCTCAGATCCCCAGCCTCGATTTAAGCACCCGCGTTGTACCAGGGGCGGCCGTCCTCAGCTGCCGGGCCACTGTCATCCTCTCACCGCTCGCTCCGTCAGCCCTCCGGGGTTTCAATCACCCCCAAACCGCTCCCTCGTCCGGGCCTGCTGGGCAAGGCTTCACCCTCTATCGGGGACGGTCTCTCCGCCCTGGTTCAGCTATGCAAACCAAGGCGCGGGCGCCATTTTCCTCACGCTGGCTGCCCGGGGACGAGTCGCTCAGGGAGCCCAGGTCGGCGCACTTTCACTTTTCGTGCCCCCAGGGGCACCCCCGCTCCTCAGCTAGCTGGGGTGCTGTCGTCCGGGAAAGCAGGGGGACTCTAAGCTTTAATTTCTCTGGGCTAACGGGGCCGGGAGCGAGGAGCCTCAGAGCCGCACGTCCGCTCAGCTCACCATCCTGGCCACGCCCCCTTTTGATGAGTTTTTGACTGCGTTGAGAGCTTTATCTATGAATTGTAATTTCTGCGCTATCACAAATTAAATGATCCGGGTCCAGAGTATAGTACATGTAAAGAATAAGAAAATCCAAGAGCAGTTATGGGTGATCCCAAGTTACAGGATGCTATTGCCACGGCTAAGGCGTTGGAACAATCCGAGAAGTGGATGTTGGCAGTGAAAAGCATTAGCATATGCGTGGAGGGTGCTGAGGATGTAAGTATTGTTAAACGGGCTGAGGAACATCCCTCTGATGGGTCTACCACAAGTGGTCCATGAGTGAATCATTTCCGGTAGTAGGAAATTTGATAAAACAGAAAGAAGTGGTGTGTGCTATAAGTGTGGTGGCAGTGCACACATGGCATCATATGCTGGTTGCCCCGCTGTCAACAGGGAATGCAAAACATGTGGACGAGTGGGTCATTTTGCGCACTTGTGTAGAGATTTAAGGAGGATTGGGGGTCAGACACGGGGTAAAGTGTCATACACTGCTGAATGTGTGAGGTTAAGCCAGGGAGCGAATGTGGGAAAGGTGCAGACAGCAATTGAGGAATTGTTTTTTCCATGCAAGAGAGTGGGGAAAGCTTGTGTGAGAGTTCGCTGAAGAATCCCCCCAAGTGTGTGGTGCGTATTTCATAGGTAGAGTGAGACCTTATGGCAGATTCGGGTTCTCCGTGGACCATTATCAGCAGGAAATATTTCAAGGAAAAGTTCAGCGGCATTTTGGACACTGAAGGTTTGTGTCAATCTGACATCATTGCTGAAAGCTTTGATGTCTCTGCCATTGAGATGGATGGTTAGCCATGTGTGGTAGAAGAGATTAAAGGGTGAACATGTTGGGATGGAGAGACTAGTGGAATTTGGGCATAAGGCTGAATCTCCTGTGCAAAGAACTTGTATTGTTGTGCGAGGAACTTTTTGATGAACATGTATCGTTCACTGGAGAGGGCAACGGGGAATGTTGCCTTAAGGAAGTTCACTTTAAGAAAGTTTTCTTAGAGGAATTGGGAAAATTTAAAGATTTTGTACACGATCAAATTGAACAGTAACGCAGTACCAGTAAAGCAAAAGTTGAGATGTATACCAATCAATGTGAGAGATGAGTTGAGAGACATGTTGAATGAATTAGTCAAAGTGGGGATTATTGATGAGATTGAGTCAGCTGAGTGGGTTTCTCCCATCGTTTTGGCCCACAAGGCTTATCAAAAGTTGCATTTGTATGTTGATTTGAGGGCGTTAAATTCTAATACATTGATTGGCTTTCATCTTTAGCCCAAGATCAGTTTGTGGTTTCTATGTTGGAGGGCGCAAAAATATTATCAAACTTAGACCTCAGGTCAGCGAACCACCAAATTGATTTGGCTGAGGAATCCAAGCATTTAACCGCCTTTATCACACCACAAGGATTGTATCAATTTACAAGGATGCCGTTTGGCATGGCCTCTGTATTTCAGAAAGCTATGTTCCACATTTTTAGAGGCGTTGACAAATACGTTGTGTTTCCAAGATTACATTTTGATATTTTCCAGGAATGAAGAAAAGCACATGAAACACATGATTGAAGTGTGCACCAGGTTAGAGAAACATGGTTTGATGCTCGAGGGTACAAGTGTAAAATGTTCTAAAAATCAGTGGAATATCTGGGCCACACTTTGCCTGGTGATGGGATTGTACCAAAGAAGTCCAATGTGGATGCAATTGTGAATGCTCCTGCACCCAGTACTAAAGAACAGTTGCTTTTTTTTGCTGGAATGTGAGAGTATTGCTTCAAGTTCTTCAAGAATTTTGCGACTAAAATGGAACCCCTGAGAGAATTGCTGAGACACAATGTTACCTATGTGTGTTCGGACCAGCAACAGGTGGCATTTGAGAACATTAAACAGGACATTGTGAGGGCTCCCACACAGAGACCGTTCCATATGAGGAAGGAATGTGTTATCACGGTGGACACAAGTATGTATGGTGTGGGGGGCGTTCTATCCCAGAAATGTGGTAAGGACGAGGGGAACATTGCATTCGGTTGCCGCACTTTGAGTGAGATGAAACACAGGTATGCTGTGATTGAAAGAGAGTTTGTTGCTTTTGTGTGGGCTATTGAACATTTCAGAAACTATGTATGGGGTGGTAAATTCATCCAGAAGACCGATCATAAGTCGATAGTGAATATCTTGTCTCCTGGAGGTGGGTGGAATACAGCGGCACATATTGCCAGGCTCACCTAGAGATTGCAGGAGTATAGTTTTAAAACTGAGTATGTTCCCAGGAAGAAAAATGTGACAGCAGATTTTTTGTTGCGGTTGCCTTGTCCGCAGGCTGGCACAGGTGACACGAGAGAAGGTGAGATGATTGCCACCATTAAAGATGTAGCTACCACGGAGTTTGAGGAAATCTCAGAAGAGTTTTGGAAGGAGTGTGAGGGATCAGATGAAGTATGGCAAGCCACTAAGAGGTGTGTCTTTGAGGGGTGGCCCAGAAAGGGTCAATTCAAACCTGAGTGGTTATCCATGTACAAGGTAGCAGAATATTTGGAAATTAAGGGTGGGACTTGTGTTGCTCCCATGGGGGTACAAGAAGCCATTCTTAAGTTGGCTAACAAGGGACATTTGAGAATGCCTGCCATGAAGTGCCTTGTTTGCATTTATTTCTGGTGGCCTGGAATGGATAGAATGATAGATAGGATGGTGAGAGGATGCGAGGTGTGTGCTGGCAGTGAAAAAATGTTGAAGGTCAGTACGCCCCCACTTAAAAGTTGTGAGTGGCCCGATTTGCAATGGCAAAAGATGGCTTTTGATATATCTGGTCCTTTCAGTTTTCTCCATATGGACACTTGGTTTGCATTAGTTTTAATAGATTATCATTCAAAATAGCAAGAGGCAAAAATCGTGTCACAGGCTACCACTGGTGCAGTGATTGAATTTTTTAAAGACATGTTTGCCAGAGAAGGTTGTCCATTTGTGTTGGTCACAGTCAATGGAGTTCAACTCACGAGTGGTAAAGTGGAATCTTTTCTCAGACATTGGAACATCAAACATGTAACTACTTCATTATGTGAACCACATGAAAATGGTCAAGTGGAGAGATTCAACTGCGTGTTGAAAGAATATGTGCACATCGGCAAGAAAGTGATTGGATTTTTGGGGAGGAGGGAAACGGAATGGTTGTACCGCATAACCCCTCACACCATTACTTGTCAGTCCGTTCAAATTGTTAAAGGGTAGAGATCCTGTTTCTAGTCTATGTCCATGGTGGTTTAAGGAGAAGTGGGGAGGTGTGGGAGAATAGTGGAGGATGGAGGACGTTGTGGAAAGAGTTAGAAGGAAATAAAGCAAATCTAAGGAATGGTTTGATGCCAAATGGAAGGTGAAGCCCCATGAGATTAAGGTTGGAGAATGGGTGAGGGTTCTTAAACCTGATTTTGTTAATAAAGGCTTGTACATGTTTGGTAAGGGCATGATGGTGCTGAAGGTGTTTACTAACTGTGTGATTACCCAAGACGCGGAAAGTATGGAATGTGAAAAGAGTCGAAAGATGTACTGGTACGGGTGTGAGTGGAAAGGCAGAAAAGATGGTGAGGACACAGAGGTTGATCACAATGGTTTCCTGGTGAGGTTTGGTAAGAGGGTATAGCATTGTCACTGTTGTTTTAATAGTAATGAGTGTTTTGGATCATCTGACAATGTGAAAGGGTCTGCTGATTCTGTAGCTACTAAAGTTAAAGGAGCAGGCAGAATCAGACAGTCACCTGGTAAATTTGCTGAATTTGTCAAATAGGAGATGTAAGGGTAATATTCTACATTGTTTCCCCAATGTAATAGTGTATCTTTTTCCTTCGGTTTGTTTTGTTGGTAGGTTGGTTTTAGTTGAATTTTTCTTTGTTTTTGTGTAGTTATTTTATTGTTTTAGGGGCGAAGAAGTGTTGTATTATTATCATGCATTAGCATATATTAGAATACATTCTCTGCACATGCTTTGTTATGTTTTGTAGTGCATTCTAGATTCCAGAGGAATATTGCTCCTTCTGTTGCTCCACAGTTTCTGTTGTCAGACAACGGTGTCCAATTTGTGAATGATGAAGTTAAGATTTTTTTGAGGTCAGGAGATGTTAAACACTTGAGGACATCTCTGTATCATCCCCAAAGCAATGGTCAAGTGGAACGCATGAATCGGGTAGTAGTCCATTGTGTTCGGTAGGCGGTTGAGAACAAATTTGTTGTGGTGAAAGAGGTGAGTTCAATGATGCGGTTCGATCGCACTAGCCTGCAAAGTTCTATGTTGGTATCTCCTATTGAATTATTGAGGGGAAGAAAACCTTTAACCAAGATATGTCCAAGTTGGATGGGCAAATGGATAAAATTTGGTGTGTCTTTAGAGGAGTGTGATGTGACAGTTAAGAGGAATGCAGCTGTGTCAAAGTCTAAGCAAAAAGAGAACTATGACACTCGGTCAAGGGTGAGTGAGATCACATTTAAGGAAGGAGATGTTATTTGTATCAGGAAGGTAGTTCATGTAAAAAAGGAGGAGAAAAGTTCAGTGGGCCAGTGGTGGTTGACAAGGTCTGCAGTAATGCAGTCAGAGTTAATGGAAGCAGTTGGTGGAATGTTGGGAGAGTGAGGAAGTGTGGTGGTGATCAGATGGTGTGGGGGCCCCAAAGAGAGTTAGCGGTAAAACCAAGGGAAATGGGTAGTCCCAGTCGCACTACCTCACAGGGAGGTAATGATAGGGTCAGTCTCTCTACTTCACAGGATGGTAATGAAGGGGTTTGCAGGAGCTTTCGGGTAAGGAATTTACCTAGCAGATTTAGATGAGTTGGTAAATGTATCCATTTTGTTGTTCATTCTTCTGTTATTGCTATTTTTCTCTGTTTCCTCTGCTATCAGCCAATGTAACAGTGCCAGTATTTTTTGTACTGGTATGGGTTTGTTGGTTTTGTATATTTTGTGTTAGAATTAGACTCTTATGTTTATGTTTTCACTTTTGCATAACATGTAAACTGTTTAGTGTTTGTGTTAAGGGGAGAAGTAATGTAGTACTGTCTGGTCATGCAATGCAGTGTCCATGGAATACCATTTTGGTGTTTCATGGAATGGTGAATGACCTTGAGGGGAACGTTGGTATTGAACGGGTGACAGTTGGAGGCTGAGAGAGATGATGTGAGGCTGTGTGGTTCGCAGCTCCGTTGTACTAATAAACTTCACTTTCGAAGACACTTTCCGAATGTGGTTGTTTCTTACCGAAGATAGATGCTACACAATGCTGCACGCCCACTAGTAGCATTTAATTTACAGGCCCTGGGCACACCTGGTGCACTTTAATAGGGACTTACTAGTAAATCAAATATGGCAATCATTAATTAACCAATCACCAATACCATTTACACAGGGAGCACTTGCACTTTAGCATTAGTCAACAGTGGGAAAGTGCCCAGAGTCCTAAAACCAGTGAAAACGAAATGCAGCACACAGTACAAAACAGGAGGTCAGAAGCAAAAAGACAAGGGAAATCACTCCAAAAGATGGCAGGTGGATGGAGAACTTACAAGGCTCTACACAACATAGGAACTGCTTACCTCAACACACGCATCCACTTCTACCAATGCTCCAGTCACCTCCACTCAGCTGGTCTCTCACTCGCAAACATCCCTAGCGTACACAAGAACAGAGTGTGAGGTCACGCCTTGTCACACATCGTCCCCAAGACTTGGAAGACCTCCCTCACCACATCAGGTCCTCTGTGTCGATCCTCAAATTCCGCAAGAAGCTGAAGTCCTGGCTCTTCAATTAACTGAAGGCAAGCCCCCGCCTACCCACCCGCAAGTGCCTGGATCCTGTCGGGTGATTAGGAGGCTATAAAAATCTACATAGCATAGCCTAACAACAATCCCATTTCTTTTGCGCGAGAAACCATTTCTTTGCTGCTTTGTTTTTAACTTTTCCAAAGATCATAATCTTTATTTTCAACTGATTTGCTGACAGTTTGTTCTCATGGCTATAAATACTCAAGGGGCATATGTACAAGCCCCTATCCCCACAGGAACGTCACTTTTTGTGATGTTGTGGTGGCGATAGGGGCTTCGCCTTATATACAAGGCAGCGTTAAGCCACTTAACGTGGCTTAACGCTGCCTTATAAATAAGGCCCCCTTTCACACTATGGTTAGCGTGAAAGGGGTGGGCAGTGGGTGTTGCGGTGGGCGTTCCACTGCAACACCCATTGATTTTGATGCTGCCCCCTATTTACAAGGGCAGCGTAAATAGGAGGCAGCGTCAAAATTGAGACCAGAGAAACCTAGTCTTAAGTTGGCGAAACGAGGAGAAATGATATATTTCTCCTCGTTTTTGGTTTTTCCATGTGTGCTGCCTTGTGCAGCACACATGGAAACAGCAACAAGCCTTTTATTGGGTCCCCCTTCCTGCACTTAAACAATCTTTAAAAAAAATGACATGGTGTGACTTCCATGCGTGCTGCATTAAGCAGCACACATAGAAGTGACAAAATGGCATTTCAAGATTGTTTATGTACAGGAAGGAGACCTTTCTGTATATAAACAATCTTTCCCCTGCATGCAGACACCCTTGCAAGGGTGCCTGCATTGGCGCTACAATGCTAAGTGTAGCGCCAGCGCAGGGGGAAATGCAAGGCTGCACCATATTGTTGGAAATATGGTGCAGCCTTGCGTTTCTGAAGTGGCGGAGTGAGGCATTAAGCCATGACGGCTCACGCCTCACTCTGCCACTTCTGTTGTACATATCTCCCTCAGTGTATCTAAAGCTCTTAAAAGGCCTATCTTAGTCTGGTACAGAAGTGCAAAGTCATCCCTGTACAACAATCCTTGGGGTGGGTATATTTCCGTTTCAGCTAATGTAGTTTTGGTGTCAGCAATATATAAGGAAAGAGCACAGGAACTAGCACGCTTTTCTGTTTGAGTCCAGTATTGGTTTCGATGGGATTGGTAACTTGATTGCCCAGTTCGATAGGGACCCTGACCCATGTGACCATATAGCGTGACACTATTGCTTTTAGGAGTGATGACAATATACCCCAATTTTACAATTTTGACCACATAGTTCTGTGATCTACCTTGACGTAGGCATAAGAGTAGTCCACAAAACATGCAAATGAAGGGGGGACTGGAGGTGTTAATTGTCTTATATGCCATGTGGGTCAATGTAAAAATAGTACTGAAGTTCTGTTGGAAGCCTGTTTGGTAAAAAGGTAGCATAAAATTTTCTGTGGCCCAGTTTTCAAGGTCATATAGGAGAGCTCAGGCATATGCTTTTGCCTTGGGGTCTAGGAGGGCCCTGTCTTCCTTTTTGTAAATTAGCACTTGAACCTATTGAGAACTGGATAAAATTAAAAGTATGAGATCCTCCCTGTCTTTAATAAGATCAGTAGCTAGGTCTCTCGTTTTTGACCTTCATCATTAGGTGATTGCCCAAACACATTTGGTTTTCATTTTGGACTCCAAGTTATCTCTTGAGCCCCAGATCTCAGTGGTCAAAATGCAATGTTTATTTCAGATTAAACAGCTGAGCAAGATCTTTTCTTTTCTCATACTCTTTCAAAGGGTGATTGTTGATAATGCACTCCTACAGTCTAAATTATTCCACGGAAATTCATCATAGCTGGTTTTTCCTAAAAAGTCATTGGGCAGGTTACAAAACCTTGAGGACATGGCAGTCAGGATTCTATTCAAACTGAAAGAATGTGATTACATTTCCAAGTATTGTAACAAGCTTCATTGTCTACCTACCAACAAACGTATTAATTTTTAAAGTGCCTGTCTAATGGCTATTCCCCTCCATTTTTTTCCAGTAATAATACACACGATCTCGATGATGGGTGCTTGGGGACTCTTAGTGGCCAGGGTTCAAAGTTGCTCGATGGGTACAAAGCAGTGGCATGGTGGCATTTTCAATGAAGGCATGAGGGCAGTAGCGGCTCCTGGAGGGAGTGCTGCGGGGCGGCGGGGCGGGGCAGGGGCAGGGTGGGGGGTAGTAAACTCCGGCATACGGCCGACGGAGGTAAGTACATAAATGAATGAATAAAAAGAATTACATTGAGCAAGCTGCATCGGCATTTGTCGATGCAGCGTGCGCAATGTAATTCGTTTTATTTATTTATTTATTTATTTATGTATTTACCTCCGTTCGGCCGTATGCCGGCGTTTACTACCCCCCACCCTGCCCCTCCCCTGCCCCGCAGCACTCCCTCCAGGAGCCGCTACTGCATGAGGGCTCTGATTTAGCAGTAGCCTCAAGGGAAGCACCAAGGTATCTGAGTTCAAGTGAGAAATGTACACATCTGTGAAATGCCATGGTCTGACAGCAAAACGTGATGGACAGTACAGCAGGCTAATGCCTGAAGGGAATGCGCTTACGAAAAAAGCCAATCACTGAAAGGGCTGACTTCAAACCTTTTTCTATATTACTTGTGTGTAGTATGTTACACTGACATGAGATTTTGGGAACATCTAAAGGTGTCTGTAGCAAGATGAAACAATGCAAATGGATTTGTTAACCCTTCTACAACCATCCGGTTTGTTTTGCTCTTCATCCTTTTAACTGCCTTTGCTACATATACATCAAAGGCTTTTACTTTTTTTAAAAGATATAGGTCTGTCCGGACATTAAGTGTTGTTTGTGATCAATGTGTCATCGTGTACACAAGGGGCCAGATGTAGTAATTAGTCAGACAACACAGCCTAGCAACCACATTTGTAGCTGCACAACAGGGAAAATAATGAAAAGCCATCCCAGCTAATATTGTCATGGCCTCCACTGGTGTACACACGGCTGCCTTGCATGACGCACAGCCTTGCACCATGGTGTAGAGTGTGCACTGTCTTACTTGCTGTGCTATGAATTGCAGCATACATTTAAAGCATTTGTCTTTAGAAATAAACACATTTTCTCTGGGTAATGCCTGCTTAAAGGGGCTGTTAATTTTCTATGCAAATCCTAGCCTGTCTGCTAAGTAGATCTGGCTTTGCATCAAAACCTATTGGTATCTGTACAGCTCTGTCCCAGTAACGCCCCTTTGATACAAAGTTATGCAAAGTGATTTTTTCACTGACAAAAGACATCTTTCCAGCTAAAAACACATTTTGCGCTGGATAGTAAAGACTCTTGTGAGACTTTGCATCACTTTGTGCTCATGCAAAGCTTTAGTAAATCTGGGCCAAGATCCAAACCTATTACACCTTCTTGAGCTTCCCTTGACCACTAGGCATAGCTACCCTTGGGCACTATATAAAGAGTGTGACATGCTTATCCAGTGTGGGTCCAATGGTACATGAGGGCTGGCACTCCAGTGGTAAAAAATAGTATACCACCATTAACACTTTGCATTTACCAGTGACTGACCCTACTATACTCCTGTAAAGCTCAAACCTGCCATGCTCTGTCTCCCGCGCAATCTGTTTCTTTCCATCTATCTCTTTCTCCCTCTCTGATCTCTCACTCTCTCTCCATCCCTCTCGCCTGTAATGGCTGAATAACCCCTTCCCTGTGGCAATAGTTTACCCCAGAAATGCACAATGTACATCCTCTGGCCAGGCATGACCAGGGGCTATATAATAAACGGGCGGAGATCACTCGTTGTCGTCTGGCCCACACTTGATAGCAAGTTTGTGTATGTGCATTCTTTGTGTTCCCCTGTAATTAGACTGCAATGCATGGGGGCCCCGCAATCCTATGCTGCGGCCCCCACTACACTGGCGATGAGAGTCCACCACACCTGCTGCACCACATCGTCCACACTCGCCACACCAAGAGGTGTGTGCCTCCACAAGCTCCAGCTGCACCACACCGTGATGTACACAGCAGCCTGCCTACACTGGTCTGCGCTGCCTCACCTCCAGGTGCCACCATCGAGATCGTGTGCATTATTACTGGAAAAAAATGGAGGGGAAGAGCCATTAGACAGGCACTTTAAAAATTAATACGTTTGTTGGTAGGTAGACAATGAAGCTTGTTACAATACTTGGAAATGTAATCACATTCTTTCAGTTTGAATAGAATCCTGACTGCCATGTCCTCAAGGTTTTGTAACCTGCCCAATGACTTTTTAGGCAAAACCAGCTATGATGAATTTCCGTGGAATAATTTAGACTGTAGGAGTGCATTATCAACAATCACCCTTTGAAAGAGTATGAGTAAAGAAAAGATCTTGCTCAGCTGTTTAATCTGAAATAAACATTGCATTTTGACCACTGAGATCTGGGGCTCAAAAGATAACTTGGAGTCCAAAATGAAACCCAAATTATAGACCACCGCAACTGTGTTTGGCCTGTGGTGCTCCAACACACCACCGCTCACCTCCATTCCCCGTTCCGGATGTCCCTCTGCAACAATTGCCTTCAGCGATTGACACGCCTGAGCCCCACAGTCCTCCCTCGCCTTCCTGCACACCCCAATGGGCATGCCCTCGCTGAAGCAGTCCAGTGAGTGGCCCAGTGAGGCGCCGAGCTGTGCATTTGCCCGCTCAGTGGTGTTTCTACTGCGTTGGAATGCTGTATCAGGGTGAGAGACTGAGTCTGTTGTGCCTGCAAAGAAAAAATAATAATTAACATAGAATTATAATACAAGGAAAGGAAGAGAACGTGGTGTTGGGAAAGACTTAATATGGAAAAATATTACATTGATAAAGGTAGAATAAGTGAAAGGGTGCAAAGCTCTACAAGGCATCCTAGGGCATTTCACCAGCTGCACTAATAAAACGTGCACACCCTCGGGATCTGCCACCCCAGCAGCACACGCCCTGCGCTGAGACTGAGTGCACCAAAGCTAGCTCACCATGGCTGATGATGCTAACCCCGCAGCCCAGCAGGGCAACCAAGGGTGCAGCCGACCCCGCAACATGCACTCGTATGTGCACTGCAACCATTCACTGAACTTGCTGTTACAGCCACCGCATCACTCCGCTGGAGGACATGGGTTGGAAGGCTGGAAAATTACTTAGTGGCAACCCGCGAAACTGATGCGCCCAGCAAGTGCTCCCTGTTGCTTCACTATGCAGGCAAAGAATTCTATAAACTATTCGAACACCTACCAAATACAGGCTCAGCCATTGACAACAACGCTGCCATACGTGCACTCAATGCACACTTCAATTCACAACTGAACCCAGACTTTGAATGCTTCAAACTTCGCCAAGCCCAACAGCTAATAGGGTAGTCCATAGATGCATTCTATGCGCATCTACGCGCACTTGCAAAAATGTGTACTGCTGATGACCAACACAAAGATTGCAAAGGCGTAAATTATTCAAGGCTGTAGGAATAAGACTCTTAGAGGACTCATCCTAAGGCAGCCCAACATCAGCCTAGATGACATCCTCATTATGGCTTGATCTCATGATCTCTGTGCAGCACGAGCAGCTGAGATGGACGTTGCAATCACGCCTTGTTGTTTTATTTGTGGTATTGTCAGTTCCAGTCATGCATCAGCAGATCCCCAAACTACAAATTGCTGTGAATGCAATCTGCACATCTAGACGTGACCCACCACCGCGCCAAAGGCTCCAAGACTTTGCATGCTGAGTTCATTGCCAAGTTGGGAAGGGATGTAATGGATGCATAACCTCTCAACCATGGTAAGAGTTCACCCCGGAAATGCACACTAAACATCCTTTGGTCAGGCATGGACAGAGGCTATATAATAAACGAGCGGAAACCGCTCGTGGTCTTCTGGCCCACACCTGATAGCAAGTGTGTGTATGCATTCTTGTTTTCCCCTGTAATTAGGCTACAACGCGTATGGGCCCCACAATCGTATACCACAACCCCCACCACCCTCTCTGTCTTTCAAAGCCCTCTGTGCAAGGCCGGACTGGGAACCCAAAGCAGCCCTGGCAATTTTCTTGGGTACTGCCTGGCCCCGGGAGGTTGAAAATTCTTGCTTGCTGCTTTTATTACTGGGGGCCAATATTATAGCACTGCTGCAAAACCGGCCCCCAGTAACCAAACCAGCCTCCACCGCTGCAAAACCGGCCCCCACCGTTCCAGCCTTCGCAGGAAAACGCCCGAAACCTGGTCCAGCCAGTCCGGCCCTGCCCCTGTGGCTGCTGCAAATCATCTCAGGGAGCTTGGAAAAGTGACAGAGGCATCAGCAGTACCCCATCCTTCAAACTGGCCCCATCGGAGAAATGCTCGTCTGGACCTGCTTTAGCTTTGGTGGGATACCAGAGTTGTGGTTCATGAAGAGAATGCCTTCTCGTTCACATCAAAAAGGTAGCAGTAGTAAAAAAAAACTGTAACTTTGCTTGCCTTTTCTATGAATACAGCTGTGAATTGGCTAATATTAAGCTACACAAAGCTCAAAGAGCTCTTGCTGTTTTCTTGTGGATGTAAATAATAATGCAGCCCTCAGAGAGAATGGTGTATGTCAGCAGAACCATGGATTCAATCAAAGCCGTGTTCTCCATGGCAGAGCACAGATTTATCCAATGTAATCTGTTTTATTAATAACATTTCTATCATACAATCTGCTCTTGTAGAGAGCTTGATAGACTAAACTATAGTTATTTATTAGAGAGAACATCTTCGGCTGCCTGGAAATGAATCACTCTGCACTTAGAAGATACCTATGACATTTCACGAAGATTACTTCTGTGTGGGGTATAAGTGTCTCAGAAAGACAATAAAACAAAGCAAATATTAATTGTGCTCTATATATGAAGGAAAAATGACAGTATGCATTTTTCAAGCAGAAATACTGTCATCCAGGCAAAGACAGAAAGATAGAGCTGTGGATTATAATGCCATTTTTACACGATAGTGTACATTTGTTTCAGCGCGTGCTTCAAGCTGCATGGATATTACAACTTGGACGTGATTGATGTGTCGCTGAAACAATACAATTTGATTGCTTAGTTGTTTTTAATTTCTCCCTGATATGTGTATATGGCTCCTTTTGAGGAAATGGGAGACCATTAACACCGCATATTCTCTTCTATTTTAATGCCAACAATTTGGAAAGTAAATCAGATGGGAATTATGGTGCTGTAATTGCACTGAAATCAGAGCGGTTGAATTTATAGACTCCCATTTAAGGAGCGAGCTTGAGGAACAAGGGAACAAGCTTTTCGTGAAAAATAGAGCAGAAAGTCGATTTTAATGCGATTCTTTCTGCATAGGTTTTGGAGGCAGTTCTGAAGAGGAATTCGTGATATAAAGTGATAAGTAAAGTTCAGCCACAAAACTTAAAATCATTATTACCCTACAACAGTGGTTCTTAACCCTTTTGACTTCTTTCTTAATCATTACTGGAACCCGGGGACCCCCAATGAATAATAATTGGAATCTAGGGACCTCCACTGAGTCATTACTATAAGACAAGTAAGGACCGGGCTAAAGCATCTTCGATGATTTGAACCGTAAAACAATATGCAAAAAATATAGGGGCATATTAGCAATGCCTGGCGATAATTATCGCAAGCGCAATTAGCGCTTGGATAATTATCGCCAGGCATCGCCGGTTTCTATCGCGGAGTTAGCGCGCAATCAGCAATGCTAATCTCCAAAGCGATAGAAACCTTGGAGAACAGTGTGAATATCGCCTGAAAACAGGCGATATTCACACTGTTCCCCAGTTCTGCTTGCTGATAGTGCGAGGGGGATTTAGCCATGTAATCCACCTCTCATTGGATTACATGGCTAAGTCAGGGTGGGACCAGGTGTTAGCAAACCAGCGCTAAACGTGTTTAACGCTGGTTCGCTAATCACCGCCCCTGCCTCGCTGATAGGCGTTAGCGACCTCAGCGACTGTTTCCAGTCGCTGTTAGGTGGGGAACGCCTACTTTGCATGCCATTAGCGATAAATATCGCTGGCATGCAAAGCGGCACCCAACCCAGTCGCTATCGCCTACAAGCTGTCGCTAACAGCAGTTAGCGACAGCTTGTTGATAAGGCGATAATATTATCGCCGCTTTAGCGGGAAAAAGTCCCGCTAAAGTGGCGATAATCGCCTTGCTAATATGCCCCATAGAAACAAGCACTCATCAGACAAACACACAATTGATTAAATATTTCATTTAATTCACAAATATGTAAAATCTACATTTTGATGGGAAGGTTGGAGCTTTTCTAAATTCAATTGAGACCACTCATCATCTATACTATAGTCTGTTTGATGCATTTGCAGTGCTCCCATGCATAAATCTGAGGATACTAACTTATTTTTTATTTTCCAATTTCAAATTCTTTCACATTTAGAGAACGCTTTAACATTTTTACTTTTACATTTGGTTGCTTTACTTATTTACACTTTATTATTCCCAACACCCCTGTGAGAAATTGGGTTGCTGGTTGACTGGGGTGTGAGCCCTGGTAAAGCACTAACCACAATCCTTGTCAGGGTGAGGCACAAGCCAACCCTAAATTGACTTGTGCTCAGGGCTCTGGTAGCTTGTTACAGAGTAGTCAGGCTTAACTCAGGGGCAATGTGTAAAGTATTCGTTCAATATTTCAAATAGTAACAACGTGAAAAACACCACACAGAAATGATCCCACTTCAGGTTAGAAAACTAGAGTTATTTTTAGTAAGTAAAACAAGACCAATCCGACAAGACCAAAATAACAAAAGTTCAATCAGTAGAACTAGAGATATGCAAGTTTAACGATTTCATTGAAAATAGTGCCAAAAAGTGTGAAGCGCCAACTGTGGCTATCTGCTCGTGGTAGACGAGGACAAAGTCACAAATTCAGGCCGACCGCGATTGTGCGCAGGGAGGCTACATAGATCCAGTTAAGCCTGCCGAACAAAGTACTTTAAATCCTTGTCTAAGGAGCGTTGTGAGGGTCTGCGTCGAAGATGCATAACGTAGCAGAAGTGATGCATCGGTTCCAAGATGCTGTGAGTTTGTGATGCGTGACACTGAGCCTTCATCGACGACCCGTCGATGGTGGCTTGCGATGCGAAGTGCAACGTAGAGGATGCGTGGCGTAGTCGGGTGATGCATCGATTCTGAGGGGCTGCGAGGCGGAGTCTGGCATCGTTGTCAAGGCTGCCATTGACGAGGGATGCAAGGGTCTGTGCCGAGGATACACCACGGAGTGGTGGTTCCGATGAGACGAGGGGCTGCAATGCAGGTCTTTGCGACTGGTAAAATCCATGCAGCAGTGACGTTGCGTCACACAGCAGAAAAGATGCATTGATTCTGCTGGATCCCTAGAAGGTGGCAATACACATTAGGCCCACTTCCAAGGGTCCAGGACAGGGATGCCACCACTTGGCAAGGTAAACACATAGATGGTAGAGTCCATGTACTCGAGTCAAGTTTGTGAGAACCTCATGTCGCTCAGGTTCAAATCAGGAGGCCATCCAACTAGCCCTTGGAGTCTCTCTGGGGTCCTGGGTTCAACAAATGCAGTTCCAGTCCTTCTCACCCAGGCAAGAGGGCAGAAGGCAACAGGTCAGCACAGCAGGGCACCAGTTCCTTCAAAGCAACAGTCCAGCAGAGTGGGAGTCCTTTCAGCAGCACAGCAGTCCTTCTTCCTGGCAGAGTATCCATAGGTCCAGAATTGCACTGAAGAGTCGGTGCCTGTTGTCCAATATTTATACCCAGTATCTTAGATAATCAACCTGACATTCTAATTCTCACGGAAAGCTGGTTGAAGGAGGACTCGGCCCCTGAGATACTGGATGCCCTCCTACAAGATTATGGCATCCTTAGACTAGATCGCCTGACTAAGCGTGGGGGAGGAAAAGCCATTGTCTATAATTTAGCCCTAAAATGCACTCTGGATATAGCCGACATAGGCAAGAGTGAAGCTGCCTCTTTTTTGTTAACCGCAGCTAATAATCACACTGTGAAGGGCTTTCTGATCTACCGCCCTCCTGGGCCCGCTTCTGATTTTATCTCTAGTTTGGTGAAGCAAATGGTACAACCAGCACTTCGTTACAATAATTTGGTAGTTTTAGGTGACTTCACTCTACACTTTGACGATCACAATAACTGTGAAGCTCAATCCCTGCAGCAGGAACTAGCCGCTCCTCAAGACTCAAGCCCACTCTCCCAACACACCAACATGTCCATATATTAGACCATACTTTTACTAACTGCTTAGAGCTAGATATTGAATCTTCAATTGTAGTCCTATGATCTGATCACCATCTCGTAGCTTTCACTATTCCTCTAGCTAAAATCCCCCCTATAGCTACTACAGGACAAAGCACCCCTCATAGGAGATGGTCCAGATTTAGCTCGGCGAGTTTTATCCATGTCCTCCAACAGAGTCGTCCTCTGCTGGGAAAGGATTTAATGGGGCATGTAGCTCAGTGGATAAGTGGAATATGGAAGCACTGGATGTAGTGGCTCCCTGGACGTCCAGTCTCTCTTGTAGACGGACTAAATCAGCCCCATGGTTTAATGAAGCCCTAGGAACAGCAATAAAATCCTGTAAGCGCCTAGAATGCATGTGGAGGATAGATTTCTCAAATCAGATTAAGACTACCGACAAGCTGCATTTAAAGCAATACCACTCTCTTATCAAAAAGACACGGGCTGCTTACTATAATGAGAGAATTGAACTCTTCTAAACTCTTCTAAAGAGTTATTTACCATTCTTAAAGATCTGTCCTCGCTTGAGAGAACTGTGGCTCCTGCTACCAGCTCACCTGAGTTATGTAACCAGATTGCTGATTTCTTTGCCGAGAAGGTAGTCAAAATATATGATACCTTTCCGGTGGAAGCCTGTAATGGGACGCTTTGCCAAACTGAGAGGACCTCGGTGGATGGGGGCAACTCCCTCTCTAAATTCCATTTACCCTCACTTGCAGATCTATAAGGGGTAGCTTTAAGCATTAAATCCAGTTCTCCCATGGACCCAGCTACACCTACGATTATGAGAGAAGGCCTGGAGATAATAATGCCTTACATACGGCAGCTTCTCGATCTCTGGGCCTAAATCCATCGTTTTTTTGCTCACCATGCCATTCCAGTTTGGACCCAGCCATATGCAAATCAGTCTTAACCCTGCACCCCAATGGGAACAGTCCAGCCCGAACTGCCAGCCCAGATCTCTGTACTGGGGTGAATGTATGACATTGTTCTGCATTCTGTTTATCAATTGTTCTTTTTGCATTTGTCACCCCGAGTGGGACGGGTATGCCCAGACGTGGGTCCTGTGCTCTCCATGCCACTGGAGTCAAGCTATCCTGGCTGATGAGGGCTGAAAGCCCGAAACCGGTCCTAGGATGCTTGTTTCCAGTCCAGGGAGGACCTGGCCTAGCAGTTCGGGCTGGACTGTTCCCATTGGGGCGCAGGGTCAAGACTGATTTGCATATGGCTGGGTCCAAACTGAAATGTCATGGTGAGCACAAATCCCAACTGCCAACTACACCCAGTCATGTGACCCTGAGAATCAGGATGCATGCACTAAATGGCTTAGGCGGGAAAACACCAACTTTCAAAAAGTGGCATTTTCAAAATTGCAATTTAAAATCCGACTTCACCATAAGTTAGGATTTTTCATTACAATTCCAAAGACACCAAACTGGAACTGGGTACCTGCTCCCATTTAGAAATTACAACTTAATAAATGTAATAAGGTAACGCCAATGCTGTCCTATGGGAGAGGTAGGCCTTGCAGTAGTGAAAACAAATTTAAGAGTTTTTCATTACCAGGGCATGTAGGACTTAAGAGTACATGACCCACTTTTTAATTACATTGTACCCTGCTCTCTGGGCTGTCCAGGGCCTACCCTAGGGACGGCTTTTATGTATTAAAAAGAAAGGTTTGAGCGTGGCAAAAGGTTTACTTTCCCAGGTCAAAATGGCAGTTTAAAGCTGCACCTGCAGGCTGCAAGGCAGCCTGAGACATGTGCTGCTTAAGTGGGTGTCACAATCAGTGCTGCAGGCCCACTAGTAGCATTTAATTTACAGGTCCTGGGAACAGGTAGTGTCACTCTACGAGGGACTTATAAGTAACTTAAATATGCCAGTTGGATATAAGCCAATCCTACCATGTTGTAAGGACAAAGCACAAGCACTTTAGCACTGGTTAGCAGTGGTAAAGTGCACAGAGTCCTAAAGCCAGCAAAACAAAGTCAGGAAACAAGTGGGTTGAAGGCAAAAAGTTAGGGGGAAACCCATGCCAAGGCTGCCAGGTTTAACAATGCCATACTGCCAATACCCACAATCCCCCCAGATGTAGATGACCCAGACACTCACATAGCATTTGCACAAGACAGAGACCAAACCTAAGCTTGTACTCATCCCACTAACTCCCACACACCCTCAAACTATAGAACACACTATCCAACTCATGCACATGAGCCACTCACTCCGCAGTAGTCCACACACCAGATAGCATAGACCTCATCAGCTATCACAAGCCTGATGTCTTCTTCACCACAGAAATACAGTTCATACCCACATCTTTGCGCAACCTAGATTTCATTCTTCCCACAAGCTACAGCATCAATTGTGTGGATGGCATCAATAAGAAGGGAGGAGTTCTTACTGTCATCAATAAGTCCTTTTGTACCGCGCTGTATGCAAGTAACATTAAGCTCACCTGCACTTCCTACTCTCTTCAATACAGAAGTCCCTCTTTCATCTCATCTACAGCCCTCTCCGGCAGTACAAGGACTGCATTGAGGTAGTTCTCACATCTCCTCACCACCCTGTCCATCCAACATGCCTTCTTGGATGACGTCAACCTCTCAGACAACACAAGCTCAAAAAAACCCAAGAGGCACCCTCTTCCACTTCATCAATATACTCAAAGTGGCACAGCATACCACAAACTCAACACACTCCAAAGGCCTCATCATTGTCCTTATCTTCTCAGCATCATCAACAATCCAATGCAAGCCACCTATACCTTTTCACTGGTCCAACCACTTTGCCATTTCTATTACCATGCTTTGTTCCCTGCCAACAAACCAAAGTCAACACAAAAGAGGAGAACAGCCCTGCAGATCCTTCAAAGAGTTCTCCATAGACAAACTAATGCTTGAACACATATCTCCGCCTATCAGTTCCACATTCAATTACAATCCCTTCTAAACAACTTCAACAATTTTTTAGAAAGCTATGAAAACATCCATGTTTCAATGTATCCAATTACAACACACAATTGTAAACCAAAACCATCAGCACCTCGGTATTCTAAAGTCCTTTGCTGACAATAAACTATTCATCCACAGAGATCAAAGAAAAAAGAAGACAAACATAACTCTAAAGGATCTATTGATACTAAAGTCCTGCTCAACATGCAGACAGCTCATCACATCAGCCAAAGCAAAGTACTACACCAACACCATCAGTGAAGCAACCAACAGAAGCAGAACATTATTCAAGATCACTAAGCTCTGCATCACAGCCCCGACGGGCCCACCCATTTCTCATTCCTCAGAAAAGTGTAATCCCACCAACCTCTTCCTTAGAAAAATACAGAAGATCCAACACCACATCAACAACACCAAGCCGAACTCAATTCTTACACCGAACCCTTCCTGCTGAATCCTGCACTGGTCAGCCTTCAAATCCCTATCTCTCCCAGGTCTTGCTCACATGCACAGCTCCCTCAAAACCACCTCTGATGAAGATCATGTCTTATCATTATCCTTCATAAAGCTCTCTCTTACCGATAATTACCATTGTCAATGCTTTCCTCACTCAAGGCATCTTCTCAGAAACTATCATTTACATGCCAGATTCTTCCACGCCTAATGAAAACTTCAATAGACTCTGATGACCTCACCAATTACAGACTTGTGAGAAATTGAGTTGTTGGTTGAGGGGTGGTCAATCCTACTCAAGCAACAGCCATAATCCTTGTCAGGGAGAACCACCAAAAGTCACTAACATAACTTGTCCTTAACCCTCTGGTAGCTTCGCACAAAAGCAGTCAGGCTTAACTTAAAGGCAATATGTAAAGTATTTATGCAGCACACAAACAGCAATAAAAAGAAAACACAAGAAATGAAAAATCCCACAAGTTAGACAGAGTAAAATTAAATAAATTATTTGACAACAAAATGACAAAAATCCAATCACTAGAATTAAATATATACAATTTCAGAGATGTAAGGTAAGTGTTGTTCCTAAAAGCACAAATCACCACTTGTGGTTATCTGGTCATGCGAGACCAGGTGATAGTAACAAGTCCAGGCCAACCATGATGGAGCGTCGACGGGATACAGGGACCAGGTTAGTCCTGCTGAAAAAGTTACCTTACACAGTCTAGTGCAAAGCATTCCGTTCATGGTAGAGGAGGCCGCAAGGAGTTTGGAGAGCGTCCCAGATGGTCGTCGCTATAGCCCAAAGAGCAGACCAGGCATCACAGATGGTCGTTGCTGTAGGCGAACATCCTGTTAGGCATCGTGGGTGACCATTGCTGGAGCTTTGTATTGGTGGTCAACACAGGCTGTCGATCCTGTAGTGCGAAGTGCAAAACTTGCATTGCTGGTTGTGGCTGGCGGTCACTTTAGTGTGAAGATTTGGGCTCACCAAAGCTTCACATTGGCAGTCAGCGCAGATGCCAAGATCTTGGCATGAATGTCCCCATTCACAATCACGCAGAGCCCAAAACTTAAGGATTTCTTCTTCTCAACTGATAATGAAGAAAAGGTTGGCTCAGTGAAAGTAAATATTTGCCTAGGCTCACACAATTTGCGAGAAGGGCAGGCGGGATTGATCATGTTTTCTGTTGCACATTATTCAGTTTAACCAATAGCAGATATCTCTTTTTCCCTTCTGTTTTACAAGAATGTTTGTCTTCAATTGTTGACTGATGGTAGAGTATGTGGGGCAGGCAAAGGTCGCATGGAAGCTCAGCTCATTTTGGGCTCAGGATCCAAGAGGACCTCGGGCTGAGCCAGAGCCAGGCCTGGCTTGAGCTTTCAGTGTCTCGTCCACCTCTACCTCACTTGTATGTGTGTGCCAGGCTATGCAGGCATTCACTCTGAAAAGAACATCAAGTACTGCAAACCCAGCTTGTGCTTCAATGGCGGAACTTGCACAGACAGTGTCAATGCATACATCTGCACCTGCCACTCAGGCTTTAAAGGTTCAAACTGTCAGCACAAGATTGACAAGTGTGAGTGCCATCCTTGTCTGAATGGAGGGGTGTGCATGGATGGAGTGGGGTCATACCGCTGTACCTACCAAGAAGGTTATACAGGCGGCCAGTGCCAGAATTACTAGGACTTGTGTAGCAGATCTCTCTGCCAATATGGAGGTTGTTACAAGAAAACTGGGGCTTTCTTCAAGTGTGAATATGCTGTGGGATTGACTAGTCCATACTGTGACATACCCAGTGTGTCTTGCATGGTGGCAGTTGGTAGGAGAGGGGAGAAAGTAAAGATATGTGTGAACATGGAGGCTTGTGCATTAATGCTGGGAGCACACACCAGTGAGAGGTTACTTGAGCGGCTACTGTTAGACAGAGGTGAACCACTGCCAGCCGGCTCAGTGTCATAATGGGGCCAATTGGCACAGTATGCAGAAGACCACATATGCGAGTGCTCACCATGGTGTGAGGGCAAGAGCTGCGAATACGACATTAATGAATGCCAGAAATGCTTCCAGTACAAAACCTATGCGAGACACCCCGCTCACACCTTTGCACCATATTACAAAGTGTTTGTGTAACGCTAGGCAGCTTGTTTCTGTACCATCGCTCGTGGAGAGAGTAGCAGTGCCCTATCTTAGTAGGTATGTCTCTAAGACTCTCTGTCGCCTTAGAATGACGCACCAACTTTAGCTGCTATGCTGTGCCATGCTATTTTTCCCTTTGTATCATAATCTTTCATATGAAAGTGATAGTAGGGTTGCAGACATGAACAAGAAAAGCAGACTCTGCGGTGCAAACATGTTTGCTGTAAACCAGATTTAAAAATGCTGTGGCTCGGAATGTGCAGCAACATGCAGAGGTTCTGGTTCCTGTGATGACCTATAGGTGTGCAAAATAAACATGTTGCTATAAATATCTCCTTTCCACTTTCACTATTCATCTTAGAAGAACAGATCAGAAGAATGAAAAGCCAGTTCTTGTTGCTTATTTAAACTGCAGCTGTAATACAATTCTACCCCTTGCTAATTAACTTACAGCAGACTGATGCCCACTGTTCAACTAGACTTCGTGGGAGAGAGAGCGCAAGAAGCTGCAATACAGTCTCACAACCGCTAGTACTTGTAAGCAAAGCAGAAAGGCAGTCTGGGAAAAATGCATTCACTAAGGTAACAACGCTTGCACAGTGATAAGGTTGAATCACGTTGGAGTCTGTTGGAAGGCAACTCAAGAGCCAATGGGTCCGTTGGCTGCTGAAAAAAGCATTGCAATAAGATCTTACGTTTGATTTTCTTTCGAGACTGTTGGGGCCGAAAAGACTCGTACTTGGTCACGTGCCCTTCAGAATGAGTTTGGAAATCAGTAGGTCTCAAGAAAAGAGCTTGACAAAATTGGAAATTGGTTGAACCACTAATAAGCGGAATACTTTTGGGACAGCTGGCATGGTGACAGCCACAACCCTGCGCCAACATAGGAAGCAGAGCGGGGGGGGGCATCTAGTTGCAATTTCTTCCTCCAAGGCCAGGATCTTATTTATGGTTTAGGTGGAACGAGACTTGGACTGGCGCATGTCGAATGAAAAAACGATTTAATTGGGCAGGGGATGCCCACGACAGTGGGAGAAAATCTGGTTGGAGTGTCTCTCCTATAGGGGTATGGAAGAGGAATTCGCTGAGGGTCTCGTTGGCCCCAACATGGGTTCCCCAGAACATTGAGGGAATTGGTTTTCTTCTATTGGTCACTGTAATTCTTGATTCGGAACTGTTGCAAAATTGTTATGTTAATGTGCCTTCCCCTGGGGAGACACAGGAAAATGACATGCGATCTATAATCTGCTGTATTTTGCAAAACTCAATAAAAATATTCAATAAAAAAGGCGCTGGAGGAGGTGTGCGGGTGTGCTACGGAAGCACCAGAACTAATAATGCTGGCGTTCAGGTGAATGAGCAATAACGATGCCTTTAAAATTTGTGTTTATCTCGTCACATTGGCTGCATCCTGCTTATTCGAAGGCAAAGGTCAAATGTCAAGCTATGTCTTCTGACAAATTGCTGCTTATTTGGAAACTGATGTTTACTCTTATTTCTGTGACTAGAAAGTGATAAGATTCTGTAAAAGTGATCTAGGTGACAATCCTGCTGAGGTACAGAAAGTTAAAGAAAAGGCTGTCAGATGTCATTTTTTTCTAGCACACAACAAAATGTAAATGCCATCAAATTAACCATACACATATTTCAAATTATAGCAGCAATTAGGAAAGCACAAATGAAGCACAGTTTTTGAATTTCTGAAGTGTGATGGAAACAAAGATTTTAATAGGATCGAAACAAATCCAGACACTTTACTTGGTGATGTGCAAATGATAAATATTCTCTGAAACCTGATTTCCACATATTATCGTTTTTGCGCTAGATAGTTTTACCAGTAAAACTGTATCTCTATGCAAATTTAGTGGTTATTTCAATCGAAAATGTGTTGTCTGTAAATTACAGTGCGCTATCTCACACTGCTCTAAAATGCACCACCTGCTTCATACCACACCCTTAATGGGCATGGCACATGTGCTACTCTTGTGTTTTTTGTGTGACATTTGGATTTTTCACCATCACGGTGACCAAGGGATGTAATATTGATGGCAGCACCCCCACTCTGAAACTTGTTCATCACCACTGGGATTATATGTCACATATGCCAGCAAGGGTTCTAGTCCTATTATTTATTTATTTATTTATTTATTTCTGTGTTTTATAGAGCACGAACTTGACCCGTTAGGGTATCAGAGCGCTTTACAGGAAAACATAGCATTGCATAGACAGGCTTAGAATCACCAGGTAACGGATCGAGTAGTAGGGGGGGGGGCAAGATACATAAGAGAGAGAAGGGCACGTATTTACAGATTACATTTACGATTACTCAAGACGAGACAACATATTTACAGGTTACATTTACAATTACTCAAGACAAGTTCCTAAGGTTCTTGGTGGGGTGACTAGGTAATCCGAAGGGAGGCAGTAGACAGCCATAGATCAGGGTCATAGTGGTGGTTGAGGAAAGATTAAACGAGAAATTTACCCATAAGGAAGGTTTTGGCATCCTTTTTGAAGCAAGCCAGAGAGGGGATTCTTCTGATGACAGGTGGGAGAGAGTTCCATATTCTTGGAGCAGCCCCAGAGAAGGCCCAATTGTACGTTTTTTTTCTCTGGAAGCATGCAGGTTGGAGCAAGAGGTCTCTGGCAGACCGGGAGTTTCTGATTCCTCCGGAAATCACAAGTTTCTGTGGAAGATATGCAGGGGAGTTAGAATATAAAGCCTTGTGCGTAATGCATGGTAGTTTGAGCTGTATTCTTGCCTCAAGGGGAAGCCAGTTCAGAGCTTTCAGGTGTGGGGAAATATGGTCGAATTTCCTTGTGCCGGTAAGTAGTCTGGCGGCCGCATTGAGGCAGGCTTTTAAAGGTGCCAGGGAGATCTTGGGTAAACCCGAGAGGGTAGAACAGCCGTATTCCAGTCTAGAGATGACAAGTGCTTGGACTGCCATTTTTAGGTCGGGAGCATCGAGGAAGGGTTTCAATTTCCTAAGGTAGCTCAGGTGGAATCTGGCTGATTTGGCCATCGAATTGATGTGGTCCCGCATGTTCAGGTTGCTGTCAAGGGTAATTCCCAGGGATTTGGCCGAATCCACGATGGTCGGTGGGCAATTTAAGGCTGTGATAGCTTTAATCCATGATTGAATCTCAGGGTTGGTATTGGGAGGGGAGATAAGGAGAAATTCTGTTTTCTTTGCGTTGAGTTTGAGTTGATTGGATGTGAGCCACTGGACAGTGAGTTTCAGAGCTTCATTCAGGGAGAGAATCTCTTCGAGAGATGAGGTTTTGATGTATATCTGAGTGTCATCAGCGTGCATATGGTAGGAGATGTTAGCAGTGCGTAGTACTTCGGTAAGCGGTTCTAGGTAAAGGTTGAAGAGGGTGGGGGATTGGGTTGATCCTTGAGGGACTCCAACTGTGACCGGGGATGGTGCCGATAGGTTGCCGTTGATTAGGAATCTCTGTGATCGGTTTTGGAGGAAGGACCTAAACCATTCTAGAACAGTGCTTTCCAATCCCATCCTGAGTTTGAGGCGTTCGAGAAGTTTTTCATGGTTGACCGTGTCGAAGGCCGAGGATAGGTCCAGGAGGATTAGGAGACAGGTTTTGCCTTGGTCAAGGGCTTGGAGGGCATCATCAACGATGTGGAGCATGGTGGTTTCAGTGCTGTGCCCAGATCGAAATCCAGATTGGAAGTCATCGAGTAGGTGGAAGTTGTTGATGTGTTGACTTAGCTGCTGTTGCACACACTTCTCCAGAACTTTGGCTAAGAGGGGGATGTTGGATATGGGTCGGAAGGTGTCAGGGGAGGCTGGATCCAGCGACGGCTTTTTCAGAATGGGGAGGACTTGGCCGGCTTTTAGAGAGTCAGGCATCATTCCCTGCCGGAGAGAGGCGTTAATTATTGCAGTCCAGCTAGGAATAATGGATTGGGCGACGGCAGCAAGGCAGTTGGATGGGAGCGGGTCATTAAAATGGTTATTCGGGTTTAGGGTAGATAGGATTTTAGAGACTGAGTCTTCACACAGACTTTGAAGTCAGTCCAGTGAGCATGATTTTTGGGTGGAGACTGTGGGGGCGTCGCGGTAGGAGGAGGCGGGTCAGGAAGGGGTTGCGGGTATGTGATGGAGCTGAGTTCGTTTCCAAGGGCTGAGATTTTGTCAGCGAAGAAAGAGGAGAATTCCTCTGAGGATATAAGAGACTTGGGGGTTTCTTTCGATGTTTTGGCCAGTTTATTAGATTGGTGTTTGACCAGTTCGAAGAGCTTGTGGGGTCTGTTCTTGGCCTTCTCTAGTTCAGTTCTGAAGAATTCTTTTTAGAATTGAGTATGTTCCTGTTGTAGACATTTCTGGCCTGGCGGAGGAGTTTTAGATGAGCGGCAGAGGGTGCTGCCTCCAGGTTCTTTCAGCTTGCCGGAGGGCTCTCCTCTCATTGTTGAGGGATCCCGTGAACCAGGGGTTTCTGTCTTTGATTTGGGTTATTTTCAGTTTTAGTGGGGCTAGATCATCCAGGATGTTCAGTATAGTCGCAGAGTAGTGATCGTTGAGGTCACTGACTGTTGTGATATGCGTGGGGGGGAGGTCGGATTTGCAGCGAGTCTCGAGTTCCCTGCGGTCCAGGTTCTTGGTGTCTCTGATCCAGCGTTTAGGGATCACCGGTTGCGGTGCCCTTGTCTTGTGGGTGCCAGGTAGAAGGAAGGTGATGGCGTGGTGGTCAGACCAGTCGCATGGGTCTATGGAGATAAGTTTGACTGTTGATTCTTTGGAGATGATCCAGTCAAGAGTGGCCCCTTTTGAATGAGTTGGGAGAGAGCAGGCTTGGGTCAGGGCTTGATCGGCCAGGAGGTCTTTGATGGCGTTGACATGTGGATCCTTGGGATCGTTCCAGTGCAAGTTAAAATCACCAAGGAAAATATAATTAGCGTTGGTGGAAATCTTAGCTGTGATGATTTCCATGAGGTGGTCGGTGAAGGAGTCATTCATGCCCGGGGTGTGATAAAAGATGTGCAGGTTGCACAGTTGGGTGGAGTTGCTGCAGATAGCGAGGGCGAGGTATTCACAGGATTCGGAGGAATCCGCCAGAAGTTCCGTGACAAGAAGGTTAGAGCGGTAGATGCAGGCGATGCCTCCTCCTTTCTTGTTGGATTGCCTGTCCAGCCTTGCGATGTAGTTGGGAGGGACTAGGAGGTCCAGGCATGGAGATGAGGATTCATTGAGCCAAGATTCTGTTAGGATTGCTAGGTCGAAGTTTTTGTAAAGGATGAGATCAGCAATATCAGCGGCGTGCTTAGCTGCCGATCGGCAGTTGATTAAGAGGCCAGACAGAGTAGATTTGGAGGGAGTTTTGGGAGTCTGGGCGGACAGGTGAGCAGGCGCTAGATTACTTTTGACCACAATTCAGTTGCGGAGGGTAGCTGGTCTGTTGGGGTTGATAGTGACCGTGCGGATGGCATGTTCGGCATTCACGTCAAGAGGAAAAGGGGTAGCTGGGGCAGAGTTGTAGTCCCGGAGGATGGCAAGGATTTCCGTTTCAGTGAGGTCTAGTGGACTTGGAGTGGCAAGGGTAGAGTTGTAGGAGAGGACAAGAGCAAGGGTTTCTTCCTCTGAGAAGTGGCGTGGATGCTTGCGGGGGCGAAGATGTCTCAAGGATAGCGGAAGAGGTTGTTTAGGGAACTCTGTGATAAGTGGGGGGGTGGAGTTTGGCAGGGGCATGAGGTTGGCAAAGGAGAGTTCAGCGAGGTGAAGGAGGTTCATAAGATCCAGGATGGAAATATGAATGCTCTGGGTTAGTTTGGCAGCTCTGGAGTGCAGAGATTCGATGTCCATATGAGATGGGGGCGCTGGAGGGCAGGGGGGCAGTGGTTCAGGAGCAGTTCTATCGGCATGTATGGGTGAAAGGATGGAAGGGCTAGCAGAAAAATATAGTGGGCACATATAGTGAGTGCTTCAATACAAGGAAATTTGCTTCAATGTAAGGCCCTCAATACAGATCGACACAGTTATAAATTCTCAACTAATTTGTTATGAAGAAACCCACCACTGAATGTCTCAAATTGGCTGATGTTAAAACAAGACACACTAACGGTGGATGTCTAAATAGAGTATTCTTTAAAAATCTAGTTGAGAACATTCTTTGTTACTGAACCCTATACTTTTTGTCTATATTAGGATATATATTTTTTTAGTCTTGGTTGATGAGAGAAAATCAACAAATCCACAAATTAATATAAAATGCATGTATATGCAGAACTAAATAATGTCATAAATTATTTTAAAAAATGCCAGATATGCAGCTATAGCCTTCCCATATGTTAGCAAATCCTTTGTCTTGTATATCTCTTCTTCTTGCATTGGCCTCCTAGCTATGTTTTTTTACCTTTGAAATACTCAGAATTTCTTAATATGCCACATATTGATAATAGAACTTGACATATACAACTAAAACTCAATCTAAACCTGATATGGTGGGAACTTTGGTTCTATCTTGCGCCATCACCATGCACAGTGATGTCAAATTGAAATTTCAAATTTCTTTTTATGCTAGTTAATTAAAACCATTGCATAAAACACCAATTTAAAAACATGATTTCATAAGCATGGAATTTAACAGACACTGTAAACCCTAAAATAATTTATTTGCTACATTCTTTGCCAGAGTTTTTTCTACAACATACCTACATTTTACAAAACAAGCACTGAAGTGAATGCTACTGATCTGAATTGAAGCTACTTCTGTGTGCCTGCACAAGCGAAGACCCATCTGGATAAACAATTGTTTTAGCCAAGCTCGTCCCGCTGAGGCCACTGCAGGACAGACACACAGAATGTGCTCTATGGATATCTTGAAATAACCACAGAGTCTTCAGTGCTGCACATCAGTGTGATTGCACAATTTGGGCAGTAGGTCTAAAGTGGGGAGTGTATGCTTTATAACTTTTCCAAGCAAAATTTCTAGATAAGGTCGGCAGGAGAGGACTGGATAGCAGTTAATAACTGTGCAGGTGTGAGCATATTATGACAGTTCTTGCTTGTGTTCTTGCAGTGACAATAAGTGGATGTTCCTGGAAAGATGTTTTTTAAAAGAGGAAAAGTTGACAAGGGGCTTCCATAGCCCTTCTAGCTGCGGGTCGGCTAGTGACGCATGTAGATAACGCTTTGCAGGCATTTTCACTCTTGAGTTCTCGATTTCGAGCCAGAGTACGTGGTCTAATGATGACCATGGAACCTGCAGGACTTTAAAACGCAGTTTCAAAAACGCCCCAGGGCCAGGGGCGGCTCCTCTGCTATGGTGGAGTAGTGTCGCCCCACTGCTTTTGAGCAGTGTAAAGGAAAGGAAATATAAATTGATAATAACTTTCAGTTATTATCATTTTATGTTTACTTTGCGGGCGGGTGGGTGGGGGGGAACTGCTCTGCTCACAGAGCAGGGCAGGGGAGGAGTAGTTTGCCCACTCCTCAGTGCGCAATGACTGTATGTTCGGTCCTCTCGGACTGCCCAAAGCAGTCATGCACACTTTCCCCGTTCTCCATTAAGGCAGCATTACAGCCTGCATGAAGAACAAGCCCAGGCCCCCAATCCCTGGTTGAGCGTCGAACCAGGACGCTCAAAACCAATCACAATGCTGCATTGCAGCGTTGTGATTGGTCAGGGGAGCCTGGGTGCTTACCAATCACAACACTGCATTGCAGCATTGTGATTGGTCAGGGGAGCCTGGCTGTGCTTCAGTCCCAAGGAGTGCAGGAACCGAGACGCGGGAGCTGGCACAGCAAGGCAAGCGTTTTTTTATTATATATATATATTTTTTTTAATTGGGCACCGTTCCCCTTCTCGCACCTCCCCCCCGTGCAGGCACACCCGCCCCGCTACCCGCGAATCATGCCGGCTGCCACTGTGCTTGACTAGGCTAATTTCTAATCGAAGTTGGACCAGTGAGGAATGTTGTGGTAGGTGAATTACCCTCCTGTAAGTCGTTGTAGTTAAGTTGTCAAGCAGTTTCACCTCTCTCCCCCTCAGGGGTTCCAAACCATAGGCAAGTGTTGCGAGTAATTTCGCCTGAATTACTTTAAGCATTGGGGCCAGGGTGGAGCTAAAAAGTTGCTTGAAGAGCGAGAAGAGCGTGAAGAGGAGGGACGTGGCTTCACTGTTCATATAATATTTACACGGTCAAAAGGAGTCTCGGTTGTCAATAAGGAAGTCTAAGAATTTGTATACGGCTTCCCATGTCCCTTTGCTGTCATTCAGGTCCCAATTTCCATGTTTGTTGATTTTGTTCCCCAGGATCATGACTTTAGTTGCCAAGGTTTACTTTTAACTTGTTTGAGAGAGAATAGCTATGAAGGGTGTTCATCAAATGCTGTAAACCAATCCTAGTCTTACTCATTAACAGGACATCGTCCGCATAAAACAGACTTGAGAGCAGACTGCCACCAAGCTTGGGAGTGTGGGCATTTGTGTTGGCTAATACAGTTGACAAGAGTGCCAGGAGGATATTAAACATAAATAGTGCTAACACGCAGCCTTGTTTCGATCCCTTAGAGGTATGGATCTTTCTAGATACTGTACTGCTGCCTCCAATTTTTACACTGAATCAGGTGTTAGTGTGTAGTAGGATAATTCCTTTTAATAATGTTGGAAGAATACCCATTTGTGAGAGTTTAGCCCATAAGATGTTGTTGGATATCAAATAAAATGCTGACTGAAAGTTGACAAAGCATAGATAAAGCAGTACATGGTTCTTCAGGGTTTTGTTAGTTGCAATACGGCCATCAGGTTAGAAAGTTTGCCCATTCCTTTCCGGAAGCCTGTTTTGTTTAATGGCATGATCTCCTGCTCAGAGGCCCAGTGCACCAGGTCTTTGAGTAGTAAGGTGGCAAAATACTTGGCTTCTATATCCAATAAAGATATTTGTTGATAATTTGCAGGGTTAGCAGGGTCCCCTTCCTTGAAAATTGTGTGGATAATCCCCCCTTACCAAGAGTCAGGCACTTGGTTGCTAGTGCATGGCTGAAAATAGGAGCCAGTTTTCCGCAAAATTGCACGTTGTCTCTGAAAAATACCGGGGAGAGCCCGTTAGGGCCAGTGGTGCCATCTGATCTGCCCTTTTGTTATGCTTTGTTCTACTTCGAGCTCTGAGAGCTCTCTGAATCATTATGCTCCACATTTTCACTTTTACGCGGGGCAGTCGCCTGGAGTAAGAGGAACGCGTTACACATCTTTTCCCCTAGGCCAGTGGAATTGCCCTAGAATTACAGCTGCCGTGTATGTATTAAATGTTTTTATAGTGGATTCTGCTGCAGGAAAAGTGACCCATGAGTACATTACCTCTGTTTTATTTTGAGGGCCTCTACCACAAAGGTAACATCTCCCCCTGCAAGAGGAAGCCCTTGCTGTAGTGACATCCGTGTTACTGCCTGTCTGCAATTTAGTGAAATAACCACTGATACTCAGTGCTTAATTTGTAAACCGTTACGGGACAGGGCCCATCTCAGGTGGCCTCTGCATCTGGCACCACCCATTGCCCCTGCCAGCGCTACCAATGAAGGAACTGACACAGCGAATAACCCTCACATTCATACAAGTGTGCCAATTAAGACAATTCCAGGCCACTCAATGCAATAACAATGGTATAGGCCACATGTTGAACATATATTGAATTACTAAACACTGTGTTTTGTGCTCATCTCAAAATTAGACAAACACTACCACCATGTGGTGGACTGTCATAGGTGCAGTGGTTAAAGTGCTGGTGGAGAGCACAGGAATGCACCGGCACAAATTAAGCACTGCTGGTACTGCATTCACCATATTTAATGAAGGGAAGTGGGGTGATCCTTTTAAAGGTTCAAGCTTGAATGACCTAGAGACAAAAATAGGGGATCCCTATTTAGCTAGGAAGGATTATTCTCTAACACCACAGGCGTCTCTAGATAAGGTGATTCGGGGCTTTAGGCACACAGAAGAACTACAAAGGAGACCCATTAAATAAGTACCTGACCTATAACATTGGGTGCCATGTTGTACGGTTCCTACTAATTATGTAAGACAGTGCATCTTGACAACATAAACTTCAAAATATGGGGACTGAATTCACCCATATAACCAGAGTATGTTGGCCCAATTCCCAGCTAGCTTACAGTGTGCCACCTGGACCCCTAGCCTGATGGTGTCTGCAACCTCAAAACATGACCACCCTAATTCCCCCAAGGAATTCGTTGAAACAGATCTACCCTTTCGTTATTACTTAGACATGACCAAAGAGAGACACAAGAAATACCCAAATTGACATTTCAAACACTTATTTTAGAAATTGTATTCTTGTGTAAAAAATATGAGCTGCAAATACTAGCAGAAGGAAACTAAGCTTTGTTACCAGCTTTACAGGAATGGCGAAAAAGATAAAAAATTCAACCATTATAACTTTGCAATGATTAGATGAATATATGTCATATTGCTACTCCTACCTAACACTACCTATACTATTGAGAGCATAGTGAGAATGCATTTTGCCGGATCTCTTGGCGTAACCTAACTTCCCATACCTGTGCAAGATGTATCAAGAAGCCAGTGTGGTATAGAACAGGCCGTTATTCTTTGCAGGATAGGGCTTTGAATTAGCAGGGCTGGATCTCAGTCATGGGCGAACGTTCTAGGATAATCCATAGAAGTGATTTTCTGAGGAACTAGGCTCAAATATAGTTTATGTAATAATAGCCTGGCTCCATTTGCACTGTGTTGGAGGTGCAATGCTGATGTGATTGTTTTTCTTTCCGATTCTGTGCTGTCTCCAACCGGACAACAATATGCAATGGCAATGTGCTCAGTGTTCTTTTTGGACAGAGTGTACAAGTGTCATGATAAAATGTCTACAAACAAATGTGCTTGCAAGCAGAACACTGAGTATGCCATGTGCGTGCAAGGAATGTACCAAGTCACCATTTAAAAAAGAGTTCACGTTTAAACGTGTAAGTCAAAAATGCACTCAAATGGACGTTTGGACACTGGGCGCGTTTTTGCATGGGCGCTGTTTAACCCCACAACAGTTGAGGCTTTTGGTCTGGGTAGCATGAGTAATGTGTAATTGCCATTAAGTTGTTGCATTCAGCATCAGTGACTGATTTGATTTTTTTATTCAACTGTGTGACTTCTGGGTTTTCAGGCTCAGTTGTTAAAACTTTTATTGTGTTTATGGATGCAGGAGGTTTTAAAGGCATATTTAACTTCTTCTCCTTAATATTGAAAATAGGAAATATTTTTTCTTCCGTTGTTGTGTTTGAAGAAAAACCAGTCTGAAAAATCCTATTGCTGGCTTTCCTCTGCCTTTTTCTTTCCCTTTTTGTTAGTACTTTAGGTTTGGTATGCCTCAATGGTGTGGCTTCATGGTTTATGGGGGCCGGGATTCAGCAGAGTCATATGGTTGGAGACCATGTACTCTGCTCTCAGTGTTAGATGGACCACAACCTGGTGTGTTAAGTGGTGGAGAAGTGAGTTCCTGGCCTTGCTCTGATGGGTAGTCTCGGTGTCGGTACCTGGTTTGCTGTGGGGCTCCTGGTTGACCCCAGAGCCGGAATGCTATGAGGCATCACTGGCTTTCTGTTGACCATTCGAGAACAGTTTGTTTGAGCCATTGCTCGGATGACAAATGTAAGCCCCTCCATTTTCAGGTCCTCTACTACTGATGTTCACATCTCAGGGAGATGGCTTTATTTATCAATAATGGGTCCACAGGTGCAGGAGCCTAAGCATAGGCTTCAAGTAGGTCTACCTTTTTCACCTACCTGCACTCTTATTATCAGGTTGTTGAAATGCACTAGCTTGGAGTAGATGCCTGAGATGTATACCACCAAGACATTGAAAAGGTCCACTTAAATTTGAGTTTGCTTGAGTGATAGTTAAGTGCAGGGACTGATGCTTGAAGAGTGGCCAGCAGAAGTGGCCAGCAAGCCCAGAATTCGGAGGGACATGCCAAATTAGAAGCAACTTCTGTCTGAATTGGTTCCTTTTGCACCGCAGTTAGAGTGGCCGTTGGTGACTGCAAAATGAATTGACCTTTTGTTACTGACGGAGTGTTTTTGTTCCTGTTGAGCCCTTGTGAAGCATTATAAGTTAATGATAGCTCAGTTGCATCTCGAGGAGAAGTCTCCACTCTTAAAGAAACCATAAATGTTGTGCAAACTCCGAGTCATCGGCCTCTGTAAGGTACTCAAAGACACTTGCGCCTTTATGATCAGTAATGTCCATATTACTCTTATTTGAATCTAGAATCAGTTTTGCTGGTTTGTGGTTTTTAAGCTTTAAGAAACTTTCCTCTGCAGTTAGCCCTATTGGGATCTCTGTTGTGTTTTGGGACTTTTTGAAGCAATCCAAAACTGTTAATGGATAGTCAAGGTTATCCCTTATACAGACAGATTTTAGCACAGTCCTGTTACTCAACAAGGAGCTTTTGTCAGACTTGGCCGCAGCATGTAACTTCTGCTTCCTTGTCGCTTGGGCTGTTCAAGCACCTCTTACTTTTCTGGATCTAATTTTTGATGGTGCTGCAAGTTTATTTGGGTTGGAGGACATTCACAAAGAGTAAGAGTGAGAGTGAGAGTTGAGGTACGACTTTGGAAAGCTCCAATGGTGATTTCTGCTTTGCCGCTCTTCTGTCTAATAAACAAACATTGAGTGTCTGCTGCTCTAGACAAGACTGCTGTGGCTTGAGAATTGATTGGGGTTTGATTAGCAGTGGGCCTGAGTGTTGTGTGGTGGCCGTGCCCTGCCGCACCCTCCTGCCTCTGATGCATAGCAGTTTAGAAGGTGGGCAGGCGGGTGGAGGGACAAGTTTGGACAGTGCAGGCATAATTGAACTGAGGTCAGTTCAAAAATAAGGCAGCCCAGATCCCCTTGAAGAAGGGTAGCCGGTGACGCAGGTTGTTGCAGCCAAGACACTGCTTCGCTGCCTTGCACCTTACACCTCTGTTCCAGGGCTTCCCAGGCCCGCCTGCTCCTACCATGACCGGTGAGCTTAAAACTTGAGCTGGAGGAGGCCAGAGACAGCTGGAGGCTGGAGGGAGGAGTGGTGTGCTGGAGCTTGCTGGGGTGGGCTCGAGTAGTGCCTGCTGGTTCTCGCTGTACAGAAGTATAGAAGTACTTGGGAGAGCAGGGGAGTTACCGGAGTGTAGGCTGCACCGATGCCTAAGTCGGCCGCCTCTGCACTTGTATGGTGCTCAGACCCTGTGCTGCAATGTCTAACACACTGCACCACGTCTTCTCGCTCCTCTAAGAGAGGGTGGTGTGGTTACCTGCTGAATGGAAGCTACCCACAAAAAGCCAACCCCCACAGACACTCACGTCTCCTCAGTTTTTCTTAATGATTTTCCAATCATGAGGGACTTTTGAAGGAGTCAGAGAGGCCCTTGCTCTCCCATGGGAGAAGGGGGCTCCTGCAAAAACTCTACAAGATTGAAGCCCTGTCCCTTATACTTTTTTTTTAAAATCAGGATTTCGGGACTGAGTCCCTGTCTTGAGATGGAGGATGCAACATTTCTCCTCAAGTTGCAGCTAGCCAATCAGAGTGCAATCTCGGCAAGAATCGCAGGAGCCTTACGCTCCCCTGGGAACGAGATGGCTGACTGGGGAAGACGCTCTCTCAGCCTATCAGATTGCTGCTGGAGTCCTACGGACAAAAGCTGTCCAGGTATATCTATATTTTGAACCTTATTTTCTCCAAAGCTACTGAACACATTATACCAAATTACAAAAAGCACTCATTCTGGGTCAAAATCTAGCTTTCTGCCAAATTTGGTATCATTTCTTTCAGTGTAATGGAGTGTAAAAAAAAGACTGACAATTTTTAATGTTTTTTTTTTACTATGAATGCTTTATTTAATTTTTTATCGACAAAACCAATAGACTTGCTTTTATGTGTTGAGAGTGACTTACATTAAAAAACACAGAAATGTTTTGAAAATGCAAAGGTTAAAGTGACAGTTATACTTAGGTATTCAAAAATCCTTTGAAATTCACTGGAAAAAACAAAAACTTAATAGACGTAGTTAGGTGAAATTTAAACAAACAAAACCACTGAAATTCACCAGTTATAGTTATCTCAGTGGTGTCTCCTTTATAGGAGACACAATGGCAGTGAACCCCACCTCCCCACCCCGCCCCCCAAACCATCATGGCTCACTCTAAATCTCACTGCTACGATATTACAGCTTTTAAATGAAAGAAACAATCTCACTGATCATTCGTTTACATATAAAAGCTGTAATATCACCTTGCACGAGAAGAGGGCTCTTCTGGGCTGGACTGACCATGTGTCAGGCGTGGGTTGTTACAACCAGTCCTTTCACAGATGCAATACATATTTGACATACTACACCAGCGTCAGGCAGTGCAGCATGCCCGATAATGATGATTTGAGGCCCGTCAGTCATGCACCCTTATGCCCTTATGCCCCATCAGGAGCCACGATAATGGAAAAGGACAGACTCCCGTCCTATGTAAGCTTCTGATTGGGCATAAGGTTATGAGCCTTGCTCTAGCGCCCTGTTTGTTGAATCTGGGCAGTTGGGAATCGTGAAGTGCATGTCGAGGACTACCTCAGGTGAGTTTCACCTCTGTGTGCGAGCAAGAGCATGTCTATATTGCTTATGTGTGTGTCTGTGAGCCTGCACCAATGTATATGTATGTGAGTGTGTGAACGGGTGTGTGCATGCGTTAGATTGCACACAATTGTGTTCATTAAAGATAAAGCAGATGTTTTAGTACTGTACAGTCATGAAATCAGGACCACTTGCTAAACATGCAGAATCATGGCTGTGATCAGCTAATGTTTGAAAATAATCAATGATTGCAAAGCTAGAAATAGAATAGAAAAGGTGGAGCACCAATGTAACGCAGCATAGAGACAGAAACAACTATTTGCAAATGGCTAAGGGAATTTAGCAATGTGATCAAATGACAATCTTGCTGGGATACAGGAAGTGTCAAATGTTTTCTAACGTACCAGAATTTAAATACTTTTAATCGAACTTTACAAAACTTTCATAATACATCAGTAGGATCAGTAGGAAAGAGAGCATATATTGTTTTTTTTGTAATTCTGACTTGCTATGGAATTAAAGCCCTTAATAGGATTAAAACAAACAAAGGCATTTTACTTGCATCAAATGCAAATGATAAAATATGCCCACAAATCCAATATCTACATATTATCTTTAGTGCGTCATATACATTTAGCAGGAAAGCTTCATGTCTGCTGCAAATTTAGTGGCCATTTCAAGATGCCATTCCAATAGAAAATGTGCTCTCGTAAATGCTGGTTCCTTACCTCTTCACACTTTCATCATATATTTGGGAGAATGCTCTGCAAAATGCCCCGCTGCCCACACACACTTCTCCCCTACCACATTCCTGCTGAATGATCATGGCGCATGTGCTCTGCTTGTTCTTTGTGTAATGCTTTGATTTTTCACAACCCCTATTACTCCAGGACATAACATTGATGGCAGCTCCGCCGCCCTAAAAATTGTTCCAGAGCCATTGCGAACCACTGGACTTCCTGCACACAAAGGACAACAGTTTCAGGACCACGAAGATCACTGGATCTAGCTATGAAGCTAGCCAAATTTACAATGGTCCACTGCACTCCTCAAAGTAGGTGCAAAGAGCAGTGTGCTTCAGCAGACACTTCCGCCTCACCTACGCTTGTAGCAGTTTATCCCTAAGGCAGCTTGTCTCCAACGCCAGTGCAGGGTTCGGAGATCAGCAGATATTAACAAACATCTCATGCTATCTAGGTTGACTCATCAGCAATATACCCCCATCTCACAATGAGGATTAGAACTGGCTCAGGCTGTCGACAGAAATGCTGGGCTCCTTGGGCTAGTTTGGTGGCTTGTACGCAGGGCAAGGTGGTCAGTACTTTTAGGTTGGGGCGTAAATTTTATCAGAGCCATTGATTTAGTCCTATCCAGGAGGCAGTGGGCAGGACGTCCCTTCCATCCTCTGGAATGCAAAGAGGCAACCAGGTTCTAGCCGGTTCATAGTGACATAATGGTCAGTGTGCTGCTAGTCAGCCCCAGAGTTTATCCCCAAAGCTGGGAAGTTGGGCAGGTGTCCACCCCCAACTATAATCGAGTACATTTCTAGAAATTAAAAGGAGGCCCACAAAGAAGTCTATAAAGGGCAATACCAGTGATATATGCGCATAAGGTTGGCAAACATTATGTTCATGAAAAGCTACATAAACATGAAGCCTGTGAACTCAATTTTACAAAGGGAAGCCAGTAGCAACTTCTCCTGTGTGCACCTTGACACCCAAAAACAACTAATCAGCTTCTAGCTCTAGGTTTGGGTCTCACGAGGTTAAAGGAGCACCCATTGGGGACCAATAGGGTTCCCATCTCAAGGCACATCCAATGTATAACCTTTATAGGCATCACTCTGCTGAGGACGTCCTAGGATTCATGAAGCCATCAAACTATTGTCAAAAGCAAACTTGACAGAGGAACAAAGGAAACAAAAATTGATCATGCCAGTTGTGTTGGCTTTTATAAACATAGACATAACATGGGCAGGAGGAAGCAGTACAAGCTCCATTAAAACAAAGAACAGCTGCAGGGCAGGGGGAGTGCAAGGCCCCAACATGCACACACACTGGATAACACATGTACAGCAGCAGTACAACTTTCTCCTTCATGCAGAAGGTTTTAACACCACAGGTAGCATTTGTGCACCCTTTTCACACAAACAATGAGAAAAGCATGTGCAGAGGCAGGACAAGTTTAACTGATTTTGTATTTGTTTGCTGATGTCATTTGTTGTGTGTTAGAGTGTGATTGGTGTGGTTTTGGTACAAGGGATGAGGTTTGTGTTCTGGCGTGATACGTGTGTGATGATCAGTGTGAGTGCAAGTGTGATTGTCAGTGTGTGATGCTATCATCATACTGATGTTATTATGGGATATTGTAGTTTTGTGTATTTTGTTGTGGTCTGATGGTGGTTGAGTGGGGTCTGTTCCTATTTCCTTGCCAGTTACACAATGTGTTAACCGAGGATGATTTTGCACTAAAAAACAGAGCAAAATTGTGCATGACATGAACAATAACCGCTTGTGTTAGTTCATGTTGCTCCTGTGCTCCTGTGATAGTATTTTTACTCGAACAACAACTCAATTATGTAACTTGGTGTAATGGTGTAATCGCGGGCATGTTGCATAAAAAGCTTAAAGTGAAATACCAGAAATTTCGCAAGATAACCCTAGCATAAATGAAATTTTGGCTCTGACTACTGCTTGAGTGAAAGACCCATGCGGCCACTCAAAGTACAGCTGGGTTACAAATAACTAAACAGTAGCACTAATAAATCTAAAATCTATAGGCGGAAACAAATGGCAACATCTGTTACTGGAAGATGGTGTGTTTGAGGTGCTCAAAATAACCAGTGCCACCATTATGTCATCAGTGGTCATCATGGTGGCCACTGTACTTCAATGATAGTGGTGGGCATCAGAGTCAGAGCGAGCCCATCATTAAGAGACAGACAACAAAGGTAAGTCTTCTCTTTGTCTGAGACTTTGCAAGGCATGGACAAAGTGGGCAATTAGCCAGGGTCTCCCACCTTCCAAGGTGCCCCCTGGAAAATAAATCTTCTGTTTATCTCTCCTCTATTTTTTCATCTCAAACACTCTCAATCTCTCTGCCTACCGCTGCTTCTCTGTCTCTCTCTCTCTCTCTCTCCCTAGTGCCATCCTAAGGATTGTCTGGGAAACCGAAAAGACCTATTTCAGCGTCACCCCAACTCAGAAAGTTTAAATATAATTTAATATTGCTTGGCATTATGTGGGCTTGAATTAGCAGAAAATGTGTAATAAAATTCAAAGTTGTTGTGAACTGGGGGCCCCAACATATGTCTTTTCCAGAGCCCCAAACATCCTTAAGGTGACACTGCTCCTTGTGGGTGATCAACAGATTGCAATCTGCCCAGGCCCAGCTTTCATACATCTAGGAGACATTGGGCATTGCTAAGGAGCAGCAGCTGGAGTACATGTTGGTTCTAATGAAATAGTGGCCTGCCAATGGAAATGAAGTACTGTGCATTGCATCACAGGGTGCCAACCTTGCAAAAGCAAGAAAACTGGGGCAACTACCTGGACAAGACAAATACCACTATCCCAATACTATCCAGTGAACAACATTGCCCTGCCATTCTCAACCCATACAAGAAGCAGTGTGTCGAGCATCCTGTACCAGGTCCACAAGACTCTTCACCGAAGCAAAGGAACAGAAACCACATAAATATCTCTGTAAACAACCTCTTGAGTGAAGGCATGGCATCCATGTGAGGTCTCTGCAGCTTCAATGAAGCTAACACTAGAATTGATCCACCATGCTTACAGCAGCAAGACTTGAATTACCTCATGGAAGCAGTGAGATGTGATAAATGGAGCAGCCTCGTCCCAAGGTGTTCTTGATAGCCACATCATCACATTCGCTTAAGGACTGGGCTACCCCTGCTGCCACTATAACATTTACTTGGTAGGCTGCACAATAGGTGCCTGCTTTAAGGGCAGGATGGGCTTCTAGGACCCCGTGATGACTCCATGGCCTTATTCTTGTCACAAACTCCTGTGGTATGGGCCTGGTTAGATAGTTTTGCCATGGTTGATTTTGTTTCACAGTTTAGCCCTGCCTCGATTTGTGGTCAGGCCCTGCCACCGCTAGTCTTCTGTCTTTCAAACCAGCAGGATTAAGTCTTCAAATAACATGCTTTCGAAATCTACCATAAATATATCAATCCTGTCAGCACTGAGCAAATTGCACTTTAACCATTGGGTTAGAAAAGGTTGTGTTAGAATTGGGGTCTCTAGTTGGAAGTGGCTTGCACCTTCTAGTCAGGATGAGTAAAGTACACATCTATGTGTCCCTATGCTTACCCTCTGGTAGCTTGACACAGAGCAGTAAGGCTAAACTACAGAGGCAATGTGTAAAGCATTTGTATATAACCCACAGTAACACAGTGAAAACACCACAAATGGACACCACACCAGTTTAGAAAAATAAAGTATCTTTATCTAAACCAAACAAGACCAGAACAACAAAATTCCAATATACAGGTATCAAAATATGACTTTCAGAAGGTAAAAACAGTTCTGTCCATTGGAAACTATGGATGCGTCACTTTGAGCACAAAGTACCTAGGATGCGTCAAAATCACAAGCAAAAACAACCACAGGGAAGGTGATGCGTTGCTTCCTTACGTGCAGGGACAGTGATGCGTTAATTCCTTGCTCCAGGGCAGGTGATACGTCGGTTCTTTAGTGCCACACATGGGAGGTTATGCATCGGTTCCTTACTGGAGAGGAGGTTCTGTGTTGGTTTCTTACTGTGCAGGGAGGTGATGTGTCGGTTTCTTGCTGCAGCCCCAGTGTTGTTGTATATTCGGCACACAGGTGCGATGCGTGGAAAATCCGGACACGCTGGAGGTGATGCGGCGTCGGCGAACCAGGTGCTGTGTCCATTTCCCCAGCCGCCAAGCGGCGATGCATCGATTCTTCTTGCCGCCAGCAGGGCCTTTGTCGGAGTCGGTGCGGTGATCTTTGACGTCAGAGATCAGTGCACGGGACTCAATGTGTGGCAGTTCCTCTGGCTGCTGGTAGATGCTGCATCGATATTTTGGCCGCACAAGGCTGTCAGTCGGGAATTCCTTCCGCAAAGCAGTGCTGTGTTGGAAAATTCAGCCTCCAGGAGGGCAAAGAGTCGATTTTCTTCAGATCTTTAGTTCTTGGCAGCTTCCTGTAGCAGGAACAACCTCCAGAGGCCCAGAACTGGAATAGGCACCTCCTGGCAGGTCAGAACTCCCAGCAGTGGAGTTCAAGGAAGCTTTTTGTGAAGTCTTTGTGTCACTGAGACTTCAGAACAGGAGGCAAGCATACACAAGCCATAGGAGATTCTTCTCAGGCAGGTTTCACAGCAAAGTCCAGTCTTTGTTCTATCCTTGGGAGAACAGCAACTGCAGACCAACTAAGCAGAGCAACACACAGCAAAGGGGCAGTAATCCTCCTTACAGTTCTTCAGCTCTTCTTCCTTGGCAGAGGCTTCTCTTCATTCCAGAAATCATCTAAAGTTCTGGGGCTTTAGGTCTAATATCTATACCCCATTTTCTCTTCGTAGCCTTTGTTCCAAGAGTCTCTGAGCTCAGTAAAAACCAGGTCTGCCCTCCCTGGTCTAGCTTCATTACAGGAGGTGGAGAGAGCATTGTGCGGAACAGACACAGCCTATTCAGGTGCTATTGAAAACTCCTCTCACCACTCTAAATGCAGAAAGGTCTATTCAGCCTGGCTATGAGTCACCCAGGAAAGCCAGGACACACCTCCACCCCCTTGTGACTGTCTAGAGTAAATGCACATCCCCAGCTCCTGTTACTCCAAACCCAGATGGTCAATTCACAAACAGGCAGAGGCACACAGGATGGTTATGCAAGAAAATGCCCACTTTCTAAAAGTGGCATTGCCCAACACATTTAAAAAAACACCTTTACTAAAAGGTGTGTTATTAAAATCTGAGTTCAGAGAGCCTAAACTCCAAATCTCTATATTATCCCAATGGAAAGCTACACTTGTAAGATGGTACAAGGCAGCTTTCATGTTAACCTATGGGACAGATAGCCTTTCAATAGTGAAACACGAAATGCACAGTATTTAACTATCAGGACATGTAACACATACCAGTACACGTTCTACCTTTCACATACACTGCACCCTGCCCATGGGGGTACCTTGGGCCTACCTGAGAGGTGCCTTACATGTATGAAAAGGGAAGGTTAGGGCCTGGCAAGTGGGTGCACTTGCCAGATCAACATGGCAGTTTAAAACTTTGCATGCAGACACTGCAGTTGCAGGTCTGAGACATATTTACAGGGCAACTCATGTGCATGGCACAGCCAGTGCTGCAAGCCCACTAGTAGCATTTGATTTACAGGCCCTGGCACACTCAATGCACTTTACTAGGGACTTACTGGTAAATCAAATATGCCAATCATGAATAACCAATCATAACAACAATTTACATAGACAGCATCTGCAATTTAGCACTGATCAGCAGTGGTAAAGTGCCTGGAGTCCTATAGCCAACAAAAACAGGGTCAGAAAAATAGGAGGCAAACAGTCTGGGGATAAACCTGCAAAAAGGGCCAGGTCTACCAGAATTAAATTTAATATCTTTGCTTCTGGATAGGGAAACAGTACCTGCAACTCTTAGGGCAGCTCAAAACTAACGACCTGAATTTCTACCCATACAGGAGAAACTCTGCCTTTGACTCCTCTTCCGGAGTTAGCACCTCCCGAGGAGTAATTTCCAGGCCCTTTAAATATTTAATATTTTAATCTATTAATCATTATTTGGGAAAGGTACATGACCCATAGCTGGAAAAAAGTATGTTACAATTCCTCTAATGCATTCCGCCTACTCATTGAACCTTAATATCACATATTAGCATGCTGCACTTATGCGTCTCTTGTAGAACATTAAGAAAGCAATTCTTGTCACTTTAATTGCAATTGCAACACGTGGGCCTCAATCAATTTGGCAGCCTGCAAATCAGCGGCTCTGAAAGGGACATATTAAACGTTTCTGTAATTAAGCCTCGTAAATCGTGCAATAAAGTCAAGACCAAATTCTTAACATTTTTTTGTTAACAAGCTCATTCTTTCACTGATATCATTTGAATGCTACTGTTGAAGCAAAAGTAACTTTCTTTCTGGTTAAACTGTCGTGTGTTCTGCCTTTCCAGCACAAATCAGATATGTAATGGAAATAAATGATAAATTGCATCGCCTCACAGTAAATCGCGTGAAGAATTGCCTCCTCATAGATATATCCCTGTAGTAGTTCATACAATTGTTATGGCGTTCTATATGTCCTGTGCATGCTCCCGTGTTCACCCCCATATAGCATTCAATGTTAAATTGTGTGCGTGCGTGTGTGTGTGTGTAGGTGCGTGTGTGTGTGTGTACGCTCTTCATAATTTGCAGCCAGAGCAAGACAAGGATAATCTCGCATGAAGGGGAAGGGAAGAGAAGGGAAGTGCTCGTCCCCGTTTGAAAGCTCTATCCTTTTATATTTGTGTAAAAAGGTTCAGGTGCTTAGGTCTCCTCAGGCGGTACTCCCCTGCCCTCCGGAAAGGCCATAAAGTTGTCTGCCTCACAGCATATTTAAGACTGCCTTTTGTTTTTTAATAGTGTTTATTGGTTTTCAATTTAGTTCACACAGTCCCAAGAACAGTGGGAGTTTTGCATAATATTATACAACACCATTTTACATTATAACAGCTGATGTGTCAGGTACAGTCATAGGATTAGTAGCAATGTCGTAATAGTGTCCAATGGTTCCACATAACACTATTAACATAACTTAAAGCATATTGAGCATCAGAAGGAGCGCCTTGATGTGCTAATAAGGTTGATCATAGCATTATATTAGTATTAGAGCGCTGAGTTAGTTTGCGGAGGGTGGGTGTCAAGTTGATTACGCCTGCACATAAGGGGGAATTATTGGTCGAACTGTACTTGTGCATTTCTAGGTGCAGCTAGATTGTGTATGCATCCTGGGTGGGCGGGAAGATGGCTGGGGAAGGGAGGGAGGGGAAAAGCTGGTGTCAGCGTGTTCTGTAGTCAACGAGGGGGGAAGCGGTTGCCGTTAAGTGTTAAATTAGGTTTGCGGTGCCACCGAGTTAGAGGGAGCATGGGTCAGTTTCGAGTCGTAATCGTCGTGTACGTGGCTTCAGACAGTGTGGCGGCCACCTCGTTCCAGTATGTTGCCAGCTGTGGGCATGTCCATACCATGTGTGTAAATGTGGCATCAGGGTTGTGGCATCATGGGCATATGTCGGATGAACTGGCGAACATTCGTGCAAGCCTTTTTGGTCTGAGATGTGTGTGGTGAAGATAATTGAATTGGGTGTATTTCATTCTGGTGTTTGTAGATATTATTTTCGGTAACCCTATGCATTGTACCCACTGTTTATCAGTTATTGAGTTGACAGTGCCGTATCCTAGTATTCTCTGAGTGGCGCTAGCAGGGGTGCAGTGTTTGACCTCAAAGAATTGTATATCACGGTGATTGCCCTCCTGCCTGTTCCGTGTGTTAATAATGTTTGGAGTGGGTTAGATGTTATAGGTTTTTATGTGTGTGTTACCCCATGTCTTAAACATCTGTTGTGTAAGCGATGCGAATAATAAGAATGAGCCTGGGGGTATGCCATAGTCATCTACTAGAGTTTCAAATCTGCTGAGAGCTGAATCGACAAACAGATCCCTCCATGTTGTTAGCCCGACCGTGTTCCAGTCTGTCAGTTCCGGTCGCATAGTTTGTGTAATAGAACCGGGGAGTATCGCAAGTGGCAAGTAGGGGCATAAGGTGGGGATGAATGCTTTGTCCATAGATATCGGGTCCAGCAGCTGTGGCCCGTTAACATTAGTATATTTCCTGACTTTTTCAGGATTAATGTCTCAGAACCATTCAGCCACTCCGGTATCGTAGTTTGCTGCAGATTAGGTGCCCAGCCTCCCAGTTCGGAGATGTTGTGTCCCGCTAGCCACCGCATTGGCCATTGTAGCTGTGTGGCTGCATATTAGTGTTTGTAGTTAGGGACTCCTCAGCCACCTTCCGTAATTGGGGCATAGAGTTTTGCAAAGGCAACTCTGATTCTGGTCTTACCCCAGATCAGAGACGTCAGTGGCGATTTTAAGTCGCGGAACAGTTTAGTTGACAATAGAAAGAGAAGAGCTGTGAAGAAGTATAGCAGCCTGGGAAGTAGTAGCATTTTAGATATGGCTATACGCCCCATGGGGGAGAGTGGTAGATCCGTCCAGAACGTCAAGGAGGACCAAGCGTTAGTAATTACCCTGCCCAAATTGCCATCTATTAGGTCCGTCTGTGAGTGATATATTTGTACTCCTAAATATTTAATAGAGTCATAAGACCAGGTGATTGGGGCGTACGGTAAGTCTGCCCTCTGTTCCAGGGTACCATTGGGAATAAGATAGATTTTTCCCAGTTCACTTTCAAGCCAGAAATGCGACCATAGCGGTCTAGCAGTTCCATGAGGTCGTGCAACACTGAATGTTGACCCTGGAGATATATCAGAGCTTCATCAGCGTAGAGTGAGTTTATGTGCCATTGACCATGCACTTTGATGCCCCAGTTAAGCACCCAGCTACATAGTGCACAGGCCAGGGGTTCCATTGCCAGTGCAAATATAATCGGTGATAGGGGGCACCTCTGCCTCGTTCCTTGTTCAATGTTGAAGGGGTCCGAGATCGTGCTGCCTGTCCTGTTCATGCCTGCGGCACGTAATATAAGAGCTTGATCCATTGTAGGAACTTCGGGCCTATACTTTATGCCTCCAACGTTACTCGCAAATATTCCCATCCCAGGGTATTGAACGCTTTTTCTATGTCTAGGGAAGCGATCCATGTTGGTTCTCCTGCCGTGCATGCCCATTCCAACAGCAGCAAGAGCCGTCTTAGATTGAGGCTGGTGTTCCTGCCGGGAATAAAGCTGTTTTGGTTGTTGTGCACCAGTACTTGTGTTATTTCCAGTAATCTGTTAGCTAACACCCTGCCCAGTATTTTGTAATCAGTATTTAGGAGTGACAGGGGGAGGTACGATCCCATCTGAAGCAGGTCCCTGCCCGGCTTTAAGAGCACCACTAGTGCAGCTTCACAAAGTGAGGGCGGTAAAATTCCCCGATCATAAGCTACCGTATACACCCGGTGTAGGCAAGGGACCTATTGAATGGCGCGTAAAATTCGAGAGGCCATCCATCGGACCCCAGCGTTTTTCCTCTTGCCAATTGCTGAATGGATTCTGCTATCTCGGTTTCCAAAATGGGGGATTCCAGGGCCGCATAGTGAGTCTGTGGGATCCGGGGAAGTGTTATTTGTTCTAAAAGAGCTGCAGTTCCGCCATGACATATGATGGTGGAGTGCTGTATAGGGAGGTGTAATATTTGCAGAAGGCTGTGTTGATCTCGGTCTGTGTGTTAGCAAGATTTCCCTCCTGATTGTAAATGGCTGTACTGGGTGTCTGAGATGAGTCGGTTTCCATCAGCCATGCTAGTGTCCTGACTGCCTTGTTCCCCTCCGCATGCCTTCTGGCTAAGTACTAATTATAATCTGGAGCGCACAACCGATCCAATGTCATTTTGTGCAACAGCCTGGCTTGAGCTAGTGTAGGAGCGATGCATGGATCAGTGGGTGCGAAGCGCTCACATCGCCGTATCTCTATCTTTAGGGCATCCAATTCCCTGGTAAGAGACATTTGGGCCCCATACACTGATTTTATGATGTGTCCACGTAAAACCGCCTTGAATGCATCCCATTCCATCCCAGCACTGGAGGTGGTGCCCTTGTTTTCTTGGAAGTATGTTATAGTAGTTTGTGACAGGGAGGTGCATAAGGGAGCCTCATTGAGTGCCTCTAGGGGCAAACGCCATGTAGGGATTCTGGATTTAGTTTTCCCCCATGTCAGTTGTACTTGTAGGGGGTTGTGATACGATAATGTGCGACCAAGGTATTCCGCACAGGACACCCTGGGGAGAGCCTCGTGTGAACTGTAGATTAGGTCTATTCTTGTGTGCAAGTCATGTAGTCCTGAATAATGGGAGTCCTCCCTGTGGGTAGGATGTATTCCGCTCCATGCATCCTGCAAGTGTAGATTGGTGGCCCATGTCTGTAAGTGTTGCAACAGGGCGATGGACTGAGCACCAGGGAGTGGGGGGCGTGAGCGGTCTATAGCTAGGTCTGGGGTACAGTTGTAGTCCCCACCCAGCAGGCTGGTGCTAATGGGTCATGAAGCAGTGCTGGGACATCGTTTGCAGAAATAGAGATTGGCCAGAATTGGGAGCGTAAAGTGAGATCAGTGAAATCGGTGAGCCATCTAGTACCCCTTCCAATATTGCATAGCGCCCATCCGAGTTAACGTGGGTGTGGAGTACCTCTAGTGGAGTCCCGAGTGCCACCCATATTATGGCCCCTTAGCATAACCAGAGTACTTGGTTCCCACTACAGTGCCCCTCCATCACTTACGCAACGAGGTGAGTGTCTGTGCAGTCATGTGGGTTTCTTGGAAGAGTGCAACAGAGCTTTTGCGTCTCCGTGGATACTGGTAAACCCGGTGTCTTTTAGCATAACCCGCTAGCCCGCGGATATTCCATGTCAATAGTAGTATTGGAGATTTCTGTATACCCATGTACCCTGCCTTAAAGTGAGGTGAGGGCCCAGGTCCCAGTTTTTCCAAAGGCGTGTTCCCAGCCCACACACAGGTGTTTGTGTCCCACCTATTGCGCAGTGCATTATGTGCATCCTGAGTGATGGATACTATTCTGTGACACTGACAGCGCAATATAAACAACAGTAACGAAACCCAACTCCCACTTCCAGGCCCGTATGCCAACGGGCAGAGGGCCATCAGCACTTATCTGCAATACTACTAAGAATACAAATAATAAAGAAAAAAAGAAGATTGGTTAAGAGAGAGAATAATAACACAGTAATTCTATATCAGACACCCAAGGTGATTGGGGAGCGAGTGCAGCATGGGGAACTCAGGGTGCCCGCTTGTATAAATTATTGGTCGAAGCCCTTAATTTTCTTATATAGTAATGTTCGGACGGGGACATCATGACAAATCATGCTAGTACTCACTCAGATTTAAAATCATACAGCAGATCTATATAAGTTCCATCACATTAGGTCGTCGGATGTTTGTGAGGTGACAGTAGGGCCCCCGTTCACCACCACTGCGTGCTGTGAGTCAGTCAATGATGGGGTGGCCTCCTCCAAGTTTTCAGCTCCGATCCCGAGGTCGAAGGGGGTTGGTTTGCCTCTTGTTTTTCAGCATTCTTCACTGCTTGCGCTCTTTCCCTCACTGCTTGGTCTTTGGTGGCCCCCTGCTGACGACGTCTGTTCCACAGTCCACGATGTCCTTGTGTTTGACATCGCTGTTGAGGTTCAGCCGCGGCTCCCCTGTTGGGGGCCAGCCCATTCTGCTCCATCCAGTTCCAGGCGTCCACCGGGGTGGTGCAGAAATTGGTGGTACCATTGTGTTGTATCCTTAGGGTGGCTGGAAATTGTAAGGCATACTTCACGTTGTGTTCTCACAGATGTTTCTTTACCTCAAGAAAGGAGGACCTGTGTCGCTGTACTGCCAGAGTGTAGTCCGGGTAAATGTGCACCATAGCGTTTTTGACTGGCCATGGACCGCATGCTCTTGTGACTTGCAATATATGATTTCTGTCGCGGTAGTTGAACAGTCTTGCCACCACAGGCCCCGCTGAGGTTCCCGGGCGGGGGGGGCCGCCTGGTACTCTTTTGGCCCTCTCCACTGAAAAGAATTTAGATTGTTTACCCTGGAGTACCGTGTCGGCAAACCAAGTTTCTAGATAGCGCTCCATTTTTTGGCCTTCGGTGCGCTCAGGGAGGCCTACTATGCATATATTGTTCCTGTGGGATCTTCCTTCCTGATCTTCAACTCAGTCCTGAAGGTATTCCATTTCTTTTTGCAAAGACTTGAGGCGTTCGTCTGTCGCCTTTACTGTAGGTCTCAATGCTGCCAGCGTTGATTTTGAGTTTTCGACCCTGTCTTTCAGTCGTTTATGATCTTCACGCATGAGGCCAATGTCGATACATAGTGAGTCTATCTTGGGGCCTAGGGTGGATTTAATGTCCAAGATCACAGCTAGCAGTTTGTCAAAGCGGTGTGATTGATCAGGTGGGGCTTCTGACGTTAGTTTCCCGATTTGGGTTGTGTCCTATTGTCAATCCATGTGTTCGGGCGCACCCCCTGTTTGAGTTTGGGTTCTATCCGGTCTGCCCTTGCCCATCTTTAGGGGGAATGGTGCGGGCTAGGCACCTGACGTTGTGCAGCAATTGAGTAGGTCGGCAGGGGGGGAGGCTCAGTTTGTTAAGTGGAGCCCCTCCTGATCACACCCCCTTGTAGTTTTCGATTAGGTCAATAGTCAAATATGGCTGCTCCCGTGAATGTTGTTGTTACTCAGTTCCTTTCGTGCTACTGAGTCACGAGGGTTTGGGCACCTGGTATGCGCCTTGTCATTAGCGCTCCGTGTAGACTGTCTGTCTTCCACTTGTCGCAGTTTTGCGGTCGTGGTCCATTGTCTAGGGCTCTTTATTTATGGTACAGGGTGGTCCCACAACGTTCACAGCCCATTTGTCTTGCTGGGGAAAGGAGAGTGGGAGAGGAGCGATGAAGGTGGGTGTTTCACAGCTGCTCCTTGACTTATTAATGTACTTAAAGTAAAATTCCCTTTGTTACTATTGTGATGAGCTTAAGCTCCCACTCCGTTGTGCAGTCTTGGGCCTCAGGGCCACACAGCATGACTCTGGAACAGACTGCCATGTCAATGGGGCTGAACAGAAACAGTTGGCAGAACAAAGTACAGCTTTAGTACTACCTCTTTTGACTTGGATATGCCAATGTTTTTTTTCTATCCATCCTCAGGCCCTTCCTAGACAGTTAGGCTCCAGTCACATTAGGAGTGAAAAGCAGTTTTACCCCATCAGTTGAAGGAGTTGCCAAGATGCTAAAGACAGGCCTGCCTGGGGGCAGCTGGATGCTGCAACCTTGAAACTGGGGCTCCTAGGTAATTTTACAGTAAGGGAAAGAGGAAGTGCTGTAAAAGGTGGTGGGGACTACTGGAAAATTGTTAGAAGTGGGTGGCAGAACTCCTTCAATCACTGGTTAGCAGGGGTGGTTACTTTATTAAGGCAACGCCCCGCTTCAATTTCTGGACTAAATTGCTACCTCGTACTTTTGACGACTGAAAACAGCCTGGGCGCTTTAAGCATAGGCCCTGGGTTTCCAAGGCTGTTTGTCAATCAGAGAGGGTGCACTGTATACCATTGCACCCCACCCATTTCCTAACTCGTCCCAGGGTGGGGTAGGAACAAGCCTCCATGTTCCCACCCCATTCTGGGAAGAGTTGGGAAAGACTTGAGGTGTGCACAAGGCTGGCTGTCCATGACGTGATTTGCGGCAAACATGCCTCACCGATGAAGCAAGCAGCAGAGGTGATAGAAGGATGGCTGCCATTTTGTTTGTCAGGCAAGTGTGGTCACTAGGAGATATGGAAGGAGGTGGTCTGAAGCAGGTTAATGGAATGGGGTCATCATTCAGGTGCTAAGAACCGGCAGGGAAAAAAAAGAAAAAACGGACCTTGAAATTTGTCCCGACCAGGCACTCATTTCTTATCATTTGCTCACCATTTAAAAACAACCATCTGTCACTCAGTTAAAAAGCAGTACGTGACAAGGAATGCCTGGCTCATTTCTGCCAGTACCATCCTTAACATGCACTTACAGAGGAGAAAGGGAAAATTACATTCAACAATGTCCACCATTCTTTTATTTTTTGGATGACTAGCAGCAAGTGAATAAGCTTCAGCGTTTTATGAAGTGAGAGTGCTCCCAACCTTTAAACCCAAAAGTCTCCAATGCAACGGTGTTGCTCAATCACCTTCTGAACACCAACATGGTTATTTTGGGGGTGCTTCAGCACCCCCGCACTCCTACTTTCAACACCTATTCAACCAGCTTGTCCTCTCAAATTGCTGTGTATTTTTCCTGTTGTCAGTAGGCAATAAAGGGCTTCTGATGCACCACCTTTTTGGTTAATTTTGGCCTTCTCTTTTGGAAGGGACACTTTTACGTTTAGTTTTTTAAAATTAATTTAAAAATGAAAAAAGACTGCCTTCTCTCAGGCACGCCATTGAATACCTTACGGTGCATGCTGTTTCTTCTGGTAGCAGATCATCAGCAGTTTAACATGTTTTCTTTGGTGAACTTTCATCCTAGCTGAGCCTTTCATATGTGCATTAATTCAGCCACCTTGCCTGGGCCCACGTTAAATTTAAGCTGAAATATGTTCAGTATCGCCTGTAGGTGTGACTTGCGTATCTTGTGTGATATCTGTTGCATCATTGCTTATTTAAACAAGTGTGAGGGCACACTCCCCTGATCACCTGCATCTGCATGTTCCTGACATAAATCATCAAAGGGTAGGCACTATAAGTGCATTTTGAGTGCTCTCGTAGAGTGGTATAACGAAAAATGAAGGGGGCCCCAACAGAATGTGAACAGAGGATCCCAACTCTCCCATATCTCACAGATTTAATTGGTCTTGAGGCGGAAGGGTCCTCCCACTGAAGGATTTGGGACCCTCCTAAAGGTTGGGGCCCCCTGCACCACAGGGGCTGCAGGTGCTTGTGCTATTCCCCTGCTCTCCTATAACAAATGCGCTGTGTCTACAACAGAGTGGGGTATACGTTTGATCAGCTTGAAGGCTGTTCATGTGTGTGTGGCATTTCTCAAATAATTTAACGTTATGATGAGTTTCTCTCCAGGGTGTGGTTTCCTTCACAAATCCCAAAGGCACTGACAGCAAAAATAGTGTGTGTTAAACTAGTTTATATCCAGGGTACTGTCCCATTATATTACAATGCTTAAACTGATACCATAGACTTGAGGCTTACAGAGAGCAAAGCAAGACTATAACAACATGTTATGTTAATACTTTTGTTAGTTATTGGTATTTAACATTTTTAAAATGCACAAATTCCCAGTGGTAAGGCTTTACAAGTGCCTTGTCCTGCTTCATTGCTACAGATTTCTGTTTGGCTTTTTAATATAGTTTCCGAGAAATATTCCATATAAAATTAGAGCCTTTTGGGCACAATACTCCGGACAAACTCTTGCCAAAATAGAGACACTTGCTTCTGCACAAAGTGGCAACAGATCTTGTACAATGTTTTATTGATAATGATGTTCATTTTGTTCCTTTCTGTTTTCATTTATTATTTGTCGAGTAGGATACTTTACAAATTTGCAAAGCACAACATTCTAGTTAACATGTTTGTCCAAGCCTTTTGGTACATATGCCACACCTCTTGTAAAAGTCTTTTGGTTCCTCGCCAAACCCCTTTTGGAGTCCTAACACATTTTTTATCCCACATAAAGTCCAGGTCTAGAGGCAAGACCTTCCCAGAACTTTCAAGTTTCCCAGCTCATGGAGTCCCAATTTTCCCCTTTTGTGTTCTCTGAGCTGTAGTCCCAATTTTATTAATTTATTTTTGCAAATCCCAGAAAGCAAAAGGGAAAGCCTAGACTAGGTGAGCTGCTCATACACGGAACTGGGAAACATGAGAGCTTTGCCTTCCTCAAGTCATCCAAATTCAGTCACTGTAAAGTCCATGCATTTGTTCTTTCTAAGTCTGATGTGTCCCATAAATCTGGATTTGTTAGAAGATCCTCATTTTTGATTTCTTGTGACCCAGCCTATAACACATTAACATTTTTGTGGAAGAAGATGTGTGTTTTCATGCTACCAATGTGTTTACTCCCTTGGCTCACTTTACATGTGTCAGACTGGCACAGAGCCTCCATTTGGGCCTTAGTCTGAGTTCTCAGGATGGACACAGTCACCATGGTATCTCAGAAACAGTCTTATTTCTGACCATGCCACTGTATCTATTCATTTGGTCATTTTACACAACAATGCTAATTCTAATAGTTGTAGTTTCAATAATGCATTTCTTCTAGACACATCTTTCACTTCTTCTTTCTCATCTTTCTCTCTTGAATTCTTTATATTGTATCTTACAGACAAACTTGATTTTCACTTAATTTGGGACACTTTCAAAGACTCCTCTTATAATTTTATTACCAGATATGTTTCTAAAATGAAAAAACTTTTTTATCTTACAAAAAATACTGAAATACTTCATCATATCAAACAATTTAAACAATCCTATTACACCTTTAAATCTAAAGATTGCCTCCAAGATCTCATTAATGCCAAACTTCAGTTTAGTAAATTCTCCACTGGTGTTGCATCTTCCTTTCTTCTTAAACCCATGTGCCAAGTATTGTGGCAGCAAATTATCAGCCGATTGTATTAAAATTAAAAGGAATAGGAACAAAATTGAATCAATTGTTGATACCCATTCTGAATTATTACATAAAGATGAGGAAATCTTTTAGCAATTTGTACAATTCTACAAAAAAAACTATACACCCCTGAACATACTCCCTCTGACATTCCTCAACTATCTCTTCTTATCACATCCTTCCTTCAAACAGGAAAAATCACCTGGCTCCTTTTCAGGCGCCTTTATTTGTCTCATTCTAAAGGATAAAAAGATTTACATTGATGCAAACATTACAGTCCCATTTCCCTTGCCAATATTAATTATAAAATGTTTTCTAAAACGTTAGCTCTTAGGCAGCAATCCCTTTTACCTAAATTACTTGGAAAAGAACAATCATTGCTCACAATGAGTCACACAACACATTCAGACCCTTAAGGCGGGCATTTGATTTGACTGTTTAAGCTTCCTCCTTGTCTGGCACGCCATAATCTTGTTCTGTTACAATGTTCTGTACCTACCTTGACTGCTTAACGATCTCCTAGATATGTTTATCTGGATGCACCTCTATGTCTGGTCTGTATACTTATATGTACTCCTATGGAACGACCCTGCATTATATGTAAAGCGCTCTGATACCTTCGGGTCTAGCTAGCGCTATATAAAACCTATAAAATAAAATAATCAGGATTTGTCAAGGGCATTGTATAACTGATAACACAAGCTTATTTGTCGATGTTCTTTCCAAATCTCAATATTCACTTCAACCTTTAGCAGCTAATACTCTGGATGCTGAGAAGGCCTTTGATACCGTAAAGTGGTCTTTTATTTTTCATACTTTAAAATGGTATGGTTTTTGGCCAAAAATAATTTCCCTTATTTCTCTTCTCTATACTTCATCCTATTTCACCTTGTTACAGGTGTACGCCTAGGCTGCCCTCTTTCACCTTTTCTCTTTAATCTGGCACTTCAACCTTTCCTTTCCAGAATTAGACACAATTCAGCTATACATGCTTTTTCATGGAATAACCAACAAATTAAAACAGCAATCTATGCAGATGATATTCTTTTATTTATATCCAAACCTCACATTTCACTCTCCGCCTTTCTTTAGGGTGTCTCTTCATATTCTTTTGTCTCAGATTATAAACTAAATCACGATAAATGTGAAATCTTACCCTTAAACAAATTCACCTTCAGACATCAATTTTCAGCCACTCATTTTTCCTGGAACACATCCAAACTTAAATTTCTTAGGGTTATGGTTCTCCCAATTGCTTGAAACCTCTATTCCTTTGAGTCTGGAGGAATGCAAACTTAAAATAACTACCCTGGTCAATTGCTGGCACCCTTTAAATCTTTCCTGGTGGGGTCGCTTAGACACCATTAAAATGATGATAGTTCCTATTGTCCTCTGCACTATTTCTACAATCCCTCTTTCTATCCCTTTAAAAAAAATGTAAGCAAATCAACTCAATACTCTCATCTTCCCTATGGAAATGGAAGAAATCTCATGAATCTCTAAGAAAATTAAAACATTCTAAATCAGATGGTGGTGTTAATTTCATTGATTTCCAGAAATATCATTCAGACTTTATATTATATTATATTATATTATATTGAAAAATCTGTTCACTGGATCTTAAAGTCCAATGATTACTCTCCTTTATGGATACAATAGGAGAAATCTTTTCTCTCTCCCTTTTATTTCCGTGAATAATTTGTTTTCTCTAAAAACCTCACCATTTAAAACATCTCTGCCTTCTTTTAAAAACTTGGACAATTTATGATCCTATTGATGTTTCCTCTTTCCTTAACTCCCCCAAATGGTAAAATACCGCCGTATTAAACAATAATAGATCCATTAATTGGAAAGCTTGGAGGAAATCGGGACTAATCTGGGTTAGTCAATTAATGACTCTTTTCTTACTTTTTCTCAGGCTCGATCTCTTTTTCATTTTCCATCATCCTTTCAACATAAATTTCATCTTTTGCAATCTATCATATTAGATGCTCTTACCAACTTTAAATCGTTCCCATTGCAACCTTCCGCACCCCCTTTCACTCTGGGCAATTTTTGCAGAATAATCCTAAAGCTTCTGCCATTTATCGTGTCTTATGCCAACGTTCCACTGATAGATCTGAGTCAGATATCGAACTGGCATGAGAAAATGATCTGGGAATGGAATGGACTATTTCCTTTTTGAGACACATTTGGACAAAAACACGTGCTTCCTCCTGTGCCGCATATACTACTCAAACGTCATTCTATATCTACATTAGGCTTCTCTTTTCTCCTGCTTCTTTACACCGTTTTTATGAAGACCACCCTGATAGATGTTGGTCATGTCACTCACAACAGGCAGATTTACGACACATGCTTTTCACTTGTCCACTTGCACATAGTTTCTGAACACAATTCTCGAATCAAATCAACACACTTTAACGCTCTGTACCCTTATCATTCACTGACATCTTCCGAGGTAGTTTATCTACTTATTGGTAACATGTCTCATCTCACATAAAATTCCTTGACCTTCTTTTAGCAGTTGCATATCAACAATTCTCAACAAATTTGAAGAATTTTTCGGAATTGTCCTTCTAAGCTTGTTGGTATGCGTTTTTTTTTATAACCTTAGACGTGACACAGCCTACATTCACCCTATTTCATTTGCTATTAGGCGTTCTATTTTATGCAGTCCCATTACAAATTTTATAGATAGCCATGCTAAATCTGCTCTTCATCATCATCCCATTAGAGATTAAGGGCCATATTATCAAGAACGGCGATAACATTATCGCCGCTTTAGCGGCAGGAAACTGCCGCTAAAGCGACGATAAGGGCTTGATAATATGCTCTATAGAATTCCAATAGAAGCCCAGGTTTGATGTCCTTCACACCAGAACCTGGGCTTCTATTGAATTCTATAGGGCATATTATCAAGCCCCTTATCGCCGCTTTAGCGGCAGTTTCCTGTCGCTAAAGCGGCGATAATGTTATCGCCGTTCTTGATAATATGGCCCTAGGTTTCTAAACCCCTTAATGTTCACTTTTTTGCTTTCATAGGAAATGTATTCATTTTCATGAGCTTATTTTATGTCAACTCTTTATAAGCATTTATGTATTTCATGAATGTTATATTTTTCTTATATAGGATCTTGCATATTTTTATCATGACAATGTCCTTTTCTTCCCCTTTCCCTCCCTCTCCCCACCTTCATTTATAACCATTGCATTCATTTTAATGCATTATCATACCTGTAGCTGTTTAAACCTAATACATTTCTTCTAAACTAAAAGAAAACATGCATAACACACCCCTGAGCGATAATGGTTCCATTATTGGTCAGACTGAAGTTCAAGACATAGAGGGAGAACCAACATCAAAACTATTGTTTGGCAGCCAAAGAGCTGATTTTGCATCAAGAATGTAATGTCTGTCCTTAGAAAATCGGGACTTCCTGGACAGTGTCTTGACCCCAGACGAGATAGCGCAATCGATCCGCTCGTTAAAGTCGGGGAAGGCTCTCGGCCCCAATGGACTCCCCATCGAGCTCTATAAGCTGCGACCCGATAAACTCTCCCCCTACTTAAAATCTATGTTTGAGGAATCACTGGAGACCGGAACGTTGCCCAGGGAACAGAGGATAGCCACCATAGTTACCATCCATAAAGAAGGGAAACCCAGAACAGACTGCAGTTCCTACCGGCCAATTTCCCTCCTAAACGCCGAACCAAAAATCCTCGCCAAGCTCCTGGCCAATCGCTTGGTCAAGGTCATTAGTGCTTTAGTACACCCAGATCAATCCGGCTTTATGCCGCATAGGAAAACGGCCCTGAATCTGCGTCAAGTCCATGGGGTAGCAGCTAGAGCACATACTCTCCGAGAGCCAGCTATGATCGCGTCCCTGGACGCAACCATGGCATTCGACACTATTGAATGGCCTTACCTTTGGGCAGTATTGGCTAAAATGGGTTTCGGCCCTAATTACATAAACTGGGTACGTCTTCTGTATAATGAACCCCTAGCCCAAGTGGTGGTCAACAATAAGTTATCAGCTTCCTTCCATCTGAGTCGGGGAACCCGTCAGGGCTGCCCGCTTTCGCCTCTCCTCTTTGCCCTGGCCCTGGAGCCTTTGGCAGCCTGGATCCGTAGGGATCCCAGGATACGGGGATTAAAATGGTCTCCCGGCTGGGAGGACCGGGTCTCCCTCTACGCAGATGACCTGTTGCTTTATCTGGCCTCTCCTAGGAAATCCCTTATAGTGGTCTTAGATATCCTGGCGGTATTCGGTCGATACTCTGGATTCTCTATCAACTGGAGTAAGTCGCTTTTGTTTCCTCTGTGGGGTGATCCACCCGTACCTCCCAAGCACTGCCCCATACAAATCAACACGGCAGGCTTCAAATATCTGGGGATTTTCATTTCACTAGATCCCGCAATCCGGTATACTCAAAACCTTCTCCCCCCCCTTCGTAAGCTTAAAAGTGATATTGCCAGCTGGAGGTCGCTACCCCTCTCCCTTCTGGGCAGGACCGCCCTATTCAAAATGATGTCCCTGCCTAGATTCCTATACACCCTGCAAAACACCCTGGACCCTGTTCCCGCCAAATATTTCAAGGAAATTGAGGGTCTACAGAGAGACCTGTTGTGGGATGGAAAACCTCGAATCGCCCTGACTAAACTAACACTAAATTGGTATGACGGTGGTATTAGCCTCCCGGATATCAAGAAATACTACTGGGCGGCTCACCTAGCATCCATCAATCACGGCACGTATGGCCGTGTAGACGATCCCGGATATGCCATGGATAAATGGCTCCTCCCAGGCAGCAATTATAACAGGGCGTTATACTCACGGCCCAGACGATACACCTTGACTGGCCCCACCAAACATTCTGTCCAGATTTGGCATGACGTTATCGCCTCATTGGGATGGAAAAACACACTGACATTAGCCACTCCACTTTGGGACTCAGAAAGATTGGGCGACTTATGGAAATCGAAGGGTTTTGACAGATGGGACCTTATCGGTATCTCACAGATTGGGTACCTTTGGGGGGTCGGAGGGGTCAAATCATTTGACATGCTCCGGGCGGACTACGATCTGGCAGACACCGAGTATTTCCGCTACCTGCAGGTCCTGCACTCACTGCAGTCTTCGCTGCCTAAGGGGACTCTCCCTCCAGAGGCCTCTCCGCTGGAGGACAGAATTTTAGACGGCCACCTTCCCGAGAAAACCATCTCCCTGATTTACAAAAAGTTAATCAACAACATGGAGAGTCCCCTTCAATCACTACGTGAGAAATGGACGCAGGATGGGGTGGAGGTGGACGATGAGGACTGGCAGTTGACGGTGTCTTCCCCCAGAGTGGTCGCTATCCTGGCACGTTTGAGGCTGGTACAGCTTAAAATCCTCCACAGAATTTATATAACAGGGCCCCGTTTGGTACACATGGGGTGGTCTGACAATGGGAACTGTAGGCGGCGATGTGGTCACGTGGGGACATTCATACACATAATTTGGGAGTGCGAACATATCATATCCTTCTGGCTCAAGATCCACGACACTATCAATGCAGTACTACAGGTTCACCTCCGCCCAGAGGCAAGACGATGCCTCCTCAATCTGTGGGAACCTACAGATCTCAACACTAATCAGACACGGTGAGCCACGCTGGGGTTCATGCTGGCAAAACGCAACATTGCTCAACTATGGGGGGCCGCACATCCACCCACACTGGCAGCATGGGAGAAGAACCTTGACTGGTGCATGTTTCGGGAGAAAACAGTCTACCTGGCAAGAGGGTGCCCCAAAAAATGGTCCCGGATGTGGAGCCCCTGGAATGCCTCCCGGGGAGAGATCTGTGTGCCACCTAATTGTCACGAACAAAATGACCCCCACACCCTGTAGCATTCCTCTATCATGTAGAAATCCGACGCATTTCCTCCTGTACCGACTGTAATGTACGATTTGGCTAACCCTCTGTAATGTTTATTGGAACCGATGTATGTTTAATAAAAAGAATTATAAAAAAAAAAAGAATGTAATGTCTGTGCGTGAAAACTAACATGGCTCCCCCTGCCCTCCCTCTCTTGAGCCCTCGAGGTGGAATGTCTTCAAAGCAGCAGTTCACCTGGTGCCACACACACACATGGGGAGCCTCTGCCTGCATACTAGAAGAGGCTGTATCCATTAACCTCGGTTGTACCTCCCAAGTGAAGGCTCCTGGGCCTTCATAAAAAAATTATCTAAACAAAAAAAATAAAACCCAGAGACAGGGAGCAGGGCGAGACTTGTGGCAGGGAAAAGGGCAGGAAGCATGAGACAGGGGCAAAAACAGATCATGCGTGGAGGAAAGGGGCATTATAGTAAAGAGAGATAGAAAGAACCAAGAAACACATACAACCCCATGGAGTTCCTCAAAAAAGAAAAACACATTTAAGTATTATGTGCAAGGATAGAACTCATCCAATCAGAACACTGCGAGACCAAAATGCTCCTGGGTGGGACAAAAACAACTGGAAGAAAACCATTGAATTAGGATCAGGAAAGGGAGATTGACAACAAAGCCTTCTAATCACGAGCAGGGAGTTGAGCCAATGTGTTAGGAACCATAGACCTTGCTAACTGAAAGATAAAGTTGTATGCAGCTGAGACATACAAATCAGATTGCATATGCATCCCAGTGCAGTATTGGTTGAACTGTGCTAAGTAACAGTATAAAGATTTTCAACGCTCCACCCTAAACCAAGATATCTAAATAGAAAAACTGTAGATAAAAGGCAATTCTCGGGTCTGAGTACAAATTTTCCACCAGAAGTAGGTGGCCCCCTATGGTATTTCTGCGTCACCTGGTCTCTTAGAAGAGCCAGACCTTATTTCACTTCAGGGGCTTAAGACAGAACAAGTCGGAAACAGTGAGCAAGACTGCCTCTCTCTGTTTCCGAGGTGTTCTATCTATAGTTTATTCACTAACTCTGAGACTTTTGAGTTATATGTATGAACTTTAGACGCCTGCACCAGCAAAAAAAAACAGGCACTTGGCTCTGCGTTGAGAGGGCAAGCTCATCATGATATGGCCTCAGAATTGTGATTTGGTATTAAACTCTGGCATTTTTTTGTCTTGACTAAATCCTGATTATGGGGTTTTTGCATTTTGCATATATTTGTGTTTTTCTGAAGCTTGCCTCATGGAAACCAAGAAACTGAATGTGCGCTGAGCTTAGAAAATGTATGGAAAATACAATGAATTGGAACCACGCATGACTTTTGAAAGAGCACATAGTTTGCAAACAATTTTTATTCAGATGTCCAAGTATATTTTGGCTAACATATTAGATTCCAAAAGAGTATGTATATGTCAAGGTAAAAAAAAAAAAAACAAACATAATCTCATCACCCCCGCCTCCCATTTCATCAATACTTCGTAAAATATGAAAAAAATTCTAATGCAATCATGAACACTTTTATGTTTTGGAAGCTGGGATAAGAGGCATATTTGTCGTATATTTTGTTATGTGGTGCATATGTTGTGAAGTTAGTGATGTTTGGCATTTGCAATGTTCTCAAAATAGGCTATGGTTTTCATCCAATTACTACGTCAGTCGGAAAGGCTTGTTTCTTGTTTCTTTCAATCAAATGATCTTTTCTATAGGAATGCAAGGGCAGCCTGGCCATTGATTTGGAAATACCAGCAGTGCATATGCACACCAGTTTGCAAGGGTAGACTGGCCATGGATTTAGAAATACGAGTGGTGCACATGCACACAAGCCTGCAATGGCAGGCTTGCCACGTATTTGGAAATACTAGTGGTGAAACATAAACACCAGTCTGCAGTGGCAGGCTGGTCACGTATGCAGAGGCACCTTTGGTGCAAAGCGCACCCCAGCCTGCAATGGCAGCCTGGACATGAGTTGAGAAATACTCGTGGGGCAATGCCCATGCCAGTCCACAAGGGCAGGCTGGTCACGAATGAAGAAAATATCATGAGTACCAATGTGCACACCAGCCCGCAATGGCGAGGTACCCATATGTTTGGGCCACCATTGGTGCAACTGCACACATCAGGTTGCAACGGTCGGCTGGACACACGCCTGTAATGGAAGGCTTGACACCGGTTTAACAACATCACATGCCAGTGCACACACACACCGGTCTGCAGGGCCAGACTGGACCTATGTACAGAAACCACAGGTAAACACCCCCTTCCTAATGTGTGTAAGAAGGACATGTGCACTTCCATGTTACCTTGACAGTGGGAAAGTGCCCTAGGCCCTATGGCCATAATAAGGGCATCAACCACATCCTGAAGGGGTCCCCCGTGGGGAGTGCTGACCTCCTAGGTAGGGAAAACCCACATGAAGGTTCATTCCTACCCGGGCAATTTACCCGCAGATGTACCTACCCAGCCCCTCACCTACCCTGGTGTGGGGCTAAGAAATGTCTCTCTCAGGGTTGGCCCCGGAGTGAGCCCGGCCAACCTGAGCATGAGACATTCTTGATAGGCTCTTCTAGGGGGTGGCACACTCAGTGCAATCCCCCCATTAGCCTGTGTCACCCCCACCCTGGGTATGTAGTGTACCCTTACACCGACACTTACAGGTATGACACCTAAACCAACCAAGGAAGCACCCTGTCCTGGCATGTGTAGGAAGGGTGCTCGCACTCCCCCACTGCAGTACATTGGGAAAGTGGGAAAGTGTCCAGAGTCCTCAGGTCAGGAAAAGAGAGTGGGCAAAAACCAGGAGGACAAAAAGCAAAATGTTTTGGGGAAATCCCCCTAAGAAGGGCCATGTCCAATATGGCCCCCTCCTAGCCTAAAGCCAGGGTAGTTTAATTATTCTCTGTTATTAAACTTTTCAACTCAGGGCGATAAAGCCAGGACAATGGCTCACCACTGCGCTGGTAACCCTACAGCTCTAGGCCCCATGATCTCAAATGGATCCCCTTTGCCTCTCTCGGGGCCACACCCAGGGTGTGACCCCTTCCTTCCCTGGGGGTGGTCCTCTGTCCTTGGTGGCTCCAGGAAGGGTGGACCAATGGGCCCAGAGGTTTTGCACCTATCTCCCTCTTCCCCTTTGCTTCCTGCACCTGGCCCCGAGCCCAGAGTCTCCACCCTGTAACTGAACAGGCCAGGGTTGACTTCTTTTTTCCCATGCCCCATTTTTAGGAGGCCCTTCCCCTTGTTTGGCAGAGGTGCCCTTTAGATCCTGAACTGGGTGGATACCAATTCTGGTCAGCCCCCCCCACACCCCTCTGCTACTAGGGGACCCCCCGCAGTGGATTTTCTCCCAGCACAGGCCAGCTTCCCTACCTGGCGCCCCTTTGGGAATACGCCAGGCCCAGGGGCTGGGTGTAGGGCTTCCTGGGTGCTTGCCCACCCGACTCCCCCCTCACTTTGAGAAGGAACATGGGACTTCCTGGGCTTTAGCCCACCCCCCTCCCTCTTCCCTTGGAGAAGGAACGTGGGACCCTTTCCTCATCTAGCTCCAAGAGGAACTGCCTACACTAACTCAAATCTCCCCCACCGATGGTGGGGCGATAACAGGCCTATCCGACTGAGGGCTATTCATCAACATCTTCCCAGAGTAGCGTGCCAAATCTCCCCATTCAGGGTGGGCAGCTTGGGTCCTCCCCCAAATGTATTGATCAAAATAACTTTCTTTACCGGGAAACTCACTATGCCCTACCCTGCTGGTGTAAGGAGGGTTTTCCTCCCCACATTAGGTATGAACTGCAACCTCTGGGACCCTGTGCGCCCTTAATGACCCATCATAGGTTGTCAGCCATTTCCTGATGTCCCTCCCTTTTCTGGAATCTTTGTATTATCTTTTTGGGGATACAACCTCTACTCTCACTGTCAGACACAGCAGGTGCGCTGCCACCATTACTACAATTGGACCTAATTTGTAGTGTTCTAGCATCCAATTCTCCAAGGCTCAGCTCATGGGCTATCTATTTCTCTACCCTGGCTAGCTTCTTCTCAGCCAGGGTTTGCTCGGTTTCCAATCTAGCAATGACCTGCTCTTTCTCTAATTTAGCAAGAGCCAGGGTCTGCTGACTAGCCTGTCTGGCAAGCTCTAATTTCAGCATCCTTTCCTCCCTTTTGTCCTCCAGCTCTTTGGAGGACAGGCCCCTGGAAAACAAACTGCTCCCTGTGGAAACAAAGATCCCCAGTCCCAACAGAGATGGGGCTCCCCCATCCACAGGCAGTCCATTTGGAAACTCCTGTGGCATCTCTGATCCCTCCCCACACTCAGGATCTCCCCCACTGTTCAATGAGTGAGCTAGTTTGTTTTATAGTTTAAATAGTGGCGGGTAAGTACCATATTACTTGTCTACTTCATTTTGTACAGCATGGGTCCAGCTAATGGCTGTAAGTGTTTACGAAACACACTGCCTTTTAATCGCTTGAATTTCAGAGAAATTTACTCCGTATTTACCTTCAAGATCTTTGCGTTCAGGTTCCAAACATCTTCTGGTGGTACCTCGAGTCAGAAAGGCTAGACTGGGAGGAAAGGCCCTTTCACATCTTGGTCCGCGTTACTGGATTGAACTTCCATTACTCCTGAGACAATGTACAGACTATTTGCATTTCAGGAAGCTGTTTAAGACCACCCTTTTCTGTCTTTGATTCTTTTGTCTTTGTCTCTGATTTAATTAAATCCGCATTCCATCCATGCCGCCCGCCCAAAGCGCAGAGATACCCCTTCGGGGGTCGATTCAGGCGCTATACAAATAAATAAATAAATAATAAATTGCTTTTATCCTGTTATTGCTGCTATTACTTATTTTTAAACTGACCACTTCTCGCCTTACCGCGCTTGCTGGTGCGCCGGGGGGAAGTAGGGATCACAGCACGGGGGATCACGTAGAGGCTGGTGCCGGGTTAGCGCTCCAGTTGCTCAAACCCGACGCACAGCTCATGCTATAAACACGCCTGATGGCGCGACCGCGCCGCTGGTGCGCCGAAGGTGCGCCGAAGGCAAGCCCATCTGCGACCGTCCGCGCCTGACCGGGACCAGGGGCCAGAATCCCTGGACTGGGCCCTGCAGAAAGATGCTTCTATTCTAGTCTGGCGCTCAATCAGCTAAACACAAAGCCAGGTCCCAGTTGTATGCACACAATCTCCCTGGAAAAGAACCATAACATATGCCTACACTGTGACTTTAGACTCAACCCTCTGACCCCTCCCACTGCTCCTATAGGACCTAGCTACCAGCTGCTTTTGCTTAACTGTAGGTCCCTACCCAGGCACACGGATGAGATCTTTATGTTATTAACAGATCTTGGACTGGAGGTTTTGTTTCTCACGGAAACTTGGCTTAACCCCAGCTCAGATCCTGATACTGTCCGGGCACTCCCCCCTGGATATTTAATCCAAAGGAAAGACAGAATAGCGGGGGTAGGAGGTGGGATAGCCATAATCTATAGATAGCATTTGATTTGTAGACTATTAGATAGTCCACTTTTAGATTGTGAGAATGTCCACTTCACTATTGAATTTACCCCCTTACTTTCATTCTCGGGTATTCTTATCTACCTCCCCCCGGGGTCGATGGGCCAATTTGACAAATCTCTGACGGAGACGGTTATGACCCAGGCTAGCACCTCGGCTAACTTCACTCTCTTGGGAGACTTCAATCTCCACTTTGATGATCCCTCTGCATCATCAGCATCTGAATTAACATTAGACCTGATGGCATGTCAACTCCATCAGAAGGTCTCCCAAGCAACTCACATTAAAGGACATCTCCTAGATCCAATCTTCTCCAATTTGATGGATCTTACCGTTAAAACCCCTATGCCCATTCCATGGTCTGACCACTCCCTCATTTCGGCAACCTGGGCCCCCTCGATCCACACCCAATGCAAATACTCGCCCGCCGCTGGTCCAAACTTCCGCTGGAAGAGTGGATCCAGGTAATGGAAAATACGGTACCGACATTGGAATCCAACCCCATTCCAGACTATCAGAAGTTTACTCACTGGATTGAGGATTCACTCAATGTAGTCCTCCCTAAAAAACGTATCAAGAAGAAACCAGGCGGCAATCATACCTCATGGTTCACCCCGGAACTGAGGGCTCTAAAACAAGCCTGTAAACGCAGTGAGAGGTTATGGAGGAAAGACTTCTCCGTAACTAAAAAACAGGAGTATAGGAGAGCTGTCTTAATCTATAAGGCCGAAGTAAAAAGAACGCAAGCCTCTTTCTATGCGGAAAAGATCTCAGGAGCAGCCCACTCTGTCAGAGAGACCTTTCTGATCGCAAAAAAACTTCTTAAAGCCCCAGATCCCCCAGAGATAGCGGATCCTTCTGGAGACTGCTGTAATGAATTGGCAAAATTCTTTGCTACAAAGGTACAAAAGATTTTGAAACTGCTCCCAACAAGTGACAACGATACTTCCGAGTCTATGGCTATGGACAATCGTGGAAAGAGACACAATTTTGAGATCTTCACCCACCTGACCCAGGAATTATTCTTAACCACCCTTAGTAAGGTCAAATCGGGCTCACCATTGGACCCGGTACCGCTTAATATTCTAAAGTTGGCAGCCAACACAGTGGCTCCTAGTATGATCAATCTGATCAACTCATCCCTGTCATCAGGGATTGTCCCCCCCGACTGGAAGGTAGCTATGGTAAAGCCCTTGTTGAAAAAACCAAACTTGGATCCGGCAGACATGGGAAACTATCGCCCCATTTCGCTGGTTCCCACCATGGGAAAAATTACAGAGAAAATAGTCAACCAGGCCCTTTCTTCCTTCTTGGAACTCAGTAACTTGCTCCACCCTACCCAAACGGGCTTTCGCCCAGGCCATAGCACCGAGACCGCCTTAGTGGTGGTCGTGGAAGAAGCAAGGAAGATTCTCGACCAAGGAGGCACAGCCGCAATTATACTCCTCGATCTGAGCGCAGCCTTTGACACAGTGAACCACCAGATACTGGCACACCGGCTTGGGAACCTAGGTGTGTCTGGGAAAGTGCTATCTTGGCTTCAATCTTTTCTGGTTGGCAGGTGTTTTCACGTGTTCTCAGGCGACGCTCGATCTAAACCGGTCTCCTTGGAGTGTGGAGTCCCACAGGGCTCGTCTTTGAGCCCAACTCTTTTTAACGTCTATATGCACCCACTGACGGAGATTGTTCTTCCCTTTGGGGTCCAATTAATTACCTATGCCGATGACGCTCAGCTGGTGGTGGCTTTGACTCAGACTAATCATCTGCTCCCGGATCTTTACCACTGCCTGGAGGAAGTCACCAAGTGGATGAGCTTTTCCCATTTAAAGCTCAATGGTGACAAAACTGAGTTTATGCTCCTGGGCAACCAGATAAACTTCAAAGCCAACACTATGTGGCCAGCCTGTATGGGCCCAGTACCCATCCCAAAAACTGAAATAAAAAGCCTGGGTATTTGGCTGGACCAAGAGCTCTCGTTTAAAGTGCAAGCCAGGAAAACCACGGGACTGTGCTTTGGCCTGCTAAGGATGATTCGCAAAATTTTGCCGCTACTCCCTGACCAGGCAAAAAGAATTTTGGTGCAAGCTCTCATCCTGTCAAGAATAGACCAGGGCAATGCTCTTTATCTTGGAACCCCCAAAAATGTTGTATCTAAACTGCAAACGGTGCAGAATTCTGCGGCCAGGCTCTTAACGGGCACCCAGAAACACAGCTCGGCAAAACCCGCACTCCAGATGCTCCACTAGCTGCCAGTGAAGGAAAGAATTGATTTCAAGGCCTTATGCATTGTCCATAAGTCCTTGAGAGGAAATGGTCCTTGTATTATTGAATCATTGATCCGCCCCTACAAAGCCAATAGAAACCTCCGCTCGGACGAGCTACATCTTGCAGTGGTACCAAGGGTCAAGAAGGCCAGAAGTGGAGGCAGGCGTTTTTCGTATAATGCTTCCAAGCTGTGGAATAGTCTCCCACTGCAACTCCGCAGCCAATGTAATCATTCAGCCTTCCGGAAACAGCTCAAGACCTGGCTCTTCCCTTAGAGCTCCGGCCCTCTCTTAGTGATTCGTAGCGCTGGGATGCTTCCGGGTAGCCATGCGCTCTATAAAAGCCATTCCATTCCATTCCACATCTGCTTCTAATGCATCATAGTTGTGTAGAGGTATTGAACACATCATGCATTCAAGAGTAAATATGTATGCAGCTGTGCCTGCCCGGTCTACAGCTATCATCATCAGTGTTGGTACCACAGAGAGGACCTGCTGCCAGCTGAATAAAATTAGTTAATGTCCTGTATTTAGGCCGGGAGCCTGGCGAGGTGAAGCAGAAAGGAGGGCTTATGTCGGGAGTGACCTCTTACTAGCTCTGAATCCCTGTGGTGCCCACAAGAGGTCAATTGCAAGGCAACTCAGTTGACGTCCTCGCCCCAAAACAGCCCCAAATGCTCAGACCCCCAGAAAGTGTCCTGTACAGCTTGCAAATAATTGACAATGTCATCCATATCTGGGACGTTGTCCTCAACAAAAGTAGATCCCTGAAGCTCTCACCTCAGACACTAACCAAGATGGAGAAACCCAAATGGGGTCCATAACCACCAGAGATTGTCAGTGGCCATTGCAGCGAGACTTAGCTGCTTTTGCCATTTTGGGACAGTGTCTAGCCTTGGTGGACATGATTCTCCACTGATTTTTGCTTCGATTTTCCACTGATTTTTGCTACGGACAGCGCTGCACTGACCATCACCTGTCCTGCTGGCCCTGCAGCTAAGGTGGGACACAATTGTCGATACCACCTCAGCCATGACGGGAGGCAGAGCAAAGAAAGACCAAACCATCAAAAGCCTTTGTCAATATTTGACCTCCCATTAAGGCATTATGAACTCACTGCATGACAGACTATTGTGCACTGGATGCCCAAGGAGGGTCTGCAGGCATTACAAAAGACTTATAGCCTTTCAGGACCTCAGGGAGGAAACACTCACTCCTAAAAGTGACCTACATGGCGAACTTCATCAAGTATAAAAACATGTACCAGACTTGGGCAAACCTGGGCGTTTCAGTGGAAAAATTGAGAAAGGTCTCCAGGGCAGATGGATGACTGTGACTGCCCCCAGCAGTGGGTGCTTGCCCTTGAGGACCAACAGATCCTCCTGGAAGAGAAATGTAAGGAGCATGAGAACTGGTCCTGCTGGAATAACATAATGACTCAAGAAATTCTAGATGAGATTCCCACAGCAGATCTCACCAAATATGTCAAAGACCTCTTTGTATCTATCATAGAAATCCCTGAAGAATTCACAGAGCTACTCAACGATGCTCCTCTAAATGTGTCTCTGCTGACATAGTTACAAGTACCCACTTCTAGGGAGACAAGGGAGCTCTCATGGCATGTGTGGCCAGATCTCTTTCAGTGGGGCCTTCTGCAACTGTATCAAGATCTGTCCCCCATAACTCTGCTCTAATTGTGCGAGCGATTAATACCAGTGGTGGAATCCCTTCTGGTTGCTCTTCTAGTCAGAGGGTAATCACAATTACTTGTCTCCCTCATGGAGGCTTCCAAGCTGCTGGATCTGCCCGCAAAAAAAGAACTTTGACTTCAACCCCTACGAAATGATGACCTCTGAGGCAAATGTGGGCAACTGTGACAAACAAAAGGCACCAGTTCAAACCAGACAGCAAAGAAATAGCGGTCAACAAGGAAAGCATCATCTTGCACCTACACCAGGTGACTGGGGAGTCTCCAGAATCTCAGTTGCCTCCTGCAAAATACGAAATGATGCAATCTGAGTCAGAGTGACCAGTTATCAACCTGCACAGAGACTTCTATTGGGACCCCCTCGATCCTTACATTAAGATATTAAAAAGCTGGGGAGGAAGGGGCCAAGGGTGAGTGCAGCCAATTGGACTGACAGGGGTGCTATACACCTCGTGAGAGACTCTCATCAGCCCAGCCAAGACTGAGTTGTGAACGACGGCATTATCTAACTAAGCATTTCTCAGACACCATAGTTTAGTTCTCATTCATGATCCAGTTTATTTTACTTGTTCAGTTTGGGGAGGGCCTTGAAGGACGAGGGTTCAAGGTACCACCAACAATTAGGAGTATTAGGCACTGTAGCCACCAAGGCAAAACACAATGCACATATCCAAGCAGATAACGCACCAGTAACACACCTTCCACTTAGATGACTACCACACTGACATTAAAAATGGTCATGTGCAGTATCTGGAGTCTCAATAATCCCACTAAACACCTAAGCATTCTGAAGCATAAGCACATGAACTCAAAAGAGCGCATGCTGGCATGTCTCTCTAATTGGATGAGTTTTCTCAGGGAGGATTTACACCGTCTTCACTCCCGGACATTACCCACTCATTACTTCATATCTGCCCCATCCAAAATTGGCTGGGGTTTCTATTTTAATTTTAGTTAGAGACAAGTCCAGGTTCTTAGAAAGAGTGGTCAAAGATGATAAGCAAGGTAAATGATTTATAATTGAAGGTGAGTTGGACCACACCTCAATGCCACAGCCACCTTACATGCTCCCAATGTTTCCCGATCCTTTCTAATTCCCACTATTCACACATTAACATAACATAACATAACATGTGTATTTGTAAAGCGCACGTTCACCCAGAGGTCTCTTGGCGCTGAATAACAGATGTTCATTGTTACCCAACTCAATGGTACTCACATTGGCCAATCTAACTGACTACTCCTTGATAATTGGGAGGAACTTGCAATGCAACCCACTTTAGATAAATCGCATTGACGAGTGGGAGGAACTCTCTTCATATGGAGACCCAGTGGAACTCCATGAATCAAGGGAAGCCATAAAGGATTATCTTACACTCAATCACGCTGGGGATCTAAGGCAATGTGGTCTGGGATACTCCTAAGGAATTTATATGAGGGGTATTTATTCAGGAAGTCAATCGACTTAGTTGGACGCATGAGGGGGGGGGGGGCGGTTTTATGGCTCCGAGAGGAGATGATCCAACTGAAACAAAAACACAAACCGTCCCCCTTCAAAAAATTGGTAGACAACTGTCTGCCATTCACGGTAAGATCTGCACTCTTAAATTCGGTAAAGCAAAATACATTTTAGCACAAGCAGGGGGGTGCTTCTGTGAGTGTGGCAACAAGACTGATAGTTTGCTGGCCAGTAAACTACGAGCCAAACAGGCTTGGGGATTTGTTAAACAGATTAAGAATGAGATGGCAGGACCCATATCACTAAGGAGGGGAAGTCCCAAGTCTTCCATGAATAATACAGGGGGCATTATGCGGCAATGGCCCCTAATGGAAAGGCCCAGGTAGACTAAAGTTGGTCTCACTTCCCACATCTCCAGCCTCCTAGAAATCTGCATGAGAAGAACCCATCACTATGGCAGCAATCCTCACAATCATTAAGCACTAGAAATTGGGTAAGTCCCTCGGTCCTTATGTCTTCACAGCTGACTATTACAAACACTTTGCACCACTCATAGCCCCACTACTTATAAAGGTATGCAATGATTTATAAATCACAAAGAAGAGGGGTGGAAGGATAAAGTCCCACTGCGACCTCCCACAACAACTATGAAACCACTACATAGAAGAGGGACTGTGTAAACAATAAATGAATGCTAATAAAAATTATTATTCAGGGAATCACACAAAAATGTTAAAACTGCCCTCACACACAGAAATCTGTGTCATGCTTCATCATAGGGCTTGCTAACGACACCCCCGCGCCGACCAACGCTGGGGGTGGAGCAATAGGGAAGGGGAAGACAATACAACACAAAATAGAATGTGGCAAAAAGACAAGGGGATCAAAAAGTGAAAATAAAAGCATAAACAGTGAATTTAAAACTGGCTACAGGGAGTCCCTAATCTCAATTTAATATCGGGTACCCTGTCCAGAAGTATTTAAACGGTCACAACGGGACCTGTGGATGGTAGTATGGTAAACCTGTGATGAGTCACCATCCCCTCCACTATGCAAAAAATGTCGACATGTTTCAGCCGGAGTGGTCAAATTGCCCGGCTTTCATCAGGACTTCACTATTGTATGACACCAAGGTTCTCACCCTACCCACCATAAGTCCAAGATGGAGGGGAGAACGAATCTGTTGGGTAACTTACTCCAAACACTTTGAAATAGAGTGTCTTGTCTCCACAATGGAACCTGCAAGGAACCAAACAAAAACTAGTAAAAACAAAACTGTGCTGTGTTCAGTGTGCTATACATAGTAACAACTATTCAGTGATATATGACCCCCTATAATAAAATTAAATTAAATGTAATGAAAGCATCCATAATAGGGCACGACAAACGGCCAGCTCAAAGTCGTAACAATCTGTTGACTGAGCCCAGCCAAGTGCTTACATATCTGCTTAAAGCCCTGTAAGATGCGCTAACTTCGCATGTAGAAACTGGTACCAGGATAATACTGGTCCAGTAAAAAACAAATATAAAAAGCTAGGAGAACAAAGAACCATCAGACATTCTGTGAGGCTTACCGAGTTTATATATAATCTAAACTTGAACTGGCGGGGGAGCGAGGACAGCTCCCTATAGTCACACTCTGTTGAAAATACAAGTATAAAAGGAAGAGAAGAAACACTATTAAGCAATACAGAATAACGTTATTTCCAAGTTAAAAACACCCCCTGCAAGGGATCAAGAAAAAAGGCAGTAGAAGGGAGCGGTTAAAGAACCGTGAGAGGGAAGGAAAGAAATTGTGCGGGCCACCTGTATCCCGTCAAGCATTTACCTTAACCCCTCGTGTGGTTAAAACAATGTTAACGAAAAAAATCCTGCCCAAGTGATAAATTACCACGCAGAACTCCACCATATAAACCCCCACCAGACCAGTGCTCGTGTGCACACACAAGTAATCAGCCTAGTAATTAACGGCACCCCAATCCTCGACCACGAGGGTATGAATACAATCCCCACTCATGGGACTAACGCTTCATGATCTAACCCTTACTTCATCAAGGTAAGCTGTGGCCAAACGGATCATCTCTCCCTGCGCCGTGTAGGTTGGAGAAGACGCAGAACCCCCGGTTCTTTTAACATGCGCCGCCACGCCCCTAGTGACATCATCACGGGCGCGTCCTCCGTCATGTGCTCAAGGGAAGGGGACGAATTCTGTAAGGGACTAGAGCGGGGGAGTCGACTGCCATATTGGTAGTGAGGGACGCGAGGCCATCAGTGGTCGCGTCACAACCACATCTCCAGTAATAGCGCATATAGTGTATGCAACCAGAAAGCAGAATGAAAAGCAGCATTTAGCCAAATTCACTCAAGAATCAACAGTATATATATATATATATTTATATAAACGTACATATACATATATATATCGCTATGCGTCTTGTCCAAACATGAGAGGAGAAGAACATATGGCAATTGCTAAGGGGGAACCAGTTATGGGGGGGAGAAAAAAGAAGAAAGAAAAGAAAGGGGGAGGAGGGGAGGGGAGGAACATCGATGGTGGGCCTAGTCAGTGGAGCACAAGGGGGTGGGGGGGGGGATTTTCCATACACAGTAAGTAATACGTGTAGGCTACAGCTATAATGTATCAAGCACCCTAGATAAAATCATCCGGGGAGACATATACTAAAATATGGTAGCAAACACAAATCCTACAGTAGGTGTCCTAGAGGTTATTAAGGCTGTTCCAGGGAATATCATCGTTTAGACCTCCTATGTGGCTATGGGTCCGATAGATCCATTTCTGTTCCCTGATGAAAAGGGCATTCCCTGGGTTCCTAACAGAGGCTCCCATAGTTGGTTTATCCAGGACCGTCCAGAATAGCTCTTCTAGTGAATGATTCTTCTCTTTCTAATGATTAGTGAGACGACTACATGTTCTCTGGCAACAGATGGTTGACCGGTGTTCCATGATCCTTGTTTTAACTTTCCTCGTAGTCATCCCAATATACATCAGGTTGCAGGGACATCTCATCATATAGATGACATAAGTAGAATTACGATTTGTGTGCCTCCGCTGCTCCCAGGGGTAAGTGAGGCCGACATCAATAGATTTAGTGTTAGTCGTGAGATGGCATACTTCGCACGACCCACACCGGGTATGTCCCGTCACCCTTGGTAGGGTCCATGTTGATTCACTGACATCCGTCTGTGCTGGTCTTGTATCCGGGTCTCTTGGTCTGTTGTGGACCAGCATATCTTTAATGTTACGTCCTCTCTTAAAGGAAAAAAGAGGCTTCTCCAATTGTAACCCATTGGAGTTTAAAATTCTCCACTTCTGCTGGATAATCTTCTGGATCTTACTGGAGGCCGTGTTAAAGGTAGTGACGCATATAGTTCTGTTTGTAGGTGTTTGTGCCACATGTTCCAGAAGTGACTCCCGATGGCAATTGCTCGCTCTCTTTTGTGCCCTCCTAATCGTCCGCCAGGGGGATTTCCGTTGTAGTAGTTTTTGTTGCAGTGTGTCAGCTTCTGATTTAAACTCCTCCTTATCAGAACAATTCCGTCGGAGCCGCAAAAATTGGCCCACTGGTAGATTTTCTCTGAGGGATCTTGGATGGTAACTCTCGAAGGATAGGAGACTGTTCCTATCAGTAGGCTTATGGAACATTTTGGTTTGCAGTCCTCCTTCCTTTGGAAAAATAGTGAGGTCCAAAAAAGGAAGCTCCTCCTTGGTCATGGTCGACGTGAAAAGGAGCAAGGGATTCCGGCTATTAAGCCAAACCATAAAATCCTCTATGGATTGTCTGTTGCCCTCCCAGATCAGGAGGACATCATCAATATAGCGTCGCCATAGTTTGATGTTATTGACCCAAGCACTTCCGGCAGCATAGATATATTGGTCCTCAAATGCTGCCATATAAAGACCCGCGAGACTCAGAGCAAAAACACTGCCCATGGATGTCCCATGGGTCTGAAGATAATAGGTGTCTTTGAACTTAAAGTAGTTTTTGGTCAAGGCAATTTCTGCCAGATGTAAAATGAAAGGTCTAGGTGTGCAATAATTCCAATCCAATGAGTATAAAATCTCCTCCACCACTCGTAAGGTCTCCAATTGTGGTCTGTTGGTGTATAAGGATTCCACGTCCAAACCCACCAGGAAGTTTTTTTCCACGTCGGAATTGAGCTCCTCAAGGAGGAGCAGGACATCAGTAGTGTCCTTGAGGTATGCCTGTCTCGATTGGACCACAGGCTTAAAAAAGAACTCACAAAATTGTGAGAGAGGCTCGAGAAGCGAGCCTATACCTGACACAATAGGTCTCCCAGGGGGAGGCCTCACGGGTTTGTGCACCTTAGGTAGGGTGTAAAAATAAGGTATCACAGGACCCGCTTGGCACAGGAAGTTCCCCTCTGACTCCGTGATCCAGTCATTATGGACTGCCTCTTCCACTGTGGACATAATCTCCTTTTTAAAGTCTTCTGTCGGATCCCTTCTCAAAATTCAATAATTTCTCCTATCAGAAAGGAGTCTCAGGCATTCTGTGTCATAGGCGGTCTTAGTCTGCACAACAATTGCTCCCCCCTTGTCCGCCGGCTTTATCACCAGATCCTGGTTGTCTCTCAGTTCCTCAAGGGCTTGTTTTTCTGCTCTTGTTAGGTTCCTAAAGGTGGGACTGTTGTTTTATGTGAGGGCTTCTATTTCATGAATCACTGCCTGTTCAAATGCCTGCACCTCAATGGGAAGTGACCCTGCTGCCGGGGTAAATCTGGACCTAGGGCGAAAGGAAGTGTCCCCTCTTGATGTCAAATCTTCCTCCCTCCCATTTTCCCGGTCACCAAAGAAAACCCTCAATCTTATATTCCGGAAAAAAGCCCCAAGTTCTTGTCGGATTTTGAAGGCATCAGGGGTATTCGTGGGTACAAAACCCAGTCCGTTATTGTGCACTGTCACTTGAGTGTCCGTAAGCTGGGTATCAGTCAGGTTCATCACCAGGGAGATCATTCCCTGCTCGTGCCTGGCATCGGATCCTTCGCCATGCTCCTGGTGACCCTCTGTTCTAGGTCCTCCCATTGGACCCCCATTCCTCCCCTCTGTTTGCCTCTGCCTCTTCCTCGGCCTCTCCCTAAAAAAGGAGGATTCGGCATCTGGGGGAACTGTGACACTGGGCCCATCTGCATCCCTGGAAAGTGTTGTTGGTACATGGGTGGCCAACCAAAATTGTTGACCGGATAGTTAGGGTACAAGGGGTTTGGGTGTGGACGGAGGCCTCCATTGAACCCCCTCCCTCTCCCTCTCCTTCGTGGTCTTCTTACATAATCACTGTCCTCGCTACTCGTGCTAGATCGCTCAGAGGATCTGCCCTCCTTGTACTGACCTTTCCTCTGAGAATCTATTTTATTCTGGATGTATTCATCCATAATGTAGGGATAAACCTTCTCCCTGGAGAACTTTTTCAAATCTTTTTGAAGTTTATCTACCTTTGATCTCAACAGGTAATCCTTATATTCCCCAATTTCTTGGTTCGTCTCCTCCAATTTCTTTTTGAAAGTAGCCAGAAGGATACTCGTTTTGATACCTTGTTCATTAGCCTGGATTTTAATGTAGAGGGCATCAGCCGTCCGTTTAGCTGTATTTATAACAAGGATCAGCCAATCCCTCGTACACTTCCAGGCTATCAAGGACCAGTCTTTCCGGAAGACAGGGTCTTCCAGAAAAATCAAGGGCTCATTAGTCACCAAAAGATCCCTGGGTGCTGCATTACCCCTCAAATATTCTGTTAAAATTGCCCCATGTAAGATAGTCTTAACATGAGTCCTCTTTAATTCTAAAAGGGTGTCCCACCCCTCGCCTTGGGTCAGAACCTGTTTAATGGTTGTATCTCCCAGCAAAGACGGACCTTCGAGGATTTCTGTTAAAACATCATCCCCGAAGGACAGACCCAGTTCTACTGCCATGATCCTACTTAACTAAATTGTGTAGGTATTCACCCTTCTCAGTGCGGCAGGAGCAGTAGCCTAAACAGAATAATACACAAGAAACAACCCCTACGGCTCAACGGCCGTTCCATACATATAAATCTCAAAGAAGAGGGGTGGAAGGATAAAGTCCCACTTCGACCTCCCACAACAACTATGAAACCACTACATAGAAGAGGGACTGTGTAAACAATAAATGAATGCTAATAAAAATTATTATTCAGGGAATCACAGAAAAATGTTAAAACTGCCCTCACACACAGAAATCTGTGTCATGCTTCATCATAGGGCTTGCTAACGACACCCCCGCGCCGACCAACGCTGGGGGTGGAGCAATAGGGAAGGGGAAGACAATACAACACAAAATAGAATGTGGCAAACAGACAAGGGGATCAAAAAGTGAAAATAAAAGCATAAACAGTGAATTTAAAACTGGCTACAGGGAGTCCCTAATCTCAATTTAATATCGGGTACCCTGTCCAGAAGTATTTAAACGGTCACAACGGGACCTGTGGATGGTAGTATGGTAAACCTGTGATGAGTCACCATCCCCTCCACTATGCAAAAATGTCGACATGTTTCAGCCGGAGTGGTCAAATTGCCCGGCTTTCATCAGGACTTCACTATTGTACGACCCCAAGGTTCTCACCCTACCCACCATAAGTCCAAGATGGAGGGGAGAACGAATCTGTTGGGTAACTTACTCCAAACACTTTGAAATAGAGCGTCTTGCTCTCCACAATGGAACCTGCAAGGAACCAAACAAAAACTAGTAAAAACAAAACTGTGCTGTGTTCAGTGTGCTATACATAGTAACAACTATTCAGTGATATATGACCCCCCTATAATAAAATTAAATTAAATGTAATGAAAGCATCCATAATAGGGACGACAAACGGCCAGCTCAAAGTCGTAACAATCTGTTGACTGAGCCCAGCCAAGTGCTTACATATCTGCTTAAAGCCCTGTAAGATGCGCTAAATTCGCATGTAGAAACTGGTACCAGGATAATACTGGTCCAGTAAAAAACAAATATAAAAAGCTAGGAGAACAAAGAACCATCAGACATTCTGTGAGGCTTACCGAGTTTATATATAATCTAAACTTGAACTGGCGGGGGAGCGAGGACAGCTCCCTATAGTCACACTCTGTTGAAAATACAAGTATATAAAAGGAAGAGAAGAAACACTATTAAGCAATACAGAGTGACGTTATTTCCAAGTTAAAAACACCCCCTGCAAGGGATCAAGAAAAAAGGCAGTAGAAGGGAGCGGTTAAAGAACCGTGAGAGGGAAGGAAAGAAAATGTGCGGGCCATCTGTATCCCGTCAAGCATTTACCTTAACCCCTCGTGTGGTTAAAACAATGTTAACGAAAAAAATCCTGCCCAAGTGATAAATTACCACGCAGAACTCCACCATATAAACCCCCACTAGACCAGTGCTCGTGTGCACACACAAGTAATCAGCCTAGTAATTAACGGCACCCCAATCCTCGACCACGAGGGTATGAATACAATCCCCACTCATGGGACTAACGCTTCATGATCTAACCCTTACTTCATCAAGGTAAGCTGTGGCCAAACGGATCGTCTCCCCCTGTGCCGTGTAGGTTGGAGAAGACGCAGAACCCCCGGTTCTTTTAACATGCGCCGCCACGCCCCTAGTGACATCATCACGGGCGCGTCCTCCATCATGTGCTCAAGGGAAGGGGACAAATTCTGTAAGGGACTAGAGCGGGGGAGTCGACTGCCATATTGGTAGTGAGGGACGCGAGGCCATCAGTGGTCGCGTCAAAACCACATCTCCAGTAATAGCGCATATAGTGTATGCAACCAGAAAGCAGAATGAAAAGCAGCATTTAGCCAAATTCACTCAAGAATAAACAGTATATATATATATATTTTTATAAACGTACATATACATATATATATCGCTATGCGTCTTGTCCAAACATGAGAGGAGAAGAACATATGGCAATTGCTAAGGGGGAACCAGTTATGGGGGGGAGAAAAAGAAGAAGAAAGAAAAGAAAGGGGGAGGAGGGGAGGGAGGGACATCGATGGTGGGCCTAGTCAGTGGAGCACAAGGGGGGGAGGGATTTTCCATACACAGTAAGTAATACGTGTAGGCTACAGCTATAATGTATCAAGCACCCTAGATAAAATCATCCGGGGAGACATATACTAAAGTATGGTAGCAAACACAAACTCCTACAGTAGGTGTCCTAGAGGTTATTAAGGCTGTTCCAGGGAATATCATCGTTTAGACCCCCTATGTGGCTATGGGTCCGATAGATCCATTTCTGTTCCCTGATGAAAAGGGCATTCCCTGGGTTCCTAACAGAGGCTCCCATAGTTGGTTTATCCAGGACCGTCCAGAATAGCTCTTCTGGTGAATGATTCTTCTCTTTCTAATGATTAGTGAGACGACTACATGTTCTCTGGCAACGGATGGTTGACCGGTGTTCCATGATCCTTGTTTTAACTTTCCTCGTAGTCATCCCAATATACATCAGGTTACAGGGACATCTCATCATATAGATGACATAAGTAGAATTACAATTTGTGTGCCTCCGCTGCTCCCAGGGGTAAGTGAGGCCGACATCAATAGATTTCGTGTTAGTCGTGAGTTGGCATACTTCGCACGACCCACACCGGGTATGTCCCGTCACCCTTGGTAGGGTCCATGTTGATTCACTGACATCCGTCTGTGCTGGTCTTGTATCCGGGTCTCTTGGTCTGGTGTGGACCAGCATATCTTTAATGTTACGTCCTCTCTTAAAGGAAAAACGAGGCTTCTCCAATTGTAACCCATTGGAGTTTAAAATTCTCCACTTCTGCTGGATAATCTTCTGGATCTTACTGGAGGCCGTGTTAAAGGTAGTGACGCATATAGTTCTGTTTGTAGGTGTTTGTGCCACATGTTCCAGAAGTGACTCCCAATGGCAATTGCTCGCTCTCTTTTGTGCCCTCCTAATCGTCCGCCGGGGGTATTTCCGTTGTAGTAGTTTTTGTTGCAGTGTGTCAGCTTCTGATTTAAACTCCTCCTTATCAGAACAATTCCGTCGGAGCCGCAAAAATTGGCCCACTGGTAGATTTTCTCTGAGGGATTTTGGATGGTAACTCTCGAAGGATAGGAGACTGTTCCTATCAGTAGGCTTATGGAACATTTTGGTTTGCAGTCCTCCTTCCTTTGGAAAAATAGTGAGGTCCAAAAAAGGAAGCTCCGCCTTGGTGATGGTCGACGTGAAAAGGAGCAAGGGATTCCGGCTATTAAGCCAAACCATAAAATCCTCTATGGATTGTCTGTTGCCCTCCCAGATCACGAGGACATCATCAATATAGCGTCGCCATAGTTTGATGTTATTGACCCAAGCACTTCCGGCAGCATAGATATATTGGTCCTCAAATGCTGCCATATAAAGACCCGCGAGACTCGGAGCAAAAACACTGCCCATGGATGTCTCATGGGTCTGAAGATAATAGGTGTCTTTGAACTTAAAGTAGTTTTTGGTCAAGGCAATTTCTGCCAGATGTAAAATGAAAGGTCTAGGTGCAATAATTCCAATCCAATGAGTATAAAATCTCCTCCACCACTCGTAAGGTCTCCAATTGTGGTATGTTGGTGTATAAGGATTCCACGTCCAAACCCACCAGGAATTCTTTTTCCACGTCGAAATTGAGATCCTCAAGGAGGAGCAGGACATCAGTAGTGTCCTTGAGGTATGCCCGTCTCGATTGGACCACAGGCTTAAAAAAGAAGTCACAAAATTGTGAGAGAGGCTCGAGAAGCGAGCCTATACCTGACACAATAGGTCTCCCAGGGGGAGGCCTCACGAGTTTGTGCACCTTAGGTAGGGTGTAAAAATAAGGTATCACAGGATCCGCTTGGCACAGGAAGTTCCCCTCTGACTCCGTGATCCAGTCATTATGGACTGCCTCTTCCACTGTGGACATAATCTCCTTTTTAATGTCTTCTGTCGGATCCCTTCTCAAAATGCAATAATTTCTCCTATCAGAAAGGAGTCTCAGGCATTCTGTGTCATAGGCGGTCTTAGTCTGCACAACAATTGCTCCCCCCTTGTCCGCCGGCTTTATCACCAGATCCTGGTTGTCTCTCAGTTCCTCAAGGGCTTGTTTTTCTGCTCTTGTTAGGTTCCTAAAGGTGGGACTGTTGTTTTCTGTGAGTGCTTCTATTTCATGAATCACTGCCTGTTCAAATGCCTGCACCTCAATGGAAAGTGACCCTGCTGTGTGATTCCCTGAATAATAATTTTTATTAGCATTCATTTATTGTTTACACAGTCCCTCTTCTATGTAGTGGTTTCATAGTTGTTGTGGGAGGTCGAAGTGGGTCTTTATCCTTCCACCCCTCTTCTTTGTGATTTATATGTAAGGAACGGCCGTTGAGCCGTAGGGGTTGTTTCTTGTGTATTATTCTGTTTAGGCTACTGCTCCTGCCGCACTGAGAAGGGTGAATACCTACACAATTTAGTTAAGTAGGATCATGGCAGTAGAACAGGGTCTGTCCTTCGGGGATGATGTTTTAACAGAAATCCTCGAAGGTCCGTCTTTGCTGGGAGATACAACCATTAAACAGGTTCTGACCCAAGGCGAGGGGTGGGACACCCTTTTAGAATTAAAGAGGACTCATGTTAAGACTATCTTACATGGGGCAATTTTAACAGAATATTTGAGGGGTAATGCAGCACCCAGGGGTCTTTTGGTGACTAATGAGCCCTTGATTTTTCTGGAAGACCCTGTCTTCCGGAAAGACTGGTCCTTGATAGCCTGGAAGTGTACGAGGGATTGGCTGATCCTTGTTATAAATACAGCTAAACGGACGGCTGATGCCCTCTACATTAAAATCCAGGCTAATGAACAAGGTATCAAAACGAGTATCCTTCTGGCTACTTTCAAAAAGAAATTGGAGGAGACGAACCAAGAAATTGGGGAATATAAGGATTACCTGTTGCGATCAAAGGTAGATAAACTTCAAAAAGATTTGAAAAAGTTCTCCAGGGAGAAGGTTTATCCCTACATTATGGATGAATACATCCAGAATAAAATAGATTCTCAGAGGAAAGGTCAGTACAAAGAGGGCAGATCCTCTGAGCGATCTAGCACGAGTAGCGAGGACAGTGATTATGTAAGAAGACCACGAAGGAGAGGGAGAGGGAGGGGGTTCAATGGAGGCCTCCGTCCACACCCAAACCCCTTGTACCCTAACTATCCGGTCAACAATTTTGGTTGGCCACCCATGTACCAACAACACTTTCCAGGGATGCAGATGGGCCCAGTGTCACAGTTCTGCCAGATGCCGAATCCTCCTTTTTTAGGGAGAGGCCGAGGAAGAGGCAGAGGCAAACAGAGGGGAGGAATGGGGGTCCAATGGGAGGACCTAGAACAGAGGGTCACCAGGAGCATGGCGAAGGATCCAATGCCAGGCACGAGCAGGGAATGATCTCCTGGTGATGAACCTGACTGATACCCAGCTTACGGACACTCAAGTGACAGTGCTCAATAAAGGCCTGGGTTTTGTACCCACGAATACCCCTGATGCCTTCAAAATCCGACAAGAACTTGGGGCTTTTTTCCGGAATATAAGATTGAGGGTTTTCTTTGGTGACCGGGAAAATGGGAGGGAAGAAGATTTGACATCAAGAGGGGACACTTCCTTTCGCCCTAGGTCCAGATTTACCCCGGCAGCAGGGTCACTTCCCATTGAGGTGCAGGCATTTGAACAGGCAGTGATTCATGAAATAGAAGCACTCACAGAAAACAACAGTCCCACCTTTAGGAACCTAACAAGAGCAGAAAAACAAGCCCTTGAGGAACTGAGAGACAACCAGGATCTGGTGATAAAGCCGGCGGACAAGGGGGGAGCAATTGTTGTGCAGACTAAGACCGTCTATGACACAGAATGCCTGAGACTCCTTTCTGATAGGAGAAATTATTGCATTTTGAGAAGGGATCCGACAGAAGACTTTAAAAAGGAGATTATGTCCACAGTGGAAGAGGCAGTCCATAATGACTGGATCACGGAGTCAGAAGGGAACTTCCTGTGCCAAGCGGATCCTGTGATACCTTATTTTTACACCCTACCTAAGGTGCACAAACCCGTGAGGCCTCCCCCTGGGAGACCTATTGTGTCAGGTATAGGCTCGCTTCTCGAGCCTCTCTCACAATTTTGTGACTTCTTTTTTAAGCCTGTGGTCCAATCGAGACGGGCATACCTCAAGGACACTACTGATGTCCTGCTCCTCCTTGAGGATCTCAATTTCGACGTGGAAAAGAATTCCTGGTGGGTTTGGACGTGGAATCCTTATACACCAACATACCACAATTGGAAACCTTACGAGTGGTGGAAGAGATTTTATCTCATTGGATTGGAATTATTGCACACCTAGACCTTTCATTTTACATCTGGCAGAAATTGCCTTGACCAAAAACTACTTTAAGTTCAAAGACACCTATTATCTTCAGACCCATGGGACATCCATGGGCAGTATTTTTGCTCCGAGTCTCGCGGGTCTTTATATGGCAGCATTTGAGGACCAATATATCTATGCTGCCGGAAGTGCTTGGGTCAATAACATCAAACTATGGCGACGCTATATTGATGATGTCCTCGTAATCTGGGAGGGCAACAGACAATCCATAGAGGATTTTATGGTTTGGCTTAATAGCCGGAATCCCTTGCTCCTTTTCACGTCGACCATCACCAAGGCGGAGCTTCCTTTTTTGGACCTCACTATTTTTCCAAAGGAAGGAGGACTGCAAACCAAAATGTTCCATAAGCCTACTGATAGGAACAGTCTCCTATCCTTCAAGAGTTACCATCCAAAATCCCTCAGAGAAAATCTACCAGTGGGCCAATTTTTGCGGCTCCGACGGAATTGTTCTGATAAGGAGGAGTTTAAATCAGAAGCTGACACACTGCAACAAAAACTACTACAACGGAAAAACCCCCGGCGGACGATTAGGAGGGCACAAAAGAGAGCGAGCAATTGCCATCGGGAGTCACTTCTGGAAAATGTGGCACAAACACCTACAAACAGAACTATATGCGTCACTACCTTTAACACGGCCTCCAGTAAGATCCAGAAGATTATCCAGCAGAAGTGGAGAATTTTAAACTCCAATGGGTTACAATTGGAGAAGCCTCTTTTTTCCTTTAAGAGAGGACGTAACATTAAAGATATGCTGGTCCACACCAGACCAAGAGACCCGGATAAAAAGACTAGCACAGACGGATGTCAGTGAATCAACATGGACCCTACCAAGGGTGACGGGACATACCCGGTGTGGGTCGTGCGAAGTATGCCATCTCACGACTAACACTAAATCTATTGATGTCGGCCTCACTTACCCCTGGGAGCAGCGGAGGCACACAAATTGTAATTCTACTTATGTCATCTATATGATGAGATGTCCCTGTAACCTGATGTATATTGGGATGACTACGAGGAAAGTTAAAACAAGGATCATGGAACACCGGTCAACCATCCGTTGCCAGAGAACATGTAGTCGTCTCACTAATCATTATAAAGAGAAGAATCATTCACCAGAAGAGCTATTCTGGGCTGTCCTGGATAAACCAACTATGGGAGCCTCTGTAAGGAACCCAGGGAATGCCCTTTTCATCAGGGAACAGAAATGGATCTATCGGACCCATAGCCACATAGGGGGTGTAAACGATGATATTCCCTGGAACAGCCTTAATAACCTCTAGGACACCTACTGTAGGATTTGTGTTTGCTACCATACTTTAGTATATGTCTCCCCGGATGATTTTATCTAGGGTGCTTGATACATTATAGCTGTAGCCTACACGTATTACTTACTGTGTATGGAAAATCCCTCCCCCCTTGTGCTCCACTGACTAGGCCCACCATCGATGTCCCTCCCTCCCCTCCTCCCCTTTCTTTTCTTTCTTCTTCTTTTTCTCCCCCCCATAACTGGTTCCCCCGTAGCAATTGCCATATGTTCTTCTCCTCTCATGTTTGGACAAGACGCATAGCGATATATATATGTATATGAACGTTTATATAAATATATATATATATACTGTTGATTCTTGAGTGAATTTGGCTAAATGCTGCTTTTCATTCTGCTTTCTGGTTGCATACACTATATGCGCTATTACTGGAGATGTGGTTGTGACGCGACCACTGATGGCCTCGCGTCCCTCACTACCAATATGGCAGTCGACTCCCCCGCTCTAGTCCCTTACAGAATTCGTCCCCTTCCCTTGAGCACATGACGGAGGACGCGCCCGTGATGATGTCACTAGGGGCGTGGCGGCGCATGTTAAAAGAACCGGGGGTTCTGTGTCTTCTCCAACCTACACGGCGCAGGGAGAGACGATCCGTTTGGCCACAGCTTACCTTGATGAAGTAAGGGTTAGATCATGAAGCGTTAGTCCCATGAGTGGGGATTGTATTCATACACTCGTGGTCGAGGATTGGGGTGCCGTTAATTACTAGGCTGATTACTTGTGTGTGCACACGAGCACTGGTCTAGTGGGGGTTTATATGGTGGAGTTCTGCGTGGTAATTTATCACTTGGGCAGGATTTTTTTCGTTAACATTGTTTTAACCACACGAGGGGTTAAGGTAAATGCTTGACAAGATACAGGTGGCCCGCACATTTTCTTTCCTTCCCTCTCACGGTTCTTTAACCGCTCACTTCTACTGCCTTTTTTCTTGATCCCTTGCAGGGGGTGTTTTTAACTTGGAAATAACGTCACTCTGTATTGCTTAATAGTGTTTCTTCTCTTCCTTTTATACTTGTATTTTCAACAGAGTGTGACTATAGGGAGCTGTCCTCGCTCCCCGCCAGTTCAAGTTTAGATTATATATAAACTCGGTAAGCCTCACAGAATGTCTGATGGTTCTTTGTTCTCCTAGCTTTTTATATTTGTTTTTTACTGGACCAGTATTATCCTGGTACCAGTTTCTACATGCGAATTTAGCGCATCTTACAGGGCTTTAAGCAGATATGTAAGCACTTGGCTGGGCTCAGTCAACAGATTGTTACGACTTTGAGCTGGCCGTTTGTCATGCCCTATTATGGATGCTTTCATTACATTTAATTTAATTTTATTATAGGGGGTCATATATCACTGAATAGTTGTTACTATGTATAGCACACTGAACACAGCACAGTTTTGTTTTTACTAGTTTTTGTTTGGTTCCTTGCAGGTTCCATTGTGGAGAGCAAGACGCTCTATTTCAAAGTGTTTGGAGTAAGTTACCCAACAGATTCGTTCTCCCCTCCATCTTGGACTTATGGTGGGTAGGGTGAGAACCTTGGGGTCATACAATAGTGAAGTCCTGATGAAAGCCGGGCAATTTGACCACTCCGGCTGAAACATGTCGACATTTTTTGCATAGTGGAGGGGATGGTGACTCATCACAGGTTTACCATACTACCATCCACAGGTCCCGTTGTGACCGTTTAAATACTTCTGGACAGGGTACCCGATATTAAATTGAGATTAGGGACTCCCTGTAGCCAGTTTTAAATTCACTGTTTATGCTTTTATTTTCACTTTTTGATCCCCTTGTCTTTTTGCCACATTCTATTTTGTGTTGTATTGTCTTCCCCTTCCCTATTGCTCCACCCCCAGCGTTGGTCGGCGCGGGGGTGTCGTTAGCAAGCCCTATGATGAAGCATGACACAGATTTCTGTGTGTGAGGGCAGTTTTAACATTTTTGTGTGATTCCCTGAATAATAATTTTTATTAGCATTCATTTATTGTTTACACAGTCCCTCTTCTATGTAGTGGTTTCATGCAATGATTTATGCCATCTGTGTTAATTGCCCCTACTTTGGCCAAGGTAACAATCACTAATCCTGAAAACATATAGGACCCCTTACTCTGCCTGTCATATAGGCCAATCTCTTTATTGGGCATTAATATGAAGATCCTGGCACACTGCTTGGAAGTCTCGCTGCCTCTCCTGATCCATGCTGATAAGACTGCCTTCATCACATCCAGATCTACAGCTGACAGCACAAAAGGAAGTGGAGAAAGCTTTCAACAGAGCAGACTGGACTATGATGAAAGCAACCTTAGTAAAAGCATGCGTTGGAGATTGGATTGATGCTCTCCAGGACGCTCCATGAGTCATAGTTTGCATTAAAGACATGAACTCCTCCAAGATCCCAATTAAATTGTCACAAGGCAGGGGTGCCTCCACCCCCAATGCTATTTGTTTTGTATCTTAAGCCCCTGCTTCAGAGGATACTAGAGCACGAAGGGATACAGGGCATTCAATTTCATTAAGACACCTTTAAGGTTTTGGCGCTCGCTGATGACATTCTCCTCACTTTGACTGCCCCGAACCACTCTCTGCAGGGGGTGTTACCCCTTTTAGTTATCTTTCACTTGAAGGCTTGTAGGGGTATCTCAGCAAATCAATGGGGATGATAATCGATAGAGAAAAGAAATTGCTAATATACTGCAGTCAATTACCCCCTTTCAGTGGATACAAACAAGCCTTGCTGGGAACTGTCTAGGAATAACCTAAACATGTATGAATGCGCCAGGAGCAATTTTAAGACACTCCACAGAACAGCCAAAGCACTCACCCTTTCTTTGTGCTCATGCATCCTCTTGTAACTAGTAAGGATTGCCTCCTTCAAGATGTCAATCCTCACGAAGTTGTTATATCTCTTCCAGGTCCTTCCACTTCCACTTTTAAACACCGTAATCTCCCAACTTGAAGAGCTATGTAGTTGCTTTATTTGGAAAGGTAAATGTCCTAGGTTACATTTGCAGATCTACAAACTTCACCCTAAACAGAGGGGCTTGGGAATCTCCAGCATCCTCTGTTATTACGATGCTTCACAAATTGGCTACTCCGTAGAACGGCTGCAAGGAGAGACAGATAAAATCGGGTGGTTCATTGAATAGAATTTGACAGCTAGGTGAAATTCTGTGACTGCCCAAGAGGCAAAGCTGCTGCAGCCTCTATGTTGTGCCCATGGCAAGGTCCACTCTAGCATTTTGTGATTATCTAACACGCTATAAGGGAATTACCTTTTACTCATCCCCTCTAATCTCAATACAAGGGAATACAGACTTTCATCCAGGCCTAGACAGGTCTCATCTACAGATATTGGATCACACAAGGGTGCTAACACTTCAAGGATTTTTATCAGGACAGAGAAGTTTGATCCTTTGAAGATATCAAACATGCATAACACAGGGGGCATGGCTTGCGTCCAACGAAGATAGTAGTGTCAGGATAGTCTCCATGGAACAATGGGAAAACTCTCTGCTGTGGAGACATTTTTCTTCAATACTGCTTGCCGTTTTCTACACTGAAGGCAATGCAGAGAATGGGAGCATCTCTAGACTGATTTTTAGTGCCTTTCCTGGTAGCCTTTTATTGCTTATTTACATAACACACTTCTCTCGGTCACAGCGCTCATCCTCAGAGAGAAAGCCTCCAATGGAATGTTCATTAGGTGCCAGTTCCTGCCTTCACTGTGCTCTTAATGGAGGTTTAAACTCAGTGTTTTTTCAGCATTTCTCAGTATGTTTTCCTCCTCTATGCCTCCTCTCATATCACTTCAGGTTTTTAGGTTCATAAATAGCATTATGCCTGCAATTTAGCTTAATTTGAATGCTGCAATGGAACACTGATGGGGAAAAAGTTCCTGCCTTTAAAATGGTCACTGTGGAGGTTTAAACCTGATGTCTTTCAGTGTTTCTAAGTAAATTTTCCTCCTCAATTCTCCTCTGATATCACTACAGGAACTTCATTCCATAAACAGTACTAAGCCTGCAATTCTTATGTCTACAGCAGTGCGTCTGTAGTGAAATGGTTTCTGCTTTCATTTTGGCTGCAACAGGGGTTTTAACTCGTTGTTTCTCAGCATTTACAAGTATTGACATCTTTATTAAGTCAGTAGGCCATTGTTTAATGCTAACCGTTGTATGAGCAGAATAAGAAGACTTTAACTCAATAGCATTATCTGGCTTTTCTAAGTCACCGGATACTCAATTCTCTCCTTGGTCATCACAATTAGAGATGGAGGACGCAACTTCCTTGACCACTCGAGGTTCTTCCTCAACTACATCCTCAGGTGCCATCATACCTTCGCATGCAGCAGGAAAATCTTTGACTGAAAGGTTAAAATAAATCCTCGTCTCCTACTAAATCTACTTCTTCAGTATCTATGGATTTTATTTTGCAAGATATTAGGGTATTACGCCCTTACAAGGAGGAGACCAATGTACAACTTTAAAGTTTAGATGATAAGTTGTCTAAATTGGAGGTGAGGATGGTGTTAGCTGAACAATCCATTTCTGACCTCACTAGCACAGTTCAACCAGTCCCTCTTCAATCTCAGATCTCCTTGCTTCAAAGAGAGGTTGAAGATTTTGAAAATATGAATAGCCTGAATAACTTACATATATATGGTTTGCCGGAAGGAACAGAGGGCTCTGATCCTCTCTCATTTTTCAAAACCTTTCTTCCTAAACTGCTACATTTTCTGGAATCACCTCCTTTGACCATACAATATGCTCACAGACTTGACCATGTACCTCACACAGCACCCACTTCCAAAAGACCTTGAGGTGTTATACTTTATTTTCTTGAATACACAGAACTGCTTAAAGTTTCGTCAGCTGCTCAATCTAGAAAACAGATTTTATGGATTGGCAATAACTTATACTTTCCCCAGGATTACACAAAAAATACAGCAGACAGACGCCAAGAATTTCTTTCCATGAGACCTGTACTCTGATCCCTTGGAGCCCGTTTTGGTCTGTTTCATCCATGTCTGTTCAAGGTTACCTATAATAACAAAATGTACACCTATGATGACCTGGCCCATCTGAGGGCTTTTCTTTAGGAGCACAACATGGAGTTCATGGACACTAACAAATATACAAAGACTTGAGATGTTTTCTATTGTATTATTGCTATAGCCTGTTATCCATTCATGAGGCATCTTTTGTGCTTATTATACATGTAAAGATACGCTAGTCTTTTCACTTCACTTTAGTACCCATTTATAAATTGCTATATTATACTTACCTCAATCAATCAATCAATCAGTCCATTTGTAAAGCGCGCTACTCACCCGTGAGGGTCTCAAGGCGCTGGGGGGGAGGGGTGCTGCTACTGCTTGAACAGCCAGGTCTTGAGAAGCCTCCTGAAGGTGAGTAGGTCCTGGGTCAGCCGTAGGAGGATGGGGAGGGTGTTCCAGGTTTTGGCGGCGAGGTGGGAGAACGATCTACCGCCGGTGGTCGCTCTTCAGATGCGGGGGGCGAGGGCGAGGTCGGCAGAGCGGAGCTGGCGGTTCGGGGTGTAGAAGGTGAGTCGTCTGTTGAGGTACTATGGTCCGGGGTTGTGGAGTGCTTTGTGTGCATGGGTGAGGAGCTTGAAGGTGATCCTCTTGTTGACGGGGAGCCAGTGCAGGTCTCTCAGGTGGGGTGTGATGTGGTTGTGTCGGGGGATGTCGAGGATGAAGCGTGCAGAGGCGTTCTGTATGCGTTGCAGTCGTTTCAGGAGTTTGGCCGAGGCTCCCGCGTAGAGGGCGTTTCCGTAGTCCAGCATGCTGCTGACGAGGGCCTGGGTGACTGTTCTTTTTGTTTCGGTGGGGTTCCACCTGTAGATCTTGCGGAGCATGCGGAGGCTGTTGAAGCAGGAGGAGGAGACGGCATTGACTTGCTCGGTCATGGAGAGTGTTGAGTCGAGGATGACCCCCAGGTTGCGTGCGTGGTCGGTGGGGCTCGGTGCTGCTCCCAGTGTGGTCGGCCACCAGGAGTCGTCCCAGGCTGAGGGGGTGGAGCCGAGGATGAGGACCTCCGTCTTGTCCGAGTTCAGCTTCAGTCGGCTGTTCTTCATCCACTCGGCGACGGCCTTCATTCCTTCATGGAGGTTGGTTTTGGCAGTGAGGGGGTCCTTGGTGAGGGAGAGGATCAGCTGGGTGTCGTCGGCGTAGGAGATGATGTTGAGGTCGTGCAGTCAGGCGACGTGGGCGAGCGGTGCCATGTAGATGTTGAACAATGTTGGGCTGAGGGATGATCCTTGGGGTACGCCGCAGATGATCTCGGAGGCTTCGGAGCCGAATGGGGGGAGGCGGACGCTCTGGGTTCTGCCGGAGAGGAAGGAAGTGGTCCAGTCCAGGACCTTACATTCTTCTTTGCAGGTTTTTGTTTCCCAACATTACCTTGTGATTTCCCCAGTGCCTTTTCTTCCATCTATTGGACAACAAGTACCCCATGGTCTTGTGAATCACGTTCACAAGTATCTAAAGCTAACCCTGGTTAGTTAGGTATGGGAAGGTTCTTTTGAAGCACTCTAGTTGTTACCCACTAGATTGTGGGGAAGGAAACCATTCCTTTTGTTAGTATTACCCTCACACACTCTAGTAGTGTCATGCTTCATCATCGGGTCACCCCGACTCCTAAAGGTCAGGGTGGGCTCAACCGTATTCCAGGGAGCTCTTGGAGAGATATGGCCAGGGGTGTTAAAGATTAAAAATCCGCAGACAGATCCCAGTATCCCTTTATTCGTGGAACTGTCAGGGATATTAAAATACAAAACTAGGGGGGGTCACTTGGAGTTTACTATGACCCTAGTGCCAACATGTTTCAGTCCTTGAATGGCCAGTAAGGTCCAGCACTTTCTTCAGGGCAGAAAAAGGGGTATCCTCCCTGGTTATTGCGGACCGGGTAATCCTTATCCACTTTTATTTTACAAGGGCAGATAGCTGCTCCTTTGTAAATGTCATCAGATTAATTATCTTGCTTTTATTATGATTCTTGACTCCATCTGGAAATGAGAAAGAAGAAGAGAGAAAGGAGATCATAGCGCAACATTATTGGCATAGTATCAACGCTTCCCATTGGTGATGTCCTCTTATATATACCCATGCTTGTCATACAGGGAGGGTGTGTAGAAGCCATCACTCGTCATACCATCTTGGTATGTGTATCCAGTACTATTTATCAATGCAGCACTTTGCCTTGTGATATATACAGTGATGTGGCGATATATATTGCATACTGCCACTATTCACGAGGGAGGATACCCCTTTTTCTGCCCTGAAGAAAGTCCTGGACCTTACTGGCCATTCAAGGACTGAAACATGTTGGCACTAGGGTCATAGGACCATAAAACTCCAAGTGACCCCCCCTAGTTTTGTATTTTAATATCCCTGACAGTTCCACGAATAAAGGGATACTAGGATCTGTCTGCGGATTTTTAATCTTTAACACCCCCTGGCCATATCTCTCCAAGAGATCCCTGGAATACGGTTGAGCCCACCCTGACCTTTAGGAGTCGGGGTGACCCGATGATGAAGCATGACACTACTAGAGTGTGTGAGGGTAATACTAACAAAAGGAATGCTTTCCTTCCCCACAATCTAGTGGGTAACAACTAGAGTGCTTCAAAAGAACCTTCCCATACCTAACTAACCAGGGTTAGCTTTAGATACTTGTGAACGTGATTCACAAGACCGTGGGGTACTTGTTGTGGAATAGAGTTTAGTACGGGAGGACGTACTCCCACTAGAGATCCCATCTCGGCCCTTACGGCACAGGAGAAGTTGCCCTTCTCTGAGTGCCATAGTGTTCTTCCTTTTCTTCCATCATCAACCTTCTCCCTCTTGTCGTCTCCCTGGACCTCAGATGTCTCATCCTTCTGTATGTTCTCAACACCCCCGTCTTCTTTGGAAATATCTTTATGTATGTTCTCTTCTCACATGTGTCCTTCATTTTATTTTTACTTTCTTTTGTCTTTCTGAGATCTTCAGCTTATTCACTACCTTATTCTCTTTTTGCATACTTCCCTTCCTTTTTCTGAGATATTTCTGCCTTTGCCTTATCCTCTTTTCTTTCCTTTTTTGTCTTTTGTTGCAACTTGGTCCACCTTATATGTTTCTCCTTCATGCTTAAATATCCATTTTCAATATTTTATTGTATTGCATTAAGAATTGTATCATGGAATGTCAAGGGCTTAGGCTCACCAATAAAACATCAGCAGTTTTGACCCATTTATCACATCTCAATCCTGTTATTGCTCTTATCCTAGAAAGGCACCTTACTGAAGCTGAATCCATAAAACTGAAGAAAGGATGGGCAAGTGGGTAATGTTTTCTTTTCACTGGGCAAGTGGGTAATGTTTTCTTTTCACCAGGTAATGGTAAGATAAAAGGTGTTTCCATGTTATGTCATAAACTGCTTAAGGTTTGTGCATTCTCACAGCAAATTGATTCCGAGGAGATATTGTTACTCACATGTTTTTTGATCAATAATGTCCCAGTTTCTATTTTTAATCTAAATAGCCCTACTAGTCCAGAGAGCCCATTTTGGTTTGATATCACTCATAAACTTTTATAATTCCCTGATGAACATTTTATTTTTGCAGGAGATTGTAATCAGATTTTTCACCCTTTTATCGACACAGTTTCATCCTTTGCTCATGCACCCAACAAATCTCAGAAAATGTTTATCCAAGCAATTTCACAACATGCATTGACAGATGCTTGGAGACTTTCCAACTCTACTTTGCATGACTACACTTACTGATCTCCCACACACCACTCACACTCAAGAATCGATTATATATTTATTTCACACTCCCTATCACAAAATTTACATTCTGCCGACATAGGCTCTATTCTTAATTTCTGACCATGTCCCTGTATCTATTCATTTGGAATTTTATCTAACAATGCTAAGTCTAATAGATGGAGTTTCCATAATGCATTACTTTTAGACACATCTTTGTCTTCTGCTTTCTCATCCTTCTCTCATAAATTCTTTTAATTGAATCATACAGACAAACTTCATTATGGATGCATTCAAATCCTTTACCTGTGATTTTATTAATTAATATGTTTCTTAAAAAAATACTGAAATACTTCAACACAATTTGAACACTCCTATTACACCTCTACATCTAAAGATTGCCTCCAAGATCTCATTAACGCCAAATTTCAGTTTAATATATCCTCCACTGAAGTTGTGTCTTTCCTTCTTTTTAAACCCAGTGCCAAGTATTAAGGCAGCCAAAACAAGTCCAGCAAATTATAGCTGATTATCTTAAAATGAAAAAGAATAGGAACAACATTGAATCTATTGCTGATACCCATTCTAAATTATTACATAAAGATGAGGAAATCTTAGAACAATTTGTACAGTTCTACAAAAAACTACACACCCCTGAACATACTCCCTCTGACATTACTAATTATCTTTCTAACTCACAAAATGATTTTGGAAAAACGATAGATTTATGGTTCAAGAAAAGGATACTACTTTGCGTGAACTCCATACTGCTCTATCTTTCCTTAAATCAGAATATGCTCCAGGACCTGCTTGTTTCTCTGCTGATTTTTTCATAGAGTTCTCCAAATAACTCCTTCCTCAACTATCTCTTCTTATCACATCCTTCCTCCAAACAGGTAAATCATCTGCCTCCTTTCAGATGTCCGTATTTGCCTCATTCCAAAGGAAGGCAAAGATTTTCATCAATGCAAAAATTACAGCCCATTTCCTTTGTCAATATCAATTATAAAATGTTTTCCAAAACTTTAACTTTTCGTCTGGAATCCCTTTTACCTAAATTACTTGGAATTGAACAACCTAGATTTGTCAAGGGACATTGTATAACTGATAATACATGCTTAGTTTTTAACGTTCTTTCTGAATCTCAATACTCACTTCATCCTTTAGCACTATTACTCTGGACGCTGAGAAGATCTTTGATAGTGTAAACTGGTCTTTTAATTTTCATACTTTAAAATGGCTTGGCTTCGGGCCAAAAATTATTTCCCTTCTCCATACCTCCCCCCAAGTCGCCATTTTTGCTAATGGACATACCTCCTCCTATTTCACTTTGGGCAGAGGTGTATGCCAAGGCTGCCCTCTTTCGCCTTTTCGCTTTGATCTGGCACCTGAACCATTCCTTTCCAGAGTTAGGCACAATTCGGTCATGGATGGTTTTTCGTGGAATAACCAACAAATTTAAACAGCAGTCTATGCCAATTATATTCTTTTATTTATATCCCAACCTCACATTTGACTTTCTGACTTTCTTCAGTATGTCTCTTCATATTCTCTTGTCTCAGACTATAAACTAAATCATGATAGATGCGAAATCTTACCCTTAAACAAATTCACCTTCAGACATCATTTTTCAGCCACTAATTTGTCCTGGAACACGTCCAAACTGCAATTCTCAGTGTTATGGTTCTCCCAATCGCTTAAAATCTCTATCTCTCTAAGTCTGGAGGAATGCAGACTTAAAATAACTGCCCTGGTCAATCGCTGGCACGCTTTGAATCTTTCCTATTAGGGTCACTTAGACACCATTAAAATGATGATAGTTCCTGTTGCTCGCTACACTATTTCTAACATACCTCTTTCTATTCCTTTAACAATTTTTAAGCAAATCAATTCCATATTCTTTTCTTTCTTATGGAATGGGAAGAAATCTCATGTAGCTCTAACAAAATACAAACATCCAAAATCAGATGGTGGTGGTGGTGTTAATTTCCCTGATTTCCAGAAATATCATTCAGACCACATATTGAAACAATCTGTTCAGTGGATCTTAGATTTCACTGATTACTCACCTTTACAGGTACAACTGGAGAAAACTTTTCTCTCTGCTTTTTATTTCTATGAATAATTGGCTTTCACTAAAAAAAAAATCAGAACATATACTCACCCATTTTTAAACATCTTTGCTTTCGATTAAAACCTTTGATGCTTTATGATCCTATTGATGTTTCCTATTTCCTTAACTCTCCCAAATGGTATAATACCTCCATATTGCACAATAATAGATCCATTTATTGGAAAGCTTGGAGGATATTGGGACTGGCCTGGGTCAGTCAACTTTTTATTATTTACTTTTTTCTTACTTTTTCTCTTATGGTCAATCTCTTTTTCATTTTCCTTCATCCTTTCAACATAAATTTCATCTTTTGCAATCCATTATATTAGATGCTCTTACCAAGTTTAAATCTTTCCTGTTGCAACCTTCCATACCCCCTTCCACTGTGAATTTTTACATAATAATCCTAAAGCTTCTGCCATATATTGTGTCGTATGCCACCCTTTCACCGATAGATCTAAGTCAGATATCGAACTGGTGTGTGAGAAAGATCTGGGAATGGAATGGACTGTTTCCATTTGGAGACACATTTGGACAAAAACGAGTTCCTCTTCTCGTGCCGCTAATACTACTCAGACATTATTCTATATCTACAATAGCCTTCTCTTTCTCCTTTTTCTCAACACTGCATTTATCCAGACACCCTGATAGATATTGAACATGCCACTCACAACAGGCAGATTAACATGATTTTCACTTGTCCACTTGTACATACTTTCTGAACACAAATCTGGAATCAAATCAATGCACTTTTAAAACCTCTGTACCCTTATCATTCACTGAAATCTTCTTGGGTAGTTTTTCTACTGATTGGAAACATGTCTCATCTCACATAAAAATCATTTACCTTCTATTAGCAGATGCATATAAACAATTCACAAATAATTGGAAGGATTTTTCTAAATTATCCATCCAAGCTTGGTGGTATGCGGTTTGTTATAACCACAGACTCTACACAGCCTACATTCACCCTATTTCACTTGCTATTAGGCGTCCTACTTTATGGAGCCTCATTACAAATTTTATAGATAGCCATGGTAAATCTTCTCTTCATTGTAATCCCATTAGAGACTAGCTTTCTAAATCCCTTTAATGTTCACTTTTCTGCTTTCCTAGCTAATGTATTAATTTTTGTGACCTTATATTGTGTCAACTATTTATAAGCCCGTATTTCATGGATGTTATATTTTTCTGATATTGGATCTTGTATATTTTTATCATGACAATGTCCTTTTCTTCCCTTTTCCCTCCCTCCCCCTTTCATTTATAACCATTGTATTCATTTTAATGCAGTATTATACCTGTAGCTGTTTATATCTAATAAATTAATTCTAACCTAAATGAAAACATGCATAACACATCCCTGAGCGGTAATGGTTCCATTATTGGTCAGAATGAAGCCCATGACATAGAGAGAGAACCAACGTCAAAACTACCGTTTGGCAACCACTGAGCTGATTTTGCATCAAGAATGTAGTGTCTGTGCGTGAAAACCAACATGGCTACCGCTGCCCTCTGCCTCTCTCTCTTGAGCCCTTGAGGTGCAATGTCTTCAAAGCAGCGGTTCACCTGGTGCCACACACACACAGGGAACCTCTGCCTGTATACTAGAAGAGGCTGTGTCCGTTAACCTAGGTTGTACCTCCCAAGAAGTGATGTCTCCTGGACCTTCATAAAAAATTATCTAAACAAAAATTATTAAAAGACAGGGACAGAGACGGGGAGCAGACCGAGATGCGTGACAGGGGAAAAGGCAGGGAGCATGAGGCAGGGGAAAAAATAAATCAAGCATGGAGGAAGGGGGCATTATAGTAAGGAGAAACAGAGAGAACCGAGAAACCCATGCACCCCCATGGAGTTCCTCAAAAAACAAAAACACATTTGAGTATTAAGTATAAGGATAGAACTCATTCAATTAGAGCACTGTGAGACCGAAATGATCTTGGGTGGGACAAAAACAAGAACTGCAGGATAGCAATTGAATCAGGAGCAGGAAAGGCAGATCGACAACAAAGCTTACCAAACATGAGCAGGGAGTTGAGCCAATGTGTTGGGAACCATAGACCTTGCTAACTGAAAGATAAAGCTGAGGCATAAAAAATGAATTGCATATGCATGCAGTATTGGTTAACTGTGCTCAGTAAAAGTACAGAGATTGTCAGAGATCCACGCTAAATCAAAATATCTAAATAGAAAAACTGTAACTAAAAGGCAATTTTCTGGTATTAGTACAAATTTGGCACCAGAGGTAGGTGGTCCCCTATGGTATTTCTGCTTCACCTCACCTCTTAGACAAGCCAGCCCGTAATTCACTTCGGGGGCCTCAGACAGAACAAGTTGGAAACAGTGAGCAGAGACTGCCTTTCTCCGTTTACGAGGTGTTCTGTCTATAGTTTTTCATTAACTCTAAGAATTTTGAGTTATATGTATGAGCCACGGCCGGCTTTAGCGCTGGTGTCGCACAGTGCTACAATCACTTTTGGCACCCCCACTTCCCATGACTGCCTCCTCGGATTCTCTCACTACCACCTGCAAAAATGCCCCTCATCTCTCATATGAAAAGATATTGCTAAACACAGCGCCCCCCTAAGCTCAGAGCACCCCCCTCCACAGGTCAGCGCCCAGTGCGGCTGCACCAGTCGCACATCCCTAAAGCCGGCCCTGGTATGAGCTTTAGATGCCCGCACACGCAAAAAACACAGGTGCTTGGCTCTGCATTGAGCCGGCAGCTCATCATCAAATGGCCTCAGAATTGTGATTTGGTATTAGACTCTGGCATTGTTTTAGTCGACAAAATCCTGATTATGGGATTTTTGTATTTTGCATATTTTTGTGCTTTTCTGAAGCTTGTCTTATGGAAACTGAAAAACTGAATGTGGGCTGAGCTTAGAAATTGTATGGAAAATACAAAGAATAGGACTCAAGCATAACTTTTGAAAGAGCACATAGTTTCAAACAATTTTCATTCAGACAACCCAGTATATTTCGCTTAACATATTAGATTCCGAAAAAGTAAGTATATGATGATGGAAAAAAAAACATAGTTTCACCACCCCCATCTCCTATTTGATCAATATTTCGTAAAATATGAAAAAATTCTAATGCAATCATGATCACTTTTATCTTTTGGAAGCTGGGACAAGCGGCATATTTTTTGTATATTTTGTCAAATGCTGAAGTTAGTGATGTTTGGCATTTGCAATGTTCTCAAAACAAGCTGGGGTTTTCATCCAATTACTATGACAGTCTGAAAGGCTTGCTTCTTGTTTCTTTTATTCAAATGATCTTTTCTAAAGTAATGGTTGTCAAAACATGGTCTTCACATCAATTTACATTTTTTGATTTTCCTCACATGCTTAAAATATGTTATAATTCCTCAAGGAGATTCTTAATGCACTGTGATTAAGCACTTTCATTATAAAAGTGGCATATGTTTTGCTCGAGGCTGTATATAAATCAGACTGAAATCTCTATGGTTCTCTATGTTTTGACTCAAGGGATTCAACTCACAAAGCCACCTCTTATGGGCAACATTGATTTGCATGTGTGTAAATGGTGAAATGAATGCTGTGTCTTCAAGCTGCAGTGGTTTCTGTTCTATCTTCCAGGGACAATTTGTGTTGAGTGCATTCTTACCACATCATTGCTCTTCAAACTTGTATATTTGCATGATAGGAATGTAAGTTGCTGGGTTTGACCCTCCCCATCTATTTGCATTCCTTATTAATTTATAAAATCACCTCTCCTTGTTTAGGTCTCGCCTAGCGTTGCAGCACGAATGTGCTGCCATCGCTTTGCGAGGCATGCAGTATACACTATAGGTGAGGGAAGCCCCGCCCACTCCCCCGCCCACTTTTTCATTGGCTTGTGGCTTTGTCCTTTCTAAATGCTGCCTTCCGATTGGTTTACAGGCTGCTAGTCCCTCCTTATGACGGCCATGTCTCCTTTCACGGCTATTGGCCCCTTTACTGTGTGTTTTCTGAGCACTACTTTGGCCCGTGTCACCCCTCCCGCTGTCTGTGCCTTCTCTCCCGCCCCCCCCCCCACTCTGATTCACGGAACACAGCACTGTGTCACAATGAGCTGGAAACGAGAGCAGAGATCGTGTTTACACTGAGGCGCCCACCCGCCTCCCTCGTTCATGCCGTAGCCAGGAGTGCCCGCCTTACGTCACCAAACTGCCTCCCGCACGTGACTACAACTAACCCCGCACCCACCCCTATCTGGTCTGTGGCGACAACAAAGAGCGAAAAATACTGCCACCCTGGTGTGCGGCTAACTAAGCTCTACGGCCATGTGCTACGCTCCTTCACAGGCAGCTTTACACGCACAGGGCTGATGAGCACACTGCACGCGTCCTTAACCAGACCCGTTCATTCTCGCAGCCTCACTTAAACGAGCTCCTCGAGTTCCCGTGTTCTCTTCTGCCCTTCGCATAAGTCCAGAAGCAGCCATATGTCTATTTCTTTATCAACGGAGCGAATTTTATATACCGCACATAAATACATGATTCTTTTCTGAGGTTTTGCGCATCTGGACATGGTCTTGTTTTCTTCGGAGTGGACTTACGGCATTCAGTTTTCATTTTCAGTGGGGAGAGCTGATGCCGAGACCCTGCCCACACTCCGTTATCACGGAACGGGAAGGTAGTAGGGACTAGATGCAGGTTTCCACTCTCACCGCTCCTTCAGCCTCCCTTGTGCGCTCCTCCCCTCCCCCAGACTCATCTCGCTCCAGAGCCAAAACACCGGCCAGGAAAGCAGACCACCACTTCCTGGTGAAGTCCAGGCTCCAGCATTCAGGGTCCCCTCCCACCGAAGCTAGTTCTCCCTCCAAAGTTTCAATAGCTTTCGGCTTCTCCAGAGCGCCCTTCCTGCAGCTCCAACAAAGGCAGGCATAGTATAAGCAGCTGCCTCAAAGTTACAACAATGCACTGCAAAAAAGGGCGCACATAGAGCCAGGACCACATTTACTGCAGCCTGGCCGGAGGAACCGTGTGCTGCACACAAACACGCTGTGCAAGGCGCCTCGCCAGCCGCTTCAGTAGCATTACCAGCAGGAGTGGAGCGCGAGTCAGAGCTCAGGGTCAGTGTGTTGTATTCCATTGTTATCGTCGACTTGTTCAGCACTCTTCTGAAGGCAGCTTCTATGTCACGGGTATACGCAGCTGATAGAGGGCCGGCTTTATGTGGCAAGTAATATCTGTATGTTTAAAGTATTCTGTGCTGTTAGTCCGTTTCACAAGCAACACTTATCCCCCGTATGGTTTTACCAAAACGCCGTCTGCGATTCCTCACAACCGCCACTCCCTATCGCTCTCTCCCCGTTCCACAGTTTTCTTTTTCTGTACCACTCAAAGTAGCAAGCAAAGTCTTTTTATTTAAAACTGCCAGTGTCATGTTGTAGTGCTTGCGCCTGCCAATTAGAAAGTAATCCACTTTTCTTTTCCTGCTCCATTCTGTGTCTCTGTCCCTTCTCTCAGCACACATCGCAACCCCACTGCTCCTTCTCTATGTATAGTCTCCTCGAGCTCCATCTCATCTCCGTTCATCCTCCATCTCCACCCACCCATCCATCCGTGCCCTCGTAGTCCCCAATCTCATTCTCTTTCCATCTCTCTCTCCTTTCCCACCCATACCATCGCCAAATTTACCCACTCTCCAAACACCCTCTCCCTTCCACCTCTCCTCTTCAACCTCTCCCCATCACCCCACAGTTTATACCCCACCTTTCTTTATCCCTGTCTGCTTGATTCTGCTACCTTTACTCGCCAAATCAACAATTCTGCCTTTCCATCTCTTCCTACTCATTTTCTGTGAATTTCAGTTTCCACATCTCTTGTCCCTGCCTCATTCGTTTCGCTATAATTCCTCTCCCACTTTCTTATTACCTTTTCCCCCGTCTCACGCCCCTTATAATTCCACTTGTGTTTGAGGCCGCGCGCCTCCGTGGAATCTTTCATGTTTAATTACAACACCATGCTGAGCTTGTCAAATAATTCCTCGCTGCGCCGGGAAGAGCCGCTTATCACGACCCTCACCCAGCCCCCTCCCTCCATGTTCATCAGCAGCACTGAATGCCCGACTGGTTGCAGACACCCTTTTCCCTACCCCAGAGCTGGCAGCAACAAGCGAACCAGGACAGCATCATTCCGTGACTCCAGGGGAAAACTCCCCCACTGAGACATCTCCCAACTGACAGAAGCGGCAAGTTCCATGACACATTTCCCATCCAGGCTGGCTTAATCACTGCATTATGAGTTTCTAGGTGACCCACTGAGCCAAGGTCTTATTACCAAAGTTCTGCTCTGCACTCTCCAATGCTTCTAAAGCTAAACAGTGCTGACAGTTCTGTTAAAAACAATCTTGCGACTCCAGTGATATTAATTGCATTTCCTTCTGTTTCTTTGAAAGAATGTCTGGCGCACTCTTCAACAATTAAAGCCACTCCACACAAAACAACATAAGCCTGAATCTGTATAATGGCTTACAACTTCAAAAGGCCAGTTTCTCTGCATTGATCCAAAATTACAAATGTTTTTCTTGTATTCATCTTGCTTATAGGGTTTGAGGGTAAAAAACAGCTCTGTTTACCTTATTAGCTCGATCTGTGACCACTGCATAAAACAGCACCAGTAATTTTGCAGTTTGTTAGGTGCACATTTATCTTAATCAAGGGCCAAAGATGAGAATGGGAATGTTTCCTCCCATCCGGAGCTGATCTCCGTTTTACTTTTTCACAAAAAAAATAACTTTTTTCTTAAATATTAATTGAAGTTGTAAATTACACAGCATCACCCAGTGTCTAGTAATTGTATAGCTATTCAATCCCTGGTGGCAAAACATCCAGGATATTGTGCTGCATAGCTAAACACTTATAAGGCCCCAAAGGCGAGACCGATTGCATTTCAAATGCTTGTTTTATGTGGCATTGAGTAGAATGAGAACTTGGGGGCCTATTCACATACTACTTTTGTATTATATTTAGTAGCACTACAACGGTACAACGGAAGTACCACAAAATGCTACTCACAAAACCATCAGTGTTAATTTCTACCTCTTCTATCTTTTCTATGAGGAGATCCTCACATATGTAAATGTCCTACTTGGGGGCCGATTACGATGCCGTAGGAAATGGCTCTAACCCTCAGTCGGAGCCGTTCCTACAGCATCGTAATCTCCTGTTTGGATTAATTTCCGACCGACCCATTTTGATGGAGTCGGCAGGAAATTAATCCAAACAGGATTTCCGAATGGCTTACGACGGGCTCAGAGAGCCGGTCTGCCATTCAGAAAGGAGTCTGTAATCCCAAGGGCGGCTCTTTCTGCCGGAGGGATTACGATGAAATTTGTACTTGTAAAGCGCACTTATACCCCCAAAGGGGTGTCCTGGCGCTGTACGCATACCGCTGTGGAACCCTTCCTGGCTTTTCCCTGTGAAATGTCCACTCCTGGGCACCCCCAAGGTGAAGCCAGGCATCCCAGCGACGTTGGGGCCGTTGTGGAGATTAAGCAAGCTATTGCCCAGAGTTGCAGAGTGGGACCCATGATTAGAATAGGCACCGAGGCGAGAATTATCAGGTCCGAGGAAATTGAGCCCAAGACCCGCCAAGGCGGGAATTGAACCTGGTCCCGGGCCAGATCTCTGCATCAGGGTCTGCCGCTCTAACCATTGAGCCACACTTCTCCACATGGCAGATTCCTACAGCCTTTCTGTGCCGGCCTTTCCGACACAGAAAGGCTGTGGGAATCCGAATTTGGGGCCCCCAGCAGGGCCCTTATGGGTGCAAGGCCTCCAGGTGGCTGCCTAGGGGGCACCTATGGTGTCCCCCTGTTGATCCCTGCACCAAGTGGCAGGCACCTTGAGGTGCCTGCCATGGGGTGCAGGGATGAACTGCACCTCAGCTCTTTACAATGAGAGCATGCATTCCAGTCGGAATGCATGCTCCCATTATAAAGAATAGGATTGCGACCGCACAGTGTTCGGTCGCATCCTAATTGCTGGTTTGGGACCACCGACAGGAGGTCGGTCGTCCCAGTTCCAGATCGATGTTGGACGGACTCAGGTCTGTCCAACATCGAAATCAGACCCTTAGTAGTAAATGTTGGAGGGACCAAGGAGAGTGGCAGGAAAAAAGCGGCACACTTACCACTAAATGGAGGGGGTTTAGGGATGAGTAAGGAGGGGTTTAGGGAGTGACATGCACCCACCCACAAAAGAATAAGGCCCCTGCTATTCACAACCGGCAGTTCTAAAGTTTCTACAGACAGAAAGGGGGCCAAAATAGTATTAAATTACTCCAGCTCAGAGCTGCAGTAAGTCCATCACCACACATGGCCAAGCACTGGTACTGCAACACCCAAACATAGAAAATAATGGAGGAAGGGATTTTAAATATAACCCATTGAAAATTATGTAAAATTAAATTAAAATATTTAAAATAGTTAAAAATATAAATATATGCTAATGTAAAATAATCTCAAAATAAAACATGTCTTAATTAATTGTAAAATACTGAATAACCTTATTTGAATATATAAATAACCGCGACAATATATTTTAGTAAAATGTAATTAAAATACTTTTAATTCTATACACAACTTTTAATAGTTTTTAATACATTAAAGAAATATTCTCTTTAGATTAGAATGTATTTTTTAAGTTAAATTTCAGAAAAATAATTTGTATTCAATTTAATGCATTTTAAATTAATTAAAGATTGAATTAAAACTTAAGTTAATAGTGCTGTAGCATTTTTTATTTTGTTCTACATTTAATATAAGCATATAAAACTAATTTACATTAATATTTACCTTTAAATATTTTCCCTATTTTTTGGGAAGTTGAATAACCTTTTTTAACTTTTCCCTACATTGTACCACTAGGAGACTCCACAGTCAAGATAGAGATCTCCCTATGGTAAAGTAGGGAAAATTAAAAATGCTTATTGAACTTCATGATAAATTAGTAAAAACTTTGCACTTGTGTTGGAACTGGCACTTTCTAGTGTCTGAGGCAATCCCCAAGCCAGACAGAACCTACCACTCGCGTCAGGGGTGGGTGATTACACACACTGTATAACCTGAGCTCACTGTTGGGTAGCTTGGCACTGAGCAGTCAGGCTTACCACAGAGGCAATGTGTAAAGCATTAGCACAGCACTCACTCAAGATAAATAGCTGGAGCATCACAAAAGAGGCTTTGCACATGATGTATGTAAATAACATTTAAATTCAACACTTACTTAATAATCAACATGACATGAACTTTGTGTACTTCTGATTATAAATCACATTTTTTTAGCAGTACTAGGCCTAGTCGTTTTTAGGTCGAGCGCTGCTCTGCGAAGAGCTGTGGTAGTTCAATAAGGGAGAGAAGCCTCCCCACTCCCCCGCCTTTATTTTTCATTGGCTTGTGTCTTTGTCCTTTGTAAATGCTGGCGTCTGATTCCTTAATAGGCTTATTAGTCCTGCCTTAGTGACGTCAATGTCGTCATTTGTAACCTCCCATGGCTACTGGCCCCTTTACTTGGTTGTTACACCGAAACTAGGACGTGTCTTGACAGGACTTACTGGCTGGCTCTGTCACGTGATGTTGAGTCGTTGCGAAGGTAAATTCCTCTAAATGGTTGAATGAGCACTTTCTATAAGTGTTTATGTTTTGTTTCCCTGGCTCAGTGGTGCACCACCTTCGCCGGCACTGCGCTTTATCTTTCAGCATTCCCTTTCTGTGAACAGAGCTGCAATTTTTAACGTGCACTTCCCACAAGTGTGTCCGTTTCGTTTCCCTTGCAAAGTGCAGCACCCGCTTCAAGCTGCCAGCTTGCTCTGCTCTTCCCCCTAGTTTAAATTCTCATTGCAATGATGTTTTGCCCTGGAGCGCATGAGGCATTCCAGCCCCTCCCCCTTGTCCCCCTCCCCCCGTCCCTCACCCCTCCTGCCACGTTACTTTTTAAACGTAAACACTGCATCTGTGGTGCTTGTGTTCCAGAATGTCCGGGGCGGTGAGTGGGGGGCTCGTGGCCATCTTTGAAGTGATGCTGGCCGTGTTGTGCCTTACAACAGTTTATTAATATAACATTGATCTGAAATCAGGGCTTTAAGTGGGATGGGTCTCACCGCTGTTGAGCACCGGCAGTTTTTAAGAGGGCCTTGAAACGGGTCTCTATCAGGCTCTGTTTTGTGCCCTTGCAGAGGCGGTCCATTTTTTCTGGACAGCAGTGAGAGTGTGCACATCGATGTGCACCTGCTCACACTGCTTACTTCTCACTAGTGGAGAAGTTACGGCATGAAGTCATGCCTAGTGAGCATTGTAGGGGAAGGGAAATCCTTTAAAGAGAGTCATTTTCTCTCTGGATTTCCCTTCTCTTTTGAAACTCAGGAGCAGCAACATATTAGTGGTGCCCTAAGGGCTTTAAGGGAAGCTTTTTCAATATTATATACAAGCCATAGTTGCTGCTTATTTATCTTATGCAACTAACAACCATTGACAAAGCCAATAGTCCTGACTTGTTGGAGGTATCATGTTGCTTGTTGTATCATATATCTGGATGCAATGACAGAAACAGCAAAATACAAGTCGGGCGGCACAATACGTTAAGCACAGATTTTTAGCTTGTGTTTTTAAACCACGCTCTTAATTACATTGGCCACGCCCCTTTGAGAGACCCTCCAGTTTTTGCATCCCACTTAAAGCTCTGTCTGGAACACCCACTATCTATCAGGGACCAAAAGGATATCTCTTTGTCTGCTGGAGCACTTTTACGACAACAGCTGCTGGTAAATTAAGCTGCAGAGTATCCCTGCTTCAGGGAGTTGATGATTTCATTACAAGACCGGAGGCTACCATTATGCATATACTTTTATTTGCTGCCCAAACATGCAGCCCTTTAAAGAACATTAATACATCATAAATATATAGAATGTTTGTGAACAAGTATAACTATCCAATGCACAGGGCTGCCTTCCTCTTTTGTTAGCTGCTCACAACAAGATAAGTATACCACTCTGTTACTCTCCTACTGGTTTTGATTATAACTGTTATTTATAATATTTAGTAATATACAGCTCTTAAGTATAACATGTAATATGTGACTGTATTTATTTTTGACTATAATCCTTTGATTCTTATGTTAATCGCATTTTTAGAGAAATTTTAAAATGCCTTCATGCTATGGTGTCTTAATGTGACCTCTTGGATTAACAGGTTTGTTTTTTTCATATATCTTTTTCTCAGCCTTCCAATGTATGGTCGGCTTATTTACCCTCGTTTTGACTTTATGTGCTCTCATGAAGGTCCCTTGCCTTCATAATGTTTAATATAACTGTGCCCGTATTGGCGTTAGTCACTAATTCATAATTTATACCCCCGAGGCTAGGCACGACATTCAAACGCCTCACCTCGCTTCCCATTTTAATAAAAAAAAAAAAACTTACAGGTTTCACGCGCGATCGCCATGACAACGCGCTATTGAGCCGCACTCGCAGGCAGAGCGCTGTGCTGTGACCTCACTCGGGGAAGTCCTTCCTTTCTGGCGGTATCCTTCTCCTGCAGCGTAGCCATGGTTACAGCTCCAAACAAACTGTAACGGCTGCGTAGGAGAAGGACTGCTACGGAGACGATCGGACACGTTTTTTATACAATATTAAGCTTTCTTCGACTCTTTGGCACCACCTAGCGCCCGTTTTCGGTATGTTGATTAACTAAATAGAAAGAAATAAACAGCTTTATAGGCAAAGCTCCTTTTAAAGGTTTCTCTACCCCTTAATACATATTTAAAGGGATTTACCACCCTATTAACCCCCTATTTAATTTTATTAAATTATCTATTTGCCTGATGGAGATGAATAACTCCCAGAACCAGGGAGAATCAGGCATTTTGGGGTACAATATTAGAAAGTATTTACAGGAGGAACTTAAGGCCTACCTTAAAGAGACAGTAGATGCCGCTTTGTCTAAAAGAAAGAGAGGATCTCCCTCTGAGGATAATTATTTTTCTCTATCTGATGAGGATTCATCCTCTACCTCACTGCCTAAAAAAAGGGGAAAAGTTGCTCATAAAAGCAAACACCTATCTAAAGCTCTTGAACCAGCTTATATTACTGGTAGCCCTCGCGCTACAATAGATTCAGGTGCTCGCTGCAGCACAAGAGAGAATGGCCACCTTAACGGGGCACAGAGAAAGGTAGCCCATGGTGGCACAATAAGAATGACTGACCTTAATGGCACAATAGATGTTGAAAATACTACGTCATCAGCTGAAAATGATGTAGACGAGTTTATTTTTGACCCACAGGATAAATTCGATCTCCTAGATGACCTGGATGGCGATATTGACCAACCCCCTACTTCCCAGGGAATTAAGAACCCCTTTGGGGAAGAGATGTTTAATCTCACAACTATTAAGCACCCACGCAGTGCAGACTGGTGGCCGCTAGAACATGTCTCCCACTTTTTAAGTCTATGGGTCAAAAAACCCCTTGACAAGGACACACGTAACCTCCTTAGGAGTGAGTGCCCAAGACCTTTTACAGAGGACAAGGTGTGTGTTACACCTACTTTGGATCCCGAGATCATAAGTTTCCTTTTTAAGTATGGTAAAGACCCGAGAAAAGGCATAGAGAAGTGCCTAAAACAGTCTCAGGATAAGCTCTTGGATAGCTTAGAGCCCCTAACATGCATCCTGGACATGACTGAAGATGCGAGGGGTAAAAGTATCCCTGTGAAAATTGACTTGCTAAGAGGTTGGGCGCAAAGGGCCTGATACATGTTAGGCAACCCAAATGCAAACCTCATAATGGAGAGACGGAAGGACGTCCTGATAAGAATTAATCCAAGGAAGACATTAATCATACCAGTGGTCTCCTTTTTGGTGAGAACTTTATTAAAACATTGGGCAGATACGTTTCAACCTTAATGCCTTCAGCAAAGCGCAATATAACATGCGTAGAGTCTTTGCCTCACGTCCACCTTTTGGAAGGGCTGACAGAAGGGGGCCACCTGCCAGCCGTGGATCTTTCAGGTCCCAATTCTATCAGCAAGAATATAGAAACCCCCAGTCCTATGGTAGAGGCGTCAGACAAAATTCAAATTTCTACCCTCAAAGGGGCAGGACCCCAAGGAACCGCTGAGGAAGAGCAAGAGCCTCCACTCAAGCTTATCAAGGTGAGCACCTCTTCTTCTTCACCGACACTAAAAGTGGGGGGCAGACTAAAACTATTTACCCAGAATTGGAAATTGATAACTCACGACCCCTGGATTTTAGAAACAGTTACAGGCTTCAAAATAGATTTTTGGAAAACACCCTATCAGGTAAGGGAACCGATGGAATTACATTTAGAGGAAGAGAAGATGTCTCTTTTAGACATAGAGGTAACTCAAATGCTAAGCAAGGATGCTGTAGCAATAATAGACAAACAGGACACCACACAAGGTTCAATCAATCAATCAATCATGTCACTTATAAAGCGCACTCACATACCTGCGAGGGTCTCAAGGCGCTGGGGGAAGAGGGGGTGGTGCTGCTACTGATCGAAGAGCCAGGTCTTGAGGAGTCTTCTGAAGGCCAGTAGGTCTTGGGTCTGTCGGAGGTTGGTGGGGAGGGTGTTCCAGGTCTTGGCGGCGAGGTGGGAGAAGGATCTGCCGCCGGCGGTCGTTTTCCAGATGCGGGGGACTGTGGCGAGGGCGAGGCTGGTCGAGCGGAGCTGGCGGGTGGGGGTGTAGAAGCTGAGTCGTCTGTTGAGGTAGGCTGGTCCGGAGTTGTGGAGTGCTTTGTGTGCGTGGGTGAGGAGCTTGAAGGTTATCCTCTTGTTGACAGGGAGCCAGTGCAGGTCTCTCAGGTGGGGTGTGATGTGGCTGCGTCGGGGGATGTCGAGGATAAGACGTGCAGAGGCGTTCTGGATGCGTTGCAGCCATCTCAGGAGCTTAGCCGTCGTTCCTGCGTAGAGGGCGTTTCCGTAGTCCAGCCTGCTGGTGACGAGGGCCTGGGTGACTGTTTTTCTTGTTTCGGTGGGGATCCACTTGAAGATCCTGCGGAGCGTTCGGAGGATGTTGAAGCAGGATGAGGAAACGGCGTTGACCTGCTTAGTCATGGGAGAGGGTGGGGTCGAGGATGACCCCTAGGTTGCGTACGTGGTCGGTGGGTGGCGGGGCTGTTCCCAGTGATGTTGGCCACCAGGAGTCGTCCCAGGCTGAAGGGTTGGAACCAAGGATGAGGACCTCCGTCTTGTCCGAGTTCAGCTTCAGGCGGCTGGTCCTCATCCATTCGGCGACGGCCTTCATTCCTACGTGGAGGTGGGCTTTGGCGGTGTGAGGGTCTTTGGTGAGGGAGAGGATCAGCTGGGTGTCGTCGGCGTAGGAGATGATGTTGAGGTTGTGCTGTCGGGCGACGTGGGCGAGGGTGCCATGTAGATGTTGAACAGCGTTGGGCTGAGGGAGGAGCCTTGGGGTACGCCGCAGATGATCTTGGTGGCCTTGGATCGGAAGGGGCGAGGCGGACGCTTTGTGTTCTGCCGGAAAGGAAGGATGTGGTCCAGTCCAGGGCCTTCTCTTGGATCCCGGCGTCGTGAAGGCGTGTTCGTAGTGTGTGGTGGCAGACCGTGTCGAAGGCGGCTGATAGGTCCAGGAGGATGAGGGCTGCTGTTTCTCCGTTGTCTAGCAGGGTCCTGATGTCATCGGTGGCGGCGATGAGGGCGGTTTCGGTGCTGTGGTTGCTGCGGAAGCCGGACTGGGAAGGGTCCAGAATGTTGTTCTCCTCGAGTAGCGGGTCAGTTGTTTGTTGACGATTTTCTCGGTGACCTTCGCGGTGACCTACGCGGGGAACTTAAGGTTTCGTAAGTACAATATTTCTGGTAAAGAAAAAGGACAAGGGTTAGCGTCCAGTCATAAACCTGAGATACCTGAACAGTTTTTTAACCTACAGGCATTTCAAGATGGAAGGTATCACCTGTTGAGGGACATCCTACAGTCAGGAGATTGGCTAGTAAAACCAGACCTCAAAGACGCCTACTTCACGATTCCCAAGGGCAAGGACAGCCAAAAATATCTCAGTTTCAGATGGAGGGGCATACTTTACCAATTCCTTTGCCTCCCTTTTGGGCTGTCCTCTGCCCCGTGGTGTTTCATGAAAGTACTTTGTCCAATAGTCACTCATCTCAGAGAGAGGAGAGTGAGGTTGATTATTTATCTAGACACATCATGTCACAGGACAAGCTAGAGGTACAGAATCATTTACTTATGACTACAAGCCTCCTAGAAAGCCTGTGTTTCCTTATAAACACGGAGAAGTCAGTTCTGACTCCCACTCAGAAGATAGAATTCCTAGGTTTTCAGGTAGACTCGGTCCTATCCCACCTGATTAAACTTTCAGGTTCCAACCTATTTCAGCTGGAAGCTGGACCCCTGGGCTACAGCAATAGATGCTTTTCTTCAACCTTGGGGCAAAAACATAGCCTATGCATCTCCCCCTTTCTCCTTAATCCAGAGAGTCCTCTGGAAGGTGAGAGTAGAGTTGAGCACTATCATTCTGGTGACTCCCTTCTGGAAATCCCAGGTGTGGTTCCCCGGAGTGATGGAACTGGCAGTAGACATCCCTTGTCTAGTTCCAGCATCCCTGGGCCTGCTTCAAGACCCAGAGGGAGAAGAACCTTCTTGTCTGGAGGATTTCAGGGGACCTAATGGATATTCTGACCTTTCATCAGAAGCTAAGAACTTATTCGATGAATCCTGGGCTCCAGGAACTAGGAAAAGATATAGGGGTGTGTGGAAAAAATGGTGCAATTGGTGTTTGGATAGGAGTTTGGATCCCGTGGAGGTCCCTGTTCAACAGATAGCAAACTATTTAGCAACCCTTTTCAACTCTGGTCTCTCTTATAGGACCAATAATTGTTACAGATCCGCTATTTCATCTGGGCATGCTTTAGTGAACAATTTAGAAATAGGAAGTAATTCTCTTATTAAACGAGTAATGAAAGGGGTTAGACTCAAAAGACCCCCTAAAGCACGTTATGATTCCTTGTGGGATGTTAATCTAATTTTCAAAGTTTGTTTTTCTTGGCAAGATAATTCATTCTTATCTCTTAAACAGATTTAGTTAAAATTGGCAACTTTACTTTGCCTAGTTTCTTTCAAACGAGTTTCAGATATAAAGGTTCTTGAGCTATCTAACAGATTTTATTCTAATGAGGGCGTACATTTCGACATTTGGAAGAGAACCGAGACTCTGTCTGACTCTGTTTTCTATCCCTTTTTCAACGAGTGTGAAAAATTGTGTGTGGTAAGATGCATGAAAGTTTATGATAACAAAATTGCACAATTTAGTGATAATGGAGTTGATCAACTGCTTTTTTCTTATGTTAAACCCCATAAACCAGTCTCTTGAGCTACCTTAGCTAGATGGATACGTACCATAATGAGTGAAGCTGGTATAGATCTATCTAGATTTGGTGCCCACTCATCTAGAGGGGGCGATGTCTAGTAAGGTTTTCTGGTCAGGTGGATCTCTTTTAGAGATTCTTCGAACAGCTGATTGGTCTAACCCAAACACCTTTGCCAAATTTTACTTAAGACCAATTGAGCATGTTAGCAATGTAGCTCTTAGCAGCTTTGAACATGCATAATGGTAGCCTCCGGTAATGAAATGACGATTCTCCAATTATTATGCAGAGAGAATCTTGATTTCATTAAAGACAAACGGAGGCTAACATTATCCCACCCTCCTCACCCAAAATATGAGGAGAGAAGGGATAAAATGGTTTCTTTGAGTTTGTGAAGCTTGCTAAATGTGTAAGTTTATAACATGCTTATCACGCACTGCCTTTCGTCCTATTATATAATCTTTCTCTTATTTCAGATAATTCCACCTAGGATTGGAATATGAAACAACATGGTTTTTCAAAACTTCTTCTTTTCCTTGGCACCAGAGATGGATTCCTTTTATCCTTGTTTGTTCGCAGTTTAAAGAGGAAGGCAGCCCTGTGCATTGGATAGTTATACTTGTTCACGAACATTCTATATGTTTATGATGTATTAATGTTCTTTAAAGGGCTGCATGTTTGGGCAGAAAATAAAAGTATATGCATAATGTTAGCCTCCGTTTGTCTTTAATGAAATCAAGATTCTCTCTGCATAATAATTGGAGAATCGTCATTCTCCCCTCCTTTGTGCCGCAAACTGCGGCAGAATTTGCAAATGTATTTTATTAGCCTGGTTCAGTTCGCGGACTAACATTGTCTTCGCTGCTACTATGATTTGTATAGTAAACAATGAATGAAAATTCGGTACATGGGGGCTGACGCCCTTCCTGTGCCAACCAATGAAGACATATTACCACAAGATGCAGAATCCGAGAGCCAGGTCTAAAACAAATTAAGTGATTGCACCCGGCCTGTTTTTTTATTTGTTTGTTTTTACCATTTTAGACCTTTTAATTGCCTTCGTGAAACCACCCTGCGGTGCGTAACATAGCATTTGAAGGGATGTGTTTTCTCTTGAACCAAAATACAAATAATAAATAGATGTGAAAAAGGATTAAACATATCATAGGTCATCGTGTTGCACATGCGTTTAAATATGTTTTAAAGACAAGAGTCTGCGCAGTGATTTCTCAGTAATAAATCCTGGTAATGCTAAAATAAATAGCTCTTTGGGTCGACGCGCCACTTGAGCAGAAGGCGGTAGATTTTTTTTCCTGGCATTTAATGAGTTCAAGTTAGTGAAAGGAGGCATAGTGGTATCTGTTCTTGTAGCAGTGTGGTACAGCCCGGGTTGAGCTCTATATTGTTAGGTTGTTAGTTGTTTCTGAGGTGCAATTGGGTAGATACTTGTTCAGCTCCACATTACTTGGCATGCGGAGGGGGTTAGAACCCAAGAACAACTTCCTTAGCACCCACTATTTTATTCCCAAAAATGAGATCGCCCTCATTTTTAGACACCCTATAAGACAGTTTAAGTGTTGTAACTGTAGGGTGTAAAATACACATGTACCATGTACTTTGTTTTTAAAACGCCGTTTTTTCCTTGCTGTTTTACTGTGGGGTTGGTGGGTGTGGTAAGTTGGGTCCGGTCCCACAACCCAGATATGTTACTTTATGCTTGAATCTTCAAATGGCTGGGCCTGAGACGTTGATGCTTCCGGTGGCAATCAAACAGGAGAAGGGACGTTGCGGTGGGTAGTTAAGCCCCAGTTTCCGTGAGAAACTTCAGTCTCTGGCGCCTGCTGCACATGCTGTTAGCATCGCTGGTAAAAGTGCCTTTGAAACGTACCAGGAATGGGTACAGTGTTGGCACATTAGCAGCCAACCTGCAGAATGAACAGAAGAATGGAAACTCTGTGTAAAGGCAGATTTGGCTCGCCTAGTCACCAAGCTACTACCAAGTAAGCAAGGTCAACTGGGGTCACTCGGATGTGATGAATCTTCCACACCCAGCGCCTGAATTCAGACCAAAGTAATTAATCACAGGCCTGACCGCGGCACGTTAACGTTTTGCAGTGGATGATCACTATGCCCTCTGATAGAAACATATATGTCTTGTGAAAGGCAGGTATGAAGTAGTTTACTTGGTGTCAAAATGAAAAATAGGAATGCCGAGGTGCTAACTGGGCTGCGCTACATAGCTGCAGGTGGTCGCGGGTCACACCTACAGCCCGTCCTGCCTTTTCAGCTAACAACAGCGCGCTGAATTCTTCAAATACGGGCGCAAAAATCCCAGCATGCAAAGCGCAGTGACTTAAAAGCCAGGGCTGCCTGATGGTATCAATCAATCAGGGAATTGTAAGCGCGCTACTCACCCGTGAGGGTCTCAAGGCGCTGAGGGGGGCGGGGGATCTGCAGATCTGTTTAGCCGAAGAGCCAGGTCTTGAGGGTCTTCCTGAAGGTGTTCAGGGAGGGGGCGCGTCTGATGTCTGCCGGTAGCTCGTTCCAGGTCTTGGCTGCAATGTGAGAGAAGGATCTTCCGCCTGCTCTGGCTCTGTGGATGCGCGGGGTTTCGGCCAGTGCGAGGTTGGAAGATCGGAGGTTTCTTTTGGGTATGTGGAAATTGATTCTGTCATTGAGGTATTTGGGTCCGTTGTTGTGTAGGCATTTGTAGGCATGAGTGAGGATTTTGAAAGTGACTCTTTTCTCCACGGGGAGCCAGTGGAGAATTCGTAGGTGTTGGCTGATGTGTTTGTGTCGGGGATGCCGAGGACGAGTCTGGCAGCGGTGTTCTGTATTGTCTGGAGTTTGCGGAGTAGGGACTTGTTGATGCCGGTGTAGAGTGCGTTTCCATAGTCCAGTCTGCTGGTGATGAGTGCATGGGTGACTGTCTTCCTTGACACAGGGGGGATCCACTTGAAGGTCTTGCGGAGGATGCGGAGGGTGTTGAAGCAGCTGGAGGTGACGGCATTGACCTGTCGGTTCATGGTGAGTGATGAGTCGAGTACGATGCCGAGGTTCTTGGCGTGGTCTGAGGGGGTAGGTGGGCTTCCGAGGGCGGTCGGCCACCAGGTGCTGTCCCATGCAGAAGGAGTGGTACCGAGGACATCTGTCTTCTCGGCGTTAAGCTTCAGGCAGCTGTTGGTCATCCAGACTGCGACGTCTTGCATTCATTTCTGGAAGTTGAGTTTGGCAGTGGTGGGGTCTTTGGTGAGGGAGAGGATGAGCTGGGTGTCGTCGGCGTAGGATACGATGTTGAGGCCGTGTTGTCCGACGATGGCTGCGAGGGGGGCCATGTAGATGTTGAAGAGGGTGGGGCTCAATGATGAACCCTGTGGGACTCCGCAGGTGATTTTCGTGGGGTCGGAGAGGAAGGGTGGGAGTCTGATCCTTTGGCTTCTTCCGGTGAGGAATGATCGGATCCAGTCCAGGGCTGTTCCTTGTATGCCTGCGTTGTGTAGTCTGGCGACTAGTGTGCGGTGGGAGATGGTGTCGAAGGCCGCTGATAGGTCGAGTAGGTTGAGGGCTGCGGAGTGGCCTTGGTCCAGGAGTGTGTGGATGTCGTCTGTGGCGGCGAGTAGGGCAGTCTCTGTGCTGTGGTTGCTTCGGAATCCGGATTGGGACGGGTCGAGGACGGCGTTCTCTTCAATGAATTGTGTCAGTTTCCTGTTGACTGTTTTCTCTGCAACTTTGGCTGCGAAGGGGAGGAGCGAGATGGGCCGATAGTTCTTGAGGTCGGTGGGGTCAGCTGTGGGCTTCTTGAGCAGGGGTCTGACTTCTGCACGCTTCCAGTCATCTGGGAAGGTGCCTGTTTTGAAGGCGGTGTTAATGGTGCGTTGTAGTTCGGGTGCGATGGCGGCCATGGCTCTGTGGTAGATGTGAGGGGGGCAGGGGTCGGTGGGGGCCCCCGAGTGGAAGCTTTTCATGGTCGAGGCGGTGTCTTCGGCCGTGATCGGTGTCCAGTTGGAGATGGTGGGCTGGCTGGTGTTTCTGGGGGTCGGGGGGCCGTCTGTGGCGCCTGGTGGATGGTCGATGAAGTTGTCGTAGAGGTTTTTGATCTTGAGGTGAAAATAGGTTCCAAGCTTGTCGCAGAGGTCTTGGGATGGGGTGATGTCTGTGGCTTCGCTGCGTGGGTTGGTGAATTCTTGAATGACACTGAAAAGTTCCTTGGAGTTGGTGGAGTTGGCCAGGATTTTGTTGTGGATGAAGTTCCTCTTGGTGGCTCTGATCTGGTTGTGGTAGTCCGTCATGGCGTCCTTGTAGGTGGTGTGGTTTTCGGTTATCACCTACTCTCCCAGGCCACTTCACATCTGGTGGCCCCTCATTGTCATCGAAACAAGTGTAATGTAAAATTTCAGTGTACTGAGAGAGCATGTGCATACTCTGGTTCCTGTCCAGTCCTAAACTTTAGTTAAAAATCTTTCATTTTTTTAAAATTAGTTTATTAGGTTTTATACCACAAACTTACAAATATCAAAACCATAACTGAGAAGCCACGTGGTCCGGAGCCACACCCTATTCCCTCCCTCCAGCGACATTATCGTGATATATTTTAATCCAATAGGCGTCTACATACACGTTTGTGAGTCCGGTGGGGGTGAGTTCCTGTGTAGGGGGTCACCCTTAAAAGGGTCACCCAGCACCATACAGTATTCGAGGCCTGCCTCACTCCAGGCCTTTTCTTGTGCCCCCAGTATTATAGTCCAAAGGAGAAATGCCACAGTTCGTATATAACCACTATTCAACCTAGCTGAGAAGGACTAGTGCACATGTATTATCAGTATTACAACTCAGTTGAGAAATGCCACTACATGTATATAACCTATATTCAACCCAGCCGAGAAGTGCTAGTGCCGATATATTATCAGTATTACAACCCTGTCAAAAATGTCACTGCTCGTGTATACCCAGTGTTACAACCCAGCCGAGAAGTGCAACTGCTTCAAGATTGCAATCCAGCCATGAAGTGCTAGTATTACAACCCGGGCTTCCGAGATTTGAACCTGGTTCAACAGCTCTTGCCGCTAAGCCACAACTTCTCTTGAACTGGGAGGAAAGCGCTTGAGCATTTTGGAGGATTCTGGTACTAAAACCATTCAGATGGTTGCTGGCAAAAAGTTTTAGCTGCAGACAGGTCACATGTTTGAATCTCAAAAGGTCCACCTCACTCTTTCATCCTTGCGAGGCCGATAAATACGTCTTTTATTATGAATCGTCTGCTCAGAACAACGTTTATTATTAGTTCATACTGCTTTTTAAAATGAATGTGATATGACCATTTGTGCCAGGGATCTTAGTAGTTAACTTATTATGCAGTTGCGTTGTACTGTAGGATTTTGCAGTTCACCGAGGTGAACGGTTCTAAATTGTCGCACAGTGGTGTCTGTGCTGCTGGATTTTATCATTGGGCAGAGTTATATCGCTTTGATGCTGTGTTATGCGCATGCAGTTTAGCTGAGGTGGCATTTCGGTACTGTTATGTAGGTTGTGTGGAATGTGCTGTTGCAGCTACATAGTTATGGTGCCATGCTGCGCGTATAAACGTGTTGCCAGGTCTCACTAAGATACTATGCACTCTACAAGATATGGTCACGTGAGGGACAGATGCACTGTTGGCTTTGCGAGCTATAATAGTATGGTTCCACTCTCCTCTTGGAGTGGAAAGATGCCAAACAGCATCAGCAAAAAGCATTGACAAAGCCAAAAGGCGAGACCTATTGGATTGCCAATGCTTGTTTAATGTCCACAGCAATTTGCACACTTGGGAAAGATTCGGTACTATACCCCCTCGCCCCCACAACACACTGATGCGGTGCAATATGTTGTCCATCCCAGGCACACCCCAGCAATTATTGCAAGTCAACACCACACTGTTAGAAGGTTCACCCTGGGCACAAAGATATCAAAAATATGTACATACACCAAATTAAACCACTTTGAATAACACCACAGGTCGAGGCCGTACGGGTAAAACCAATGTCAAACGTAATGCTTTTCTTGCAAGAAATCACGCATACGGCAAATCACCGGCCAGTGTCGGGTAATCAGAGGTGGTTGATCTGCTGTCACTCCCACACACCCTCAATCCACACTGCTACGTGGTGCAAAGGCTATCAGGCAGGTCTGTACGGCACATGCTCGCACACATACGCTCACAGCACCCTAATGCGGTGCCACTGATACCCAGCAGGTCAATTGATAACAAGCTGTAAACCCCATGGCCCCAAACCTCCCTCCACCCTCCAACTCACCGACTATCCTACACTTCTGCTGATTGAAGACACTCTGTCCTCCCCCAGGCACAAGGCCTCACATGGCCAAAGTCAGTCTTAGTCAGGGTCCCAGGGAAGCAGGTGGGGGTAGGCAGTAAGTTCAATTAGGAGACAGTCAGCAAAAGGGTTTTGGTAGCCACTCGAGAAGTTCACCCACAGGATGTGGAGCAGGAACGGGCAATAGTCGGTCACACCAAATGGGTCCACAAGGGCCTTCTGGCACCAGTCCAGTTCTGCAAAGCACTGGGGGGTCACACATTCTCTTGACCTGCTTCTGATCATTCTCAGAAGCGTTTATCCAGCTCAGCCAATCACTATCACCACCCAGGCCCTAGCTGGGCCATACTACCTGGCACCACAGTGTGATCGGGGGAGTAGAGGGCAGTTGGTCTGCCGTGCTGAGGGCCAAAAAAGGAACAATCAAGGAATGGGGAATAAAGCAGAGGAGGGGGGGCTCTCGAAAGGAGGAGGCACCCTGTCAGGTACACATTGATCAGAGCCGTACCCAGGCAATCCAGGCACAATGGCTGGTGTGCGATGATACGGGTCATACCACACCGTTCCAGTCACACACAACGAAGAGTGGCAAAATAAGTACCTCTCTGGAAATGAGGCACAATGTCAGGTGCATGGTGATATTGATCATACCAGACAATCCGGGCACAAATCTGGTGCGCGATGATACAAGTCACACCAGACCGTTCTGTACACAAAGTGTTGCATTTCCGTACCTCCTTGGATATGAGGCACAACGTCTGGTGCGCATTGATATCAGTCAAACCAAACAGTTCGAGTCAACCACGCACAGGCGCAAGTTCAGCAATACCTCACAAGGTAGAATGAGGCACTACTATGGTTATGTCCCCACCTCCGAGGGTCACAACCTGTGAATCGGACACTGAACGCCATGAGCATGCAGTCCCCATGTCGCAAGAGAGAGATGTGGCACGATCGACAAAGCGGGTCACCTTGGATCTCGCAACCGGTGAATCTGCTCACCACCAACAAGATGCTTATGTGTACCAAGGTCCCCACCATGCGGGGGCCACATGCCTGCACTGCGGGCAAGACTTCGGGGCTCCGCATGAGGCAATCTGGTCTCCAGGCACTACTCTTAGTTCGTTGCCCACATCGCGCTACCAGTTGGATTCCAGCTGGCGATGTGGGCACTTGAGAGGGCACCATTCTCCAGGTGTCACAGGTAGAAGGTGTGGGTCCCCCGTAGGACATCTTTGATGTCTCTGAAACCTTTGAAGAACAGGGGGCAAGCTTGACAAGCCCATGGAGAGCACACTTCAGGTAGTTGGCCCAGGCCAGCCACTATTCAGGAAGGGCACGCGGTTCCTTTCAATGACAGTAATCATCCTGTGCACAACAGATTCCTCTGTCAGCGTGAACCAAGATTCTCTCGTCCCACATCCTCACAAGTGTATCTCACCCATTGCTGAAGTGTGGCACCCGTAGTCATTCTACAGTGTGTCTTTGAAGTTGGGGATGGTTCAAAGTGCCTCCCTTTGACCCACAGATGTCTCCCCTAAATTTCAGTCCTGCCTGCCATGAGGCTTGGAACGCAGATCCTAATCATTAGTGGGGACATGATCTAGCTCCAGAGGCCAAGTGTAGAAACCTCTCCCTCCAATCTCTCCATCTAGGCCCGAAAATGGCAAAGGTTTGTTGTTTGCGTTGCATGCCCATTGTTTTATAGCTGTCGCTGGGGAATGCTCAGATGTGCTCCCCCAACCTCCAATGTGGACTGGACCCAAGCACAAAGGCACACGAGCGGTTTAGAGCATAGAAATGCCCATGTTTTAGTAATGCCATTTCTAAGAAAATCCTGACAAAGCCACCTTTACCTTTGGAAAGGGGTCGTCACTATGAATCCAGTGATAGGAAACATGATGAGGCTGCACCATTGCAATCCATGGTTGCAGCCCACACTACCAGTCTGCAATGGCAGGCTTGACACGTATTAAAGGCTCAATCAATGCCATTGTGCCCACCAGCCCGCAATGGCGAGCTGGACACTGATTTAGGCACACTATCTGCGCAGCACTCAGCCCCAGTCTGCAATGGCAGGCTGGACACGTATTTGGATATACCAGCAGTGTACACACACACCAGTCTGCAATGGCAGGCTGGCATGTATTTCGAAATACTAGTGGTGCAACACACACACACCAGTTTGCAATGGCAGGCTGTTCACATGTTTGGAAATACCAGCGGTTCTCGCGCGCACCAGTCTACCTAGGCAGGCTGGGCACCCATGCAGAGGCACCTTTGGTGCAAAGCGCACCCCAGCCTGCAATGGCAGACTGGACACGTGTTCAGAAACACTCATGGGGCAATGCACATACCAGTACGAAAAGGGCAGGCTTGCCACACGTGGAGTAAACAGTCGGCTGGACACATACATAGCAACACCATCGTGCAAGTGGGCATCACAGCTTGCAACAGCAGGCCGGCCACATAATCAGGGACACCATCAGTGCAAATGCGCACCCCCCCCCCAGCCTGCAATGGCACGCTGGACACCGGTTCTACAATATTGCATGTTCCAGTGTATACGCCAGACTGCACAGACAGGCTGGGCACTGGGTTACCAGCAACCTAGGTGGGAGTGCGCACACACACAGGCCTGTATGGCCAGACCAGACCTATGTTCAGAAACCAGAGATAAGCACCCCCTTCCTAACATGTGTAAGAAGGATGCGCACATTTTCATGCTGTCTTCACCGTGGGAAAGTGCACCAGGCCTTATGACCATAATAAGGGCATCAGCCACACCCTGAAGGTGTCCCCCTTGGGGACAGCTGACCCCCTAGGTAGGGAAAACCCACATGAGGGTTCGTCCCTACTCAGGCAGTGCACCAGCAGATGTACCCACCCGGCCCCTCACCTACCCGGTGTGATGGAAGGGAACAGACCTCTCAGGGTTGGCCTCAGAGTGAGCCCGGCCAACCTGAGCATGAGACATTCTTGGTAGGCTCTTCTGGGGGGGTGGTGGCACACTCAGTGCTGTGTCACCCATTAGCCCATGTCACCCCTGCCCTGGGTATGTGGTGTACCATTCCACTGGGCACCTCCAGGTACAACTCCTAAACCAATCAAGTAAGAAACCTGTCTTGGTATGTATAGGAAGGGTGCACACACTTTCCCACTGCAGTACAGTGGGAAAGTGCCCAGCGTCCCAAGGTCAGGAAAGGAGAATGGGAAAAAAACCAGGAGGCAATAAAGCAAAACATTTTGGGGAAATTCTCCTAAGAAGGGCCATGTCCAAGAACTTGGATTTTGTAAATAGCCAAAAGTAGTAAATTTACTCAAATGCGTAAGGGTAAATTACATATGTACATTACCCTCTAGTGTAAGTTATCTTTCTGAATAAGCCCATCAGTGTTTATCATGGAGAAGGAGAGGACTGAAAAGAGTCCAAGACAGTTCTCTTGCAGGGTTACAAAGTTAAATGAACCAGGTATGAGTTGCATTGTGCTGGGAAGAGTTTCCATGGTCAAGTGCATAAGTACGGGGGGCATTGAGGAACCTCTGATTTCTTGTCAGAAGATATTGTATCTTCTGATGCCTACATGAACCGTCAACATCAAGCTCTTTTGCTTGAGTGATTCCAATGACGGCAATAGCATGCTGTACCTCTTGTCATCTTCAGCAAGTAGCTGCAGTGACAACTAAATATTTAGGGCACCATGTTATGCCAGATCGATTGGTCCACCTTGGATTTCGGTCCCTTTGATAATGGAGAAAAATTAGCGATGCTTATTCTGAAGCATTAGAAAACATGTATAAAAGTTTCAAGTTCAATCCACTGCATAGTTAATGAAAACCATTGCAAAAGTACTTGGTTACGTTTCTCATAAAATGCTATCAAGCTCCATACTGGTTTATACAAAAATCAGAAACACCTTTGGTAGAAAGCAAAAAAATCATTAAGCTTAGAAAAACGTGTTTGAAATGTGCAAAAATGGTTTCCAATATAAAATGTTCCCTATACTACTCAAGTGCATAAAAGTTTTACTAGGTTCATAAATGTAACTTTGAAATAATTAATGTGGCAGTATTAGACCTGTCAGCCTTAGGGTGGTCTTCCCCCCACCTTTTTGCCTTCCTCCTCCATACTGTGCCAGTAACCTGGATGACATCACTGTCTACAGCTCCACCTAGGAACATCTGTGCCACCGTCAGGAGGTGCTTCAAGCCCTGTAGCAGGTGGGTATGACTATCAAGGCCAGTAAGGTGCCAAATAGAGCAGGGTTCCATGGTGTATCTGGGCCATATGGTGGGTGGGGGCAAAGTGCAGCTCCTCCAGGCCAAGATTGGGACTATACTGGTGTGGCAACCCCCTAAAACACAGACTGAAGTGAGGGCCTTCCTAGGCCTCACAGGATACTATAGTATGTTTGTTAAGGAATATGGCACCATTGTTGCCCCCTTAACAGAGCTGATTTTGAAGAAGAAGTCCAGACAGGTGATCTGGACAGAGGCCTGCCAGAAAGCCTTTGACACCCTCAAGGAGGCCATGTGTACAGCCACTGTACTCAAGGCTCCCGAATTTTCTATGGAGTCCCTCATGCAAACAGACACTTCAGAGCATGGCATAGGGGCAGTCTTAGCAAAGTTAAATGAAGAGGGCCTAGAACAACCAGTAGCCTTCACTAGCAGGAGGTTACTTCCACGGCAACAGAGGTGGAGTGCAATTGAAATGGAGGCCTTTGCTGTGGTCTGGGCACTGAAGAATCTGAGACCATACATGTTTGGAACTCACTTCCAGGTTCAGACAAACCACAGACCCCTCAGATAGCCCATGTAATTGAGGGGTGAAAATCCCAAATTGTTGAGGTGGTCCTTCTCCTTATAGGAAATCGACTTCACGGTGGAACACCATCAAGGGCCAGACCACACCAATGCTGATGGTCTATCTAGGTTCTTCCAATTTAGCAAAGAGAACTCCCAAGGGGTTGGTTAGTTCACCCTACTTTCAGCTGGGGGTACATGTGTTAGACGTGTCTGCCTTAGGGTAGTCTTCCCCCAACTTTTTGCCTTCCTCTTCCATTTTGCTGACCTCATTTTTGCCGGTATTCTGACTCTGAAAGCTTTACCGCTGCTAGCCAGTGCTAAGTGCATCTGCTCTGCTCTCTCCTCTAAACATGATAATAATTGTCTGATTCCCAACTGGCATATTTAATGTTCTTACAAGTCCCTAGTACAGGTCGCTACATGTGCCAAGGGCATATAAATTTAAAGCTACTAGTGGGCCTGCTGCACTGATTGTGCCACCCGCATAAGAAGCTCTTTAAACATGGCTCAGGCCTGCTATTGCAGAGCCTGTATGTGCAGTTTTAAACTGCTATTTCAACCTGACAAGATAAACCTTTTGCCAGGCCCAAACCTTTGTTTTTAATACACAAGGTAGGCCCTGGATATCCCAGAGGGCAGGGTGAAATGTATTTAAATAGCAGGACATGTACTTTTAAGTTTTACATGCCCTGGTTGTGAAAACCTCCCAAATTTGTTTTTTTCACTACTGCAAGGCCTTTATCCCCTATAAGATAACATTGGGATGACCTTATTACATTTTATAAGCATGATTTTCAAATGGGAAGATGTGAATTGTTCAAGTTTGGTGTCTTGGGAATCTTAATTTAAAATCTTAACTTATGGCGAAGTTGGATTTAAATTACAATTCTGAAAATGCCACTTTTTAGAAAGCTGGCATTTTCTTGCCTTAGCCATTTGGTGCCTACAGCCTGTCTCTGGTCACATGGCAGGATGTAGTTGGCAATAGGCTTTTGTGTATTCCTCCTAGACAGCCACACACAATGGGAGCTTAAGTGTGGCTGAGTGGGCTATCACTGACAGGATGGGAGGGAGGAGCTGGAACCAGCCTCACACCTGAATAGGTTGTGTCCTGTCCCCACTCAAAGGGCTGCATGCCCCCTGGCACGGCAGAGCATTTGTGCACTTCAAAGGCTTGCCTCTAGATGTTTCTCCCCAATTCAAAGGCATAAATAGATATAAAAGAAGGACCTCAGACACCAGTACTTCAGTGTGCTTCTGGACCTGTGGATGATCTGCCAGGAAGAAGGACTGTTGTGCTGCTGAAGGACTGCCACTCTGCTGGACTGCTACTTAGATGTACCCCTGCTTTGCTGTGCTGAACTGGACTAGGACTAGACCTACATCTCTGACCCCAGAACCCTGAGTGACTCCAAGGGCTAGTTGGCTGGCCTCAGAGACACAACAGGCTTCTCACCCCTGCACCTGGATTCTGCCATCTCTGAGTCTACCCTGCCAAGTGGTGTCAGCCCAGTCCTGGACCCTTTGAAGTGGGCCTAAGGTGCTTGCTAGCGTAACCGACACATCTTCTCTGCTGAGCGACACATCCTGAGCAGACCCCACGCATCGCCACGGCTGCGCCGGTTGGACCTGTCACAATAGACAGCGGCCTTAACCACAACACCACAGCACTTTGCATCTTAAGCCCCATCGAAGGGGCCCTCGACGTTGATGAAACAGGACCTCGCACCACAGCCTCGCCGCACCTCGGAACAGAAGCATCACCTCGGCTGCACAATGCATCTTCAAAACGGATCCATGCAACGCTCCGCAACAAGGATTTAAGGTACTCTATTCAGCAGGCCTAACTGGGTCCCAGTAGCCAGCCTGCGCTCCACCGTGGTGGGCCTGAACTTGTGACTTTTTCCTGGTCAAGCGGGACCATTTATCCCTTGTTGGAACTTTGTGCTTTTTTGCTGCTAATTATACTTAAATCTTTAACATTCAGTAACTCCAGTCCTACTGACCGGATAGTTGTCGTTTTGGTCTTGTTATATTTATTACAATCTGCTGTATTTATCTAAATCTGAGTTGGGCCCCTTTTGTGGTGTGCTTTTACTGTTTTACTGTCTGAAGTGTTGCACAAATATTTTGCACGTTGCCTCTAAGTTAATCCTGACTGCTCTGTGCCAAGCTACCAATGGGGTGAGCACAGGTTAATTGGGGTTTGCTTGTGCCTTATTCTGACAAGTATTGTGGTTGCTGCTTGACCAGAGTTTATACCCTAGTCAACCAACAACCCAGTTTCTTACAGGTTGGAATCAAGAGGGTACTTGTACGTCTGATCATAATTAAGGCTCCCTGTTTTCCGTTTTTACGGATTTTTACAGATAAATACAGACAGAAAACAATGTGTTTTCTGTCTGCATTTATTTTTAAAAGTGGATAAATACAGAAAATTGTGCTGCTTTTAAGTTACTCTCCGTGCTATCTTTCATGAATTATAGCCCAACAGCTGAGCAGATGGACAGCATGGGAAATTAAAAAACAGGATGCAACTTCTTTAAATAACGGCTTGTGTCAATATACATGTGTGGTATAATGCTAGTATTTACCAGTGGATGCACTATGTAATATTTGACAGCTTAAATAGCTAAAACACGACAGACATCAAAGTCTGAGTGCCCGTCTATCAGTTAAATAAATATGGAAATGTACAGTTTTACAACTTCTTTTATACTCAAAACACAAAATAAATATGGATAAATACAGATAAAATGGCCTAAAAATAAATATGGATAAATACAGACGGAAATGTTAAAAAATAAATACCATAAAACCGGGAGCCCTAATCATAATTCATTGTAAACTTGATGAGAACTTGACGTTTATCATTTGCTTGCAGCTTCTAGCCAGCTTGTTCCATGACATTTTCACAAACCAAATATTTAACTGCAAGCATGATCCATTTTATCAATGAATTTGAACTTGCAGACAAGTTTAGAATGATTTAAAGGAAGATGAAGAAATATTTAGCAAGAATCGTGTCGAGCAAACACATAATAGTCTCATGTTTATAGCTAAATCTTTCATTCCAAATTATCCTAGAAGCTCAACCACAACGGAGCAAAATATTTAGTGGGGAACCTTTCTATCTGATAATTCATGAGCTTGATTTTGATGTGGGCTGGGAACAGTTTTCTGAAATAGATTTGTTACTGATTGGTATTATAAGAATTAATAACAATCCAAGCATGGAATTTGTCACGTACTTCCTGTTTATCCTGCACACAAGAAGCCTTTTTTACTGTCGTAAATAAATTCTGGCTTATTGGTGCTTTTATAAGATGTTTCAAGTGTAATGTTTCCAGAGTTGATTGTGATTATTTTTGCCATGGATTATTTCTTCCTGACTATAAATTCCAATCAAAATAAAATTGTTAAATGTTTGCATGAGGGCTGCCCATAGTTTGTTGCTCATTTTAAGAAAAGCTGCCTGATGGCCAAATGTTGTTTTAGTAGTCCAAACTCTAGCCGAAACTAGACTGGTCTTGGGATGTATTTGCGTGAACAGTGAAGAACTCTCTATAGATTTTGGAATATAAAGTGCCGAAAAAATCAGCATATTTCCTCTGAAGGCTATTCGGAGCTTTACTTAATAATACTATATCATCCCCATATTGTAGTAATGTAATTGGATATGCACCAATGCTGGGGGTGGGAGGTTACACTGTTAAGTGATACACTTAAGTGAGCTTTTTGTAGGTTAAAGAGCAGGGGTGTGAAGAAAACACACTTGTTTTAAACCCACTGTAGTATAGCTCTTGGTAGAGACAAATTGGCACTCGCCTATGATGGAGCAAGGTAAATAAGAAATGTTTGAACCCCCTAATATTAATGCTAAAAACTAATACTATTAATTGTTTTGATGATTAATCAACACTTTACGTCTCTTATAGACATCTTTTATAAGTGGTAACCGCAATTTATGTGCAAAGTTAACCTACTTACATTTGTCAACGTGAAATAATATTAACATAATGGTTTGCGTACTAATTAGAGTAATGTTGCATGATTTGTGCTATGTAGAAAATTTTATTGTGGATAAAGAATGCGGATGGTAAGTAAACATAGCTTTACATGTCGCTTTTGCTAGGTAACACCTAATTGGGGTACGTAGAATGACGGGTGGGAAACGAAAAGGCTTATTTTCTTTGTTTTAATTATGATTGTGTTTGTTTTCATGATAGTTCGTTTGGGCCTGTTAAGCCGCGCTGTAAAGATGGCTGCTGAGGCAGATGAGCTTAATGCGCAAGTGCAAAATGGCTTCCAAGTGGAAGAAAGCTGCGGAAATATGTCACGTGATTTGAAAGTAAAGCCCAGAGTGAAGCGAGTCAAGGACGGCGTGACCTGTCACCAAATGGGTGCCAAAAAGGACTCAGCGAGAATGTATGAGAACCAAAGATGCAGCTGTGAATTAACAATGAACTATTTAAAATAAAGTTACAAAAGAAGATACATGTGAGGAACTGTCAATCGGATTAGTAATGTCCTAAAGCCGTGAGAAAGGACAAAAGTTATAAACATTTTCGGAACCGGTTTAAGCAAGGAGGGCAATGAGGAGATGCTTGCCACCCCTCCAATGGACCAATTAGCGTGAATCTCGCCCCCAAAGAATGAAACATTTCTGTTTAGTAAGCTAGTAATAGGGTATAAGAGGACCTATTCTTAGGTAGGAGGAGCGCTATTCATACATAATTTTTTGAGCACTGAACGTTGACGCTGGAGAACTGCTGTTATTTTCTATAGGCCATTTTCTTTTTAATATAATTAATCTTTTTGCTTTCAAATCTGACTGGGAAGGAACGAGATCGTTGCGGGAAACCTGTATAGGTGGTCCGTCGAGGAGGCCTGTTTAGCGGGACAGACAGTCAGTTTTTGGGAGTTCTATGCTGTGGTCTGCAATTTATCTGCCGAGGTTAACTTTATTTTCTCATCTAAAAGGGTATGCATAAATTCTTTAAAAAGTTATTTCTTATAATGATATTAAATGTATTAAACTGATTAATAAAATTGAAACTTATTCATGCATTTAAAAGAAGTAGATAAACTTTATTACAATTAAAACTACGAGTCTGTGGTTCTTTAGCTCAAAAATAAGTGTAATGTTTAATGAGTTTAAATGTGATTGAGGTGGTCTTAATCACCATCAACTGATTCCTACTAGTTGGTCCATCGACCAAAGAGCGGAATACCTTGATGATTTAGAAACTGACAGGATTAAAACTGATTATGTATGATATTTGAGAAATCATCTTGTCAAGCTTTAAAAGGTATCCCGTTCTCTTCCAGCAGTCATTAACTTTTTCTCCTAGGTGAAAGTGGATGGGATCCAGGGAATATTTGAGTGAGTGAATGTATATGCGGTGTTATGGGCCCCACTGTCATATTGGTATAGTTGTTAAAAAGAGTGTTTTCAACCTGGATATTATGTCCACAGGAGAAGAAATTATATTAGTAGCGCTGGATCAGATTTCTTGGTAGCAGAGTTATGGTTACTATAGATTAGTTTGGTGATTATTGATTTTTGATTATTTCATGTCTAACACTTCATGTCGAGTTGTATTACGTTATATGTAAGTCGAGAATTTTGAAGCTTCCAGAAAGTAGGAAGTGGACACGTGTGGCAAGAGAAGTCACATGGAATAGTGCATTGTCTGGTTTTTCAAATTGGTGATAACACAGGTTGTGTTATGATAGGGACATTTTCTGTATAAAACGTGTATGAGTGAAATAGCAACCGGTTTTCTTTTGAAACTCTGGCCTTAATTCTCAGGAGCAGTGTAGTCTCCACATGTGTTTTATCCCCAGAGAAACGGGTTACCCCTTGCTTGAAAGAAGGGTAAGGTAGAGGGAAGTGCTACACTTATCGAACGAAACGGTATTCTTGTAAGATAGAGTAAACTATCACTTTTGTTTAGCGAGAACAGACAATGGAAATGTGTTTTATGTTGTAACTAATAAGATTTAGTCAAGAAAAAGAACCGCCGATAAATTTTGTAAAGGAGGGGTCAGGAGTAGAACTGACGTTGACAAAAGACCGCGCTGGGATTGGCCAGTACGGTAGAAACACGGAAAACGCCCTGATTGGTGCGTTGGTGTGAGACGCGCTGAGATAGGTCTAAAAAGCAGTGACGTAGAGGCTTCGGATTGGTGCGTTGGTGTGAGACGCGCTGGGATAGGTCCGAATAGCACATAGAGATCAGAGCAGAGTTACGAGCTTGCAGAAGGAAAGGAAATCGTGAAGAATGACTTATTATGAATATGGTAGAAAGAAACCGTCATGGATGGCAAAAATTTAAGAACTTCTTTAAGAAAGACAAAAAGGTAGTGACTAGAGAGGGACAGGTAATTCCTCCGCCGAAAACACCAGCTTCTTATATGATGCTGAAATATGGTTATCATACTTGCATTTGGTTAGAAAATTGGACGAAATATACTCAGAATGATGGAGTATTGGCTTTTCCAGAGAATGGTTCATTTAGCATGGCTGTACTTTGAAATTTGAGAGAGAAAATGATGAAGCTTGAGCCAAAACCTAGACCAACACAGTTTGAAGCGTTAGGCGAATGGGAAGATGAGATGTATGAACGAGAAAGATACAGAGGTGCAAAGAATCATAGTTTAGTCCCTGGAAGGGTATGGGGAGTGAATCATGAGGACAGAATGAAACGTTGGAGATATGCTAACATGACAGAGGGTTTGTTTCCAGCCTTTACAGTTGAAGAGGGTACAGGAAGAAAGTGTACAGAGAAAAAGAAACATACGGTTACAGAGAGATACGGGCATGGAGGTAGCGAGACAGAGGATGAGTTACTGGAAGATATTTTAAACAGAAATCCACCTCCATATCAACAGAATTCTGCGGTGGTGACACCCAATGCACCGCCAATGGAAACTGGGAGGAATAAAAGTCCAGAACGAAGATACGAGATAAATAGGTCAAATGAGCAGTTAAAGACCCCACAAAGCGAAAAGTCTGAGAATGGTAATGCAGCCGAGTTAGCAAAAACTACAAGAGAATTAACGGAGAAAATAAGAGAGTTAACAATGAACATGGAAGCTGTGACTGTGCCAGTGACAATAGGACCAGTAATACCAGTTTTTGAGAACCAGAAAATAGATGAACATTCTTTAGTCATCCCGATGAATTCCAATATGCAAAGAATGAGAGAAGGGATGGACCTAGAAACTGAAGGGGCAAGAAATTTGGTTAGTTCATATAGACCGAGCCCACCTACTAACCTGACAGTAAATGAGAGTGAGATAAGGAGGATTCCTATGGGAACCGAGTCTGCATCAGAAACACCAGAGAGGATTAGAAATTGGATAGAAATAAATAGCACACCTGTAGGTCCAACTTCAGACGAATTAAGTGAATGGTTGAGAAACTTGCAAAAGAAAGAGACAGAACCGAAACCATTGATGTAATTAGGCTAAAGATAGATATGGAAGAATTAATTTTAGGGACAATTGGTACAGAAAAATTGAAAACATACCAGGACGACAAAATAATGTTCTTGTGCAAGAGCATTACTTGGAGAGCTAGAAATCTACATGACAAATTGGAAGAGACAGCGAATGAACTAGGAGTGGAATTTGTAAAGGTCAGGAGTTTGCAGAAACCGTATAGGGTAGATTTTTGTGAGAAAGATATAGAAAATCTAAACACATCAGGACGGTTAACACAGATAAAAGAACTGATTGTTTTATTGAGAAAATGGGGTGATGTGGACAGATGGAGAAGCAGGTGGACTAAAAGAAATGAGAGAACAACCGACAAAGCGTCTTTGGCTTTTGCGGTGACAGATAAAGAAGCAGTTGTACGGGAGTATCCGATGAGAGAAACTCCAGGAGGTAGTTATGTACATGTCCCATGGACTAGACAAGATATACTGTCATTTACAAATGACTTTCCAAAATTGAGAGAAAAACCTGTAGAATGGTACAGACAAGTGGAGAGGTTTGTCAAAGTTTCGAAGGTGTTGTGGGTAGATTTGGATGGGTTATTTGACATTGTAGTACCAGCCGATTTATGGACAGAATGTAAAATTACCATTGATTGGCCAACTGTAGAATACCCAAGAGACGCAAAAACAGGAGCGCCAGGACCAGAAGTGATGAGGAAATATGAACAGGTTATTACCTTTTTGAAAAACAAAATTCCACCCAAAGAAACTGATTGGGTAAAAATTGACAGAACTACGCAGGAGAGTAAGGAGTCTGTACATGCCTACTATGAGAGGCTACTATTGGTTTTCAAACAGTATAGCGGTTATGAGACTCTGAATGAGAAGGACATGAGTCATTTTGTATATAGATTTGTTTATGGGTTGAAACCAGAAATAAGCGAAATGATTAAACAACATATGATATGCTGGCAAAACAGTACAGTGGATGAAGTGTTGAGGTATGCCAAGTATTGTAGTGATGACATTGAATGTAGACAGCGTAAATTAAAGGAGAAAGCGATGTGGGCACAAGTGAAAGTTGCAGAAAAACAAGAAGCCCAACTGAATAATCAGGGTAATGAGACAGGACAAACTAAATCCAAACCGAATATAGGTAAAGGTAAAGGCCAAATGAGTATAGAAGAAGCAAAGAAGAAGTGGCCATGCCACAACTGCGGAAAATTAGGGCATTGGAGAAACAAGTGTAAATTTCCTCCAAAAGCTAATACGGAAAATCAATCATTAAATCCACAGGTGCAGAGTGAGGTGAGTTACCAACAGCTGCAGCAACCGCAGGTAGTTACTCAGCAGAGTCAGGTGCCACAACCACCACTTCCCAAGAGTGCAAATCCACAGAGATACAGTGCAGAGACAGGATTCTACGGAGGAGAGCAGGTAACACAATTGCCGCGCGCAGCTGCGATATCGCAGTATTGGTTACGACAGGATGGGAATGAGTTGGATGAAAGTTTATGACGGTGTCTAGGAGAGGAAGAAGAGTGCGTACTTGGCGCAACTCTGGAGGTAGATCAGGCAGGTCCATTTGTGGATGGAGAAGTGAATGATGCAAATGTAACATTCCTTGTGGACACTGGAGCTACCCGTTCTACTGTTAGATCAGTGGAAATTCTAAACCTTCCTCTCTCAGGTGAATATATCCAAGTCGTTGGTGTCTCAAATCAGCAAATTAAGGCGCCACTTACTAAGTTAGTAGAAGTAAAAATTGGACCATTCAGAGAAATGCACCGATTTGTGGTGTGTGATTGCAGTCCTGTAAATTTACTTGGACGCGATCTACTTTGTAAAATGAATTGCACCATCTATTGTACTCCGGATGGGATTGCATTCCAGACACCAGATGAAGATGTATTATATAAAATGACAATGGCAGAATTAGAGCCAGGAGTGAATGACATGTTTCCTGTGTTCGATGTAGAGAAAATTCCAATTGAATTAAAAGAAAGAGTCAAACAAGAGGTATGGGATTTTACAGGCGAAGACATTGGATTAATGAGAGGAGTAGACCCTGTTAAAATTTCTGTTAGAGAAGGAACAAATTACCCAAATACTCCACAATATAAATTGACGCCAGAAATCATTGAAGGAATAACACCAGTAATAAATAAAATGATTGAACAAGGAATTTTGAAATAAATAATGAGCAGTCCATGTAATTCGCCTATAATGGGACTGAAAAAGCCGAATGGAACATATAGAATAGTGCAAGATTTACGGAAGGTTAATAAAATTGTTGTTCCTTGTTGTCCAATTGTACCGAACCCTGCTGTAATACTGTATCAGATTCCACATGAGGCAGAATGGTACACCGTCATTGATTTGTGCCATGCATTTTTCTCTATCCCGTTACATCCAGATAGCCAGCCATTATTTGCATTCAGGTTCTGAGAGCGTATTTTGGCATGGTGCCGAATTCCTCAGGGGTATACAGAAAGTCCCTCAATCTTTAATCAAATTTTAAAGAAATCGTTAGAAGATTTAAAAATGCCTGAAAAATCTGTGATGGTTCAATATATTGATGACCTATTAGTGGCATCAAGAACCAGAGAAGCATGTGTTACTGACACAATTGCTTTACTGAACCATCTAGCAGGAGGAGGACATAAGGTGTCCCCATCAAAACTACAGTTTTGTCAACAAGAAGTTCAATACCTAGGTCATAAAATTGAAAAAGGAGTGCGAAAGGTAACGACTGAGAGAATAAAAATTATCCGAGGAATGAGAGCTCCAATGACACAAAGAGAGGTGAGAATGTTCCTGGGAATGGTTGGATATTGTCGACAGTGGATAAGTGGATTTTCACTAATTGCGAAACCATTACAGCGATTGACAAAAAAGGATGTTAAAGATCCGTTTGAATTGAATGATGAAGAAATGAAGGCATTCAGAGAACTAAAAGCGAGACTGTGTGAAGCACCGGCATTGGGAATGCCTGACTATGAGAAAGAGTTTGAGCTGTATTGTAGTGAGAGAGATGGATGTGCACTTTCAGTGTTAGTACAAAAACATGGAAATATGAAGAGACCTATTGCATATTTTTCAGCTGTTTTAGACCCGGTAGCAAAAGCGTTGCCTGGATGTCTGAAAGCAGTAGCTGCTACTTGTGTGAGTCTGGAACAAAGTGAAGGCATTGTGATGGGATATCCACTGAAAGTATATGTTCCACATTCAGTTGAAATTCTTTTGACAAGAACCAAAACTCAATACATGACACATAGTCGGCTGACTAGGTACGAAAAAGTGATTTTAAGTGCAGACAATGTAATCATTGACAGATGCACAAGCGTGAATCCTTCGACATCATTGCCGGATGAAGAGAGTGTGAAAGACAAGGATGAGATTGACCATGATTGCTTGAACGTACTTGAATACTGTACAAAACCAAGGCCAGATATCAGAGATGAGCCTTTAAAAGAATCCGATTATGTGATGTTTGTGGATGGCTCATGTTTAAGGACAAGTGAAGGAGTTTTGAGTGCAGCATATGCTGTATGTACAGTAGCTGCAGTAATGGAAGCATCTTGTTTGAGAGGGATACGTTCCACCCAAGTGGCTGAACTGATTGCTCTAATTCAGGCATGCAAACTGGGAAAGAATGTTCGAATCACAGTGATCACGGATAGCCAGTATGGCTTCGGAGTGGTCCATGATTTTGGGCAGATCTGGTCCCAAAGAGGTTTTTTGACGTCTGCAGGAACTCCAATTCGAAATGGTGAGTTTGTAAAGAAATTACTTGAGGCAATACAGCTGCCTAAACAAATTGCCGTGGTGAAGTGTACTGCGCACAAAAATGGGGAAGACTACATAACTGTGGGCAACAAATATGCTGACGAAATAGCTCAGTATTGTGCCAAAAATGTAGTCTCGTTGAACAGGAGAAGAGAAAGAGAGCATGTTTCATGTCCTTTGCTGTTTACTAACATTATCGAAACATGGGATGAGGTGAGACAATTACAAGAAGCTACAGATTATGAGGAAAAAGATAGCTGGATAAAAGCAGGATGCAGGAAAAGAGAGGAAGATGAAGTTTGGGTTTATAGAGATGAAAGACCAGTTATGCCTGATAGCATGATTTCCAACATGGCACGGATGTACCATGGACAAGCTCATATTGGAAGGGATGCCATGATCAGACTTTTTAGACAAACGTGGTATAACCCAAAATTCAGAGCTATAGCTGAAAGTCTTTGTCAAAGATGTCTTATCTGCCAACAGATAAATCCAGGAAGGAAAACAGTAGTGAGTTTAGGAACAATAGGACGAGAGGGAGGTCCTTTCACGAGGATGCAACTGGATTTCATAGAAATGCCCTCAAGCAATAGACTGAGGTATGTTCTTGTGGTCGTTTGTTTGTTTTCTCGTTGGGTGGAAGCCTATCCGACCAGAAGGAATGATGGGATTACAGTAGCTAAGCTCTTGCTGAGAGAATTCATTCCAAGGTATGGTTTTCCAGTAACGATTGAAACAGATAGAGGAACACATTTTCAAAACAAATTAATTCAACTGATTTGTGAAGCTCTTGGTATTCAACAGAAATTGCACTGTGCATACAGACCAGAGGCTTCTAGAGTGGTAGAACAAGTGAATGGAACAATAAAGAATAGGTTAGGGAAAATGTGTCAAGCCACAGGACTCAAATGGCCAGATGCCCTTCCACTGGTACTAATGACTATCAGAAGCATACCTGATAGAAAAACAGGTCTGAGTCCCCACGAAATAATAATGGGACGAGCAATGAGACAAGCACATGTACCTGTCAACAAACTGCTGACTATAACTGATGATCTTGTGTTGGATTATTGCAAAGGATTGGCTGATGTGGTACATTCTGTGTTTCATCAGGTTGGACCGGATGCGACCACTCTTGAAAGAAAACCAGCTCATGATTTGAGTCCAGGAGATTGGGTCCGCATAAAAGTCCACAGAAGAAGAAACTGTTTGGTTCCTCGCTGGGGCCAACCACGACAAGTGAACCTGGTGACAACAACTGCAGTCAAATGTGCAGGAGTGAAAAACTGGGTACATGCCAGCCACACTATCAGAGTTCCAGATCCTGAAGCTCGACCTGTAAGTCAACATCTGGAGATATCTGATACCAGTTCAGCATCTTATGTAGAAGGCTAAACAAACAGGGTTCCAGATCCTGAAGCTCGACCTGTAAGTCGACATCTGGAAGACCCAGGTACAAGTCTAACAACAGGAGAAGACTTTGAAATAGCAAAGGTTCCAGAACTTGAAGATCGACCTGTAAGTCGACATCTGGAAATATCAGACACCAGTTCAGCATCTAATACAGACCAATCAGATTGTGATGAAAAGCTAAAGAAGAAATGGAAAATTGACGAAGAAACTGAACCAAGAGACAGTGACAGTGATCAGCCAAGCACAAGTTATGGTAAAAATCCTTCAAAAACTGTCAAATTAGACAAGGGAGGGATAGATTCAAATAGAGAGATAGAAGAATCGGAAGAACCCCGAGGAGCAATAGAGACAGATCAACAAACAAAAGAACAGGGAAATATAGAAACAGACAGAGAGATCAACGAAAATTCGGAAGAACCTCGAGGAGGGATAGAAACAAGTGATCAAACAGAAAAGACACAGGAAGAAAAGGAGCTAGACAAAGAAGGTGAAATCATAAAGTTCAAAATAAGGAAATGAAGTAAGGTCTGAAACCGAATCAGAAGAAAGTGAAGGAGATAGAAAACAGAGACTAGGACCAAGAAAAAGAACTTGGAGAGCTGAACGAGAAGAAAAAGAAAGTGAACCGAAAAGGCCCAGAAAAGGAGATAATTGGCCCCACGAAGTCAAAAGATTAAGATATAAAATTATAAAGATAAACAGAGATAATGGAGAACAAGTAAATGAGATAACAAGTCAAAAAGAACAAGAAAAACAAAGTGGAGAACAATTGCAGAAAACGAAAAGAGTAAAGAAAGCAAATTTGAAATATAAGTCACCTGAATGGCTATATATCGCATTGACTGATATCAAAGAAGAAGAAGAAATCACTCACGATAACACAGAAGAAAGCTGCAAACCAATGGGTGAAAATGAAGTGCAACAAGTTTGAAGTAATCAAAAAGAAAAAGCCGGACTGGACACTAAAACCTGAATAAGACAAGAAATATTTCTGAAAAGAACTAAGAGAGTACCAAACGAGACAAAGTGAGAAAGTAGAGTGACTGAAACGTCATTCTGAGGTGTGGTGACACATTTTCTGTACAAATATATATATATTTAGGAAATAGAATAAGATGGTAGACACAGAGAATAGATGTGAGTTCTTACGTAGATGGTGTTTCTTTTGTACAGAATTATTAATGTTTGTATGGCTTATCTTAGCAATCACCATTCCAATTAGATTAGCCGTAGAAGAAAAGTCCATATTAGAGAACAACACAAAGAAGGATAAGGAAGTTAACATTCAGAATACAGCAACATTAATAGATAGTGCAGAGTTACATAAGGATAGATCTATAACAGATTTTTCAAAGAATGTTTTCACAAAATTATTATATGAATATGTAGAAACAATGGATGTAAAAGATTGTTATGTTTGTATGCAATTACCTGCGTCTGTTTCAGAAGGTGTGACCTATCATCACCTTCCTTTGACATATGGAATAACATGTAGTGTTTTAGCTAGTTTTTTTATAAAACAGGTAGATTAGAATATTATTACACTGACATAAATAAGATATTTGCAAAAATCCCTATAATTCCTGAATTGAACAAGGTGAAAGTAGCAAAGATGTTTGGTGAATTTTTTGGGGAAAATAAAGAATTGACATTAGATGATGTAGTTAAAAACAACCTTACTTGTGAGTTAAAGAAAGAGGAAAAGGTATTTTTAGAGATGGTAGAAAGTAGAAGAGTCAAATTTCAAAGAAAAGTAGTAGAGGAAGAGATGAAAACACCCTTTTGGACATTTGAAAGAGAAAGTAATGATAAGAAAAAGACAAATGCAGCTATGACTTTAGATTGGCCCCAACAGGGAAAGTTGTGTATTAGTAGAAATAGAACTAGGTATGACAACTATTTCGTGGGTTCCAGTGACTGCCGAGACAATTATAAAATTTTAGGAGGATGGGGTTTCAAAGTAGGAAAAGATCCAATATTTCCAGGGATCTATTATATTTGTGGAAACAGAGCTTATTACAGGTTGCCGGACCATTGGTATGGGTCATGCTACTTAGGCCTGGTCTTTCCAAAAATCTTTCATGTAGATATAGAAGAAAAAGGAACACACGAAATGGGTGAAACATTCACACGTAGAAAGAGGGAATGTTTTTCAGAAATAGTGGGTGACATTTTTGGAGCAATGATACCAGCAGTAGGAATATCTTTGAATGCATTTAAAATTCGAAAATTGTCCACAGTAGTAGATCGCTTATCAACGAATACTGCTGGAGGGTTCTTGATGGTAAATACCGAGATGGCTGCCATGAGAGCTATGGTGATGCAAAATCGACTTGCCCTTGACATTCTTTTGGCAAAAAGGGTGGAGTCTATGGAATGCTGAAAGTCCGACATTGTTGCACTTACATTCCAGATAAAAGTGAAAATATACAAAAGTATATAAAGAATATTACAAATTTGCACAAAGAACTTCTTCCACTGGAGGTTGAAAGTGCTTGGGAGAAACTTGTTAAGAGTTTTTCCTCAATACCAAAATGGTTCACTGAAATAGGTTGTTCTATTGTAGGGAAAGTTTTAATATCAGCAACAGTAGTAATTTTAGTGGTGTTAGTTGTGAAATGTGTTGTTATATGTATTAAAAGGAGAAAAAGACAAAACAAAATGAAAAGAGAAAATAAGATAAATAAAGAAAGAGAACGAGAATTAGGTGAAATAGAACTTGAAGAACTAAAAGAAAGTATGTATGAGAGAACAAAAAGACAAGATGAAAGGGATACTGATGTGTATAAACTAACAAGAAGCAAATGAACAAGAAACATGCTATCTGTAAAATTGTGTAACATGGGTTTTTGTGGTGATATTAAAAATCACCTAAGGCAGGAGTTGATGGAGCAAGGTAAATAAGAAATTTTTGAACCCCCTAATATTAATGCTAAAAACTAATACTATTAATTGTTTTGATGATTAATCAACACTTTACGTCTCTTATAGACATCTTTTATAAGTGGTAACCGCAATTTATGTGCAAAGTTAACCTACTTACATTTGTCAACGTGAAATAATATTAACATAATGGTTTGCGTACTAATTAGAGTAATGTTGCATGATTTGTGCTATGTAGAAAATTGTATTGTGGATAAAGAATGCGGATGGTAAGTAAACATAGCTTTACATGTCACTTTTGCTAGGTAACACCTAATTGGGGTACGTAGAATGACGGGTGGGAAACGAAAAGGCTTATTTTCTTTGTTTTAATTATGATTGTGTTTGTTTTCACGATAGTTCGTTTGGGCCTGTTAAGCCGCGCTGTAAAGATGGCTGCTGAGGCAGATGAGCTTAATGCGCAAGTGCAAAATGGCTTCCAAGTGGAAGAAAGCTGCGGAAATATGTCACGTGATTTGAAAGTAAAGCCCAGAGTGAAGCGAGTCAAGGACGGCGTGACCTGTCACCAAATGGGTGCCAAAAAGGACTCAGCGAGAATGTATGAGAACCAAAGATGCAGCTGTGAATTAACAATGAACTGTTTAAAATAAAGTTACAAAAGAAGATACATGTGAGGAACTGTCAATCGGATTAGTAATGTCCTAAAGCCGTGAGAAAGGACAAAAGTTATAAACATTTTCGGAACCGGTTTAAGCAAGGAGGGCAATGAGGAGATGCTTGCCACCCCTCCAATGGACCAATTAGCGTGAATCTCGCCCCCAAAGAATGAAACATTTCTGTTTAGTAAGCTAGTAATAGGGTATAAGAGGACCTATTCTTAGGTAGGAGGAGCGCTATTCATACATAATTTTTTGAGCACTGAACGTTGACGCTGGAGAACTGCTGTTATTTTCTATAGGCCATTTTCTTTTTAATATAATTAATCTTTTTACTTTCAAATCTGACTGGGAAGGAACGAGATTGTTGCGGGAAACCTGTATAGGTGGTCCGTCGAGGAGGCCTGTTTAGCGGGACAGACAGTCAGTTTTTGGGAGTTCTATGCTGTGGTCTGCAATTTATCTGCCGAGGTGAACTTTCTTTTCTCATCTAAAAGGGTATGCATAAATTCTTTAAAAAGTTATTTCTTATAATGATATTAAATGTATTAAACTGATTAATAAAATTGAAACTTATTCATGCATTTAAAAGAAGTAGATAAACTTTATTACAATTAAAACTACGAGTCTGTGGTTCTTTAGCTCAAAAATAAGTGTAATGTTTAATGAGTTTAAATGTGATTGAGCTGGTCTTAATCACCATCAACTGATTCCTACTAGTTGGTCCATCGACCAAAGAGCGGAATAACTTGATGATTTAGAAACTGACAGGATTAAAACTGATTATGTATGATATTTGAGAAATCATCTTGTCAAGCTTTAAAAGGTATCCCGTTCTCTTCCAGCAGTCATTAACTTTTTCACCTAGGTGAAAGTGGATGGGATCCAGGGAATATTTGAGTGAGTGAATGTATATGCGGTGTTATGGGCCCCACCGCCATATTGGTATAGTTGTTAAAAAGAGTGTTTTCAACCTGGATATTATGTCCACAGGAGAAGAAATTATATTAGTAGCGCTGGATCACCTACCTTCACTCTCACCCAGTTTGTCGAACAGAGCAGTTGAAGAGCCCATAAATGTTTGACAGAATAACCCATTAATTCAATCTTAACCATGTAATTTATCTTGAAACTTTATCAAAGACCAGTTGAGGTCCATGAAGCATGCACATAACAATAATTGTGATCTTTGTGAGCTTTCTGTTAGTACTGACAATGCTTAAAGGTTCATTGTTGTACCTATTCCAGTGCAAATGCTAGTTTGATTTAATGACACCAGGGGGGAGATTTTCAAAAAAAGTCGCGCAACGCAGCGCAGCCCCCCGCGAGGCTGCGCCACGTTGCACGACAGGGAGGGAGCAGGAGAGCGCCATATCTTCAGAGATATGGCTCTCTCCTCCCCTTTCCCTTGCGCCAGGGCTGATTTCAGCTGCCATGCGCCATGCACACACCTTCGCGCCGTAGCGATAGGGTGTGTGCATGAGTGTATCATAGGTTTTGTACAGGAAGCGTACCCTTCCTCTATAAAATACTATGCAAGGCACGATGCAAAGATTTTCCCACTTTGCATACGTGCTGCACAGTGCAGCACGCATGAAAAGTCGGAAAAGCACGGAGAAATTAAAGCATTTCTCCTGTTAGCGCCTCTTTTGAAGGGGCGTTAACTTTTGGTGCAAAACCATGTTTACAGATATTTGTAAATATGGTTTTGCATCAAAAGGCATGGGTGGTTGCATGGGAACGCCCATGTACCACTCATGTAACGCCCCCTCGGCGCAAAGTAAAGCAAAGCAGTGCTTCGCGCTGCTTTGCGCTACTTAAAGGGTGCTTTCCAGCGCAAAACAAGTTTTGCGCTGGAAAGAAAATAGCAAAAAAAAAATCACGCTGGTTAGCGTCACCTTTGTGACGCTAAACCAGTGCAAAAGTTTTGAAAATTTCCCCCCAGGTTTCATTCTTTCAAGCCCTGGAGTTAGAGGCTGGCGAAGAACTTGGCTCCAACATCAGTATAAGTCCTCTCCATGTCTCCTGAATCTCCTGCAGGTTTATGCTCTGACTATATAATAGTGCCATTCTTCTTGACCAAAAGGTGAGGTTAAATTTAAAGATGGATTTTGGTAAACTGTTTGGACCAGGCACGCCATCAGTTCTGCTTTTTCTTATCGCATGATAAACGTGCTGTTTGTTGTACTGAAGTGGGTCTGCTGCTGTAACCAGAGAGTTTACTACGGATGGTGCATTTTGAGAATTGATGTTTTCATGCAGCATTTTTATATAGGATATCCAGGCCTCTTGTTTGATATTTGCATTGCATGCTCAAAGATGGCAGAACACAAAATTATTTATAAATCACCAAAAATCTTCAGCGTTCCTTTTCTAGCAATTGATGAGGCAGGTTTCTCAGAACTGGTGTTGATCACTTTTTTGCCATCCATACCGTCTTTGTTTTCCCTTCTACAGTCTTGCAGCTTTTCAATTTGGCTTCTGTCAGGAGGCATTTTTTTGATATCCTTATTTCTCTGTTAAGTTTTGTTTTCTTAAGTTTGAGCACTTTTGAAAACCATGTACTCCTGTTTTTTGGGTTGCCAAGACTAGATCCCCTTAGTTTGGGCAGGTTACAGAGCTCTGATATATTCTGAGTAACAAAAACCTCCCAGATAGACAGCTCATTGACCAATGGAAGCATGTTGATCAATATTTCATGTTTCAAATTGTTTGATAGAATTATTAAAAAATGATTTACCGGCCATTTCAGTCTTTGTAGATTTTCCATTTGAGTTTGCCTCCATAAACCTTTCCTACGCTAAAATGAACATTACAAGTCACAACAAAAATAACCTGAGGGAGTGATCACTTTTGTTTCTATTTTAAACTACTAAACTGTCCTACAAAATGGCAGAATTATTAATGAGTAATCACATGTTGCCTTTCTGGTTGCGGAAACATGAGTAGGCGTTATTACTTTGTCTGTCAGAAATCAACCTTTCCTTACGCTCATGCCTGCTGAATGACATACTGAGTGGAATGACTCTCCCTGCTTGTGTGTGGGATTTGTATTACTTATACCTGTTGCAGGAAACTCCGAAAAAATAAACAGTATCCACTTCAAGAATATCATTCATTAAGTTCGAAATGAGAACGAGATGTGTATTTTTTAGGTCTACAATCAATTGTTGTAATTTTGAATATAATTTTTCTTTCCCATATTTGAAAGATTGATATAAATATTAAGTATGAGCAATGGAAATGTAGCATGAAGGGATGAATAGTTATGGATTACGATTGGCAAAAACCATGGCTTGTTTATTATTATGAAATTCAGTATATCCAATTAAAGGGAAATCCTCTTTTATGGCCTGGAATATAAGTATATCAAAACCCTTCCAGATAGAAATTGTGTCTTCATCTTGTGCTATCCAAGATATGTTCCAAGGGCTTGTTTGCAGTTTCTAGTGAGTGTTTAAGTTTATCTGAGACTTTGAGGCTGAATTCTATATTCAACGTCTTGAGGAACTAATTATAGTACTGTGACGTGGTCAGGATAGGCCGGGTAGGAAACACTGCCGTTTTACACACTCATGTTTCTTAAGTTGCCTTCTCTTTAGCACAAGGTGACTTTTGACATACATTTGTGTGCGTGAACATGCAGGATAACATTCTCTGAATCTGCATTGCTTACGTTTCCACTTTGTAGGCATTCTATCACAATACCTTGAACATTCAGTACAATGGATAAAGTTCACTGCACAAATGTTATTATGTTATTGTCCGAAAAGGCAATGGAACTGTTAAACTAGAATAAACAATTATGGCCTGAGCAGGTTGCGGCATGGCCGCATAGATTCAATTGTTATGAATACACAACCACTTTCTTGTTTAGGCAGAGGTTAATTAATGTCGAAATTGCAGCTCAGCTGATTCCTGCATACCAGCATGAGGGATGTCCAGCTCTACACCAAGATGGACAGCCTGATGACACTTACCCACTGGTAACCGGGAGTTAGATCACCTGGGCAGGGATTTGGCGCATCACACCCCTAGGCAAGATTAGGTCAGGGAGCGCTAGTTAGGGGTAGAACTATATCCTGCAATCATATGTCTGCATATATTCACTGTCTTAGCACAATAGTGGAAATGTTCATTCTTTTCCCTTTTCTCGTTATGCTAATAACGCTAATCTGTTTCAATTTGCTCATTATCACAGGACACATATTTTACACAAGAATCACCATGCTTCAATAAATATTGAACAGCCTGGCTGAATATTTCTTGTCTATTACTTTAGGTATGCATGAGAGTCCAAACAAATTCTAGATCTGTTACCACGATTTCCTGGGGGATCAGGGTTGTCATGTTCTGAGGTTGCACACACATTAGATACCCTGTGAGGTATGGGGTACATATAGTGCACTGTGGGCTAGCAGGAAGATAGGCCAACATATCCTAAGGGTGTGCATGGAATTAGTCTAGCACAGTCCTGACGTTTATGTTGTCGACAAACACACAGTTTTACCAAGGAAGGTACACTTTGCACTTTCTCCCCCGCTACGGCCTCGGTCCGCCACAGCAATTAGTGCAGATTGAGCAGAAGGACGTAGCTTCTCCTCCCCCTTCCAGGACAGCTTTCTCTTCCGGTGGGATGATGGGCTAGTCTCTTTTGCTCCTGCCACTATAAGAGGAGCTTGCTGGGCCAGACGTGCAGACAATAGAAGCAGTTTAGCGCGCTGAGCAGCCTTTTACCGGTTGGACTGTATGAATTTTAACGGTTGGACTGTGTGAATTTTTAACGCTTACTCTATATCTACATTCTGTTTTAAATACTTTTAATATCGCTACCCATCTGTGTTGATCCTGTTGTTCTGCACTTTGCACTTTCTCCCCCGCTACGGCCTCAGTCCGCCACAGCAATTAGTGCCGATTGAGCGGAAGGACGTAGCTTCCCTCCCCCCCCCTTCCGGGACAGCTTTCTCTTCCAGCGGGGTGACGGGCTAGTCTTTTTTGCTCCTGCCACTATAAGTGGAGCATGCTGGGCCAGACGCGCAGCAGGCGCGCCGCCGGTGCGCTGAAGGCACGCCAAAGGCAAGCCCGTCTGCGCCCGTCCACGTCCAGCCTGGGCCAGGGGCCACCCACCTTGCCCGTTTGAAGCCCGACCAGCCCCTGAGGTACTCAGGTAAATATTTAAAAGAGCTGGATAGACCGTTACCCGATTCGTGTTATCATTCGCTGCGGATAAATGTAGAGGCTCTACGCTGTACTCGATGCTCTTTTGCATCTGATCCAGATATGTCAATACCCAGGCAAGATAACAACTAGAAGTTCGCTCTTGTAAATTGCAGGTCACTTACTAAACATAAAATTGGAATCTGCGATTACATCACAGATAACCAGCCAGACGCAATGTTTCTGACTTAAACCTGGCTGAATGCGGATTCTGCCCCCGACATATTAGATTCCCTTGCAGATGGCTATGGCATCCTTAGACAAGACCGCCCTATTAGGCACGGAGGAGGGATAGCCATCATTTTCCACCTGTCATTAAATTGCACCTTGGATAAAGTTCAAGTAGGAAATGCCGAAGCAGCGCATTTCACTTTGAAGAGGGCTAATGACTCTACTCTGAGCGGTCTTTTAATCTACCGCCCACCTGGGCCGGCTACTGACTTCATGCCCAATCTTGCTGAAATAGTGACGCGATTAGCACTTTACCATAACAACTTCACGGTGCTGGGGGATTTAAATCTACATGTGGAGTATCACTTGAAGTATGAGGCTCAAGCTCTTTGTAAAGAGTTGGCTTCTCTACAGTTAGAACTCAAGTCCATGGTTCCGATACATCGGTCGGGCCATCTGCTTGACCCCATCTTCTTGAATCATCCGGGGCTAGTGGTTGAGCTCCCGTCCCCCATCCCATGGTCCGACCACCATCTCATAGCCTTCCAGATTCCCCTAGTCAAACCCAGACCCACACAAAAACTGAGCCCTTCTTTTCCATGCAGGATAATGAAAGTTTCTCCTGTGCTTTACAGAAAAATTTACCACTGCTTAGTAACGAGATTATCTTGGCTAACTCAGCAGTGGAGAAGTGGATTACGGAAGCACTTTATGCTGTGGCACCATGGACCACAAAGACTCCCCAGAGACTCCAGCACCTTGGTTTAACGAAGAGCTTAGAATTGCTAAACAAGGCTGTAAACGCCTTGAGCGTAAATGGAGGTTAGATTTCTCGAAAGAAACCAAGGAGGCTTACAAGACAGCACAAAAAAGTACCACTCCTTGATGAAAAGAGGCGAACCGCTTACTATAAGGAGAAATTAGAAACGGCAGAAAATTCCTCTAAGGAACTGTTTGCTACTCTTAAAGATATATCCTCCCTAGAGAGGACACTGATCACACCCACCAGCTCTTTGGAGCGGTGTAATCATATTGCTGACTTCTTCCTACTGAAAATATCTATTATATACAATACTTTCCCTGAGGAAGCCCGTAATGGCTCTACCTCGCAGCCAGAGAGATCTATTGAGCTAGGGATCAATCCTCTCCGGGAATTCTTGTCCCCCCCAGTGATAGATCTTAAGGGGGTGGCCCTAAGCATTAAATCCGGCTCCCCTACTGACCCAGCTACACCGAGCAGAATAAAGGAGGGGCTAGATCTGATACTACCCAAAGTGCAGCAACTATTGGAACTATCTTTTAAATGCGGGGGGCTCCTAGGACGTGGAAACATGCAACTGTTTTACTTTTGAAAAAAAAGCCCTCGACTGACCCCGAGCTGCTGGAAAATCTCTGCCCCATCTCTCTGTTTCCTTACATCTCTAAAATTACAGAGAAGGTGGTGAACAAACAATTAGTGGCTCACATCAATCAACACAATCCCCTACACCCCACACAATCGGGGTTTAGAGCCACATATTCAACTGAGTCAGCACTTCTTTTTGCTACGGAGTCTGTGCGGAGACGCGTGGACACCGGTCAGACGGCTGCCTTTGTCCTGTTGGACCTAAGCACAGCCTTCGACATGGTATCCCATAAACTCCTCCTTCAGCGACTTCGGGCGTGCGGGCTGGATGGAGAAGCACTTAAGTGGATGCGGTCCTTTTTACAGGACCGTAGCTTCCAGGTTGCACAGCACCCACACCGATCAAAAATTCTGCCACTGCTACAAGGGGTCCCGCAAGGCTCTATTCTGAGCCCCACTCTTTTTAATCTTTATATCGCCCCTTTGGCAGATATTGTGGAAAAATACAAGATCACCATAGTGTCATATGCGGATGACACCCAACTTGTAGTGACCCTAGCACAGGACTCTAATGAGTCAGCTACACAGTTCTCCTCCTGTCTTAAAGATCTAGCCTTATGGATGTCAAACAACTGCCTAAAGCTGAATGGCAGTAAGACGGAGGTTATGGCCACTGGGAAATCCCCCTCCATTTGGTGCTCAGCCTGGTGGCCCCAGAGGTTGGGGCCTGTGCCCACTCCAAAAACAGAAGTAAAAAATCTTGGAGTGTGGCTTGATCCTAAACTCTCCTTCGAGTCTCACACTAGGAAGGTTGCAGGGAGATGCTTTGGCATCCTTAAAATGCTAAGGAAAACCCTGGACATCCTTCCCGCCTCGGCGAGGAAAACCCTAGTTTACACTCTTGTGACCTCGTAGCTGGACTATGGTAATGTCCTTTATCTGGGAGCATCAAAAGGAAGCTTGCAACGGCTGCAACGCATTCAGAATGCAGCAGCACACCTAGTCCTCAATTTACCTAAGCGAGCCTCAGCGACGAAAGCCCTTGACACCCTTCACTGGCTGCCGGTTAGTGAGAGAATTCTTTTCAAAGCCTTATGTTTCTGTCACCGAAGTCTAAAGGGGAAAGGGCCCAGCTACCTGCACAATCTCCTGACCCCTTATAACCCTACTCGGCAGTTGAGATCGACAGGAGCCCATCTACTCAAAGTCCCAAAAATCAAAAGGGCAAGGATGGGTGCATGATCATTTGGCTATTTGGCAGCCAAAAATTGGAACACTCTTCCACCTGTGCTGCGTGCAGAAAAATCTGAGAAGGTCTTCCGTAGAGGCCTAAAAACCTGGCTTTACCAGTTATAAGCCGCGCCGCCTTGTCTGCCTCTCGCATGTAACTGCTTCTATAGCACGAGGACACAACAGTTGGTGTAGCCAGGCGCTTTATAAATGACTTATTATTATTAAGCCGTACGACAGCACTTAACAACCAGCTCCAGTCTTTATACTGTTTGCCGCTTCCTCATTTATATAGCACTGCTTGCCAGAAATTAAATCATATTGTATCTTTAGATGTATTGCATTGCTGCCAATCTTTCCCTTTGGACCCACTGCACTTTTCTAAAAGGCATATTAGTTGGTTTGTCACATTTGTCATATCTGTACTTTTGCTCTTAAATGAAGTGCCGGAATTTGACTCAGAAGCCTGACATGGAATTAGAGCTCCAAAGTTTAGAAATTGGATTTTCTCTAGGTACACTAATTCCCCACCTTATGCATATGTATTTTATTGAAAAGACTAGTTTTGCATTATCTGTTGTAAGCCAGGCGACAACAATAGATTCCCAGCCACACGACCCGCCCAAATCTGTCCCTGCTCGGTGTTCCCCTTGAGGGTGTCTGCACTTTTGAGTACTTGGGACTCACCCTGATGGAGAATTTTGGCAGGTCTGTTCAGATCCGCTAGAGCAAGTTGAAGCTTGAACACTTTGCAGGGGGCAATTTGAGGTGTTTTAAGGGTTCCAGCTTTTGGCCTTTATCCCCGATCATCCACATTTCTAACTTGCAAGCATTAAGCTGATCTTTGTATGGAGGAGAACTGTGGGGGCATGAGAATGCCACTGCGCCAGACGTGGGCGAGAATCAATTCATATGATCTTTGATGAATCTCCCTACCAGTACCCTGCTTCTGCCATTGTGGCTGGACCTAGGCCAAAGGTCCATTGCTCAAAAAGCAGCCCTTATACCTCTGTTGTACTGGAGACGGCTTTGGGCCTCAGTGGACCTAGCCAAATTTCAGTCCGGACTGGAGAAGCTCCTTCGGCAGCCCAGGGTCTCCAGGATCCCCTGGTTAGGGCATAATAAGACCTTCCTGACAAAGATGGGATGTTAACACTTATGGACTAACCCGGGAGCTATGAGCTGTATGTCAAAGGCTGCACTTAAGAGGATGCACTAGAGTTACTTAGATGGAGAAGCTAGTAGGAACAGGAGTTTGGGCACTTTGATATTAGCCTTCCTGGAATACAAAGATAACTTCCGTATGGAAGAATACATTCAATTGAACCCCAATTGGAAGAAACTGTGTACATAAAATGTCATCTTGGGACTTTATCACTGCACACTTTCACTGCTAACTGGAAATTTTATGACAGTGATCCAAATCTGACCTGCTACTTTTGTCCCGAGTTGAAAGAATGCATTAACCATATTTTATTTTTCTGTCAGCACTATTAAAACAGCAGAAAGAAGTGGATACTCCCGCTTTGCCGGAGCGTGAGAATTAGGTACTTCAGGGTTGTTTCCAAAATCTTTTGATCCAACACAACACCATTGACTGTGTTTGCTCTGTCCTGTTTTCTATTCGGAGTATGGAGAAATAGGCAGGGCAGTGTTGGATCCTGAGTACTGTACTGCTTTGTATTGAGGTTGATAATATGATCTTTATAAAATTTCAGCCCCTCTATTGGCAACCACACTGTGAAACTCCATGGCTAGCATTATTCTTAGTTAAGTTGTTAACCAAGAAATGTACATTAATGTCTTTTATCGTGGTTTTAAGGACATTAAAAATGTCATTGTTTTAAAGTTTTCATGCGAACTGTTTTTGTGTCTGTTTTATGTCAGCATTTGCCGCACAAGGAATATAACACTGATTCCTTAGGCGGCACGACAAACACTATTCAGCCCAACTTCTTGTAGGATGTTTTAGAGGCCTTTGCTGTTTCATGGTTTTACTTGCTCTTAGTGGGAAGTTGACTTTGTCTTTTAGGATGCCTTAGTTGTGACAACTACAAATGTTCTTATTGCTTACTGTTTGTTTTAACATGTATTGGTTATATCTGCACTGTGCTCTTTTATGGCTCTATTGAGCCGAATCAAGTTTATTATGGATAAATATATTTTTAAAAGCCTTGTGGTGCTTGAAATTCAATTGAAAATATACAAGCTTAGGTGAGATGTGATCATTCTTTATGGGCTGATAACAACTTGCGGATGTTTCCACGATTTAAGATATCAAAACTGCCCTTTGACCTGTATTTTGGATGGAATAGTAATTTGCTTGTATGCTGCTCCATCAATTATTTCTATGGCAGGTTGAGTAAGGTTGATTTCAACTCATGCTCTATATCTGTGAATATTTTGTATTTTTCTTTTATATGATTTGAAATTTTGGGAAAAAAGGTCTTTATATACAGAATTGATTAGCGCTCAGTTTTGTGAGTCACAGTTGGAAGATTCTAATGCAATTTCCTCTTTCTCCCTTATGTGGTTATGGCTCATTAGCTCTGCTGGAACTTGCATTTTTTAATCATCTTGAACTAGTTGGGGGTTATCACTATATTGTTTGTGCATATGTTTGTATATCCATGACCCGTGAGAGCTGTCCACAAATTTTGCCTAACGACTCTTTATGCATGGGTTCATCTAAGTGCATATTTCTATAAGAACTTAAATGTTTTGTGTAAACTCAACCTTATTTGTCAGTTGTCCTGCTGTATTTGAAATATAAAATGTAATGTATTTATGATATTACAGTATGATTTGTGTTGTAGTTATATTGTTTTTGTTGTGAGATTTCCTAAGCCATTTTCACTCCCTTATTTTTAGAGCTCTGGGTGCATTTCTTGGAGATATCTCTAGGATCACTCTTTCTTTATCATTAGTAGAAATGGTATGGGTAGTGATTTTGAACATGGAACCCCATCCACGTTCACTGTACTTGGTGTAATTGATTCTTCTGAGGATGAGTTAGCAATGTCCTGGAAATAGGTGCAATATCCTCCAGTGGCTTATTACAAGTTCGGAGGTCCATGGGACCGCTGAACCAGTGGTGGCAGTCCAACCACAGCCACACTGCGAGACTTCCTGCAGTATTAGGACTGCGGTGGTCGGACCGCCACAAGACCACCGCCGGGATCAAGGATCCCACTGGGCCGGCGGTCTGTAACCAGCTATAATTTGCTGGCAGTGTTGCTGCCGGCACCGTCGACCATATTACAAGTTGCATTTTCATCGCTCTTTTCATGGCGGTGATCCCGCCATGAAAAGGGTGGCGGAAAGGCAACAAAGAGGGCCCTAACAGGGCCCCCTTGCAGGATTTGGGCCGGTGGTGCATTCAGGGGGGGCGGGGGGCTTGTGCAGTCCCTCCCTGTATTTGGACCCCCACTTCCTGCAGGGTGTGGCACATGTGCCACACTGTGCAGGAAGGTTCAGTCGATGGTCTGACTGCAGTGGCCTGCATTATGGGCTCTTCTATAAGCCTTGAGACCAATGCAGTCAGACAGCCGCAACACCACCCGCCAGACCAGGATTTAACTCCTGATCTGGCGGGCAGCAGCACCACAGGTTTGGTGGTCTTATAGTGGACGGTGGAGGACCACTGCCGCTTTAGGGCCGCCAAACTCGTAATAAGGCCCTTAGTATTTTTTCCTCTGATAAAAGGGCGTCTAAAACCTTTGGCAATGACAATAATTGGGGAACACATGTAACTTGATATCATTAATTCAGCTTCATTTTTTGCCCAATGTATGAGAGTAATCAATTGCTCTAGCTTTTTACCTATTCCAGCCTCAAAAAGTGCTAATGTGTGCAATAAGAAAATTCGTTACTCCGGTTTATTTGATTTATAGCGTTAACAGATGTGTCAAAAGTGTTTAATGACGTGTTCCTTGCTAATGTGTTTTTTTCCATGCTCATTGAATTAAAAAAAAAATCTCATATTACACACATTAATTAGTTGGCAGATTTTTCAGCTTGAAATTGTTCTTCGGTGTTATGATAGGGTTTGTTAACACCACAAGTTAATGGATTTCCTGAAAGGATTGTTCTGCGGTGACATTTAGCCAATTCTCATTCGTGCTCATCTCAAGTGCCTGTGCTTTAGCCTCATGGTCAGTTTCTTTAGGAGCATTTGCTGGATTAGAGTTTGCTGACTTTGTTTTCACAATCTTGAAGTTTGCCATTGTTTGTCGGAGGGGTTCCATTCACTGACTAATGATGATGTTTACAAGATGACTAATTTCTAGTAATGTTTGAATCTCAATAAATAAGGGGGGCTCTGTTTTATAAATAAGATAATAACGTGGAGAATGGAGTTGAAGGTATTTGAACACCTTCCTACTGCAGAATTATTTGAATGAGTTTCCTTTACCTTATTTTCTTTCTTTTTGTGCTTAGTTAATGGATCAAAACAGACAGATTTCATTTCAAGTATGCGTTTGCCACTTGAAGTATGCCACTGTACTTTTTCAAAAATGGCAGAATAGCGGAAATTCTGTTGAAACAAAAGTTATTAAAATGATTAAAATAATAGGTATCGCTTTTGACCCACGGCCTGCAATTGCTACGTGTTTCAAGCTGGGCTATGGGCGGTTGCATTAGGGAGAGGCTTCAAACTTTTACATGTTTTATTGTTTTAAAATGTAGTATTTGAGCTTTAAGTACCGGCTCTAGAAAACTCCTTCAAGATGGTGGTAGATTCAAGTCACAACACACTTCTGAAGCCATTGTGTGATAACATTGTCAATGATCAAAGTAATTGAACTGAAATTAGGCAGGCAAAGTAGGGTAAGATAGTTGACACCAAATTTCATGTGCCAAGTCTGGTGAATTGTATCCAGACAGTGACTTCATTCTATTTCACGCAATAAACATCCCCCATAATGTGGCTTTTAAAGCTCTATGCTTTTACCACAAAATCTTGAAGGATAAAGGCCCCCCTTATTTACATTCTGTGATTAAGGCCGGTCGCCCTAGCAGAAGCCTCAGATCTAATGATAGTTCCAAGAGTGAATGAAAAAGGCAGGCTTGGGAGGTCGCCCCTTCAGTTTCCTGGCCTCCAAACTGTGGAATACTCTTCCTCTTGATCTAAGACAGGAAGGCTCCGAGCTGGTCAGGCAAGCGTAGACTAGAGATCTTTAGTCCCAGGCCTTCGTGGTATGTGAATCCCTAGTGCGGGGACACTCCGAATGGAGCAACCAATCGCTTTATAAAATTATAACATGGAATAACATAACGTAACATTACAATAAGTATTCTAGGCACTGTGCCAGGCGCCCCTTATCACTTCTTTTCACTTTGTCACCTTTTATCAGTGAGTTTTGTCCTCTTGTCACTTATTGTCACCTCTATTCGCCGCACCAACTTAATTATTAAAAGGCCCCTAAACAAATGTAGTTGTAGTGCCCAAATTACTGTTATCTTACCCAAATGCTCAATTTTACAAGCAAATGGCAATTGCATGGGAAATTGGGAGGCAAGTAGTGCAGAAATATTCAGCACCAGTATCCTGTTATCTTAGGGCGCACACAAGAAGACACGCACCACGCCACCGCACTGCCTGCCACTACTTTTCATGTCGCCTCTGAGTACCACTTCTTCTGCTTCAGTTGCCTCCTCAAAGAGTGGTGACTGGTAGCGGGTAGTGAGGTCGGTGGGTAAACTAGAAATCCGGCTATTTTCGCATGCTGCAAGCCGGTGCCTTCTTCTCCCAGAAAGGACTACCCTCGCCAACCTACACAAGCCAATGCCCACCTGCAGCTACACCACTGCTGCCGGCGTCTCGGAAGTGAGGGGAGCGTCGGCACTCAAGAGTTATAAGCTAAGACTGTCACGCTGTGCATGGGGGCACAAGCACACTAGCCACTTCTGTGATCATTCCCAGGACCGTAAACAGCCAAACACAGGGGCTCCTGATGCAGTTGATGGAACCTGGAGAGCCAGAGCTGAAGCAGGAGCATGCGAGATGTCTGACACTAATCTTGACTAACCCTGCTAGCTGAAAACAAGGTCAAGTGAGGAAGAGTTATTTACGGTCATTATGAGGTACGTGTTGCATTTTTGCATGCTGAGCTGCTTCGACATGGTCTGCATCTCAGGCAATCACCGTCACTGCCTCAGTTCAGGAAGGACTTCAAGACCGGGCTCTTTGACTGAACTGCAAACCCCCTCCCCAGCACCTTGAGACCCTTACAGGTGATTAGTTGTGCTTTACAAGAACCCTGATTGATTGATTGATTGATTGATTGATTGATTGATTGATTGATTGACATGGTGTGAGTGGAAGGTAAAAATACACATTTGAGTGGAATGCAACTGACATGATAAATAACAACTTTGAATCTTGCCCATCTTCTAGTTCGATTAAACAATTATTTTGGGCCTTGGTATTATTGTTTTTGGACTGAACCTATTCACGATTTGCTGAACTATAATGTGCTTTGACTGAACCGATGATCTACATGTGAATCTGTGAAGGAGTATTAATATATGTATGAAGTGCTAAACACCATAGAAGACATAGTTGCGGTCACGTATGTTGACCATATGGATATTGTTTTGTGGGCTGTTTGGAGAGGCCTATCCTTTACCTTGTGGGCTGAGACATTCAGCAGGGGGAAAGGCATCAGCCGACAGGGGTGACTCTTGGGATACAGGGAGATTCAAGGAATAATAGCACCCCCATGTTTCTGGGAGCACCAATGGACCCCAATCTTGATTCCAGAATGGAATGAGGGTTTTTATGCCTATCTTAAAGTTCTCGCAGGGGAAATTATTACAGGGTGGAGAAGGCAGCTGTGCTAAAGCATTCCTTCGGCCTGGTAGGAAGCTGTGCTTTGAAACATTTACCTGCTCTTTGTGTATGTAGATAATACAGAGAAGGATTTGGATGATTTTGGCACTGATCTCTACTTAATCAAATGAGGTAATAGAAAGGCATTGATGTCTGGATGGCATGAGGGCAGATACCAAAGGGGCTTATTGAATGGTATGGTGGACTTTATGTGCTTTAATTTCCACAAACAATTATTGTGAGTTTCACACTGGGATAGTGAGAAACTAATTGATTTAGAGAACCAATAATAATAAAGGACCAGAATACATTTTGTTGACAAGGGGGTGGTTCTTTGGAGAAATTAGTGGATTCTCTACAACACATCAAAGATAAGTCATATAAAATAAACTGAGGGAATAATGAGGATATCTAAGGAAACGTACAGGAAGGCAAGTCACGAGAGAGAAGATTGCTGAGAGCTGTGGATAGGGAAGCTAATTTTGAGGATGACTGTGATGGAGGTAACTGTGGGAATTTTCAAATGCTGGGCCAAAAGTCATTTAGCATCTGGCAAACGTTTCCCAACTTTTTCCCAGATGTAAAGAAACTTTCAGGATATTTTGCAAGTGCGTAAAAGGGTAGGGATTGCGCACTGGTAGTGAACTCTGTGAAAAGTAGTGTTAGTTAGAAGCCTGAGGAGTTCGTGTTACCAGTTTGTGTTCTGTCTGGAGAACAGGATGCACCTTATCTCCAAATAAGAATAAAAGGAAATTTTGTATGAACAATCACACATTAAGGCTCTTATTATCTGCCCATCAGACATCACTTACTACCATTCTTCTAAAACATTACATTGAAGGAAGAGTATATTTTGCCTAAGATTTATGGTATCATACCCAATATTGTTGGGTATTCTTCTGATACAATGGTGGTGTTAAAATGTCATACAATTTTGCTAAGAGTTTATGTACCCAGAAATGGATTCTGTTTATTGGGGTTGTTTAAGCAAAGGCATTTGGAATAAGGCTGGAACAAACCACCCCAAACAGGTACAGTGTGGAGAGCCACTGACAGGTGGAAGAATAAAAAATATAGGAATATTTGTACCCAAAGGTTTTTTTTTGTGAGAGGGTCTGAATGCTTAATGGGCAGCAGGCATCCTCCAAAATCCACCTTGTTAGCTTGATCCAACAGTTTTAGCGTAAGGATCGACCCAGTGTTGTCTGCATAGCTATGTTTTCCTAGGCTGAAGCAATTTCACCAATGGGAACAAGTGAATATTAAATAAGCGTTGGGACTAGTCACAGACCTTTGGAACTTCACGTGTAACAGAGGTGGGTATGGACTTGAAACAGAAGAAAGAGACTGCCTGCAAGCAGCCTTGTAGAAATGACATCAGTCTCATCACCACATTTTCTCTTATTCCCACCTCACTTCATGTTCTTTTTAATGTCTTGTAATTGATGTCAAAATCAGCAAATGTCCAATAAAATAAGCACTAAACGCAGGTCTTCTAAAATAGACACAGTGGCCAACATTAGATTGCCTATATTCTGCCTGCCTTCTGTCCACGGTGTTATTAGACCTGATACAGGGTTGAATCTCCCTGATCATCACCTGTTTCTTGATATTAGAAAGGTAGGGAAAGTTGGAGACAATATTGCGTTAATTCCAAAGAGCCTGGTGATATTTCTTTAACCTGTCAGTGGTGGTATTATATCATTAGGTGAGTGCTAAAACTTGCTTTTATCTGAGAGTATTTCAAATTGATCTTCAGAACGTGGCTCAAAGTCTGTGAACTGGACATAACATCTTTCTAGCACAGAATATGATGAAGTTTGCTGTTAAGCAATTGATAGAAGGGCAGTATTATTAATAGGCAGAAACTCAATCCGGGAACTGTGGGAACACAAGGGTACACTAGTAAGCATTAATTCAACCTCCAGTGACCGGTACTGTGTTATGTCCATAGACCATTAGGAAATACTTCCCAATGAGTAGCACATCATCCTGAACTATGTATGATGAGAGAGAAAAGGCGAGGACAAACATCATATGGCTGAACCAAATGATCTAGGACACACTCACACAAAATAATAAATGTGCTACACAACATCTACAAAAACATCAACAACTCATCAGAACAACACCTTCCAGTATTCATGAGCCCCAGAGAACAAACTAAAATGTAGGCACTATTATATTATTCTGAACAGTGGAGCTGAAGAAGGTGTGGCCAAAACCATTGTCCTCATATGATGTGAGGAACCTGAACTCCTACTGAGGATAATCTAGGGGTCAAGCTCTGTACTTTTTATAGGCAAACAGTAAAATAGAAGGATGCCCAATCAACAGCTAAAACAAAAATCATGGGTACAAAGTCAACACATAAGTGCCTTATCATGCTAGCCATAAGAAAATCAACAAACATTTTTGATCCTCCAAAAAACCTACAAGAAACCAAGTCTGACAAAGACCTGGAGCTAAAGCAACAAGTAAAGAAAATATCACACTGACTGCAAGGAAGAGCCATGATGTCAGTTATGAAGAAGCTAGCAATAAAACTTGACATAGACTGAGCAAACTTACAATAAAAGTATGAGGTCATGTATGCACATGTCTGTGAAAGGAAATAAAAACTGGTACCCTGGCATGAGAGAAACAAGGTCAATTGGTCAGTTCCACACACACCAATACATACACGTGCAGTAATGCATGAAGACACAATCATAGGAGCAGTAAAATTAAGGAGATCACTACAAAACTACTGAGAGCAGCTTGACATATCCCAGCACAACGCGCCCTTGTTCACATTAAGGTGTTTTTGGAAGGGATCAGGCACCCTGCTACAGTCCCAACAACAAAATGGTCAGGGAAGGAACTTAGAATGTCCCCACTTGACCGAGAATCAAGGAGCTGGCAAAACTCGATGAAGAAAGGTGTGGAAAACATGCTTAACCTCCTGAGGACATATTCGTAGGAACATGGCAAGCACTTCCGTTAACAGTCTGTGTAGGAAAGTGCCCCTTCTTTGCTTGGTTACCTCTCATTTTTGCCTGACATCTGAAGCAACCTGACTTGATGTGTCCTGGGACCCTGCCAATCAGGTTCCCAGGGCCTGTATTCTTTCCCAAAATTGTACCTTTGTATCCACAATTGGAACATCCCTGGCCACAGGAAAGGCCCTTGTAAAAGGTACCATGGGTACCAAGGGCACTGTGACCAAGGAATGCCTCTGAGGGCTGCAGCACCCATTGTGCCATCCTCAGGGGCCATGCACCTTAACCTACACACTCTGCCACAGCAGGCTGCATGTTTTGGTACAGAGAAAAGTGAAGAGTCGACATGGCACACACCCCTGCGTGCCATGCCTGCAATCCACTGCCTAAGGCCTAGGTAAGTCACCCCTCCAGCAGGGTGCACTAATCCTAAGGTGAGGGCACAGAGACATGAGCCCTGTACCACTACAGTGTCTAAGCCCATTCAATAGACATTGTTAGTGTAGTAAAGCCATAAAGATTATATGGTCTGGGAGTTGGTCGCAACGAACTCAACATCTCCATAATGGCTTTGCTAAAAAATGGGAAATTTGGCAGCAAACCTCTCAGCACATTAAACCCGCACTAAGGTCAGTGTGGGATTTAACGTAAAATGTACTCAGAGGGCCTCTTAGAGATGCCCCCTGAAAGCTGACCAGCCCTGGTGTGGTTCCTGAATGGCTGCCCACCATTGCCACCACCAGACAGGTTTCTGGACCCCTGGGTAGAGGGCCTCCGCTGTCTGGGTTCAGAAACAAAGCTCATCCTGGGTAGAGGTGTCATGCTCCTCCCCCCATGATGGTCTGCACCCAAGAAAGGGGAAGCTGGGTTCCCTTTGAGAGGGTTAGAGTGGATATAGTGGGTCCACTTGAACCTCCCAAAGCCTCATGAAACAAATTTATACTAGTAGCAGTGGCTCATGCTACTAGGTATCCTGAAGCCATTCAACTTAGGCCTACTACCCTGTGGTAGCCAATGCCCTCATTGGTGTCTTCATCAGGGTAGGGTTTCCTAAGGAGGTAGTATCAGACTGAGGTACCTACTTCATGTCTGCATACCTGAATGTCAGGAGTCTCATAGGTTCCTTGGGAGCAGTACGCTAAAGAGGTCCACCTTTTGGCAGCTCCGACTCTAATTTAAATGAACAGAGGTTCAGAATGGCCAGACGAGGGGAAGGGAATTTAGGGAGGGTACTGCGGGGAGGGAGACCTGGAAAAGAGAACCCAGCACGTTTAATTGATAATTCAATTATTCGAGATAAGCATCATTATATAGTAGAAATACTCAAGTATGCATTTTCTGATTTACCTGTAAAATAAACTTTGCTGAAAACCCCCAATTCTTGGTTGCATAAAAGATCAATGAATTATATCATGAAGTGTCATGTAGCTTAGAGTCCTTAATCACCTGTATTATTGGCACAAATTCTAGTTCAATATCTCTTAGTCACATGTGTTGTTGGCACAAATTCCAGCATTTATGGCAAATTCACACTGTTGGAATTATGTAGTTCTTATCAATTAAAATTGTTTCATCCAACACTTAGACTTGGTTTTAAATGTCATTATCTCCTATTGGAATAAACTCGTTGTTCATCCTTTGTAAGAGTTCCCTCAAAATATAAAACGATAAGCTCTCTGAAGTTCGAAGTTCGCAATATTAACACGATTGTCTATCAATGCGATAAAAGTAAACAAAAGAGCAACACGATGCAAGGAACCGTCCTTTGTGAGCCCCTGGAGACACCTTCGTATCGCTCGCAAATGAAGCCGATGCTTGATTGTGGTGCAAAATCTAATCAGAGTCTCCTACCTGCTCCGTGCACCAACCACCAGTCTCTTAATGCTGTGGGAACTCTGGACACAACACGTTGGTTGTGTAGGCATATGTGTTAAACTATGTATGCTAAAAACAAAACGGACTGAAAGAGAACATTATAAAAGGTTTAAAAGAAACAGAAGGCTAAAGAAAAAACAGAACAGAATACACAGCATGTAAACTGCACCAAATAGTCATGAGTCCTAATTTCCTCAGTCTGTGCTTACGTCTCATTGCACATATGTGTCTGAACTACAGTGTGTTCCTTTTCTTGACTTGATGATACTACCAGGAACTCATAATCCTATATTCAAGGAGGCACAAAGTAATAGTGGGAATCCATGACAGTCCTTCCCACCAAAACGAGACCTCCTCATTTAGGTTGATGCATTAGGATGTCTTATGAAATTGCTGGAGTAATCGTGGTGCATGCACTGCTTCACTTGGTTCCCAGTAATCTTCTTCTGGGCCATAGCCTTTCCATGAGATTAAATACCATAACTTTCCTCTACAACGTTTACTATTTAAAATCTTTCCACTTCATATTCTTCTTGATCTCCCACAAGATCCCCTGCGGCCCGCCCCCCTGCTCGCCCATTCGTCCCCTCCCGCTCCCAGCTGCTCCTCCCTCCCACCTCCCCTGCTTATGGCGGCTGCTGCACGGCCGCGCCGAAGGCGCGCCTCAGGCAAGCCCGTCTGCGCCCGTCCGCGCCTGGACCACGCCCAGCGCCATACCCCCTGGTCCCCGACGCCACTATGACGCCAGCACCCTCCACGCACTCAACACCGGATGATCACACACCTGCTTCCTGGCCGCCCCGAAGCGCACCCAAGGACCCTTCTCCTGCCTGAACTGCAGCTTCACCAGCCTCCGAGCCACCAAACCGCCCGCCGAGAAAGGACGCAACCACCTCAGATGCATCCTAATCAACCAGAAAAAACAAAAAGGGGAGCAAAGAGGTACTGCTTATCACAAGCAGTGGAGGTGGATACGTCCTCCTTCAGTCTATAGTCATTAAATCACAAAGATCCACCCTCAGATAGTCTCAAAAGCCATGTCCTCCCAGGTTGAGTATGCTTCCTACAATGGTGGGAAAAACACACAGTGTTTTTAAATACCCCTCACACACCAAAAGGGCCCTTGGTGTCATGCTTCATCATAGGGGTCTTCCCGCCCCTCTACGGGACGGGGCGTGCTACAACCTGCGGTTACGCGGGAGCACTGTTTTTGTGAGAAGACTGTGTCGTGTAGGAGTGTGAGTGGAAGGGTCAGGGGTGAATGGAAAGGTGAGGTTAAAAAATACCTGGCTCAGCGGTTCAGAAATAATTTTTTAATACACCTTTGAGCTGGTATTGTTAAAAAACGTGGGGACGGAGGTGTATTTGCCTCAATGAGCTATGCCTCCAAAGTCAGTCAACATGTTTCGAAGCCCCCCTGGCTTCTTCTTCAGGACTTAGCAGATCCCTTCTACACTCACTTTATATGTGGTGTGTTCATTAAACTAATTCTTTCTATAAAATGTGTTTGTGAAAATAAATATACAGTGCATGTGGATACTCAATGCACATATACGATACCTAAATAGGTATCTGTCATCGTTATCTGGAAGAAAAAAACGGCATCATACATATATGTTAAAATGCGAGACGAAAGTACACCATCCATCGTGATAAGGTAGTGACCTGAAAAGGAAATGAAATGAGTGAACATTTACTCCTTATCGTTAATTCACAGTGCAGTTTGATGGTGATGTGTCCCGCTGTTAGCCGAAGGAAAAAGACATTAAACACAGACTCACACACATGAAACATAAAACACACACTCTATGCAAAAGGACCCGGTCTATTTGGTCTGTAGGGTATTGTCACATCTGTTCAATAAAGCTCAAGGTTATATAAAGTTATTCAAGTAAAAGGTGCATCTCGGTAGGAAAAGGATAACCTACTTGTTTTCAAAAGTAAAAACGCCCCATGAGCCTGTAACGGGTGGGAGGGGTGCCTATAGTTGCAACCTAGAAAAAATAGATGGGTAAATTTGTTTCTAAAGTAATTGTCTCATCCAGAAACCCACTCAACAGCATGTGTGACCTCCGGCTATGCCGTACTCACTGCTCCTGGGACAGTGCCCCGCCGTGTCTGGCCTCCCCGCGGCTCCGCTGGTCAATGGAGCTCAAGCGGGGAGGATCTAAAATACAACTCTTAATTGTTGTTCCCGCCCTAAATTAAGGGCGTAATTGGTAACACCTGTGTATCACCGGAAGGCTTCGTAGTATAGAACGTTGACCTCCGATGTTTCTGGGAGGTGTTCCGGTGACGTGCGGTGGACGCTGCGCTGCTGCGTGTAGCAGCGTCTCTGTGCTGTGGCCGGAAGTGGGTTTAGGAAGAATCCAGAAAAAGATAAATGCTTAGGGAAAGACTAGCACTAGTCTGCCAACCTTCATGATAATAGATGTTAATACACATATACATGAAGAAACCGGCGGTAAACGGATTATTGAGACTCATGTCGTGCACATTATTTGTTAAATCCTAACATGAGTAGTATTCCTGTAAAATATAAAATGTACATTAATCAGAGTCTCTTCACATGGGTACATTAATCAGAGTCTCTTCACATGGGTAGAGCTCACATCAATGTTATAAGACAAGGCGGGCGTTTTTAAATAAGGAAAAATCCTCCAAAAAGAACTTTCTCTTAATACCCCTTTCTGTCAGTTTATGGTATAAACTCAGAGGGGACTAATCTGGTAATGTTGGGTAATAGTGTAAAACCAGAATTAGCTGATAAAATGGTGTTTAATCAGAATATGGGGGTTCAATTCTGGTTTCAGGTGGAAAGTAAGTGTCCAAGAGCCACCCAAAATGAACGGGGTTTTTAAAAAAATAAGGAAAAAACCTCCAAAAAGAACAATCTCTTAATACCCCATTCTGTCAGTTTATGGTATACAAAGACCGCTGTAATGCCTATCGCAAGCCTGATGGACAGGTTAGGCGTGTGGGTCCAGTTCTCGGAGTGAAGATTACGCACATTCCAGACTGAGGACAACTCTTACGTGAACTGGTTCCATGGTATTTCATCATTCAGCCCGTCGATGTGTGTTCCAAGACGGAACACCCACCGTTGTTCTTTCTCAAATAAGCCATTCTCGCTATTTATTTGTTCAATTGCGGTCCACTTCAAGTCCCCCATTCCGTGACCGTGGGTTAGGTAGTGGGTCAACATCTTAGTTGTGCTCTTTCTGCAACGGATGTTGCTCCTATGCTCCCCAATGCGAACTTTGACGGGTCTCGTGGTCATTCCTATGTATTCCAGGCCACATGGGCAGGTGATCATATAGACAACGTTCTTGCTGTTGCAATTCGTGAAACCTCTTTGCTCCCATTCACTGCCATTCCTGAATTTCAAAAACCTGCTCCTGCAGGTCAGGTGGCATGTGCTGCAGTTGCCACACGGATGATGTCCCTGTACCGGTGGCAGTAGTAGGCCCGTCAGTCTTGTCGGTGCAGATTCCCTTGGTCTAGTATGGACAAGTATGTCCTTCAAATTCCTCCCTCTTTTGTGGGCAAACATAGGTTTAGGGAAGTTCAGTTGACAACTGTTGAGGAGTCTCCAGTGCTTATTGACAATCTTGGTGATCTGATTTGAATGGGTGTTGAAAGTAGTGCCACAAATAGGTCGTTCCTCTTGTTCGACTGTCACCCTGTCCTCCAACAGTGACTCCCTATTGTTGTTTCTTGCCCTCTTCATAGCCTTGTCGATAACTTTTTTAGGGTAATTTCGTTTTAAGAGTTTCGATTGTAAGTCAGATGCCTGACTCCTGTAATCATGTAATTCCGTGCAATTCCTCCGGAGGCGGAGAAATTGTCCGTAGGGAAGGTTCTCCCTCAGATGGCGGGGATGGAAGCTATTATACAGCAGTAGGCAGTTCTTTGCTGTCGGTTTGAAATGTGTCATAGTTTTCAAAATACCCTCATCTGGATAAATGTTGAGATCCAGAAATACCAAGTTGTTTCGTGAGGTGGTACTGGTAAATTTCAGAAAGTTGTTCTGTTCATTCAGCCATGCCACAAAGGCAATGGTGGCAAAGAAAGGAGACATATTGGTTGAGGCATGACTGAGATTATTATAGGCAAATTCAGCTTCCCATAATAAGTTTACCCATGAACCTTGTGTTTTTGACAAATAGCATCTCAAATATTGTTTTAAAACTTGGTTCACCCGCTCTGTTTGGCCATCTGATTCGGGATGGAAGCTAGTAGGGAGATTGCGTTATGATGGGGCCGTACACCAAGCTTTCCATAGACGTGAGGTGAATTGTGTGCCACGGTCTGAGGTGATGGTTCTTGGTAAACTGTGAAGCCGCACAACATGTTGCAGTAAAAGAGTCACTAGTTCGGAAGCTGTGGGTAATCCTGGACATGCCCCAAAATGAGCCATTTTGACAATCTATCCACTACTACTAGAATGGTATTTTGTCCTTGATCCTTTGGAAGATCGGTAATAAAGTCCATAGAGATTTCTTCCCATACTTGATTCGGAGTAGGTAATGGCATCAAATATCCTTTCTTTTTGTTATGATCAGATTTGGCTCATACACAGGTTTCACAATGTTGTACAAAAAGAATAGTGTCTTTCTTCCAGTTTGGCCACCAAAGTTTTGTTGTACCAGTTCTAAGGTTTTCGATTGACCAGGATGTCCTGCTAGGGGGTGGTCATGACACCATTTTAATACCTGTTGTTGTAATTTCTTTGTTGGAACATATAATTTATTTTCTTGGAAGGGTAAATTTTCCTGAATAGAGCGTTTTTTTTAGTTTTGTTGTTGCCAGATTATGGCTTTTTGCAGAGGCATGTGTTTCTTGAGTTCTTCCAAAAATTGCATGGACATAGTTGCTCCTATGATATGATCCTGAGCAATCATGGGTATTGGGGTCATTTTGTTTTGTGGTTTATGTGGTTCATCAAATCGAGAAAGGGTGTCAGCTTTCGTATTTGTGGTACCAGGTCGAAGTGTTATGATAAAGTTGAATTTGGCAAAAAAACGAGTCCAGCGCAATTGACGTGGAGTGAGAGCTTTAGCACATTGAAAGAACTGTAAATTACGATGATCGGCATACACCGTTATTGGGAACTTTGCTCCCAATAGGTAGTGACGCCACTCCTTAAAGGCTGAACGGATGGCTAATAGTTCTTTCTCTGCCACTGTATAATTAAGTTCTGCTGGAAGGAACTTTTTTGAGAGGTATGCTACGGGATGGAGTTTTTGCGAATGTGGATCTCTTTGAGAGAACTGCTCCTATTGCAGTTTCAGAGGCATCAGCTTCTACAATGAATAGCTGCTCTGTATTTGGATTTTGTAAAACCGGAGCTGTTATAAATGCTTTTTTGAGTTCAGAAAATGCTTGTTGTGCCTCTGTTGTCCAATGAAAACTAACCTTTTTTTGTAATAATTTAGTTAATGAACTTGCCTTAGTAAAGAAGTGATTAATGAATCGTCGATAGAAATTGGCGAATCCTAAAAAGCATTGGATGTCTTTCACTGATGTCGGAGTAGGCCAATCTTGTATTGCTTGTACCTTACGCTCAGCCATGGTTACACCATGTGGTGATAGTATAAAACCCAGAAACTCCACTTTTGAAGTGTGAAATTCGCATTTCGACAATTTGCAAAATAAGCCATTGGTACGTAAGGTCTGCAGGATTGTTTTTACATGATCTTCATGCTCGGTTTGTGTGTCTGAATAAATCGAAATATCATCAATATAGACCATCACGCAGGGGCATTGCAAAGCCCAAACGGCATAACACACTACTCATACAATCCATAACGAGTGCGGAATGCTGTTTTTCACTTGTCTCCAGCTCTAATACGCACCAGATGGTATGCCCCTCTTAGATCTAATTTTGTGTATATGGTGGCGGTACACACTTGATCCAGAAGGACTGATATAAGAGGTAAAGGATAGCGATTTTTCACTGTGATGTTATTCAGTGCTTGATAGTCTATGCAAGAACGTAACTCACCATTACTTTTGGGTACAAATAAGAGGGGAGATGCAGCTGGCGACTTGGAGGGTTGGATGAAGCCGTTTTTTAAATAGTTGTCGAAATATTCACGTAAATGTTGATTTTTGTGTTCAGTGAGTGCATATATTCGACTGCAAGATATTTTAGCCCCGGGACTAAATCTATTTCAAAGTTGTATGTGCGATGTGGGGGTAAATGTTCCGCCTGACTTTCGCTGAAAACATCTCAAAATGATTCGTACAAAGGTGGTAATTCAGTGTTTTGTTCGACAGCGATAGCTATGCTCTGCGTGGTACCTACAGAATTCTGTTCTCCTAACATGGCCAGACATTGAGATCCAGAGAATTGCTGTGATGGCTTCTCAGATAAACATTCTTGTTGATACCAAGCAGAGTTAAACGTGATCGTTCTTTTAGCCCAATTAATGTTGTGGTTATGTAGTGTTAACCAGGGCATCCCAAGAATAACGCCAAATTGAGGTGCATTAATTAGATCAAAACAAATACATTCACTATGTTTTGTATCTTGTATATGACAAGTCATCGTAATACTTACGGTGGAATGTGTTATAGGACCAGATGTCAGAAGGGTCCCATCAACCACCCGGACTGTTTCAGTTTGTGGTTTCGCTACTGTAGGAATGGTTAGTTTGTGACAAAACGTGGAATCAATGAAATTCCCAGTTGCTCCTGAGTTGATCATAACCGTTAAGGTTTCACAAATGGTTTCTACTTCAAATAGTACATGAAGAGATAGATGAGGAACTGCAATTTGTAAAGTATTTGCCAAAGATTGTTCAGGAGACAGATTAACATTACTCGGGGAATACTCCTGTCTCTTCCTCGAGCTTCATAGTTTCCCTGTGGTTTCGTAAGTTCTTTGGAGGTTGTGGGTCCCAATCCTTTAGGTTTTACAGGACATTCTCGTACAAAATGTCCTTTTTTCCCACAATATAAACAAAGACCAGTCTTTCATCATTGATCCTTTTCTTCCTGTGTGAGTGGTTTTCTGATCCCTCCGATTTCCATTGGTTCTGCAGTATCTTGACTTATATTAGTATAAAGTTCCTTGGATCTCACATAAGTACGAAACTCAGGCCGCTTTCTCTCCTTTACGGTCTGATAGACGATGGTCCAGTCATAGTGTCAAGGCGATTAATTCTTCACAGGACTTAGGTTGTGGGTCAATAGAGGCTGTTAAATCCTTCAGCTCATCCCGCCAACCTTGATAATGAATTGCAGCCCTTTTTTCCTCAGGCCAATTTGTTCGACGATAAGGTGGTTAAATTGTGTTAAATAGTGTATCAAATCTTTATTGCCCTGCCGTTATTCAAGCAATTCGCGGTCAGCTGACCCTGTGATTGTTCTTCTATAAAATATTCTTTCAAACTCTGCTTTGAAGGCACGCCAATCATATAAGAGAGTATCATCAGAGTTTACTAAGGGAACAGCCCACATAGCAGCGTTCCCACTTAAGTAGGAAATAAGAAAGGCAATGCGAGATTGGGCAGCTGGAAAAGCATTTGGTCTGACCATAAAATGCAACTGTAACTGTGTTAAAAAAGTCTGGAATTTAGTAGGGTCCCCAGCGAACCGTTCTGGAGACGCCAATGGAACTGTCTGAGGGACTGTCACGGAAACTGAAGGGGTGGGATTCTGAACACTGGAGGCTTGAGGTGGTGGTGGTAGAGTATGCTCTCCATGTCGTTGTGTTTGTAATTGAGCTATCTGACTTGCCAAGACTGAAGTTTCTAATCGTGCAGCTGCAACCTCTTTTTGCATGTCTCCTAACATTCTACAAAGGTCTTCCAAGGTTGCCATCTTGGCGGCACTGCTCAGGAGGAACTAATCCGTGGGCGGATTATTCTGTCAGGAGTCTCGTAGGTTCCTCAGGAGCAGTACCCTCAAGAGGCCCACCTTCTGGCAGCTCTGACTCTGATTTAAATGAACAGAGGTTCAGAATGGCCAGACGAGGGGAAGGGAATTTAGGGAGGGTACTGCGGGGAGGGAGACCTGGAAAAGAGAACCCAGCATGTTTAATTGATAATTCAATTATTCGAGATAAGCATCATCATATAGTAGAAATACTCAAGTATGCATTTTCTGATTTACCTGTAAAATAAACTTTGCTGGAAAAAACCCAATTCTTGGTTGCATAAAAGAGCAATGAATTATATCATGAAGTATCATGTAGCTTAGAGTCCTTAATCATCTGTATTATTGGCACAAATTCTAGTTCAATGTCTCTTAGTCACCTGTGAGGTTGGCACAAATTCCAGCATTTATGGCAAATTCACACTGGTGGAATTATGTAGTTCTGATCAATTAAATTGGTTCATTCCACACTGAGACATAGTTTTAAATGTCATTATCTCCTATTGGAATAAACTCGTTGTTCATCCTTTGTAAGAGTTCTCTCATAATATAAAACAATAAGCTCTCTGAAGTTCAAAGTTCGAAGTTCGCAATACTAACAAAATTGTTTGTCAATGCGATAAAAGTAAACAAAAGAGCGACACAATGCAAAGAACCGCCCTTTGCGAGCCCCTGGAGACACCTTTGTATTGCTTGCAAATGAAGCCGATGCTTGATTGTGGTGCAAAATGAAATCGGAGTCTCCTACCTGCTCCGTGCACCAACCACTAGTCTCTTAATGCTGCAGGAACTCTAGAGATGACACGCCCTTCTCTCTCAAAGCCTCAGTCCGTTCAAGGATGACAGGACGGAGCCGCCGGAACACACCTTCCTGAACTCGGCACTCTGAATAATCTGCGTATGGTGAATGGGCGTGGCTTCTTTTATAGCCACGAGTCGGCCGTACAGTGGCCGTGCAGGCATATGTGTTAAACTAAGCATGAACCTAAAAACAAAACGGACTAAAAGAGAACATTATGAAGGGTTTAAAAGAAACAGAAGGCTAAAGAAAAAACAGAACAGAATACACAGCATGTAAACTGCACCAAATAGTCGTGATGCCTAATTTCCTCAGTCTGTGCTTAAGACTCATTGCACATATGTGTCTGATCTACAGTGTGTTTGTTTCCTTGACTTGATGATACTACCAGGAACTCATAATCCTATATTCAAGGAGGCACAAAGCACTAGTGGGAATCCATGACACTGAAGCAGCACATGTAGGATGAGTGTGGGGTGACCTACAAGTTCACTACACCTTATCACCCACAAACTAATGGCCTTGTTGAAAAGGTTCTACAAGACATTGAAAGGCATGATATTGGGACTCCCTGGAAAAACTCAAAAGGAGATGGGCTGTCCTGTTGCTCTGCCTGCTTTTTGCATACAGAGAGGTGCCTCAGAAGGGAGTAGGGTTCTCACCTTTGAACTTCTGTTTGGCCACCCTGTAATGGCCCCCCTCTCACTTGTGAGGGAAGGATAGGAGAGACCCCATCATGTACCAAAGCAAGATGTGGTGGACTATGTACTAGGCCTTCGTTCCAGGATGGCAGAGTGCATGCAGAAAGCAACCAAAAACCTTGAGGCCAGCCAGGAGAAAAGCTCTGGTATGACCAAAAACCTGCACTGGTAGAATTTCAACCAGGGCAACGGGTGCGGGTTTTGGAGCCAGTGGCCCCAAGGGCCCGCGAGGACAGATGAAGTTGCCCTTACCCTATCCTAGAAAGAAAGAGTGAGGTCACCTATTTGGTAGACCTGGGCACTAGCAGGTCCCCCAAGAGGGTGATACTTGTGAACCGCTTTAAGTTCTATTGCAACAGGGCTGATGTAACCATGCTGATAGTTACTGATGAGGATCAGGAGATAGAGAGTGAACCTCTTCCTGGCCTTCTTTCTTACAGCCCCCAAGATGAGTCAGTGGATGGAGTTGTCTACTCAGACACTCTCTCTGCCCAACAGCAGGTTGATTGCAGACAAGTTCTGCAATAGTATACACAGCTCTTCTCCTTGACCCCTGGTAAGACACCCTGGGGTACCCATGATGGGTACATTGGAGACAGCTTGCCTGTCAAAACAAAAATCTATCCCAAATCTGACCAAGTCAAGGAAGGTATCAAGGCTGATGTCAGCAAGAAGCTGGAGTTGGGGTCATTGAGCCTTGTAAGGGTCCCCAGACCAGCCCATGGTCCTATTCCCCAAACCTCATCCACAGGTAGGAAAGAGAGAAATTAGGTTCTGAGTGGACTACCGAGGTCTCAATGCTGTCACCAAGACAGATTCTCACCCCATCCCCAGGGCTGATGAGTTGATAGATAAGTTGGGGGCTGCCAAATTCTTAAGAACCTTTGACTTTACTGCAGGGTACTGGCAGATTGGCATGGCCCCTGGAGCAAAAGAAAAGACAGCCTTCGCCACACCTGATGGGCACTACCAGTTTACTGTGATGTCCTTTGGTTGAAAGAATGTCCCTGCCACCTTCCAAAGGTTGGTGAATGAAGTCCTCGCTGGGTTAGAAGGCTTTAGTGCAGCTTATCTCAGCGATATTGCTGTGTTTAGCCCCTCCTTGCAGGATCACCTAGTCCACCTGGGGACGGTTTTACAGGCCCTGCTAGCTGCAGGCCTAACTATCAAGGCATCCAAGTGCCAGATAGGACATGGAACTGCTGTGTGCTTGGGCCACCTTGTAGGTGGAGGCCAAGTCCAACCTCTTCAACCCAAAATCCAGACCATTCTGGATTGGGAAGCCCCAACAACCCAGACGCAAGTTAGAGCATTCCTTGGCTTAACTGGGTACTAGAAAGTGAACTGGACAGTTGGCTGCCAAAAGGCTTTTGACACCCTAAAAGAGGCAATGTGCTCAGCACCTATTCTCAAGGCTCCAGATTACTCCAAGCAGTTTATAGTGTAGCCTGATGCATCTGAACTAGAGATAGGAGAGGTCCTATTCCAGACCAATGATGATGGACAAGACCAACCTGTTGCTTTCATAAGCAGAAGGCTACTCCCCCGGAAGCAGCGTTGGAGTGCCATTGAGAGGGAGGCCTTTGCTGTGGTTTGGTCCCTGAAGAAGCTGAGACTATACCTGCTTGGTACTCACTTCCTGGTTCAAACTGACCACAGACCTCTCAGATGGCTAATGCTGATGAAAGGAGAAAACCCAAAACCTTTGAGGTGGTCCATATACCTATAGGGAAGGGTCTTTACAGTGGAACATAGACCTGGGACTGCCCATGCCAATGCAGATGGCCTTTCCAGCTTTTTCCACTTAGACAATGAAGACTCCCTTGGGAAAGGTTAGTCTCATCCTCTTTCGTTTGGAGGGGGTTGTGTAGGAAAGTGCCCCTTCTTTGCATGGATAACCCCCATTTTTGCCTGACATCTGATGCAACCCGACTTGTTGTGCCCTGGGACCCTGCCAATCAGGTTCCCAAGGCCTGTTTTCTTTCCAAAATTGTACCTTTATGTCCACAATTAGCACATCCCTGGCCACAGGCAAGCCCCTTTTAAAGGGTACCAAGGGAACTGTGACCAAGGAAGGCCTCTAAGGGCTGTAGCAACCATTGTGCCATCCTCAGGGTCCCTGCACCTTAACGTACACACTCTGCCTCAGCAGGCTGCATGTTTTGGTGCAGAGAAAAGTGAAGAGTCAACATGGCACAAACCCCTGCGTACCATGCCTGCAATCCACTGCCTAAGTCCTAGGTAAGTCACCCCTCTAGCAGGGTGCACTAGTCCTAAGGGGAGGGTACAGAGGCATGAGCCCTGTACCCCTACAGTGTCTAAGCCCGTTCAATAGACATTGTAAGTGTAGTAAAGTCATAAAGAGTATTTGGTCTGTGAGTTGGTCACTATGAACTCCACAGCTCCATAATGGCTTTGCTAAAAACTGGGAAGTGTGGTAGCAAACTTCTCAGCACATTAAACCCACACTGATTCCAGTGTGGGATTTAATGTAAAATGTACGCAGAGGGCATCTTAGAGGTGCTCCCTGAAAGCCAGACAGCCCTGGTGTGGTTCCTGAATGGCGGCCCGCCATTGCCACCACCAGACCCTGGGATAAGGGCCTCCACTCTCTGGGTTCAGAAACAAAACCCCTCCGGGGTGGAGTGTCAGACCTCCTTCCCCAGGATGGGCTGTGCCCAAGAAAGGTGAACCTTCAAAGGCTTGTCACCTTTGGACGCTGTCCCTGCCTTTTGCTGCCCCAGCAACTGTTTCCCACCAGTTCTGACCCCCACTTTGGGCAGGAGAATCAGCAGGAAAACCGAGTTAGGAGGAGAGGTGTGCCCACCTTTGCCAACCCCACCCCTCAGGTGGGGGAGACAAGGAAAAGCACACATCTCAGTCCCCTCCATCTTGAAGATGAGGAGACTCAGCCAATTAGGAAGAGGCTTATGTCCTCTCCCACTGGAGGGTAGCATAATAGGGAGTGTGCCCGCCCCAAGGAAGGGACTCATTGGTCCCAACCTACACACCCCTAAATTTGTATTTAGGAGCAACCCCAAACCTTGCCTCCTCAGATTCGAGGAAGAAAGAAGAAGGACCAAAGAGCCGTGCTCACCCAAGAAGAAACAGAGGACACAAACTGACTTGGTCCCAGCCCTACCGGCCTGCCCCAACCATGACCTGCCTATAGTGAAGAAACCGGCGTGACCCACAGCAGCAGATGCCCAGAACCCAGAGGACCTGCCCTGCACTCAACCAATAGACTCTGTCTCCAGTGAGCACTGGATTTGCTCAAGCCAAAGACTAAACCGTCAGAGTCTGGACTCGTGATTCTGCATTAATCAGCACCCAGCCACCATGGCCCAAGGCCGAGTGGCCCCATAATCCAAAGAGGTCCACCTGGTGATCCTAAGTTGGTGTCCCGTGACCCCTGACCTCCCACAAGCTTCGAAGCTAAACCTGCAGCCTTTACTTGAGGGTCCCCCCGACCGCGACTGAAGTTGGAAGAAAACTGCTCCCTTGACCGAAGCGGTCCAGGAAGACCGACTGTGTCTGTTCGACTGACGCCTACCACGACAAACGCAGCCTAAGGAATCCAATGCCTAAGACCCCGAAGCCCTCGACGCCTTCCTGTCCTTGGGTGGCCCAACTGACGGTGTCCAAGCAGCCTCCCAGATCCCCAGTCGCCTTCCCAGTCTTTAGGCACCTCTAAGAAGTCCTCCCAACCAAGCCTGCAACTTTCTAAAACCGATGGTCTCCACTGAGAAGCCCAGGGACCACTAAGTCTGCTTTACCTCTTCCACCCGGCCGCCTCGGCGCCACTGGCGGTGCAGTTCTTGTGACGATTGTTGCCCCTGCAGTGTCGACCGCAACCTTAGGAGCTTTGCTCCCAATCCCAAGAGGCCTGCTTGCTAGCAGACCCCAACCAAAGGTCCTTAGCCCACTGGCTAACGTTGGGCCCCTGCACTCTGCACCCAGCCGCCCCAGTGCTGCAACCAGAGTGTCCACTTGGACCTTGGGGAACCTTGGTCCTAACCCGGAAACCTCAAAGTCCAATACTTACCTCCGAGCTCGATAACCACTTTTCCTCCCACAGGGACTCATAGATTGAGATTTTGGGTCTAGAAAGTGTTCTATGTAGAACTGCTAATGTATGGGGAAAAGTGAGCACTATTGTAACATAATCCAAAAGTAATCAAAGAGTATTTACTGTGTAATACCAAGTGTCCTGAAAAGTGATATCAACCTGTAACTGTTACAATTACAAGAAAAATTGCATTTCCTTCACAGTTCTGCATTTAAAAGTATTTATTGCTTACCTGTACCAAGTCCTGCTTGGTTCTACAAATAAACCATGATTGAGTGAATACAATACATGCTTAACAGACCCTCCTGATAAGCCTAACTGCTCGACCACACTACCACAAATAGAGTTGTTAGTGATTAGTTTAGCCTCTGATATACCTCTGGGGATACACTGGACTATATGCACTCTATACATTACTTTGGTATAGTATAAGCAGAGCCAGCTTCCTACAGTCTGGGAATGAAGCAGTGTGCCATGGATAATCAATTATCACAGTAGTTGAAATACTGGTTGACAGTCAACTGCATCTGCACGATGAGGCAACAGCCTCTACACCCTTATCAATTACTAAAAGTAAGGTTGCCAGTGAATAATGGGTAGAAATAAACGTCTTTACTCCTGGACACCAAACAAACTCAGAGGACCCCACAAAAAAATAGTACCAATTCATCAGTCCTGGTAGGATGGTAAGCTCATTCATACCACTCAACCTGTAGCAGCAAGATTCAGGTGACAGAAGTCCTAGTGAAGGAAAGCCTCAGGCATGAAACAAGATATTTGTGCCAAAAAAAAGTTCAACGTACGCATAAAGACCAAAATATATTTTCATGAAGTGAAAAGAGCCTGTGAAAGATGCTTTAAACTAACAAGGTACTAACTAGAAGAAGCAAATGCCACATGAAACGATACCATTTTTTACATTGACAAAATGTTGAGATCAGTGAAACACTTAAGAAGAATAGGATAGGAGAGTGTAAGTGCAAAAGAATAAGAAATTGGTGTGCAAAAAAGAAAGGGAAGGACACCAGGTATGAGAACAAAGAGACCGGATGAGAGAGAAATTGTGCTTAAAGTTATACGGTCTCCTTTAAAGAAGGCGGTAATGAGACTAAAGCTGAAAAATTGAACCCACGGTGGTAATGGCCAGAATATTTTTAAATATCTGTGAGCAAATGGTAGAAAACTCCAGTCATGTTAGGGTCATTATCCGTATGTATGTGCAGACTCACGATTGGGGATCCATCTAGGACTCACATAAGTGATGACAGTTTCGCCATGCCACTATGGCAGGCATGGCTATTTTTATCCAAAGTGAATGCTGTCAAGAGTTAGAATTGGGGGTCTCCAGTTGGCAGGTTGTTACCCAGTCCAGATAGGGACCCTTCTTCCTAGTCAGGATAAGGGGGATACACTATTGAAATAACCCCTGCTCACCCCCTTGGTAGCTTGTCACAAGCAGTCAGGTGTATCTCAGAGGCAGTGTGTAAAGCATTTGCACAAAAACAGTGGTACAGCGAAAACTACAAAAGGACACCACACCAGTTTAGGAAACTATCCAATATTTATCTGTGTAAAACAAGACCAAAACGATAGAAATCCAACATACAATAATCAAATTATGCACTTTGCAAGAATAGCCTTAAAAATGCAGTTCCTTGAAGTTGGTAGCTCCGTCTGGTGCTTTTGCGGTGCTGAAAACAACCAAATCCAACAGTTTCGATCAACCACGTCGGTGTGGACTGGCGTCGGTGTCAGAAGACTTGTAACCAGTACCTTTGTTCTGGCTGACCACGGCAGTGTGGGCCAGCGGCGGCAGTCATTGAGGCTGCGGTGTGAAGCAGAGCGGTGTGGCGAGCAGTGCCCTCAGGTCATGGTGCAGGCAGTGGCCTGGTGGCAGTCGTCCAGCAATGTCGGTGAGACCAGGGCTGCGGTGCAAAGCATGGCAGTGCTCATGGAACTGCTGACGGTCATGGCGTAAGCTGCGGTGTCCGAAGATTGGCAGTCTATGGGGCTGACATCGGTGGGCTGCGGCTGCGGTGTGGGATAGGGCGGTGCTACGTGTATCTTACGAGCGGTATCCCCAGACCACGGTGCAGACCACGGCAGCGATGTCAGCTGACAACTGCGTCAGTGAGACTAGAGCGGCGGAGTGAAGTGAGGCGTTGTGGTGTGCGGTGCCCACAGATCGTGGTGCAACCAGCAGCTCGGTGGCAGTGGCGGATGTCATCATCAGTGAGACCAGGGTTGCGGTGCGAAGTGCGGCAGTGCCCTCTGATGGGCCTTCAGGTCACGGAACCGCCGGCGGTCTTGGTGACGGCGTCGGGTTGCAGTTTTTCCTCTGTTGCAACAGAGGCACGTGGTCCCAGAGGGTGCCCAAAGGAAGGTGAAGTCTTTGCTGTTCCTGAGACTTCTTGATTAGGGGGCAAGCTCTGCCTCAAGCCCTCGGAGAAACTCAAACAAAAAAGTTGCAAAAAATGAAGTCCAGTTCTTTCTCTTCCCAAGACAGATGCAGCCACTGCAGGCCAATACTGCAAAGCACACAGCAAAGTGGTAGTTCTTCCTCACAGCTTCTCAAACTCTTCTTCTTGGCAGGTTTCTGAGTCCAAAAGAGTTCTAAATTTCTGAAGTCTGGGACTCAATATTTATACCATATTTCCCTTTATTCTCTTGGGGCAAAGGGTCTCTGAGCTTAGTTCAAACCAGTTCTATCCTCTCTGGCCAAGCTTCCTAGCAGAAGGTGGAGACAGCATTGTGTAAGGCAGACCAGGCCTATTCAGGTGCAAGGAAATCTCCTGCCACTACTTTAAATGCAGCCCAGGTCTATTCAGTCCAGCTCTGATTCATCCAGGAAAGGCAAAGCACACCTCAAGCCCCCAAAGCAAACCCAAGGAGATGATGGACGGAGTGCTGAAACTTTTCAAACACTCAACCCCAGTCACAGTTCTGAGTTGAATCCATCATCGTTCTTTAGCTCACTCCGCCACCTCAGTTCAGACCCAGTTATATGCAAATCAGTCTTGACCCGGTGCCTCATGGGAACAGTCCAGCCCGAACTGCCAAGACAGGTCTTCCCTGAACCGGAAACAAGCATCCTGGGACCAGTTTCGGTGCTATATGCAAATCAGTCTTGACCCTGTGCCTCATGGGAGAGTCCTGCCCGAACTGCCAAGCCAGGTCTTCCCTGAACCAGAAACAAGCATCCTGGGACCGGTGGCTGTCTGCAGTGTATGCACATCCCCAGCCCCTGTCACTCCAAAGCAAGACAGTCAATCCACAACCCAGCAGAGGCACCCAGGATGGTTAAGCAAGCAAATGCCCACTTTGTAAAAGAGGTATTTTCAAAAACACAACATAAAAATCATATTTACTAAAAGTTGCATTTTTGCATTCTGAGTTCAGACTTACTAAACTCCATTTCTTTATCGTGTACCAATGGGAAGTTATACTTGTAAGATGTTACAAATTATCCCCATTCTATCTTATGGGACAGATAGCCTTTCAATAGTGAAAAACGAAATACACTGTATTTCACTACCTCGAAATGTCACACACACCAGTGCATGTCCTACCTTTCACATACACTGCACCCTACCCATAGGGGTACCTCGGGCCTACCTTAGGGGTGACTAACATGTAATAAAAGAGAAGGTTAGGGCTTAGCAAGTGGGTGAACTTACAAAGTCAACATTTAAAATCTGATTTAAATGTTCTATTTTATTTATTTTTTATATTAACTTCAAATACTGGATATTTAATATGTCTGTACTCAAGGTGTCCAGTTAGGTGGTGATTTATGGTCCATCTCCTTTTTAACGATGTTGTCATAAAGTGTTTTAGTGACATAGTAACACTGTGGTTGCCTGTAATTTGAGTTAAAACTGCACGTAGACACTGCAGTTGCAGGTCGGAGATACCTTTACAGGGCTACTTCTTTGTGTGGCACAATCAGTGCTGCAGGGCCACTAGTAGCATTTGATTTACAGGCCTGGCACTCTCAGTTCACCTTACTAGGACTTACTAGTAAATCAAACATGCCAATATTGGAAACACCAATCCATAACATAACTTACAGTAGAAGTACATGCACTTTAACACTGAACAGCAGTGAAAAAGTGCGCAGAGATAGTAAATCAGCGGAAACAGAGTCAAAACCAGAAGGTCAGAAAGCAAAAAAGACAGGGGAAACACACCAAAAGATGCCAGGTCTAACAGGAATCCATCTAGGACCCACATAAGTGATTACAGTTTTGCCGTGCCACTATGGCAGGCATGGCTTTTTTCATCCAAAGTGACTGCTGCCAAGAAGACAAAAAACATTTAATGGAAAAATGGCACCACAGCAGCAAAAATGAGGCCCTTGGTGTTCATGAGCTAGCCAGAAAAAGATTTACTGAATGCATGCAATAAAATCAAACTTTAGAAAAGCTGATAGGTTTCGTTAAACAAGAGAAAAAAGAAAAATTGCAATGATGTGAACTCGCACATGCGCTTACCCGTTATGACTCTGCTGCTGGCCACTTCATCCCTTATGCACACAATCCATGCATGCGAACATATACAGAATGATGGGGCCACCATTTTATGTATTCATTTTTTTAATTTACTGTTCCAAGATAGTGGACTTCACATTTACATGTACAATGTGCTTTATGGAAAACGGAGTGAGCTGCCGGCAAATTGCAGCTTCCAGGCACCTAAATAAATTCATTGGGATGGGAGTGGTGGGGGATCAGCGAGTACTGTGGGGGAGCAGATGGTGGAGAAGCCAGCCTGTGGGAGCATCAGGAAGTGGGTGGCAGAGCAATGGAGAACCTTGAGGTGGGGGAGTGGATATATAAATAAATAACAAAAAGCACAAAAAAAATGCCTGGATGGGGGAAACAATGGACAACCTGGTGGTGAGGGATAAGTAAGCAACATGAAGCAGACAGCAGAAGCGGCGGGTACTTGAGGAGGAAGCAGCACGCAAGGGAGAAAGCAGGAAAACACAGGCAATACCATGGAGTGCTTAAAGAATAAAGGGGCATATTATCCAGGGCTCTATCGCCGCTTTAGCTGGACTTTTTCCCGCTAAAGCGGCGATAATTCAAACGCCCTATTAGCAAGCTGTCGCTAACTGCTGTTAGCGACAGCTTCTAAGCGATAGCGACCGGGTTGGGTGCCGCTTTGCATGCCAGCGATATTTATCGCTAATGGCATGCAAAGTAGGCGTTCCCAACCTAAAGCGACTGGAAACAGTCGCTAAGGTCGCTATCGCCTATTGCGAGGCAGGGGAGGTGATTAACGAACCAGCGCTAAACACGTTTAGCGCTGGTTTGTTAACGCCTGGTCTAAACCTGACTTAGCCATGTAATCCAATGGGAGGTGGAATACATGGCTAAATCCCCTACGCCCTATCGCCAAGCTAACACTGGTCACAGTGTGAATATCGCTTGTTTTCAAGCGATATTCACACTGTTCTCCAGGGTTTCTATCGCTTTGGAGATAAGCGTTGCTGATAGTACGCTATCTCCGCGATAGAAACCTGCGATAACCGGCGATAATTATCCTAGCGCTAACTGCGCTTAGCGATAATTATCGCGGTTATTGCTAATAGGCCCCAAAGTTCGTTTCCCGAAGATGACCATTGGAAGGATACAAGTCATCCAAATCATACATAGAAAGGATGATGAATAAACTCTACTCCAGGAGACGGATAAACACAAGAAGAGGATGAAAGCCATCAAGTAAGAAGCAGAATAATGACAAAGACAAGAAAGCCAACCCATGGTCAGCAATGAGCTGACTCTAAGACTGCTATAAGCTTTGGCAGGGTACATAAGTGGTCATTCGAAACCAATTAAAACTGAGATTTGACTATTTAAAATATGTTGCAGGATCTATCACAAAATATGAAGGGAGGGCGGAGAGTACAATGGAAATGCAGGTGCTGAGCTTCAAGTGACGAGATCCCAGCTCTTTGCTGATGCTTAGTGTGATCGTGAAGAACACGTGAAGTTTGACTATGGTATTCAATGAAACATGCAAAGCAACTGAAATCTAAGTAACGCGAGAGATAGCTCTGCTGTATGATGCTCAAGCCTGTCAAACCAGCTCTGCTGTGAGTGGTCTGAGGCTGTAAATTCTGTGTTAGACGAGCACTAGCTGAACTATCTGGGCATTGCACCTGTAGATTCTGTGTAGACTAGAAATAGCTCTGCTCTCCTAAAGGTATCTTCTGTAAGATCTGTGTAACAAGTAAGGCCTGAGCGTTTTAGGTCTGCCTTTTGATCCAGCTGTGCTGTCTTGCCAAACTGTTTTTCCAAATAAAACCTAATAAGCCTACATGAGGGGCTTTCGGAGAGAGGACTTAATTTGCTGGTCTGTTTAATTGTCACCCACGTTATGCTGCCACCATACAGCATGGGGCAGAGGGTTAGCACACTTTACCATTGGCTCACTGCCCTTTGAGTTACTGCACAAAGCCTGTGCCTGTTGCCCACATTCACCTAAAAATAGTTCCTTTCTCAGCCATGGAAAATCTGATTTAAATGTTGTTCTATTTTATTTATTTTTTATATTAACTTCAAATACTGGATATTTAATATGTCTGTACTCAGGGTGTCCAGTTAGGTGGTGATTTATGGTCCATCTCCTTTTTAAAGTTGTTGTCATAAAGTGTTTTAGTGACATAGTAACACTGTGGTTGCCTGTAATTTGAGTGCTTGGCAACCTTGATTTTATTATCGCCTCCTTCAAAAATAATAATACTAACGAAAAAATGCAAGGCGCAACTGAAAGGGTCATTCAAAGACACCACTAGTAAAACAGCCACCTCTTAAAGGTTTTTTTTCATTTTTTACATTTTATTGCAGTAGTAATTATCTATTTGCATGAAAGTTCAGAGTTGCGAACTGAAACATGCAGAAGGTGAGGAAAAAGTAATTGGCTGAGAAGGCTTTTTCGTGGCGCAGGGACATTGGCAAGAGTTTAGTAGTGTGGGGTTCGCTTTGTGTTTGGTGCATAATGGCGCACAGCAATGGCAAGGCTGGCTGAATGTATGTGGAGACAGGCTGCAGCAGGATTCTGAAAGTGAACATTAGAATTACTTTCGGGAAGATAGGACTCTGACGCTCAGCTGCGCCAGACCTATAAATGGCATAGCGAGGAACGGGAACAAGGCAATTGCATGCTAGGCGCTGAGGAGACTACAGCATCCCAGCCTCAAGATTACATCGGGAACAATCTTCGCGGCACTACAGGAACAAAACTGGACAATCTTCCTGACCAGCTGTGTAACAGAGTGTGCGGCGGGAACCACCAAGCGGTGGGGGCAGAAGCAACCCGGTGTGTGTGTTGGTGAGGGGAGGGGGGGGGGGGCAAAACGGAGGAAACTGGTGGGGGAGAAGCGACGGGCGAGAGAGAAAGGTGGAGGGTGATAAGCACACACGCGAGCAGGAAACATGAAGTACTACTACGGATGTGGAGAGGAGAAGCAACGGGAGAGGGGGGATGTGGCGTAAGGGCCAGGGCTGCCTACTTTGGAAGACAGCTGAAAAAAACATACACTTTCATGTAGTGCTCAACCGAAAAAGATAATAAAAGTAATGCTTGGAAAACAAGCAGCTGAAGCGTAAAAGCCAATCAATGAAAAGTGATGGTAAAGAGACAATGTGAGGGACAAACACAAGACTGACAAGCTTGTTCATGAATAAGAAGCAGGTAAATGAGAGTAGCAGGAAAGCCTATCAATGCTAAGCAACTGGCAGGCTAGAAGCCCCTTTATGTTCTTAGTACCCACAGGGGGTGTGGCCTAACGGTCCGAGCTGCTGACATTGTAACAGGGAAACCAGGTTCAAGTCTGGGCATTGGCTCAACATCCTGTGATTCTGGGCAAATCATTTAATCTCCCCGTATCTACAAAAATGAATGTGTCATTGTGTGATGCAACTGGTGTGCATGTAAAGCGCTCCAAAACTGCACAAAAAAGATATACATATTTATCGCAACAGACAGGTGAGACCTAATAAGCATGGCATCCAGTGCTTTCTTTCTGCTGGGAAGCACACCATGCTAGGGGCATCTGTGAATATGTGTTACCAGAGTAGAAACAAACTCGCTTCTTGTAGGAGACGTATAGACAAGGGTTGAATCAAATAAAGAAGTAGTGGCCCTGTTAAAGTCCACTAGTCTGTTTTAGTATTTTAGAGGGCCTCAGCAGGAAGATGGTCTTTTCCCCAAAAATATTATCCCTCTAATTTTGGGATAAAACAAGCAACCCATTGCACCTGTGACAGAGTTGCCAACAAATGTACCCACATCATGTGAGGCGCATTCACCATGGTCGGACTTTGGAGTCGGGGCGAGTAAAAAAGATGCGCAAAGGGCAAAGCTACGAGAGAGGCACCCACATTGCTGCCCGAGTGAAAGAAAAATACAATTCCTAGAGGAAATTCACTTACCCACTTACCATCGGAGGAGGGAATTTTAGAAAAGTCAGGGCTGTAATACATTTAACATTTTGGGCTTAAATATATTTAATAATATCACGGCTTTAATACATTTAATAAGTATTATATTGCATTTGAGGTTTAGGAAGCGGAGCTCGTTTGATGGATCCTTTTCGGAACTGGCACCAGGTTCTGGAACACGACGGCTGTCGATCGAAATACAGATTTATTTTTAAATTTTGCAGCCATGTTGTACCTTTATCGAAGTTGAGCTAGCGCCAAGAAACGTCTGGTTGTGTTGTGTGCTATAGAAAAAGCACACCAATTATCTTTTTACTTGGATTCTGGGCTCCAACTCTGGATATGATCCGTAAAACTACATAACTTGTAATAAAAAAACGTCCGCAGGTTCGGAATATTTTTAGAGCACAGCTTTGCCATTCCGGAAATGAATTGGCCCATGTGGTGGTCTGTCCATTCACAGTGTTATCACGTTCGATCCCAGAGAGACGGCAGGCCTTCAGCTAAAAATGAAACGGATAACTTCCTCAAACCCATTCCATGACTTACAAAAAATGCTGCAGAGCCCACCTGCGACCAGCCTCGAACCGGAACCAGTTCTGCATCCAAGGTGAAGAGGAAGACGAGGGCAGAGTAATAGAAAAGGCACAGCTGCGACCAGCCTCGAACCGGAACGAGTTCTGCATCTAAGGTGAAGAGAGCAGGTGGAACACGAGGGCAGAGTAATAGAAAAGGCACGGGGCAATCTGCGGGTGTGCAGGGAATGATGAATGTGACTGTGTGTCTGCATCATGACCTGCATATTTCATGCGCACAGTCTGATGGCGCCCAGAGATACTGTCCCAAAACAGCTGCGCTCCTGCTGTGATGGATGGCCCTGTCACAGCCAGGTAGATCAACAGTTCTATCCAGCAGCTTCTGGGCTTTGCTCTCTTTTTATCAGTTTTACAGTACTGCATACAAGCGGCCAGCACAGCCGCCTAGGGCTTCTCCCAGCTGTGAGCTATTATACAGATATGCTGCATGCAAAATGTATGCAAAGGGGAATGCATTATTTACACCTGCAGTGTTGAGCACACGTTTAGTGCATGCAAATGTTCAGTATATGGGATTAAGAGGCTTTTAGCTATGACAGATGATACATGTAGAGAAGCATAAAAATCTTACTGCTGTAACTGTATACTCTACGCCTCTCCTCACAGTGCTAGCACCGGGGAGTTGGAGTATAAAACCTAGGACAGATAACTCATGGACTTCATGCAAAGGATGAACAGGGAGGAGTGGGTATCTCATAGCAGCATCAACTTTACTCCATTCAGAGTGAGAGCCCAGGGGGATGGGCGTCACTGTACTGGCAGAAAGGGTTTTTGAGAGATGCTTCATTCCAAGTAGCTATTGTCATGTTTTTCTCACTCCCCTACCTTTTGCAGGACGTTTCACGTTGCAATTTAATTTTTCATACTTTGCCAGCTGTGCAAATCCATTCTACTGACATCCACTTTGCTACAATCCTTACCCCTCAGACAGATCTTCCTTGGTTGCTGTTCTGTCCTTTTTGTAGGTCTCAGCTAGACAGCACATGCTCTGTCTCTTCGAGGCATGTTGTTTACATTTAGTGGGCTACAGCCTGCCCACAGGCTTACCATTTGTTAGCTGCATCGTCGCTCTCCTAATCTTCGTTGCAGTTTGCCATGGCATGTATGCATCATTCCTCTTCTTGTGTTTGGCCCTCCCTATAGAGCATGGACCAAGTACTTGTATCCATCCACTGTTCCCATTTTTTGGAGCTGCTTTTTAATTATGTTTAAGCACTCCATAGCGAGTACTTGTGTTTTCACTCGCTCCTTTCTCCATTCCTGTTACTTTTCTGTCTCTGGAACAACTTTCTTGACATTGCACTTACGAACTAATAAAAAATTAAGCTGATATGCGGTGAAACAGATTTTTTTTAACATTTCTTTATTTCAAAGAGAACATAGTCAATTTACACGTTACAGTATTTATCTGATACGCTTCATTATAGTATTATTACCACATTATATAAAGGAAAAAAGAAATCCCCTTTTTTACTTTTCTCTATAACAGGAGCAGGAAAAAATATTGTGGTTACAGTGTCTCCCTTTGGAGTTACAATCCTTGAACATAAATTACATTGACTAATGATCTTGTCAATCCCCAAAGAAAAACTTCCCCTCCTCCCTACCGGTTCCTGTCAGATTGATACCCCATTTCCATATCTAATTTAGTCTTTTAGGTGTCTATGCCCTTGGTTCCTGATTATGTGTAGCCATCATAATGTGGTGTTCCTCATCCAGTGATTCAGATTGAGTCCGCGAGGGCGTCTCTTCTATCTCTTCTACCATTGCCCCCCATGCCATCTGTTCTTCCGGGAGCTTATCATCCTTCCTAGTCTTCCTCATATTGTCTTCCTCGGCCATTGCCCATTCTTTTAAATCTTTCTTACAGTTTTCCAACTGCGGGCCCTGCGGAGTCAACCAGTGGATTGCTATTCTCCTCTAGGCTATCATAAGTCCCAGTATCAGAAATCTTCTGCTAGTTTTACGTTTGGGATTTTTGGGGATCAAGCCAAGAAGACATGTTTTTATCTCTGGGGCTATCTGCCATCCCGTTACTCTATTCAGTTGTTCTAGAACCTCAGCCCAGTATATTTGTATTTTTTGGCATTGCCATACCTTGTGTACAAAATCTGCTTGTGTATGTTCACATCGGGGGCATGTGGGGTCTCTGGATATATTTATAGCGTGAAGCCTCCTGGGTGAAAGGTAGGTCATGTGGACTATATTATATTGTATTTGTTTAAATCTATTGCATATTGATACTTTGCGGACACTTTCGTGGATCCTTTCCCAGTCTTTTGCCGTTATTATGTGCTCACTGACCTCTTGCCACTTTTCTTCTACTTTCAAGGGCCTAGTCTTTTTATCCTCTCTCAGTGCCCTGTATGAATGGGAAACTAGTTTTCGACCACCCGCCATTGCAATTATAGTGACCAGTGTAGGCGTATGCTCCGCAGCATCCGGAAATGTCGGCCAAAGTTGTCGGGCTGTAGCTGCTATCTTGGTATATTGCAGGAATTGTCCCGCCCCCAGTCCAAATGTGTCCACCGCGTCCTGGTAGGTGATGAACCTATTCTCTGGGTATAGGTCTGACATCATCAGACAACCCCTCTCCTTCCATTTTTCGATTGACATTGCTCGTTCTATTTGAGCAAACTGTAGCATGACCCAGATGTCTGCCTCTGGTGCATAGGGCACACCTTTAAGAAGTTTCTTAGTCGTTCTATCCCATATTTTGGCCATTGATCCAATTAGAGGAAAGTATTGTTCCCGATTGGTCCTATTTGTCCAGATAAGCGCTCCCAGCTGGTGTCTACCATAGGTACCCTCTAACAGGGATTGCTCCCAAGAGGAATCTGTATCAAGCCATGCTATTGCATGTTGCAATTGGGACGCCAAATAATATAAATCTAAGTCCGGGATTTCTAGTCCTCCCTTGCCCTATTGTCTTTTCATCACCTCTAAGCTTACCCTACATCTCTTTCCATTCCACAACAATTGGGTAAGAAGTACGTCTAGTTCCTTGAATATTCTATGTGGAATTTCATAGAAAGATCCTTGCATTGTGTACAAACATCTGGGTAGTATTACCATTTTAATTAGAGCAATTTTTCCCATCAGGGATAATTTGAGGGTATTCCAGAACTTTATAATCCCTTGTAAGCCCTTTAATATCCTGCCCATATTGTGTTCATAGAAGGCGTCTTTTTCTCTGGCTACTCGTATCCCGAGATATTGCACGGATTCCAGTTCCCATGGGAGTTCCAACCCACGGCACTGGGACTCTACTCTTCCCTCTATCTTCCCTATTGGATATAATTGCGATTTCTGTTTATTAATGTGTAAGCCTGAGGCCCCGGCAAACTTTTCCAATGCATGGAGCAATATTGAAATCGAATAGGTCGGCCGTCGCAAATAGACCAATGCGTCGTCCGCGTATAATGACACTATGTGTTCGGTTTGGCCTATCCTAATGCCTTGACCTTGCAGCTCCGTCCGGAGGTGACATGCCAGTGGCTCCATTGCGAGGGCAAACAGCAAAGGGGACAGCGGGCATCCCTGTCGCGTGCCCCTTTGTAGCAACATAGCATCCAATACAAACTGTCTCGTTCGGACCCTCGCCATGGGTCTAGCATAAAGTAATTTGACCCAGTTTACAAACCCGGAACCTAGTCCCATTTTTAGAAGGACGTGCCAGAGATATTCCCATCGGACCGAGTCAAACGCTTGCTCAATATCTAGAAGCGCCAATGCGCTTTCCTCTGCCTGTTCCCCAAGAGTCTGCATTATACGTGCAAGATGACGAATATTCCTCAGCTTATTCCTACCAGGTATAAACCCTGACTGGTCCACATGTATCAACTGTGGAAGACAGGGGAGCAACCTGCTCGCCAGCACCTGGCTGATAATTTTAAGGTCTACGTTTAGCATAGAGATGGGTCTATATGATTTTGGAATCAACGGGTCCTTCCCGGGTTTGGGAATCATGACTATTAATGCTTCCCGCATTGAACCTGGCAGTTCACCCCTCTCCACTGCTTCTTCAATTACCTCTAATAACCTGGGAGTTACCAGCCCGGCATATTCTTTGTAAAATTCAGCCGTCAGGCCATCCATACCTGGAGATTTAGCCGTTCTCAAATGGGTTATTGCCGCTTTTATTTCCTCTTCACCAAGGGGGCACCCCAGTGTTTCCTGAGCCTCCGGGTCCAGGCTGGGCACTTCCATACCTGCCAGATATGTTTGTATGGTCTGGGTATGTTTAGGGTTCTGGGACTCCGAGTATATTGTATTTGAATGGATTGCTAATGCCTTGGTGATCTCATGTTGTGTATAGACCATTTATTGCCGGTCATTTCTAATTGTCAGGATCGGTTGTGGTTATGTCTCCATACTAATTAGACGTGCCCGGAGCCATGGACTCTGTATCGGCTGTTTAGCTGAGCGCTGATTCATCTTCCTTATCGGCGCTGGAGCGCTGTCATTGATTTTGCGCCCGCTGTCTTTCATCTACTGGATTCGGCTGAATCCATGCTTCAAACTGCAACTTTGTTGCTGCCGAGACTCGTCTCTCCATCAAGGGACTCTCATACCCGCCACGCTTTAACGCTTCTCCCATTTTATTATCGCCTGGGATACTTGGGGATTCCGGTTCTCATCAACACCCAGAGGGACTTGTATCCACGTGCTATTGACTTCTATTAGAGGTAGAACTGCGTCAAACTGTATTTTCTACCGACGCAGGTCACTATATTTTTTGTGCGGCCAAGCAACGTTCGCGTTTCCATTTACCTTCCTGGATTACCCATTATCGTTCGAGCTTGTTCCCTAAGGCACGCCCCAACACTAATTCAGTAGGTCTATGCGCCCTGATGAAGGTGCGACCTTTATAGGGGTCTTACACCGAAACGCGCGTCGGCGCTGGATAAGCATGTTGGAGCTTTTTGATTGAAAAATCCCCCAAACTACGAGAAATGTCAATTTTTTTACTCATGTAAACTGTATTTACTATTTGACTGACTAGCTGTTTTTTTCATGTTCTAAAATCCGTTTTGTCCAATGTGTTTCATTGTATTTTTTGCAAAGTGGATAACACCTTCTATGTAATCCCTGTTATCTTGGGGGACCCGTTTATTTGTATATAAATACTTTATTGCTGTATGTCTGATGTTGCTTGACGTGTGAGTATGTGCGTTTATGAATCGGGATGTATGATGTGGATGAGTGAATGTGTTGTGGGATGTGCTCTGTGAATATTTTATTTATATATGTGCCTTAGTATATTTCATTGGATACAGTGACTATCAACAATAATAAACTTTTTGATAATGTCCATTTAAGTGTGTCTTTGATCACTATTTTGGCCTAAAGTGTTAGCATTTTAGATATCAGTGACTATTTGCATAAATAGATTTATACAGGTAGAGTTCCTCCTCTTTGATTGCACTTATGTCTCCATACTAATTAGACATGCCAGGAGACGGCCCGCTTTATCTCCTTCCGTATTCCACCTTCTCCTGCTCCTATCCCTATTATACTTGTCTAGTGTATCCCATAAATCTCCTATCTTTTGTCGTTGCACTGTCCATTTATTAGGTCCCTCTATATCTGTGGGGAGTGCTTTTTCTAAGATGGCCAACTGTTGTTCCTGGCGCTTCAGATCTTTCTCTAACACTTTTTTGACTCCGGCCTCAGTAGACATACATGCCCCCCTTAGCACTACTTTCATGGCATCCCATTCCATTGTTTTAGTACTGGCGGTATTCCAGTTGAAATAAAAATACCCCTGAAGCTCCCTGTCGATCGTAGCCTTATACACTGGATCGGTTAATGCTTCGGAATTTGTCCTCCAAAGCGGAATCCTAGATCGCGGCCTACCCATAGTGTACACTATAAGTAGAGGGGAGTGATCCGATAAATATCGAGCCAGATATTGTTCCTCCTCAATTCTAGTAGCTGCCCCTTTCTGTATGAAAAAGTAGTCCAATCTACTATGTGTATTAGTAGCGGGCGTGTGACATGAGTACACTTTGTGGTGGGGATTGCAATGCCGCCAGATATCAACCAAGTTGTAATTTATTAACATCTGACGCATAGTTTCTCTGGTTTTAGGTTTGGCCTCAGTTCTCGGGGGTGTCTGTCTAGTTTACTGTTGGACTTGGCCCTTTTTGCAGGGTCATCCCTAAACTTTTTGCCTTTCTCCTAGCCATTTTTCTGACATGGTGTTGGTGGTTTTAGGACTCTGGGCACTTTAGCACTGCTGTTCAGTGTAAAGTGCGTGTGCTCTCTCTGATAAATATGGTAAGATTGGTCTACACCTGTTTGGCCTATTTAATTTACCTGTCAGTCCCTTGTAAAGTGGTATCCCATATACCCAGGGCTGGTAAATTAAATGCTACTGGCGGGCTTGCAGCGCTGATTGCGCCACCCACCAAAGTAGCCTTTCAAACCTAACTCAGGCCTCTGCCATTGCAGGGCCTGTGCGCGCAGTGTTACTGCCGGTGTGACGTGGCATCTAAAGTGTGTGCCATGTCCGTGACCCCCCTTTTTACTACATGTCAGTCACCCTAAGGTAGGCCCTAGCTAGCCCTATGGGCAGGGTGCATTGTAGGTAAAAGATAGGACATGTACCTTAAGTGTGTAACATGTCCTGGTAGTGACAAACAGCCATTTTGGTTTCTCACTACTGTGGGGCTGCCCTCCCATAGGAATGCATTGGGGATTCCCTGATAAGTGTTTCAGTGGTAATTCCTGATATGAGAGGCGCAGCGTGGTCAAGTTTGGTATATTTGGAATAGTGATAATAAATGCTGCGCAATGGTGTGCGCAGATTTATTATAACTATTTTAGAAATGCCACTTTTGAAGTTGGCATTTCTGTGTGCTATGTGTCTGCCTGCCTGATGTGAATTGCATGTCTGGCTTGTGAGTGACAGGGGCTGGGAGGTGTGTGTGGCTCCAGGAGGGGCAGGGTGAGTCAGCACTAGGCTGAATGGGACAACTGTGCTGGGAGTAGTGGGAGGAGTAATCCCCTGACCCTGAATAGGACTGTGCCCAGCCTGGACAATGCTGGCTCCGCCCCCTGTGGTGCGTCTGATCACCTAGCCCCCACCTGACAAAGGGGAAGAGGAGCTTGGAAAACAAAGTGCTCCAAATCCCCCCTGAACCACTTGCATCTGGTTCCCCCATGCCCTGTACTACAGACAAAGGAAAACGAAGTATAAATGTAGGGGCTGTGACCCCATGAAATTGTTCAGTTCTTGTTCTGGTGTGCTGTTCCTGACTTGCTGGGGGCTTGCTGCTGCTGGGGCCCAGGAGGAACCGCCATGGGGGCTTACCTCCCTGCTGGAGGACCCTGTGTGCTGGCCTCCCTGGGCCCAGCTATGCCCCATGGAACTAGAAGAACCTTTGCTGGGACTTATTCTCCTTTAAAGCAGGACTCTTGCCACTTGCGCCCTGTGAGCGCTGTTATTTTTATCCTGAAGGGGAGCGCTGTGCTTTAATTTCCCCTGGAGCGCGGGAGCTTCGCAGCACTGGGCTGCACAGTGCTGCTGAGGGAATCCCCAGCATAGGGATTCCCCTGTGATGCTCTGAAAGCGGGTGCCCACCCCGCATCAATGCGTATTGCGAGCAGGAGCCCACCCCGCTGGTTGTGCTAATAGTAGCGGGTGCCCACCCTGCAAGTGCCTTCATGTTAGAACGGGAGCCTCCCCGTATTGCCACCGCATCAGGAGAAAAGAAGTTGCCGCCGGGCCGCTGCCAGGTGACCCGGAAGTCAGGCAGAGCTGCCTGTTTGTGGGGGGCGCCCCTGCGAGAGGAGAGGAAGCGGACGGGAGCTTACCCCGCGCTCCGGTGCCGAAGAAGAGCCGGAGATCGCCGGAAGGAAGAAGGTGGCTGCCGGCCCGAGCGGGGCTCCCGTGTTGTTGGGAGGAGCCCCGCGAGCAGCCCAGGACGTCCGGAGCCTTGCAGGCTCCTTGCAGAAGTCCCGGTCCCAGGAGAGGGACCGGGTGAAGAACAGAGTCCTGCCCCGAGCCGCGGAGAGAGCAGAGACTTCGCAGCAGCAGAGAGCCCGGTGAGTGGGGCTCATTGGTGAACTGGTTGTTGGGGGGGTGCGTCGGGGCACATTGTCGGTGTCCGCCCCCCCCCCTGTGGTCCCTCTAGAGGCACCGTAGTGCCCGTGCTAGTTCTACAGCTGCCCTGCCTGGCAGTGGGCAGCTGCAACGTGGGGGCCAGTTCTTTTAAGTAAAGGAGGGGTGAGTACACCCCATGCCCCAGCGCATTTGCGCACTTTGTGGTCGCTGCTAAGGCTACCAGGGAGCCCTGTGAAAGGTCCCCCCGAGAACCCTGACATTTTTGGGACAAGAGGCATTGGAGCCCCGAGTAAGGCCAGTAGGCCGGGGGTCAGGGTTGGATACCTGGTGAGTGTACTGTGGTGCACACTTGGTTTACGCTAAATTGTGTTTTATGCCTAATGCAAATGTCATGTTATGATGTTGAGGCCCAAGGAGAGTGCGTAATGTGTTTATGCTGATGAGGTTTGGGCCTAATATATTGTTATACCTATAAACAAAGAAATAGGCAGTCCGGGATAGAAAACTGCACCACCTTACTATACACAAATAGTAGATATACTTCAAGATTCAGGTTGCCCACCTCCCTGGTCCACTGCCTTGGGACCATACAAATCTAATACATTTAAAAGCACACAGAGAGGCAACACAATATAAAAAAATGCACAAATGCACAGTAAGTGAATCAATCCAGACTCTTCAGTCGTATGCGGTATATTCTTTTTAATGTCGCAAGATGATTGAACACAGCAGCCGCAATACAGCCACGTGTTTCGCCCCAATGGGGCTTCCTCAGGGCAAGATAGGAATCCTCCAATCTTACAGTGATCACTGACGTACCACGATCACTACTTGATACACTTTGCAACAGTACGTAAATCTTTCATCAGTTCCCAATAATGGATATGATAAATTCCTCAATTTATTCGACACTTAAAATCAGTGGTTCCCAATTGCTTAAAATATGTGAAATCCACAATTTGTGTTGCGAAATCCAGGTTAATATTTCTCGTATGTTCACTATGATAGGTGAAACTCCAAATATTGAAAGTTTATTTCATCAATGGCCCCAGTAAGACGCCGTGCCTCTCAACCCGCCGCCGGCCTTGAACATTCAACGTTGAACATACGAGAAATATTAACCTGGATTTCGCAACACAAATTGCGGATTTCACATATTTTAAGCAATTGGGAACCACTGATTTTAAGTGTCGAATAAATTGAGGAATTTATCATATCCATTATTGGGAACTGATGAAAGATTTACGTACTGTTGCAAAGTGTATCAAGTAGTGATCGTGGTACGTCAGTGATCACTGTAAGATTGGAGGATTCCTATCTTGCCTGAGGAAGCCCCATTGAGGCGAACGCGTTGGCTGTATTGCGGCTGCTGTGTTCAATCATCTTGCGACATTAAAAAGAATATACCGCATACGACTGAAGAGTCTGGATTGATTCACTTACTGTGCATTTGTGCATTTTTTTTATATTGTGTTGCCTCTCTGTGTGCTTTTTAAATATATTGTTATACCTAATGTGATTTATGTCCCATTGTGATTTATGCACCCTGTGTTTATGCCCAGCTTTCAGGCCTACTATGTTTGCCTAACAGGTTCAGGCAAGATGCAATGTTACCAGTCATGACTGGTTGTTTTACAGCAGGGGTCTCCAACCGGTCGATCACGAGCTACTGGTAGCTTGCCGAGGCCCCATGAGTAGCTCGTGATGGCATTTTCATTTCGTAGCCCTTTATAGTCTTTATCGTTTTTTGGGGCCTTTTTTTAAGAGCCGTTGCTCGTCCTCACCCAAACCAGCTGCTCTGATAGGCCTAGGCTTAGCTGGGGTGGGCTGAAGAGGATGAAGTTATTCGTATCAGAGTCATCGTAGCCCATCCGCTACCCCTGCCTTTAAGAGCCTGGCACTGCGCTTTTCATTGTGCACAACGTGTGCACTGCTGGAATGGAGTTGCTCCCACTGCCTTTAGGAGTCTTACACCGTGCTCACATCCTGTGCGACGTGCGCACTGCTGGTAGGGGCCAAAAAGCTTGTTGGCATGCAAGTGACGTGGCACAGGCAGTATTGAACTGCTACCGCCCTATCAGTGCCTGCACCACTTTCCTTTTCCAGTCTGACTCCGAGTCTTTCGGTAGGTAAGTCCTGGCCTGAATTAGTTGCTGCGCCCTGGCCACTGAATTAATTGCTGAATAATTGTTAGCCCCTGCCCTAGCCTTAGTCTTTCTCAGCCCCAGGCGCCAAAAATATTATTGCCCAAGGCCACTGTCAATAAAGAGGAGAGGGCGTGCTGTGGAGAGGGTGAGGAGGCAGAGAAGAGATCGATGATGCACTCGTGAATTACAATATTTTGTGCAATGAGGAGGCAGACATGCCACTCTGCACATGAGGTGCTGGCTTCTGAAACAGGCAGACATGATGGCTGAACATTTGAAGTGCAGCAGAGAGCAGGAGCTCTGTATGTGAGGTGAAGGGACAGATAATCATGAAGCTATGTGAGGTGTAGGGAACACACTGATACTGCGAATGTGGGGCACAAGTAGGGGGGGCACTCAAGAAGCTGCACTTGAGGGGCTGGCACACATGATGATGTACATGTGAGGTGCAAGAAACAAGCAAAGATGACACTGTGCATGTGAGGTGCAGGGAACAAAGTTACATGACAGTGAATGTGAGGTGCAGGTACAGGTACAGAGGCTGTACATGTGCAAAGCGGGGAGGCATAAATGAGGCTGTGTATTTGAAGCACAAGGACAAGCTGGCATGATACTTTGCGTGTGAGGAGCAGGGAGCAAACAGACGATTGCATGTAAGATACGGGGAGCAAACTTATGACATTGCATGTGAGATGCAGGGAGCAGGCACGCAGGAGGCTGTGCATGTGAGGTACATGGAAAACCCTGTTTTTCCTGCTGTTCAATAAGTGCTGTGCTCCAAGGTATTGTTTTTAAGAGCACATTAAACTCAATATGGGTATATTGAGACACCTTCAGTACCAGCCTACATCTTCCCATTGCCAGGGATCAGAACTGCATACTCAGCTGCCCAGTCTAATCAAGGAGGAGCTTTTGTACCATTTATAACAGCATCCAGGTGTGTTCCTTTCCCCTCCAACACTCTATTTTGTTTGTAGCTCAATTGGAGAGTGCCCTTCAGAGACCGTATCATCGTGGCATGTACCGCTTGAGTGTGAGGGTGACTTGTGATGTTTTAGTAATCGAAGATGGGATGAGTACTATGGAATCATTGAAATAAAGCAGACTTTTTTTAAGCGTTTCATGTGCCCTAGAGTAAAATTTGCAACATGAGCATATATTCTAGGGAACTCTAAGTATTTTGTTCAAACCACAGTATGGGTTCCAAAGAAATTAGACTTAAAGTCAGTGAAGCTGGGAGTGGTGGGTCCCTCTAAAAAATGTGCGTGTTGCTTCGCCTTTAGTAGCTCACGACGATTTTCACTGATCAGAAGTAGCTCTCACTACAGAAAAGGTTGGAGACCCCTAGAGGATGAGAAGTGATCAAAGTAAATGTCAAAGACTCAAAAGGAGTGAAAGCGAGACTCTCAAGAATATAAACAGTGAAAGAGCACCATGGAGCAGGAAAGGTTAATATACCAGGAACAGAACAGAGACATATCTAGTCCATAATTATTAGGGCCGTGGAAGGGATTGGAGATTATTACTGCACTCCGCGAAATCTGATTCTGCAGGGTCCAGAATTCATCTGTTGCTGTCATCACCACCAATTGCAAGGTTTGCCCTTCAAAATGAAACATAACATGGTGGTTTCTCCACCAAAATCCACAGGCACCAGGATATACAAGTTTCCCAGGTACATATTGGCAGAGAGGATCTGTACCTGGGGTGCATTTTGGGCGTGCAGACTTTAATGCACTTGCTGAACTGCAATCAACTGCATAAACAGGGATTTTTGCAGGGATTGGGATTATCTGGCAAATTTGTGATCAGCATCCTTGGTGTATCATGTTTTTGCCACAGCAGATGAGGGAAACTAATGTTTCCTTGTACTCAATTTATCTATTTGGGCTGGCACCAGGGGCTATGAACTGAGCTTCCTTAAAACAGTGACTATGGACTCAGACCAAGCGCTGGAGTAGTATCAATCTTCTGAGTTGGGAGAACATTATGCATTCAACTGCACAAGTTCCTTACGTCCCAATAAGTAGTTAAATGTAGAGTTCTATAGTGCTTATCTCTGAAGTCCCTCTCTTATTTTTTGTTTTTTTTGTTACAACACCATTATTAAATATAAACAGAGCCAAATGCTGCCGAAAAGAATATTGACCTGTGCTTTTTATGCTACACCAGCTACAGAAGGCTAGGCCATCAAGTAGGGCTGACTAGAGGTTGCAGGGACACTCTGTCATGTGACTCATTTGTGTTCCTATAATCTGCTTGAGTAAAACTTGTAAAGCTCTTTTCATCATTTTCACACTTATTTGATTTTCATCAATTTATTGTGATTTCATAAGGATTAAAAGGTGTTTGATGCATCATAGCAATGTCCTGTCAACTACTATGTGATGTAAGTTCCTGTGACGTTAACATAAGAGCAAAGATGTGCGATGTCATTTTTCCTTCCACCTTTGTTCTTCGGGAATCATTTTAGCGCGACTGAGATAATAAGAAAGAGAGATAGAGAGAGATGGAGAGAGAGGGAGGTCAAGAGATGGGAAGAGGCAGTAGAAGAAGGGGTGGTTTCAGAGACACCTGCAGAAGGATACCTAGCGAGAAAGAAAGACACAAGGAGAAATAAAAATTAAAAGTCTAATTCAGAGAAAGAAAAGCAATAGAGATTCGCAGAAAGAAAAAGAGAAGTGTCAAAAGAGAGATTTGTGGAGGTAAAAGGTGCAGTGTGGTATCTGTCTTGCTGCACATTAATTATTGGGCCACATTTACAAAAGGACTGCTTTGCCCTTGCGTTGCGCAAAGTGACCCAAGGGCAACACAAGCCTTAAGTGAGATTTACCATGCCACGTAGAGCCACCTTGCGTAGCTCTGCATGGTATAGTAAATCTGAAGTAAAACAACACAGCGCAAGTTGCTGTCTTGCATTATTCTGCCCTGGCGTACCATGGGAGAAGCATGGGTGTTTCCATGCATGGATTTTGGCATATTCCCAGATTTACTACCAGTAGTAAATTTGGGAATTCGTCAAAAAGGTACGCCTTCCCAGAGGAGGTGCACTGAGGAGAAATAACTTTATTTCTCCTTGTTTTCCCTCTTCCTGCGTGTACTGCATTTTGCAGCACACATAGAAAGAGGAAAATACTTTGAAGGATATCTTAAGGATGCAAGAGTGCCTGCATTGGTCCTAGCTTGCACTATGTGTGCTAGAGCAGGGAGAGAGCAGAAATGTGCCTTATCTTAGTAGATATGGTGCCTTTCTGTCCTCTCCATATGATGAAGCACATTGCAGCAAGTTGTCCTGCTGTGTTGCGCTGCGACACATCTTCATAAATTTGGCCCTATTTGTTTTGTATGATGTGAAGTGATCAGTGCTGGAAATAGAAACAATTTACTCCCAGAACCATAAATTAGGGATCAAGGTGTGTCTGTGGAAAAGGAATGGAGTCACAAGGGACAGAGTAATGAAAAGCATAAGTAAGAGCAGTGGGGCGGTATCTGGGCGGGGCAGGGGGGAAGTCGACAGATGACGGGATAGGTAAAATTAAATACAAAAATAAATAAAAATACTTATCTTGCTCTTGAGTTGATGGGATAGGAGTGGGTTACTGGTTTTGGCACAGAGATAATAGTGTTACTTTGTCAGATTGTACGATATTTCCACCGCCTGCAGTTCCACCGACCTCCCAGGAGCCTCCACTCCGCACACCTTGCAAAAATACCACACATCCGCTGCTGCCTCTCCGGAGGACGCGCCTTCTCCCACCTCACCGCCAAATCCTGGAACGCCCTCCACCTCCACCTCGGCATATCACCCTCATTGACTCACCTCTGGAAGGGACTCAAGACCTGGCTCTTCGACTGAAACCTGCAGCAAAGCGCCTGGATACCCTCTCGGTTGATAAGCTGCGCTATACAAGTACAACTTGATTGATTGATCGGTTCATAAGTCACACAGTGGGCTATGAACCAGTATCAAGGAACTGCATGTGAATTGCAAGACATGGGATTAGAACTTTCTTTTTTTCTTTCAATCTTTCACAATCTTTGCTGGCTATTTTAGGGTTGCTAAATGTGTTTGGTTAGGTAGTAATAAAGTCTACCTCAACTACTGCATTATATTTTGAAAACTGACTTTGCATTTCTCCATATGATGCACTGTTGACATATAATGCTTACCAGTATGGACGATATGTGACTTGTATACCTTGTAACACAAATTTTTTTATGAAATATTTCCTGTACATTGATTTACACTTTTGAATGATTTATTGTCTCTGAATAATGTGTGTAATGTAAAGCGCTCTGACAACTTCCATTGAGATGAGCAGCGCTATAAAAGAAATCTATAAAAATAAATTAGTAAGTACTATTTAAATTGTTCTTGGTGTAATTACTCATACAGACCCATACATCTGACATTCTTAAAGTGCATGCATATCTACAACATGCAAAGTTAAAAACCTGACTCCAAATCATAGTTTCTCTTAAAGTAATAACAAGCTGAAAGCCTCTGTTTCCCTCCAGCGAACTGGCATCTAGGTTTTAAGCTCCAAATAGGTCCTAACCAGGTTGACAGTCAAACAAACGGAAGGCTGATGGCCCTTTGAATGAGACCTTTGTTTTGGGCTCAGGTGGAAGTGAATAAGAAAGCCCCCTTGCCACCTGCAGGTTGCTGCTCCAAACGGAAAGCAGACAACATGTATGCACTGGTGAATATGTCCCAGGGCCGGTAAATTACGTGTGGACAAATATAACCATATTTCACTGAGTCCAGCCCGGATCACGGATCCGGCTCAATAATAGCTGGCGGATTCATGATAAAGTTTGATGCCCCTCATTTCCTGCACTGGACAGCGGCGGCTGCTCTGCTATGGTGGAGGAGCGTCCTACTGAAAAAATAAATGGAAAAAATAAAAGGATAAAACCAATTTATTATCATTTTATTTTTATTTCCCCACTAGATCCAGCCAAGTCTGGGGGGGCCATGATGACAGCAGGAGAGGAGTAGTGCAGCACTGTAAGTGCACATGACGGTTTGGCCGGCTGTCCTAGGTCGGCCAAACCGCCATGCACACTTAGGTTTCTCCAACCCAGCTGTGTTGCCCAGCTGGGTTGGAGAAACTGCACAGACTCCAATGCACTGTCTGAGCGGCAAACCGAGCCGCTCAGACCAATCCTGGCGCTGCGCTCATGCTATTGAGAGCAGCCCCAGGATTGGGTGGGGAGCCTGTTCTGGGGCCCCAGGGACTGCTGAGACAGCATCAGAAGATCAGTGCTGGAAGTGCTGGAAAGAGGAGCACCAAGGAGAGGGTGACCAACCGTCCGTAAATTTCAAGGGCTGTCCGTAATTTGGACCTCATGTCCGTTGTCCGTGAGGGTCCTTTTTATGGACGCCTTTTGTCCGTAATTTTGGGCCTTGCAGGGAGCAGAGCTGTTCCCCTGCGAGAGGCCTCATCTCCCTGATGGGGCTGCCTCGCACTCATCCTTGGAGCACAGGAGAAGCCCCACCCCGCCCATTGTCATTCTGTATGCTGGCTGATTGTCACATACAGAATGACATTGGGCCAGTTTGAGCTGTTACAGCATGTGGTGGGCCTCCTCCTGCCACGGTCTAGGGCAGGGCATTCTGTAAGGGTTAGATGGAAGTAATGTACAAAACAAATTTACAAAAATGCCCAAGCTGCTATGTGCCAGTTCATGAAAAGAAGCTGGCGAAAGAAGTTAAAAAGAAGAGGTTATAGTTCTTACACAGTCTCATCATTTCAGAGCTGAAGCATTTTTAATATTATATACAATGAAGTCATAGTTGCTGCTTTTTTATTTATTTTATGCAACTAACATCCATTGACAAAGCCAATAGTCATGGCTTATTGTAGGTCTAATGTTACTGGATGCACATTATGCTCAGCACATATTTTTAGCTTAGGTGTTTTAAGCCACGCCCTTAATTACATAAGGCATGCCCCTTGGAGAGACCCCCCCTGTTTATTCATCCCACTTAAAGCCCTGGAAACAACACCATGTCACAGTCACCTCACGTCCTGGCACTGTGCATCCTGCATGACTCATGACTTTCAAGTTTTCAGATTGCCTATGTGCAGGGGCATAGTGAACCCTCCCCATCCCACCCCACCCCACCCTACCCCTTGCTTTAGGAACTACAGTGAGAGTGAAGTTCTTTATGGGCCTATTCTGTCTGCAACTCAGTAGACAAAGGCTCAGCTCAGAATTAATGTGTAAAGGTGAGTGTGTGAATAAGTGAAGGAATGGGTAAATGGCTGGATGGATTAGTGAATGGATGAGTGAAAGGGTGAATGGATGGATAATGAGAGAAAGGATGGATGGATGTGTGAGTGAAAGGATGGATGAGGATACATAGATCGATGTATGAGTGGAAGGGTAGATGGATGGGTAAAAGGGTGGATGGATCAGTAAAAGGATAGATGGATGAGTGAAAGGGTGGATGATGGGCGAGTGAATGGGTGGATGGATGAGAGAAATGATGGATGTATTGATGAATTGATAAGTGAAAGGGTGAAAGAATGGATGGATGTATGAGTGAAAGGGTGGATGTAAGGATGGACGAGTGAGTGAAAGGGAGGGTAGATGGGCAAAAGGATGGATAAATGAGTGAAAGGGTGGATGGATGAGAGAAAGGATGGATAGATGAGTGAAAGGATGGATGAGTGATAGGGTCAATGGATGGATTTATGAGTGGATTAATTTTTTTTTAGTAAGATTTATTGAGCGTGTGAATACCCAGAGGTGTTTTGGCGCTAGGATTGCGGTAAGCCCAGCCAAAGCGTCTAGTTCTGAAGTAGCCAGGTTTTTAGCCCTTTCCTGAAGATGGTGAGGGAGCTTGCACTTCTGAGCTCCATTGGGAGCATGTTCCAGAGTTTTGCGGTGCCATACGAAAAGCTTCGGCCGCCCCAGCTTGAGGACCGTATTCTCTGAACTTTCATAAGTCTAGCACCTGTGGACCATAACTGTCTGGACGGTTCATACTAGGCAAAGAGATTTCTAAGAAATAGTAGTCCTGTGTTGCTCAGTGCCTTGTATGATAGACATAATGACTTGAATTTAATTCGTTGTGCCACCGGAAGCCAGTGGAGTCTACGAATTTCCTTGGCTACTGATTCGTGCTTAGGGACGTTCAGCAGAAGTCTTGCAGCTGCATTTTGAACTGTCTGGAGCTTTTTTTGATATTGCTTCTGCATACTCAGGTAGAGCCCATTACAGTAATCTAATTTTGACTGAATTAGTGTAGTTACAACCGTCTTTCTAGAGTCATTGGGCATGTAAGGTAGGATTTTCTTGAGTTTCTTTATCATAAAGTGGGAGGCAGAGACGATGGCATTTGTCTGGTAAGATAGTGCTAGTTTATTATCAATCAAAACTCCCAGAATTTTTGCTTTCAGAGCTGGTTTTGGCAGTTCGCCAATCTCCGCCGGTCACCAGAGGTTGTCCCATCTGGGTTGCAGGTTACCAAATACTACTACCTCGGTCTTCTCAGAATTAAGCTTAAGACAGTGTTTTCCCATCCATCTATTTATTTCCCTCATACAGTTCTGAAACTGTAGTGTGGGGGAGGCTTGATGATTGTACGCTGCCACCACTATCTGGGTGTCATCGGCGTAAGACGTGAGACTAAAACCGTACTCTCGGATCAAAGGGGCGAGTTCAGATACGTACACGTTAAATAGGGATGGACTCAGAGATGATCCCTGTGGAACTCCGCATGGGAGGACGTATGGATCCGATTTATACTTGTCCAACATCACTGTTTGTCTCCTTTCCTTCAGAAAGGAGGAAAGCAAGGCCAGTGCCGCTCCCTTGACCCCCAGCATTTCCTGCCGCTGCTGCAGAAGATTGTGATCAACAATATCAAACGCGGCTGACAAATCGAGGAGAACAAGGGCGGCCGTGCCCCCTCTGTCCATCACCGTCCTGATCTCCTCGGTGGCCTTAATTAATGCTGTTTCAGTACTGTGCTCATGTCGTAAACCAAACTGGGAGTGATCAAGTAATTTGTTTTCCTGGCTGTATTGGGCTAACTGTTTGTTCATAATTTTTTCTACTATTTTGGCTGGAAGTGGCAGCCGAGCTATAGGGTGGTAATCATTAGGATTAGACACATCCAGATTGGTTTTTTTTAACAGTGGAAGTATGGAGGAGTCTTTCCATAGAGATGGAAAATTTCCCGAGATGAGCATATTGGGTGGATGGGTGAAGGGTGGATAGAAGGATGGGTGGCTAAGTGAAAGGGGAATGGAGAGAGAAAGGGAGGATGGATGGATGAGTGAAAGCATTGATGAATGATTGGCAGAATGGATGGGCGAATGGGTGCCTGGATGAGTGAGAAGAAGAATGTAAAGATGGATGAGTGAAAGAATGCATACATAAGTGAAAGGGAGGGTGGAGAGCTGGAAGAAAGGATGGATGGATGAGTGAAAAGTTGAATGGGTGGACAGATGAGTGACTGGGTGGATGGATGAATGAGTGAAAGGATGACTGGATAGGTGAAAGGGTAAATGGTTGGATGGATGAGTGAATGGATGGATGGGTGAAAGGATGGCTTGGGTGAATGGGTAAATGGTTGGATGGATGAGTGAATGGATGGAAGGGTGGAAGAGTGGATGGATGAGTGAAAGGATTGATTGGGTGAAAGGGTGGATGGATAATGGATGGATGAGTGAAAGGGTGGATGGAGGGATGGATGAGTTAAATGATGGATGGAAGGATAGATGATGCAAATGTTCGCAAATGGTTGAAAAGGTTTGGATATGGATGGGCACACAGATGGAAGGACAGAATGAATGATGAAAGACTGAATGATGGGTGAAAGAATTAATAGATGACAGAATGTAAGTTTGAAATGGTGGATATCAGGGGTTTGATGGAAGGATGAATGGCTAGATCTTTGGACAAGAGAGCTCTTCTGGGAAGGGTTGTGATGGCTTACTTTGCTTTCTTATTGCCATAAGAGCTTTAGTTCAAAGTGGGAGGTATTTACATTTTCTGGCTACTCCCTTGCCTATGTGTTACTATTCTGTATTTGCTGTGTGCTTATGTGTGGGATCTATGCATCATGCATATGACATTTTGAGAGACACCCAATTGCTACTTGAATGTTACACTAGTAATTGTAAATGTTTGCATGCTTTGTTTTAGGTGTAAGGTTTTAGGGAGAGCCTCATAGTGCCATGAGCTGTGCTTGAGATGTATATTGTGTTTGTAGCAATAGGCAAGGCATTAAAAATAAACTATGTAATAGTGTACCAACAGTGCCTTCTTTAAGAAAGCTGCAGGGAAAAGCACCTTTGTGACTTCCGTTAGCTAGTGCAACTCTCTACGAAGCCCCCATAAGCAAAGTCAGATTCCATATTTTAAGTTCCACTCGCTGAAACACCCATAATGCGTTCCCTATAATGGGTTCATCACAGCAATCCTCCTCTTAGTTCACCTATGCGTGCCGCTTTAAATCTCACAATGGCACTCAGATATGAGATGCTAGTAACAAAGTCTATCTGAGCAGATCTTCCTGACCCCTTCTCTCACCAAACATGCCTGCTCAGGACTATGAGTTGTAAACAAAATATCAGACTGGACAACCTAGTGCAGTAACCATATAAATAGATTATTATCATATGAAATACCACAAAAAGACCTGCACATTTGCTCAAAGCTCCACGCATACCAAAAAGCTGTGAAGTGCACGATTGTCTCAACCTAATATAAACTTATTTTGACTTGTACTTAAGTGGTTGTCTATTTACTTACTTTTATACTATTGCGCAACTTCCTCTATGTGTGTAAAACTTACCTTTTGTCCCGAAGTTTTGTCCTGAATTTTGACCTACTGTCCTGATTTTTTGTCCTGAATTTTGACCTTTTGTCCTGAATTTTTTCACTTACCGTCCTGAATTTGCACCCATACCAGTTGGTCACCCTAACCAAGGAGGACGGAAGCGTCGTTGGCAGAACAGATAAGTTTTTTTAAACTTAATATTTCCCTAATCCCCCTGTCCTGTCCCACCCTCCCCCACCCCCCCACTTGAGTTTTGCAGCGGCCGCCACTGGCACTGGCATGTTATGTTATGTGATGTTGTGTTAGTGGCAATCGTATAATCTGCATTCTTTTATTGTGCAGCTTCGTTGTGCTATCAGTGTTTTAGGGGACTTCTAACACAGCTGGCTCAATGGCTTCAAATGTAGACCGAGCCTGTTGCAGCTTTTAGGGCCAGATGTACGACCATTCACTTTTGCGAGTTGCAAATTGCGTCGAATTGTGACTCCCAATTTGCTTCTCACAAAAGAGAATGTAAAACAGTGTCTCAGACACTGTTTGCGATTCCCAATGGGGTCGCAAATTGCATGCCTCATTAATATTCATGAGGCAAGCGCAATTTGCGACCTCATTGGGAATGGCTAGCACTCCCAGGGATGGTGGCCTGCTGAGGTCAGCAGACCACCATGTCTGTGACTGCTTTTTTAATCAAACATTATTATTTTTTTTTTAATGCAGCCCGTTTTCCTTAAAGGAAAAGGGGATGCATTTAAAAAAGAAAAATTTAACTTTTTGGTTTCATTTTTTAAGGGCAGGCAGTGGTCCCTGGGACCACTGCCTGCTCTTAAAAAATATTTTTGCACACACTCACAAAGGGGAAGGGGTCCCCTGGAGCCCCTGCCCATTTGGGGGTGGTTTACCACCTACTTAGAGTAGGTGGTAAACTGCGATTGTTTTGTGGCCGCAAATGCGGTTGCAAAACAATAGTACTTGGCATTGAGTCTTGCTATTAGGAAGGGACGCCCCTTCCTAATAGCGAGAGTTGCAAACGCTCTTTTGCGAGTCAGTGACTCGCAAAATAGCGTTTGTACATTCCAGGACCTGCACACCTTCAGGAACAGCCTCAAGACCTGGCTTTTCGGCTGACTCGGAGCTGCATCCCACCTCCACCCAGCGCCTTGTGACCCTCAAGGGTGAGTAGCGTGCTTTAAACTCCCTGATTGATTGACCCTTTTTGCGGTTGCAAACGGGCCGATCTCCCATTTGCGAGCGCAAAAAGGATCGTACATCTGGCCCTAAGTGATATATTATGGGTTTTTGATTCTCTAGAAATCTACACTTTTATACCATTAGATCAAAAGACAACACTGAATGGCAATCAAAAACAATTTAGGAAAAGTTACATGTTAAACTTAAAGGTTCTCTAGAATAGACTTTTAAAACACATTTCCCTAAAACACACGGACGATTGTCACGATGTCAACACGCTGCAGTTGCTCTTAAGACTCTGAGAAATGAACAATTGCCGAGAAGGCAGCTTGGCTCAGTTTGTGCCGGACATGATTTGTGAAGGACTGTAACAAAACAATTGTAAACTTGTTCCTCGCCCCTGTAAGCTAGGGATAAATGCTCCCTTTCTGGAACATATTAATGCACAGACTGAGATACGGTTCCTTATTTCAGCACAGATATTTCATCGGAAGGCACAAGAGGAGGATATCTGGAAATTGTGGGAATAAATCAGCGAGAGGGTGCATGTTTCTTCAGAATACAATGAGTAAACACTGCTACCATAATGAAACATCCCTCATTTAGCTGGCAGCGAATAATGGCCCTTGGAGCGTCTCCAGGCAGCACAAGGCTTTTACTAGTTAATACTGACAAATTCTAGGGCCTTGTCCACTGTATTAGGATAGTACATTGTAATGTCACTTACAATGCCTTGGTTGTTTCAATAATTCATGTGCATTATGCCTGTCATTTCCCAAAATGTCTCTTTTCTCCCCAGGAGGTACCACCCTCGCCGTCACAAAAAGAGTCTAACAGGGAGGCAGAGGACTTAGTGACAGCGGCACACGGAGGACGATTGCAGTGGAGAAATGGGACAAGGTTGTTGACAAATCTGTGACTACATAAGAGGTCCTCCGATGAGACTAGCGGCGCGAGCCCCTAAATTATAGGGATTTTATTACAAGACAGGTTGTTAAGATAAGACTTATTCTTGCCTGACTGCATGGATGATAGACATTGCACAGACTGTTAGGGGATCCTTGTTAACCCTGATGAAGGCCCAAGACCCTGTTTAGGCTATTGAAGGGGTTGGAACATGTTGGTAATAGGTATGTTTGAGACATTATATCTCTGCACACATCCTGCAGTTTTTTTAATCTTTCCTTGTGTAGTCTTAAAATAAAGGCATCTCCTTTGTGTATTCACAGAGGTAGTTTTAACAGTTAGTTCTGGACCCCTCTCTTACCCAGCACCATTTATTTTGCTCACCTTCATGCTGAGGTTGAGCCCATATCCTACCAAGGAAGGTGGTGAAGGAAGCCAATGATGAAGCATACCACAATGATGTGGGTGAAACTTCCCCATTCCTCCACTACATATTCATTGTGTGTTGTAGGAATGTATATGAATAATTGTCTATTGACATCAGAAATGTGATGCTAGAATATCTATGATCTTGCAGAGATCCACAGCCATCAAAACCACAAGAACATGGAGGAGCCTTGGATTCCCTTCACCCTCCTGACCTTTGACTCCTGAGTCTCTTAGGCCCGATAGGGTCCATCGGCACCCCTTAAGTGCAGAAGCACAAGTGCCTGATGTGGGAATATTCTTTGATAGTATTAGCACCTATACTTTGAACCATCCTTCTAATCAATCTTCAAAGAGTCAATAAGGTTCTGGCCTTAGACAAGACTGTTAGACCCGTCAGCCTTAGGGTGGTCCTCCCCCAAACTTTTTACCTTCCTTCTCCATTTTTTGGTGATCTCGTTTTGCTGACTCTGCACACCTTACCACTGCTAACCAGTGCTAAAATGCATGCATTCACTCCTTAAACATGTCAACTTTGGTTATCCCCAATTGGCCTATTTAATTTACATATAAGACCTCAGAGGGATGGCCTCTGGGCATCGAGTGGCATGGTCCACCAAGACCAGGAAGAAGCAGTTGACTAAAGCTGTCTTGGGGTCCCAGGGTCCAACAATGCTGATGCCCACCCTCTCAAAGGGAGTGCCAACAATAGGTAAAGGGGTCAGGGGAGCCCTGAGCTTTTCCCCTGAATTCCCACTGGCCTGGCTGGTGGGACAGGACCTACAGAATGCATCTGAGGCCTTCTTCATCCGGGACCAATAGAAATGGGCAACAAGCCTGACAAACGTCTTGTCTTGCCCCAGATGTCCTGCCAGGGGGATGCCAGGCACCAACCCCAGTAGGAAGGCCCTGTAACACGGGGGCCCACCAGAACATGGGCTGCCCCAGGTCCAGGAACCTTGGACTAGCTATTAAGGAGGTAATTCTCGCAATCGATAAGGTGGTCTCCAGAGGTATCACCTGCTGCCTAGGGTTCAGCTTTCCACCTAAAGCCCTTTAGAGTGGGGGACTCTTACTGTGCTTTGCAAAATTCCTCCCTGGTGGGCCCACCCTCAACTTGGCAACCAGCTAGCTCCGGCAGGTCACCCAGGGTGGCAGTGTCCTCCCCGGTTGGCTTAGGAGTATCCTCCTCAGGTGCCCCATTAACCTGGACTGGGGGAACTTCAGGGGCTGGTTTCCCATGCCCCTTGTCTTTGCTCTTCTGGGCAGATGCCTGGGTCATTGTTCCAGGCACCCTTGACTCCCCTCCTGGGCAACCATAGACCTTGATTTCATACAGACCCATTCAGGTAATCCAAGCATCTCAAAGTGAGACCTGAGCGCTATCTCCCTCCAGATAGTATGCTCCAGGTCATTGCCAAACAGACAATCTACAGGCATGGTAGATTGCAATCTATTGGAATTTTAGATAACCTGAGATCCCCCCACTCAAACAGAACCAGAGCCAATGGTAGCTGAGACTCACAGTTGTCTGCGACTATAACTTGGTGGAATTTGTTAGGGTGGACCTGCTCTGAGGACACCAGCTGACACCTTACAGGAGTCATGTTGGCTCCTGTGTTCCCCGAGCCTCAACCCATTGCCCATTGATGGGACCCACTGCATGTACTTAGACATATTGGCATGCATTTCGGCTTTTGGCACCATCTCCTTATACCTAGGGACACTAGGGTCGCATATGTCTGCTCCCCAAAGCTAACTGGGACCACCTCCTCCCCAAGTGCTCCACTCACCAACCCAGGTGTCTGCCCACCGGTGGGGGGCTGTGCACTCTTGGGCCATATGGTGTCTCCCATGGAGTGCCCATACCTGTAACACTCCGTGTATTGGGGGACAAACCTCTCTGTCTGTTTGTCAAAGAATCCTTTCGTCTTGGGTTCACACTGGAACAGGTTACCACTGTTCCTTTGGGAATTCGTTTGGGGGCCTTTTGAGAACTCCTTATTTTTTAGTTTTTTTCCTCCTCTTTCTTCTGATGAGACCCTTGACCAACCTTTTATGAGTCCTCCCAGATGCCTTTTTGGACACTTTGGTGCTGACCAGCGGTCTGCCTCCTCAGCAAGTTTCTTGGGGTCTGTCAGATTGCTGTCCACAAGGTGCTGGTGCTGCTCCGTAAAGCAAATATTGAGTGTTAGAAATTGGGGTCTCTAGCTGGCAGAGGTATGTACCTTTGTCCAAATAGGGGCCCTTGCTTCTAGTCAGGGTAAGGGGGATACACTTCTAAAATAACCCCTGCTCACCCCCTTGGTAGCTTGGCACGAGCAGACAGGCTTATCTCAGAGGCAGTGTGTAAAGCATTTGTGAACACATACAGTAATACAGTAAAAACACTACAAATGGACACCGCACCAGTTTAGAAAAATAAGTAATCTTTATCTAAACCAAAACAAGACCAAACGACAAAAAGTTACTGTGCAAAATAACCTATAAATTGCAGGAAAAACGTGAAAATACAGTTCCTCCGACTCGGTAGCTCAGACCGGGGCTACCGCGATACTGAATACGACAGAGTCTAACAATTCCGGCCAAGCGCGTCGATACGGGTTAGCTAAAGCGTCGACAGACTCGGAGACAGTACTTCTTGTTGTTGTGGTCGACACAATGGTACGAGCCGGTCCGGCGCAACCGTCGCGGTTGCGATGTGAGATGGAAGCATTGCAGCGTGCAATGTCCTCATGGCTCGGTGCAGGCAGCGGCTTGTTGACGGAGTCGGTGAGACCAAGGCTTGCGTTGCAGGGTGAGGCGGTGCTCGATGTGGTGCTGGCAGGTCACAGTGCGGCGACGGAGCCCGTCGATGTTCGAGTCGGGCAGCGACGGAGTTGCAGACGTAAGTGCAGCGTGAAGCAAAGCGTTGCAGAGTGCGATGCCCACAGGACGCGGTGCAAGCAGCGGCTCGTTGACGGAGTCGGTGAGACCAGGGTTGCGTTGCGAAATGAGGCGGTGCTCTCTGCGGTGCCTTCAGGACACAGAATCCTGCGATGGACTCGGCGACAGAGCCAGTTACCCTTTTCTTCTTAAGGCAACTGAAACCAGCGGTTCCAGAGACGGTGCCCAGAAGTTTTGTGAGGTCTTTGATGTTCCTGAGACCTCGTGAACAGGGGGCAAGCTCAATTCAAGCCCTTGGAGATCTTCCTCAAGCAGGGGACACAGCAAACAGCAAAGTCCTTTCTCCTTTCCTTGGCAGCAAGTAGCCACTGAAGGCCAACCCCAGAAAGCAAACAGTACAGGGGCAGTATTCCTCCTCAGCTTCTCCGGTTCCTCTCCTTGTCAAAGGTTCCTCTTGATTCCCAGAAGTGATCCAAAGTTCTGGGGTCTGGGCCCCAATATTTATACTACAAACTCCCTTGTTCTCTGTGGCAGAGAAGCCCAGTGCTTGGTCAAAACCGGTTCTGTCCTCTCTGGTTCAGCTGCCTGGCAGGAGGTGGAGACAGCATTGTCCTTGGCAGACCAGGCCCATTCAGGTGAAAGGAAATCTCCCCCCCCTACTCTAAATGCAGCCCAGGTCTATTCAGCCCAGCCCTGACTCATCAGGCTCTCTGGAGCCACTGCTCCTTCCCAGCCCCTGTCATCCAAAAGCCAGACATGCAATACACAAACCTAGCAAAGGCACACTGGATGGCTAAGCAAGTAAATACCTACTGTCTAAAAGTGGTATTTTCAAACACAGAATGTAAAAATCACTCTCACTAAAAGATGTATTTTAACATTCTGAGTTCAGGCATACTAAACTTTATCTTCCTACCTTGTTCCCAGGAGTAGTTATGTTTATAAGATGTTATAAACAAACTCCCCTTTCTATCCTATAAGAAGAGGTAGCCTTGCAATAGTGAAAAACGAAATTGGCAGTAATTCACTATCAGGACATGCCACACACACCATGGCATGTCCTACCTTTCACATATACTGCACCCTGCCCACAGGGGTACCTTGGGCCTACCTTAGGGGTGACTAACATGTAAGAAAAGGGAAGGTTTTAGGGCCTGGCAAGTGGGTACACTTGCCAAGTTGACATGGACACAGGCTCTAGACTGCACACAGGCTCTGCAATGGCCGGCCAGAGTTACATTTACAGGCTGCTTATGTGGGTAGCACAATCAGTGCTGCAGCCCACTAGCAGCATTTGATTTAGAGGCCCTGGGCACACACAGTGCACTGGACTAGGGACTGATTAGTAAATCAAATATGCCAATCATGGAATCACCAATCCGTAAACACATTTTACAAAGGAAGCACTTGCACTTTGGCACTGAACAGCAGTGGCAAAGTGCCCAAAGCATCTAGACCAGCAAAAACGAAGTCCAACATACAGCAAAAACGCAGGAGGCGAAGGCAAAAAATGCAGGGGAGACCCACGCCAATGGTGCCAGGTCTAACACGTGTCCCCTCCATCTGAAATGTGGGGAGAACTACCCACCCTCTTGGGAGTTCTCTTCACTAAGGTGGAAAAATCTGGACAGACCATCAGCATTGGCATGTTCTGTATCAGGGCAGTGTTCCGCCATGAAGTCCATCCCCTGTAGGGAAATGGACCACCTCACCAGCTTTGGATTCTCATCCCTCATTTGCATCAATCATCTGAGGGGCCTTTGGTCGGTCCGAACCCGGAAGTGAGTCCCAAACAAGTAGGGCCTCAGCTTCTTCAGCGCCCAGACCACAGCAAATGCCTCACGCTCAATCGCACTCCACCTCTGTTCCAGAGGAAGTAACCTCCTACTAATGAAGGCTACAGGTTGGTCTAGGCCCTCCTCATTTAGCTGTGAGAGCACAGCCCCCACACCATGCTCTGAAGCATCTGTGTGCACAATGAATTCCCTTGAGAAGTTGGGCGCCTGAAGCACAGGCGCCGTGCACATGGTAGTTTTCAGGGCATCAAGAGCCTTCTGGCAGGCGTCAGTTAAGTTCACTTTCCTGGGCTGCTTCCTGGAAATCAGCTCTGTCAAGGGGGCAACAATGGTGCCATACCCCTTGACAAATCTCCTGTAATAGCTAGTGAGTTCTAGGAAGGCTCTCACCTCTTTCTGGGTCTTGGGGGGTTCCCAAGCCAGAATGGTATCAATCTTGGGCTGTAGGGGCGCCACCTGGCCGCTCCCTACCTGGTGTCCCAAGTACACCACAGAACCCTGCCTGATCTGGCACTTACTTGCCTTGATCATGAGGCCTGCCCTCTGCAGAGCCTTCAACACTTCCCAGAGGTGGTTCTGATGTTCCTCCCAAGTGCCACTGAACACTGCTGTCATCTAGGTAGGAGCCACTGAAATTCTCCAGTCCAGCCAACACCTTGTTGAGCAACTTCTGAAAGGTGGCAGGGGCATTCTTCAACCCAAAGGACATCACCCGGAATTGGTAGTGCCCTTCTGGCATTGAGAATGCTGACCTCTCCTTTGCCCCATCAGTTAAGGCAACCTGCTAGTACCCAGACATTAAGTCAAACGTCCTGAGGTACCGGGCAGCTCCCAACTGATCTATGAGCTCATCAGCTTTGGGGATGGGGTGTGCATCAGTCCTGGTGACCGAATTGAGCCTTCGGTAGTCCACACAGAACCAGAGTTCTGGCGTGGCACCGACTGCGATAGCCTTTGGGGCCAAGACCACTGGGCTGGCCCAAGGGCTGTTGGAGGGCTCAGTCACCCCTAGTGCTAACATCTTGGAGACCTCCTCCTTGATGCAAGCCTTGACTCTGTCAGTCACTCTGTAAATCTTGTGTTTCACAGGAGGACTGTCCCCGGTGTCGACATCATGGACACACCACTGAGTGACACCAGGGGTCAGGAAGAACAGAGCAGCAAACTGCCCCAACAGTTGGCGGCAGTCACTATGCTATCCAGGAGTCAGGGCGGGGGAGAGTGTTACACCGTCCACTGACCCATCGTGTTCCTTCGCAGACAGGAGGTCAGAAAGAGACTCAGTCTCCTCCTCCATTCCAGCATCTGTCGCTAGGAGCATGCCAACTTCGGACCTCTCCAAGTGGAGCTTAAGGCGGTTCACATGCAGGACCCGCCAAGGGTTCCTAGAAGACTGCAAGTCCACCAAGTAGGTGACTTTACTCTTGCACTGCACCACCTCAAATGGTCCGGTCCACTTATCCTGGAGTGCACAAGGCTCCACTGGGGTCATGACCCACACTTTCTGTCCAGGCTGAAACTCGATCAGAGTGGTATTCTGATCATACCAATGTTTCATCTCCTACTGGCTGGTTTCCAGGTTCGCCTGAGCGAGTTGTTTGAAGCACTTAGTCTGGTTCCTGAAGGCCAGCATGTAGCTATATACATCCTGGGGAGGTTTACTGGGAGCTTTCTCCCAGCCTTCTTTAACCAGACTTAGAGGTCCTCTTACAGGATGCCCATACAGGAGCTCAAAGGGACTGAACCCTAAGAACGTCTGCAGTACCTCTCTGTAAGCAAACAAAAGGCATGTACCACTTACGCCTCATGGGTTCACCAAGACCCATAATCATGCCCTTCAGGGTCCGGTTGAGTCTCTCAACCAGCCCATTACCTTGGGGGTGGTGAGGAGTGGTGAACATGTAGGTAACACCGCACTCCTGCCACAGGGACTTCATATACTTAGATATGAAGTTGGTACCACGGTCGGACACCACCTCTCTGGGGAACCCCACACAGGGGAAAATCCCCATCAACGCACAACCCACCACGGGGGCTGTCACAGTCCGGAGAGGGATGGGTACCGGGTGGCATGGTCCATCGAGACCAGGATAAACCTGTTGCCCATGGCTGTCTTGGGATTCAGAGGTCCCACAATGTCAATACCCACCCTCTCAAAGGGGGTGCTGACCACAGGGAAAGGTTGGAGAGAAGCCTTACACTTCCTCCCACTCTTACCACTTGCCTTGCAAGTCTGTCAAGACCTACAATGAGTGTCAGAGCGCTTACGCACTTGGGGCCAGTAAAAGTGGGTGACAAGCCTTTCAAAGGTCTTGTCTTGCCCAAAATGTCCTGCCAAAAGCACATCATGAGCCAGACCCAGTAGGAAGTCTCTGAAGCGCTGAGGTACCACCAGCACACGGACTGACCTAGGCTCAGCAACCTTAGGCTCGCTATACAGGAGACCATTCTCCCAGTAAATCCAATGTGATCCAGACTGATCACCTGCTGCCTGTTTTGCAGCCTCTTGCCGCAAACCAACAAGAGAAGGGCACTTCTGCTGCTCCTGGCAGAATTCCTCCCTGGAGGGGCGTCCTTCCTGCTGCCAATGGGTCAGCTCAGGCAGGTCTCCCAGTTCAGCCACTTGTTCCCTTGTAGGCTCCAGGGCATCCCCCTCAAGTTCTGACTCCTCCTGGACAGTGGGAACTTTGGGGGCCGGTTTCCCGCGCCCCGCCATCTTCTCTTCCTGGCAGGCACCTGGACCACTCTTTCAGGCTCCGGGGCCTCTTGAATGCCCTTACTGGCTGCCATAGACCGAGTGGTCATACACTCCCACTCAGGCAGACCCAACATCTCTAAATGAGACCTCCGCTCCGCCTTCACTCAAGAGGAGCTTTCCAAATCATTGCCTAGCAGACAGTCAACATGCATGGCTGCCCTCACAGCTACTTTCAAGGTTCTTGAGACCCCCCCTCACTCAAAAGGAACCTGTGCCACGTTGCAGAGGCACTCTGAACTGTCAGCGGCAACTACTGGGCAGAATGTGTTAGGGACCACCTGCTCCTCAGACACCAGCTGACAGCTGTCACACTGGCTCCGGTGTCTCTCAGAGCCTCCACACTATGGTCATTGATGGTCACCCACTGCCTGTACTTCTTAATGTTATCAGGCAGATGAGCTCTTGGGACCATCTCACTGTCTCCTAAAGAGACCAGGGACATTTCTGCGGGACCCCACCCCTCTTGGGCACCCAACTCCTCCCCCAAGGCTACACTAGCTATTTACTGGGGTGGGGCACCAGTGGGTGCGATGGTAACCTTCTGGGGACATCTAGGATCCCCTTGGAAGTGGCCCACCTGACCACGACCATAACATGCCCTGGAACCCCTATGAACAGGCTTACCTGTCGGGACCCATGGCTTCTTTTCAGTGGGAGGCTGGAACCCTTACCTTGGTTCCCTTGGGGATTACTTTGGGGCCCTTTTTGGAACTCCTTCTGTTTATCCTTGTCCCCCCCACTCTTCTTCTGGGGACCCTGCCCACCTTTGGCAGAGTCTCCCACACAACCCTTTTGGACCCTGGTACTGACCCGGCGGTCTGCCTCCACAGCAAGCTTCCTGAGTTCAGTCAGCTTACTGTCAATCAAGTGCTGGCGTAGCTCTGGAAAACAATTATCTGACAAGTGCTCCCATGCAACCAATTCATAGAGCCCCTGCAAATCATTCACCTTGCTACCCTTCACCCAACCATCCAATGCTCTGCAAAAGTAGGACACATACAGCTTCTTACAGTTTCGAAATTTCTGCCTGTACAGCTCTGGGGTCAACCCATACCTTGCTACCAAGGCTTCCTTCATGGGGGCATAGGACATCTGATCCTCAGTGGGCAGGTTTAGCAATGTTTGCCTTCCTTCACTAAGAAAGCGGCCCCACAACTCCGCTCCCCAATCTCTCTCAGGGACTCTGTGGGACCTCATCGCTACCTCATAGGCCTTGAACCACCGACCAATGTCCTCATGCTTTGTGAAATCCTTAATAACTTCCTTGGGGATACTTTGGAATGGAAGGTGCACCAGAAAAGTAGTCGGGAGAACAAATTTAGTCCATCAATCTTCTTTATTCAAAACATGTGTTAAAACCGGCACTGTGTGCCGGTTTTAACACATGTTTTGAATAAAGAAGATTGATGGACTAAATTTGTTCTCCTGACTACATTTCTGGGACACCTTCCATTCCAAAGTATCTTTTCGTCAGAGTGGCGCTCAACGACGGCGAGTGACAGAAGTAGATGCACAGGACACTTACTCAAAAAGCAACAGGTATTGAAGTGCTGCACCTTTGGTCAGCCGTTATGTGCCTTTTTCTTTTCGAAACTTCCTTGGGGATGTATACCTTCCCTTCTCCAGGCACTGATGGTGCGCTGCCACCATTGGGATTGATCTCTAGACTTTTGGCTTTCAGATCCAACTCCCTCGACCCTCTTTTATGCTCTAAGAGCATCTTCTTCTCTTCCATGGCCAATTTCTTACTCTCCAACTCCAATATCTTACTCTCCATGTCACACTCCTTCCGCAGCCTGAGCTTCGCGAGCTCCATCTCATGCACTCTGCTTCTCTCCCTGTCCTCCAACTCCTCTGGAGACAGCCCTTTTGAAGAAACACTGCTGCCATCTCTTGAAGGTACCCTCCCCCCAGGCAGATTCAACAGCCCCTCCTGCTGCCCATCCAAATTGTCTGCCTCCAATGGAATCCTCATCCTGCCCACTGTCAGTTCTGGATTCCAACCAGGCCCTCAGCGCCTTTTGGTATTCATCCTTTCTGATGAGGCCTTTCACAGAGATTTTAAATTTCTTGCAGATGGCTTTAAGTTGAGACACAGGGTAGGTTTCCACCCTATCTTCTTCAAATTCAATATCAATAGATGCAATGGATGCTGGCTTGGTCATGATGAAGAAATTGGCAGTTCTCAAGTTGCAGAAAATCCAAAAAGAAGAGTTCAGTAGTAGTATGTGGTTGCATAATGGTCTGCACTATGCTAGTAGTGTACACCAATTACTGTATGTAAGGCACAAATGTAAGTCCAGATCCCCACCGCTGACCACCAATGTTAGAAATGGGGGTCTCTAGTTGGCAGAGGTAGGTACCTTTGTCCAAATAGGGACCCTTGCTTCTAGTCAGGGTAAGGGGGATACACTTCTAAAATAACCCCTTCTCACCCCCTTGGTAGCTTGGCACGAGCAGACAGGCTTATCTCAGAGGCAGTGTGTAAAGCATTTATGAACACATACAGTAATACAGTGAAAACACTACAAATGGACACCACACCAGTTTAGAAAAATAAGTAATCTTTATCTAAACCAAAACAAGACCGAATGACAAAAATCCAACATACAATGCTCTTAAAAATAGTTACTGTGCAAAATAACCTTTAAATTGCAGGAAAAACGTGAAAATACAGTTCCTCTGACTCAGTAGCTCCGTCCAGGGCTCCCGCGATACTGAATACGACAGAGTCTAACAATTCCGGCCAACCGCGTCGATATGGGTTAGCTAAAGCGTCGACAGACTCGGAGACAGTACCTTTTGTTGTTGTGGCCGACACGATGGTACGAGCCAGTCCGGGGCAACCGTCACGATTGCGATGTGAGATGGAAGCGTTGCAGCGTGCGATGTCCTCACGGCTCGGTGCAGACATCAGCTCGTTGACGGAGTCGGTGAGACCAAGGCTTGCGTTGCAGGGTGACGCGGTGCTCGATGCAGTGCTGGCAGGTTACGATGCGGCGACGGAGCCCGTCGATGTTCGAGTCGGGCAGCGACGGAGCCGAAGACGTCAGTGTAGCGAAGCGTTGCGGAGTGCGATGCCCACAGGACGCGGTGCAAGCAGCGGCTCGTTGACGGAGTCGGTGAGACCAGAGTTGCATTGAGAAACGAGGCGGTGCCTTCAGGACACAGAATCCTGCGACGGACTCGGCGACAGAGTCGGTTTCCTTTTTCTTCTCCAGGCAACTGAAACCAGCGGTTCCAGAGATGGTGCCCAGAGGTTGACCTTGCGTTCCCTTAAGGATAGGATCAAAGGAAGTAGGTATAGGTTAAACAAGTGCGGGGATAGTGACAATCCCTGTGGCACTCCACAATTGGTCATGACCTCAGGAGCAATAAAGTGAGACTTACGAACAGATTGAGACCAATCTTCCAGAAAGTATGTGACCCAGTCAAGAGCTGGGCCCTGGAGTCCAGCGTCTCTGACCCGGTCTACCAAAATTCCATGGTCACCCGTGTTGAATGCCGCGGAAAGATCTAACAGCACCAGGGCCTGAGGGGTGCCCCTATCAGCTTCCTTTCTTAATTCGTCCAATACCGTCAGAATGACCATCTCCGTAGAGTGAGATGGACGAAATCCCGTTTGGTGGGGGTCAAGGAACTGAGATTGTTCAATGAATGAGCATAAGCATTTCGCTACATGGGATTCCAATATCTTAGTCAGATAGGGAAGCAGAGATATGGGACGATAGTTAAGTAGGGCCAAGGGGTCAGCCCGAGGTTGTTTCAGAAGGGGGACTACAGTAGCTTTTTTAAAGGCTCTGTAGACACGGCCCTGCTTCAGTGATTCATTCAGAAGACGGAGGGCGGGGGCAGACTTTGCAGTGAACACTTCCTTAAGAATGTGTGGTGGACAGCTATCAGTGGGGGAACCACATTTAACCCTGCCCAAGAGTTCCAGGAATGCTTCACTGCTAATCACTGGGAATTGATATAAGGAGTTAGGGTTCCTCGAGGCCGTAGGCAGGGCCTCATATGCAAGACTTGCGACGATGCTGTTTTTGATCTTAGCAATTTTGTCAATGAAGAAGACATTCAATGAGTTGCAGAGTGACTGGTTTTATTGTGACTCTATCAGGGTTGGATAACTCATTGACGATTGAGAATATGTCTTTTGATTTGTTAGTGGAATTCATAATCTTCGTAGAGAAGTAACTAGCGTTAGTCACTTGGATCGATTTCTTATAGTCCTTTAGTTGAGCTAGGTAGGAGACTTTCTTATCGGGGGAGTAGTTCCGCCTCCACCTTCTTTCTAATTGGTGCAAGGCCAGCTTTTGGATTTTTAGGTCTTCAGAGAACCATCTCTGTGCCTCATGGCGCCTTGCTACTCTAATTATTGTCAGTGAAATTGCTCTCCCACCCTCGCAGCTCCACCATCAAGTGAGGCCCTCCTGAGCCCCTGCACTCTCGAGTGTTGGTGTTCGAGGCCCTCCTCCACCCGCAGGCTATACCTGCGCCTCATCCCTGGTGGTCCAGTGGACCTCTCACTCTTTCTCTCGCTCCGTTTTTCTGCTTGCTTTTTCCTTTCACCTCTTTCCTTTCACCTTCGTTTTTCACCCTTTTACTGTCACTCTCTTTCTATCACTTTCCATCCTCCTTTTACCTTTTACTCTGTTTTCACTCTACTGTGCACCTCTCCTGTTTTTTTCCCGCCGCTGCTGCCCCCGCGGCCCCTCCCCCCCAGCGTGACCAGGCCAAGCCAGTTTCCCCTCCCCGCTCCCACCTCCCAGCTGTCAAGCCTTCCCCGACCCCTACTTAATGGCGGCCGCTGTGCGGGCGCGCAGCTGGTGCGCCGAAGGCATGCCAAAGGCAAGCCCGTCTGCGCCTGTCCGCGACCCGAACGCGACCAGCGCCAGGAACCCTGGACTTCCAAACCGCCAACGCTACAACCCAGCGGCACTCTACGCACTCAACCCAGTTCGCAACAACAACTACAAGCTAGCATCACCAGCTGACACCCACGGACCCTTCAGCTGTCACCGCTGCCGCCACTCCTGCAGCACCACCAAGTCCACGGATACAGCACAACCCGCACGCAACAACGCGACTGCACCAAAGACCCTGCAATGCATTATCCTCAACGTCCGATCCCTCCACAAACACACCACCGAAATCTGGGACCTCCTCGACATCACCACCCCGGACGTCGCATTCTTCACTGAAACCTAGACCAACACCACCTCAGGACCTGACATCACCATTCCCCAAGGATACGAGATCTCCCAGAAGGACCGCCCCACCCGCCCTGGGGGGGAATCGCCATCGTCCACAAATCCACCCTCCGACTGAGCACACTTTCCGATGAGCCCACAGACCTGATGGAACACCTACACTTCAAGATACAGGCCAGCCCTACCACAACCATCCGGGGAACCCTCATCTACCGACCCCCGGACCCTGCGGACCATTCACCAACTCCATCACGGACAGCATCACCCCGCAGGCCATCGCGTCCACCAACTACACCTTGCTGGGAGACCTCAACTTCCACCTCGACAACCAACAAGACCCCAACACCACATCCCTCCTGGACAACCCCTACAACATAGTACTCCACCAGATCGTGACTGAGCCCGCACACTCAGCAGGACACACCCTCGACCCCATCTTCACCACAGGAAACTCCATCACTTTCAGCCACACCACCGAACTCCAGTGGACAGGCCATCGCTGCATCCATTTCACCTTCAGAATACCCACCATCCACAGAACCCAGCACCTGTTCCCACGCAGAAATTGGACTAAAATCACCGACGACCAGCTCACCACCTCACTCGGCAACTCCACCCCAACCATCGCGGACAACGATGACCCCAACACTTCAGCCCAAACCTTGCACAGATGGATCTCCGACTGCGCCAACACCATAGCCCCCCTCAAGAAGAACAACAACACACACGCCAGGAAAGCCAGCTGGTTCACCACCGAACTCCGAGAGTCCAGACGCACATGCCGCTGCCTCGAAAAGGCCTGGAGGAACTCCAAATCTACAGAAGCTCACAACAACTTCAGAGCCGCCACCAACACCCACCACCAACTCATCAGAAATACAAGAAAGAATGCGATCAAAGACAGAATCTCCACGCATGCGCACAACAGCAAAGAACTCTTCAGCATCATCAAGGAGTTCGCCCAACCCATCAGCGAGTCTACAGACATCCCTCCCTCACAAGACCTCTGCGACAAACTCAGCACCTTCTTCCACCACAAAATCAAGAACATTTACGACAATTTCGACGAAGACAGCCAACACACAGAACCCTCACCAACCACCCCTGACACCTTGAAGCCAACGATTGACAGCTGGACAGCCCTCACCACCGAAGACACACTGAAGACGATGAAGTCAATCCACTCCGGGGCCCCCACGGACCCCTGCCCCCACCACTTCTTCAACAGAGCCGCCGACACCATCGCCCCCATGCTTCGCCACACCATCAACCGCTCCCTCGCGAACGCCTCCTTCCCCTACGACTGGAAGCATGCTGAGATCAACCCCCTCCTGAAGAAACCCTTGGCAGACCCCACCGACCTCAAGAACTACAGACCCATCTCCCTGCTCCCGTTCCCAGTGAAAGTCATTGAGAAAGCCATCAACAGCCAACCCGCCACCTTCATTGAAGAGCACAACATCCTCAACTCCTCCCAATCCGGCTGCAGAAAGAACCACAGCACGGAAACCGCCCTCCTCGCCGCAACAGTCGATATCCGCTCCCTCCTGGACAGAGGAGAGACAGTAACCCTCATCCTTCTCGACCTTTAAGCGGCCTTCGACACAGTCTCTCACCGCACCCTAACACGCAGACTTCACGACGCAGGGATCCGAGACGAGGCCCTCGACTGGATCCGCTCATTCTTCTCCAGCAGAACGCAGCGGGTCAGACTCCCTCCCTTCCTCTCGGACCCCACACCGACCACCTGCGGAGTCCCCAAAGGATCCTCCCTCAGCCCCACGTTGTTCAACATCTACATGGCTCCGCTCGCCCTCATCGTCAGAACCTACGGACTCAACATTGTTTCATACGCAGACGACACCCAACTCATCCTCTCCCTATCCAACGAACCCAACGCAGCCAAACACAACTTTCAAGAAGGCATGGAAGCAGTCGCCAAATGGATGAAGAGCAGCGTTCTACAACTCAACACAGACAAAACAGAAGTACTCATCATGGGCCCACACCCCGATGCCTGGAACGACACCTGGTGACCCCCCACCCTCGGAAGCCCGCCCACCCCCACGGACCACGCACACAACCTCAGAATCATCCTGGACTCCGAACTCAAAATGGACAGCCAGATCAACTCCGTCGCATCCTCCTGCTTCCACACCCTCCGCCTCCTACGCAAGACCTTCAATTGGATCCCCCTCAAACACAGAAAGACCGTCACACACGCCCTCGTCACCAGCAAACTTGACTATGGCAACGCACTCTATGCCCGAATCAACAAAAACCTCACCCGCAAACTTCAAAACATCCAGAACGCCGCCGCCAGACTAATCCTCAACCTGTCACGACACTGCCACATCACCCAGCACATGTGCACACTCCACTGGCTCCCCATCGAGGCAAGAATCACCTTCAAGATTCTCACCCACGCACACAAAGCCCTCCACAACACCGGACCAGCATGCCTGAATAGCCGACTCACATTCCACGCACCCCAAAGGACCCTACGATCAGCCCAGCTCTCCCACGCTGTGGTCCCTCACACCAGGAAGGTCAGATCGGGAGGCCGCTCCTTCTCCTTCCTCGCAGCCAGAGCCTGGAACACCCTCCCACTCCACCTCAGACAGACGACATCACTCTCCAACTTCACGAGGGACCTCAAAACGTGGCTCTTCGATAGACCTCCTCCTTGATGGACAGGACCCTGTGCCTCCCCCCAGCGCCTTGAGACCCTTATGGGTGAGTAGTCGCACTCAACAAACCCATGATTGATTGATTATCCTCAGCATGTTTGTTACTAGCTGCAGTTAGCCAGTCTGTCATAATTTCTGCAATAAGGTCGAGGTCAACAGATGGTTGATTAATGGGAGCTGTATCTGTCAATAAATTGCAAAAGGCATTCATGTTGACATTGTTCCATTTTCTTGCCTTCAGGCCTCCTTTGGCTGAGGGTTTACCTGTGGTTGCATTGCAAATCACGAATTTTATTAAGAAATGGTCAGACCAGGTGCATGGGGACACTGTCAAATCGGATATTGCGAGATTGGATGTCCAGATTTGATCTAAGATATGTCCCTTAATATGTGTAGGAGATGTTACATGCTGAAGGCAATTCAGCCCGTTGAATAGATCAGTCATTTCGGTGGAATGTGGGCTGCCCGCCATGTCGTTGGCCCAGTAATTAAAATCGCCAATGAGCAAGATTTTTGCATGATTAATGGTGAAATGGGCCATCTGTTCACCCAATTTTTGAGGAAAGAGCAGCATGCTCTGGGGGGGTCTGTAGAGCAGCACACAGATCAAAGGTGCCGAAGCCGAATCTAGTTTAATAACTAGATTATCTACTGAGGTTATGTCTAGAGTGGTAAGTATAGTAAAGTTAAAATCTTTACGATTTATAGGGGCTACCCCACCACCTTTTTTATCAACTGGTCGGTTTGCCTGAATAATGTAATAGTTGTTTGGGAGAGCGGTCAAGATGACTGGGGTTGATTCTGGGGTAAGCCAAGTTTCAGTTAGAAGAAGAATATCAGGCTTTGTAGAGTCTAGGAGGTGAAATATGTCCAGTTTATGTTTTACTAGGGAGCTTGTGTTTAAGTACGTAATTATTAGTTCATGTGTCCCCTGGCTATCTTGCCTTTGTGTATATGTCCTAGCAGGGGAGCAGTTATCAAATTCGGGGAAAACGTCCCTGAGCTTCATGATATTTGATTTAATCAGTTTGGGGCCCGTGGAGGAATTCAAATGGAGGTTTGTGGAGTGGAGCAGCTTGAGCTCCCTCGAGGTTTTTTTCAAGAATTGGGCATAGTAACTGGCCCCTGGCCCTGGATGGGCGCGGACGGGCGCAGATGGGCTTGCCTTTGGCTCGCCTTCAGCGCGCCGGCGGCGCTCCCGCGCTGCGACCGGCATAAATGGCCAGTTCACAGCCTGACTCCTCCTCCCGCTTTGCTGATTGGCCGCCCCCACTGGGTGTGCCCCCAGGAAGTACGTTCGGCACTCGGCCGAGTCACGGAGCAAGCCTCTGCCCAAGTCATTTGGGTAAGAGTCAATTTAAAATGATGAGCTTTAGTTTAAAAACATAACAGATGCAGGCAAAGATGGCGTCCGTGAGACGGACGTGCGAGCGATGAGCTCCTCAGCGTGTTCCCCCTTTCTTCAAACAAAGTCTGCCTGAAGAATCGCTGTACAGCCCGGAGAAGTGATAACATGGGAAGCTGATCCTTGTGAAAACTTACAGCAGGAAATAAGCGACAATAAGCAAGAAAATGCGGGATAAAGCAACCAGCGACAGCGATAGCTCTGGAATCAACTTACCTGCCTAATTACTCACCTGTGCTGATGGAGAATCGGGAGCCTTGCCGGTAGGCGTACTGGCAATTGAGCGGTCGAGTGGATGTCGGCACGTCGTGACCGAAGCCTAATTCAGATTTTCGCAGCTTTAGGGTTTGGAGCGTGGTGTGTGGAGCGGGCGATTCGCTGGTCATTTTTGAACCCTTGGAGGCATCGAGCTGGACAAAAAGATTCGCCGGTAAGCGTATCGCTCAAGGGGGTGCTGGTACCGACGGCGGGAAATGCCATAGCGTCGTAGCTGAAAGCGGACGTTATTGAGAAAGACTTAGCCATATGGCCCACAGAACTTTTTGAAGGATTCGTGGATTGCTGATAGATTTTTCAGCTCTAGGCAGTTTCATTGTTGACTGTTGTTGCAACTGAAGTCGAAACATAATAGTCGACAGATTCAATAAATAATAGTGGCTAAGTGGGTCAAAGTGTGCAACAATGCCCCCTAAATCAGCCCGTGGTGGTAAGAGTCGGGGAATGTTGGAGCCCCAGGCTGGGAGCAGAATGGCAGGTACACCGAAAGTAGGTAGCAGCATGAAAGCAGCTCTGGAGGGGGCAGTAGGAGATCTGGACAGTCTTACGCAGAGGGGTGAACACATGATGGATTCTAAAAAAAAGGTTCCTCAAATGTTTGCAGTATTAACAAAAAAGGAAAAGCAAGTAATGACTAACGGTGCTAAAGAAAAAACAGTGCAAATGAGGATAGGAGCAGAAGATATTGGTAATACAAATCTGCCCGCCAATATTTCAATAGAGGCAAAAACTATGGATGAAGGAAGGAGCCAAAAAGATAATGCGCAATCTGATAAGGGAAAAGGTTCGACTCTGGGTCAGATAGCGACATGGCCACAACAGAATATGTCAGGGGTAAGACGATGTGAAATACTTTCAGCACCAGAAGGCGCTCAGGATGTTCTTGCATCTGATCTCTCTACGAATCATGGTACGGAGGAAGAGGAGGAAGAGGAGGATCTAGGAAACGCAGCAAAGGCTAGTATAGAGAGTGACCTAAGTGAGAAATTTTACTCGCTTTCAGAATCCTCGGATACTACAGAGAATGAGCAAGATGAAGGTCTAAGATCTGGATCCTTGGAGGGGTCATTAATCAGCCTGGGGAGTGAACCCAATATCTCAAATGCGGATGAAATGAGTTTGGATGCTACTACGGTACGTAAGGAAGTGGAAAATAAGGAGAAGGAGAAGGCCTCTTACCCTCTGACAACTAAGAGTCTGATGTGGGAGATTTCTCTATCGCCTGAAGCCACCTCTCCTGGTAATGAAGCTGATGGTCAATCTTTGGGCGCTGTTGGTGGCAATTCGGAAGAAATATCTCTGGCCGCAATTTATCAATCCATAGTAGATCATAGATTTGAAACTCGCACGGAAAATCTTAAGACACATACAGCTTGTCGGAAGCTCCAAAACACCGTCAGAAGGATTGCAAAAACCTGCAATGAATTTACTGATAGAATGAATGAGGCGGAAGGATGAATATCGGTTCTAGAAGACGAAATGGCAGTACAAAAAAACACCTTACATACTATGACTTCTCACAGAGACGATATTCAGATTAAATTAGCTGATCTAGAGAATCGACTACGCCGGAATAATCTCAGAGTATTAGGTATACCCGAAAATATGAAGGGTTTGGATGTCCGCAAATTTGTGATTGATTTATTTAATGAAGCTTTCCCTGATTTAACAATGTGGAACTGGACTACTGAGATCCAGAGGGCTCACAGGTTTCCATTTAAACAGTTGGCTGCCAAAAGAGGACAAACAGAGACCAGGCCTAGGGCGATCCTGATTTGTTTAAACAACTTTTTAGCACGCCAGGCCTTGTATAATTTGGCTCGACCGGATAGGAAACGGCAGGGAAAGGGGGTACAGTTTTTTGTCAGGCCGGACTTTTGTCACCATACTGTCGAAAAAAGATGGCAGCTGCGACAGCTTATAACTCCTTTTCAGAACAAGGGTGCACAGGCTTTTCTGCTAAATCCAGCCACACTGAAAGTAGTCAACAAAGGCCGAAGGCGCTTTTTATATCCGAAATACAAGCTAAAGAATATTTGGACCTTATCTGAAGCTAGAAGTGAGATTGCTAAAGAATATGGGGCAAGATGTTGATTCTAATATGTAAAACGATGATTAGACAAGGGTAATATGGTCAATGGGTAATGTTTGGTAAAATATATCCATGATGTCTTTAATAGGAAGATATATGGTAAAAAAAACAAAAACAAAAAAAAACGAATAGTATAACTAGGATAAAGGAAAGGGGGCAACAGAGAGGCGCGAGTCTCTCTCCATCGCAAGGGCCATGCGCCCTTTTGCCTGTGTAGTGGGAGAAGGGTGGGTGGGGGCTGAAGTGGGGGAAGGGTGGGAGGGGGTTTGGGGTGGGATGGGTACACGGGGTGGTTAGGGGGGTAGTAGGGACGGAGGATGAGTGGGGGGCATGGGTGAGGGGGAGGGGAGGAGGAGGGTCTAGGGAGGGGCAAGGGGGGAGGTTTGGGGAAGAGAAAATTGGAAAAGGGTGGAAATCAGGAGTACACAATAAAAAAAGGAAAATAAAGTGTGTCAAGCAAAGGAGAGTAAAAGCAAAAAGAAATAATAGAAATAGGGATGGATAGCTTTCAAATTTATACATCTAATGTGGCTGGCTTGAATGACAGGAAAAAGAGAGAGAGGGTTTTTCAGATTCTTAGAACGGTAAATCCAGATGTGATATGTCTCCAAGAGACGCACATTCCATGGAAGAATAAGGATTTGTTGAAAATCAGGGGGGGTATAATCTTGCGGTGTGCTCCACGCAAACTACTATGATAAGGGGAGTCGCTATATATGTGAAACAGAGAGCTGGGGGAGTTATCCGCACAGCTGCAGACAAATGGGGGCGTTGGGCCATAATGGAGTTAAATACGGGGTTAACTGTGGCTAACATATATGGGTCCAATTTAGATGATGAAACTATCTGGGAAGAATTAGAGGTAGAATTAGCTACATGGTCACAAACACTGATCATATGTGGAGATTTTAATATACATATGGAAGTGGATATACAATCGCAGCAGTATAAATATTCAGGGAGAAAACAAAAAGTTTATAGAGCAATAAATTCATTCAAGGAAACTCATGGGTTGATAGATGTATGGAAGGAGAAGAAACAAAAAGACCCTGGGTATACGTACTTTTCCCATCCCCATAGGAAATTCGTTAGACTGGACTATTTTTTGGTGTCTAGCCAGCTGACAGATAAGATGGATATTAGGAAATTACCCCAACTTTTTCCGATCATAATCCTCTGGTGTTGGAAATAAAGGCTATGGTTGGTAGGCAAAAACAGAGCTCTTGGTCTTTTGATAAGAAGTTATTAGCCGATGAGGGATTTTGCTCCTATATTAAACAATGGGCGGTGGAATTCTTTGACTGTAATAGATACAGTGCAACTCGTGCGATGGTATGGGATACCTTTAAGGCCGCTTTTAGGGGTGAAGTAATTGAATATACAGCTCGAATCCGAAAACAGCACAAAATAGAAACGGATCACCTGATTAGGATATTGACAGAACTGGAAGCTGAGCATGTCAGATTAATAAGAAAGGGGGGTGTGGAAGAGGCACTACGGGAGCACATGTTAAAGGTAGCGGTAGCTAAGACAGATATCAATGCGCACTTTCAGGAGAAGGTGGCTCAAGTGTTTCAAGCATATAGGGGGGAAATGTATGAATATGGGGAGGCAATAGGGAAAACATTGGCACATAGGATAAGGCAGAAAAGCACTATAAACAATATCTTGAAAATTAAGAATAATAAAGGTCAAATAGTGGAGGGCTCCCAGAAGATAATGGAAGTTTTCGAGGAATTTTATGGAAGACTATATCAGGCGGATACGGTGCAGGATGTGCCAGAGACAGTGGATAGCAATCCTATTTTGCCTAAATTGGAAGAAGACATGGAACAGGAATTAGAACAGGAAATCACTATGCAAGAGGTTCAGGAAGCATTAGGATCTCTCTCTATAGGAAAAGCTGCTGGACCAGATAAAATACCGGTAGAAGTGTATAAAATGCTAGGCACACAGATCCTCCCTATCCTACATGATCTATATTTAGGTATACAATATAGTGGGGTCCCACCAGCATCATGGCAGGGCACAGATATGGTGGTTTTCCTTAAAAAGGGTAAAGCCTTAGAACTACCATCTTCATACCGACCAATATCATTAATGAATGCGGACGCAAAGATATATTCTAAAATAATGGCTTCTCGGCTGCAAAGAATAGTCATCTCAATGGTATCACCCTGGCAACATGGCTTTGTTCCCGGCAGGGGGACCACAGACCACATTAGACGTGTTATATCTATATTGGATATTGCAGAAGCAGAGGGCACGGAAGTGGCTGTGGTCCTTCTCGACGCAGAAAAAGCTTTCGATCGAGTGTCCTGGCAATTTTTGTGGGACACTCTGACCGATAGAGGGCATGGTCCTGGATTTTTGAGAGCTATTCAAGCCATGTATGTTAAACCGTATACTCAGATACAACTGATGGGGAACACATCTAGGAGAATTGAAATTTCAAGGGGCACACGTCAAGGGTGTCCCTGTTCTCCTATTTTATTTGCATTTTATCTTGACCCATTCATAGTAAGAATCTTGAATAATCAGGTGATCAAATCAGTTATTACACAAGTATATGAGACAAAGATTCTTGCGTATGCGGATGATATCGGGATAGTCACTACAGATCCGCAAGGGACAATTAAAGAAATTGAAAATATGGCAATAGAGTTTGGGAGGCAGTCAGGTTATTCATTAAATAAAGAGAAAACGGAAATTGTATGCTTATTTTATATTTGTTTATTTTATTTTGGAGTTTTATATAGCGCTAGCCAGACCCGAGGGTATCGGAGCGCTTCACAACATTTGTCAGTGACATTCGAGTATACAAAGAGTGGCACAGTAAACACAGTGTTCAAAGGTGGGTCATTGATCAGTATAGGACATGTAGCATTCAAATGCAGAGCAGTAGTGTTAGTGGTAAAAGTGTGCGGGTCAAGAGGAAGAAATTGTAGGGAGTTGTTCTTTTCGTAGTGACTGGATCCTCGGTTGGTGGTGGATCATTATTGTAGGTCCATTGTCACTTTTTGAGGGCTCGATTGAGGAAGAGCACTTTGAGCTGGATTTTGAATTCTTTGAAGGAAGGGTTAGTCCTGATATGTATAGGGATGGCATTCCAGATTCTGGGTGCATTTCCGGAGAAAGACCGAGATAAGGTCTTTTGTTTGGGGGTTTTCGGGGGTATGAGTAGCAGAGTGTTAGTGCTTCTGAGATTTCTTGTCTGTCCCGCTTTGTTGAGTTTGGCAGCTAGATAAGTGGGTTTACCAGTGTGCAGAGCTTTGTGGGTGAGACAGGCAGTTCTGAAGTTAGCCCGCATTTCTATAGGGAGCCACTTAAGCTCTTTGAGAGCGGGGGAGATGTGTTCGTATTTCTTTACTCCTGTCACCATTCTGGCTGCTGCATTTAGGGTTGATCTAAGAGGAGCAAGGTGTAGTTTAGCCGTGCCTGTGAGGGTGGCGTTCCCGTAGTCTAATCTGGATAGCACGAGGGATTGCGTGACTAGCTTAAGGTCATTAGGGGGGATGAAGGGTTTGATTTTGTTTAGTAGTTTTAAGTTGAAGAAGGCACATCTTGCGGTGTTCTTGATGTGTTTGACCATGTCAAGGTTGGGGTCGAGAGTGATTCCCAATGACTTCACGGAGTCTGCCGGGATGAGAGTGCAGTCAAGAGCATCCATAGCCTTTATCCATTCCGTGATTCGGGGGGTCTGTTCTTTGTTGGCTATGAGGAGGATTTCCGTTTTGGCTTGGTTGAGTTTCAGATGATTTTGAGACAGCCATTTTTGGACTTCTATTAGGGTGTCATTGAGTCTTTGCATGTCCGCTATGGTGGAGGTTTCGAGGTAGATCTGGGTGTCATCGGCATAGAGGTGGAATGGAATGTTGGCTTTTTTGAGGATGATGGTGAGTGGCTCCATGTATATGTTGAACAGTGCGGGTGAGAGGACTGAGCCTTGGGGAACGCCTCTGATTATGGGGTGTAGGTCGGACGTGAAGTTTCTGATTTTTATTCTTTGAAGGCGGTTTTGCAGGAAGGAGGTGAACCATTGTAGGACCACCCCTTCTGCTCCTACCCTTTCTCGGAGTACGTTGAGGAGTAGTTTGTGGTCAACTGTGTCAAAGGCCGCCGAAAGGTCCAGGAGTATGAGTAGACAGCAGCGGTCCTTGTCTAGTGATTTGTGGATGTCGTCAATGATATTCAAGATGGCAGTCTCTGTGCTGCATCCTTTTCTAAAGCCCGATTGGTGAGGGTCGAGGAGGTCGTTGTTGTCCATGTGATGGGTGAGTTGACGGAGAACACATTTTTCTAGTAGTTTTGCTAGGAATGGGAGATTGGAGACAGGCCTGAAGTTGTTGAGATCGTTAGGGTCAGCACCTGTTTTTTTTTAGTAATGGTGTTACCTGCCCGATTTTGAGGCAGTCCGGCATGATTCCTGTTTCCAGGGAGCTATTTATAATCTCTGACCAGAGTGGGGCAAGGGAGAGTTTGAGTTTTTTAGCCAGTTGGGCAGGGAGGGGGTCCTCCATGTGTGATGAGGGCTTGGATCCGGTAGACAGTTCAATAATTTCAGTTACAGTGATGGGTTTGAAAGTTAACCAGTTGTTAGTGGATTGCCTGGGTGGGTTCATGTCTTCTTTATTGAGTAGCGGGCCTTCGTTTGGGGGACGGAGGTGGTCCTTAAGTGAGAGCTCAATCTTTGATATTTTTTCATTGAAGAAATTGGCAAATTTGTTATTTAGGTCTTTGGAGGCCGGAATTGTAGAAGGAGATGGTTTGAATGTTTGCTGTCTGATGATATTGAAGAGTTCTTTGAGGCGGTTTTTAGCATTGTTAAGTGCACCGCAGAAGAAGGTGGATTTTTCATTTATTATGTGCTTTTTATATTTCCTACGTTCTTTTTTGAGTTGCTCGAGGTGGGTTGTCGAAGGGTTGTTGCGCCAAAGTCTTTCTGTTGCTCTTAGTTGTCTTCTTTCCAGGTTTAGTTCAGTATTGAACCACGATCTTGATGGGAGGGTCTTGGTTTTTTTCCGTTTCAGGGGGGCTATTTGGTCCAGCATGTCGGTCAGAGCCGCATTGTATTGTGAGGTAAGTTCTGTTGTGGACCTGTCGCCAGCGTTGGAGGGGGGGAGTGTACTTATCCTTTCTTCTAGTTCTTCGAGGGGGATCTGTCTTAGGTTTCTCGTCCAGTGAAAGTGATCATTCGAGCGAGGCGGTCGATGTGTCTTTTGATTGATATGGAAAAAAATGAGATGGTGGTCTGACCAGTCAACATGGAGGGTACGGTCGATGGTGATTGCATCTTCGTGAGCTATGATGGCATCCAGGATTGAGCCCTTGTTGTGGGTTTGTTCGGTGCAGTGTTGGGTCAAATTGTTATTGTGAAGGAGCTCATTTAGAGTTTGTATCAGAGGGTTGTTAATCTCATTCCAGTGAAGGTTTAGGTCTCCTAGAATTAGGTTGTTAGCGTCTGATAGTGAGCAGTGTGAGATCAGGTCTGCCAGATGTTCTCCAAATGCGGGAGTGTTGCCTGGTGGGTGGTAGAGGAGGTGACAGTGAAGCATTTTGTTGTCTGACGTTTTAATGGTGGCGGTTAGGTATTCCAGTAAGTTGTATTTGAAGGAGTCCGTTTCTGTTATAGAGATGTTCCTTTTATGTATGATTGCGGTCCCCCCACCTCGCTGGTTTTTTCTGTCCTTGTTGATGATTGAGAACCCCGGGGGTACGAGCATATCGAAGATGGGGAGTGAGGATTCGTTCAACCATGTTTCTGTGATGAACGTGATGTCTATGTCGTGTGTTAGGATGGTTTCTGCCAGTTCGGTTGCATGTTTGTTCGCAGATCTGCAGTTTATGAGCATGCAGTTAGTCACCCTCTTGTTGTTGAGTTTCTTATTTGGGGGAGCCATAGGGATATTGGTGAGGTGGGCTGGAGGTCTCACTGTTCTCGGAGCGGTAAGTTCTCTACCAAATCCAGTGATTACTTGGATCATAGAGCTGGGGGTGACCGTTGGGGCTGTTTTATAGGATTCAGCGAGATCCCTCACCTCTTGCATGGACATTACAGCGCTCGTCCTTTTGGGTCTATGTGGCTGGTTTCTAAGGGGGGTTGTCTTCCATCTGAGTCGTTGGGTTTTGTGGTGGTATCTGTGTTTATTAGGAGTGCCAGTGAGTGGGAGGGGAGGGCGTTGGGTGGTGGAGGTGTTGGATAGGATTTTTTTAATGCCCTGTATAACTATTTCTAGCTGGTGTTCCAGTCGAGCCAATCTTTGGGATGTATTCATGGAGGGAGGGGTGGGGGAGTCTGGTGTCGGGGTGACCAGAGCCTGGCCGTTTGTGGCTGGGGGGTGCTTAGTTGTGTTCAGGGATGGGGATAGCTTATCTGTGTGGGTGCGGCTTCTTGTGCTACTAGTGTCTGTGTGGTTTATGGGGGAAATCGCGGGGGTGGGTTGATATAGATTGTTTTGGAAATTGTGCGGCGATTTCACTGGGTTTAGTGCAGGAAGGGAGTTTGGGGCTGTTGTCTGCGTGTAGGTTTCTTTGGTTGCTAGTTGGGGGTACTGGGAGAGGGGGAGACTGGAGAAGGGCTGTAGTGTGTCATCTTGGATGAGCCTTGTGTTGGGTGTGTCTAATAGGGATGATTTGCGCGGGTTAGGGGGGGAGTTGTGGGGGATGGTGGGGCTGGGGGGAGATAGGTTGGAGGGTTGGGATTGAATCGATGGATTGATTTGATGGTTTTCCTGGGACGTATGGCTCAAGGATAGGGTTGTTTTCGAGTGAGAATGGAGTAGATGAGTGAGGGCGAGGCGTAGCGTGTGGAAGAGTGAGTCGAAGGCGTCCAGGTTATCATTGTTGGCTTGGATCAGGATTGTGCCATTGCTGTAAATAGTCGCGAAGGTGTTGCCGCTGCGTGTGTGGTGGTTAGGTATTAGGAACGTTAGTTTGCAGCTGAGAGGGGTGCTGATAGTTTTAGAGATGTGGAGGTGGGATCTGAGAGTGGAGTTCCATCCTGCCGGATTCTGGGTGTGGAAAATAAGATCCATTTTCTGCAAGCCTTTTGAGGAGCAGTGGTATTTGTCTGCAATTAGTGTTTCTTGGTGCTGTTTTATCAGCCTGTGTTTAAAATTTCTTTTTGCTTTAGGTGAGAGGTTTGGAGGGTAGATGACAGAAAAGGAGTTCCGGCCATGGGGTTTTAAGCCATGTGCTGAGTTGGCTCGGAGGGGGGTTAGACTATCCTGTGATCTATTTGTTCCGTTATGTGGGTGCATTGTTGTTCTCTAGGGGGCTAGGAGACAAGGGATGGGAGGGGCCTTCTGAGATAGATGATAATTTTCAGGAGATATTTGTGGGCGCCTGCCTTGAGTTTACCAGCTGGATTAGACTGGAAGGTGTGCTGTATTGGGTGGCAGACTCATTCTAGACAGCGTTCTGGAAGTTTTTTGTTTTTTTTGCGTTCGCTTCGTCGTGGTTGTTATGAGGTTAGTTGAGCCGCTCCATTTGTAACCTTGATGGCCGCCAATTTAGTGTAGGGTACCTAGAGTTTGTCTGTTTGCAGGACCGCAATGCTTCAGTTTGCTTGTGGACTATGCTATGGTGGTTGTTTTTAAAGAATTTAGATAATGGTTCTTCTCTTAGCCTGAGGTGGTCGCTGGCTGGGTTGGGTTGTTTGACTGGGCTGTCCCTTTCAGGAGAAAAGGCATTTTGTCATCGGTTCGCCTGGACTTGGGGAGCTGCCATTTTGTACTCAGGCATTCGGGATGATTGAGTTGGAGCTAGAGGCAGTGGTTGTTTTGATTGGCTTGCTACCTATTGGAGGATTCTGGGGATTAAATGCAGCTGCTCCTTGTATTTGGTGGGTCCGGTTTCAATTTTACTGCTTGGCAGGACGTGGTCTCTGGTGTGCTTGGTCCCGAATTGACGCCATTTTGGTGTCAGGCTTTAAGGATGTTAAGCTTGTGGGGCTTAGAGTTGTGGCATCACGTACGTTTCGTTGTGGTTGTAGATTTTTATTTACATCTTTATTTATTTGCATGTCTGGTGACCGCTGGTGTCGTTGGGCACATCCGGGCTGTGGGTGACTTCATTGCCGGTGTAACTAGTCCCGTGTGGCCGCCATTTTAGAGTCAGGCCTCCCGGATGTTTCAGTTGTAGGTCTTCACTTTTCGTTATTTGGCTGGGTAGGTTTATTGTAGTTCTTTATGGTGGCCGCTGCTTGCGTTGGTGGTGTGTCTTAATTTAGGGGCTCAGCCATCATTTGGTTTGATTAAAATCGTTACTGTGCTGGTTGGTTAGGTCCCGATCGGTCGCCATTTTTGGGTCAGGCAGTCCGTGGATTCACCGGGGCCTCAACGCTATCCCCCCCGGGCCGCGCGCCGTGAGATTAAGCATAGCAGACCCGTGTCACTCGCCTCGCTAGCACTCACCGTTGACAGTGTGTTGTCCTTTTTTGAGAGCGGGCGATCGGAGGCTAGCGTGTGCAGGGTCTCAAACTTCGGCAGCCCCTTCTTCAACTTGGACGCCAGATGCTCTCTGGGGGTCCCGTGGGGTCCGATTTTGGTTTTTTGGACCGACGACGGTGTAATCCGCTGGTCGTTCCTCCGTGATGCCTCTTGACGACCTGGGAGTAACGAGGTGCGGATCATCGGGCACTTCTGTCCTGTAGTGCACACACCATTCGGGTCGAACCAGTCTTCTGGATTCAAAACTTCTTGTTTTCCGTGTGGCCGGTAAGTTCCATTTGTGTTTCTGTATCTTTATGTTCGTCCTAGGGGGGGGGGAGACGAGGATTTTCACCGATTCGTGATCCTGGCGTCTGGAGCTCCGGATCAGAGCTCCATCCCCACCGCCATCTTTAATGCTCTATTCAATGTCATCTACAGGACCCTCGGGTAATCGAGAAGGCCATGTATTTAGGGGTTAATCTAACATCACAGATAGATAAGCTCTGGGAAGTAAATATAGATCCAGTATTGGGGAAAATAGACGTAGAACTTAGACAAATCGACAAGTTACATCTTACGATTATAAGTAGGATTAACGTACTAAAAATGCGGCTATTCCCCAAGATTTTATATTTAATGCGAGCGATACCCTTAGAGCTACCCGGGAGTAAAATAAAAAGAATTGAGGCTATGTTCTCAAAATGTATATGGGGCTATAAAAAGATACGACGGGCATATACATTCTTGACTCTGCCCATAGAAAGGGGGGGTTGGAAGGCTCCTAATATATTATTCTATTATTGGGCATGTACCCTACAGCATCTTGGTACGCTGTATTTTCCTGAAGTTGGTAGGGATGAGAGATCTAAGCTACCTAACATATATCAGCTGGCGCTGGGGAAAGAAGCAGAAGGTTTTTTCCAAAGACAATCTAAACCTATTTATAGTAAGAGAATTCGATACAAGTGTGTTCAGGGGGCAATACAAATTTGGGAGAAGGTGACGAAGCACTGTCAAATCTCCAGATATAATAAATACACTTCAGTGTGGCACTCCGATTTTCTTCCATATGCATTCTATGATGGGCTGGCTAGGCAATGGGAACAGGCGGGGATTGTGATGGTGGCAGATTTGTTTAACAAGCAGGAACAATTAACCTTTTCAGAGCTTGTTCAGAGGTTTGGCTTAAGTAGAAGCTCTTGCTTCAAATATATACAGATACACCATCGTATCAAGGGTTTTGCTAGGGGAACGGTTAAAATTGAGGAGGTATCTATGCTGAGATTAATGAAACATCGAGATAGTAGGATTAGGGATTTATACGAGGAATTGTCACAGAGATTAGCAGATGACATGAAAAAAACAGAAATGAAATGGGCGGAAAAACTTGTAGATGGGGAGGTAGATGTGGATAGGATATTAGAGATAGGGAATAGGGTTTTGCTGTCATCAAATTTAAAAGCGCAACAATATAAAACCCTGTATGACCTCTACTATACGCCAGCGAAGCTGTTTGGATGGGGTATGAGTCAGACAGATGAATGCCCAAGGTGTCAAAACAGACCGGCAGATAGTATTCATATGTTTTATTCTTGTGGGAAACTTGATGAACTTAAACTAGGTATAGAGAAGTTCTGGCTTCAAGTGATGAATTTAGAGATAAATAATACTGCAACCTTGATGCTGTTAGGCTATGATAACAGGATGGAATTAGATACTGCACAGAGAGATTTCCTATTTATAATGGTTGCAGTGGTAAGATTGTTGGTTGCCACAGTTTGGAAAGATAAGGAACCACCTATGTATCATCAATGGGTTTATAGGATATTGAATATTGGTCAGCAGGAAATGTCTCTATATAAATGTAAAGGCCTTAAAGCTAAGCAGAAAGGAATAAAAATATGGAATCCACTAATGACTTGGAAGAAAAAGATAGTAGAATACAATGTTGTGTAAATAAATGTAAATATGTGCCAATATGTAAAGATGTAAATAGCAATGTTAACTTAGAGGAATTTAACAATGAGAATAATGTAAGATGTAAAACTAATGTAAGAATAACTGGATAATGTAAATATGTATTACCTGATTTCCTTATTAAAAAAATAAAAAATAAAAATAAAAACATAACAGATTCAAACACTGTAAAACAACAATAAGATTTCCGCGAGGTCGCAGCAGTATCCTATACTGCTGGCTCCCACGCTGCGACCAGCATTAAATGGCCGGTTCTGAGCCTGACTCCTCCTCCCACTTTGCTGATTGGCCACCCCCACTGGGTGTGCCCCCAGGAAGTACGTTCGGCACTCGGCCGAGTCGCAGAGCAAGCCTCTGCCCAAGTCATTTGCGTAAGAGTCAATTTAAAATGATGAGGTTTAGTTTAAAAACATAACAGATTCAAACACAGTAAAAGAACAATTAGCTTTCCGCGAGGCCGCAGCAGTATCCTACATGTACATGTGGTATCTAGCTTTGTGGTATTTTTGGAGAACGTGTGCCTTCGGCCAAACGTGTTTTATTGGGGCCAATTGCCTTGGACCTGTTTGTGGTGCAACACTCTGGGGTCGATTCCGATCTCGGTCGGTAGGGCTCCGAATCGGATTTGGCTTTACCGGATCCGAGTCAGAGGCTGTGTTTCCGACCGATTTGTACAGTCGTCCGAGCGAGCAAGTACGATGCGAGTGAATGCGAAATCGCCGACCGACTCGTTTCCGGGTCCGAACCGCTCCATCCGACTCGTTCGCACTCGATTCGTGGCGCGCAATGGAGACGTTTTACGACCGAGCCAGTACGATGCACGATCCGGACAGCCGGATCGAGTCGGAGCCTACAACACGAAAAAGCACCCGGACTTCGGGGGTCCGTGCCGGACCCCCCTTCACCCGTAGCCGTACGAGTCGGACACAGGGGGGACCCATGGATCCCCCCTATACATGCGTGTTCGGTGCGGATGGCACCAACGCGTACCCACTACAGGGGGCCCCCTTGTGCGCAACGTACCCATTGAGTCAATGGGAAACCATGTACATGTTGTACGACCGGTTCCCATTGACTTCAATGGGAGTCCGACCGAACCGAGTCCGGCAGCATACGGCCGCATCGTACTCGTTCGGTCGGACTGCAGGGGTCCGGCTCGGTCGGAAAACAATCCGGATCCAGATCGGTCGGAGAGCTTTTCGACCCAGATCGGAATCGGCCCCTCTATCTGTGGGACTGATCAGGGTTTTCCCTGGGCGCGCATTTGTCTTTGGGTTCACAGAGACCCCATCTGTGGGCTGTTATTTGATAGGTTTGGGTGTGGGTCGCAGGACCTGTCTAACCATGTATCTCTGACTCGGGATTGATGAGGAGGTCACCTTGAGTAAATCCAACAGCAATGATGGGTGCAGAGCAGGAATATCAACGTATAAATATCGAGGAACATAAATATCGCTGCAGAAATATCGTGGGGAAGAAATATCGACAACAGAAATATCGTGGACAAGAATATCGACTGACAGGTAAGTAATATCGATTACAAAAATATCGACGTATTAAATATCGTTTACAAAAATATAGTTGACAAAAATATCGAATTATTAATAATGTTATGTATTTTAGTGTTTTTATTGAGAATTGTTTGTCATTTTATTATATGTTTGAAAATTTTAGTAGTTATTAATTTATTTTAAGTTTAATTTTGTGTTTTTAGTTCAGTAGTGGGTTGTGGGTTTATAGGGGAATAGGGTGGGAGGTAATTTAATTATATAGATTTAAATTATAATTTATAGTAGTTAATATTTTTTTTTAATTTGAATTTTGCGTTTTTAGTTCAGTAGCGGGTTGTGGGTTTATAGGGGAATAGGGTGGGAAGTAATTTAATTATATTAAATTTATTGAATAATTAATGTGTTAATTGATTAATTAATACTAGTTTAATAATTAGTTGTTAATTAATTTCAATTAATAAATTAATAATGAATTATGTTAATTGTTTAATTGATTTTAGGTGTGTGTTGTGGTGTTTATATGTGTACATGGTGTGAAGGGTGGTAAGTAATTAATTTTTTCTTGATTAATTATTAAATATTTATAAATTAATTTCCATTAATTAATTAGTAATTATTAATTGTAATTGTGTAATTAATTTTAGGTGTGTGTTGGGGTGTGTATATGTGTAAATGGTGTGAAGGGTGGTAAGTAATTATTTTTTTTATTGATTAATTATTAAATATTTATAAATTCATTTCCATTAATTAATTAGTAATTATTAATTGTAATTGCATAATTAATTTTAGGTGTGTGTTGTGGATATTAGTTAATTAATGTGTAATTAATGATTTTTTATTATCTTTGTTAATAATAATATATGTAATTTTATATATTAATTATGTTAATATTGGAAATTAAATTTAATAAAAATGTTGATGTTTTTCATTTTTATTGTTGTGGGATCCAGCACTTTCCCTACTGTTGCACTCACTGGAGTGGGAATAGTAATTTTACCCCTACGCTATCCAGCGCTTTCCCTACTGTTGCACTCACTGGAGTGGGAATAGTAATTTTTACCCCTACGCTATCCAGCGCTTTCCCTACTGTTGCACTCACTGGAGTGGGAATAGTAATTTTTACCCCTACGCTATCCAGCTTTTTCCCTACTGTTGCACTCACTGGAGTGGGAATAGTAATTTTTACCCCTACGCTATCCAGCGCTTTCCCTACTGTTGCACTCACTGGAGTGGGAATAGTAATTTTTACCCCTACGCTATCCAGCGCTTTCCCTACTGTCGCACTCACTGGAGTGGGAATAGTAATTTTTACCCCTACGCTATCCAGCGCTTTCCCTACTGTTGCACTCACTGGAGTGGGAATAGTAATTTTTACCCCTACGCTATCCAGCTTTTTCCCTACTGTTGCACTCACTGGAGTGGGAATAGTAATTTTTACCCCTACGCTATCCAGCGCTTTCCCTACTGTTGCACTCACTGGAGTGGGAATAGTAATTTTTACCCCTACGCTATCCACCGCTTTCCCTACTGTTGCACTCACTGGAGTGGGAATATTAATTTTTACCCCTCTGCTATCCAGTCCTTTCCCTACTGTTGCACTCACTGGAGTGGGAATAGTAATTTTTACCCCTACGCTATCCAACGCTTTCCCTACTGTTGCACTCACTGGAGTGGGAATAGTAATTTTTACCCCCTCGCTATCCAACGTTTCCACTACTATTGTGTTTATTTTGTTATTAAATGTATGGTTTTTTTTTAATAGTTTAATTTGTTAATTAAATATAGAATATTTTATTTTATTTTAAATTATTTATATATGTGTATATTTTATTTTTATATAATTTAAAAAGTTTCTAAATTAAATAAAGATAATAGTTAATAAAATGTTTTTAAGTAAATATATGTATATGTACACATTTATTTGTGTTTATATTTATTAAATTAAGTTTATTAGTTATAATTAGTTAAAATATATATTAAATTTAATTAATTTTGTTAATAATATTAATATTATTTAATTAATTTTATTTAAGTTATGTAATTTTTTTAAGTCGACATTTTTTACTTCTATATTTTTTACATCGATATTTTTGTGTCGATATTATTGTACTTACCTGTTTATGTATAGGAAGTCGATATTTTTGTTATCGATATTTTCACATCGATATCTTTTTCATCTACATTTTTAACATCGATATTTTAACATGGAACCAGCAATGATGCGAGTTTACTGGAACTCCTAAAGATAATATGGCAGTCACTGGTATCATCTCTATCGACATTCTCACCATTGCTTACACAGTTGTCATAGCATGCATTGATATTGTCTTTACTGATATCGACATAGTTATGTGTTCCTAACTCATGGCGTACATCGATATCGCTTTTACTGGTAACAGCATTGTCATTCCGGCATAGATTATGGAAGACATTGAGATTGCTACTGCCGGTATCGTCACTGTTGTGCAGGCATAGATTATGGCAAACACAAGGATATGATGGACGGAGTGCTGAAACTTTTCAGAAACTCACCCAGCCATATGCAAATCAGTATTGACCTTGTTCCTCATGGGAACAGTCCAGCCCGAACTGCCAAGCCAGGTCTACCCTGGAGCGGAAACAAGCATCCTGGGACAGGTTTCGGGGTTTCACCCCTCATCAGCCAGGCTAGCTTGAATCCAGTGGCAAAGTGAGCAAGGGACCCACGTCTGGGCATACCCGGCGCACTTAGGGCAAGAAAGCAAAAGGGCTGTTCAGGGCCTACCTTAGAAGTGACTTATATGTGTTAAAAACAATGGTTCATGCCTGGCAAAAGGTTTAACTTGCCAAGTAGACAAGGCTCTGCAGTGGCAGTCCTGAGACATAGTTAAGGGGCTACTTAAGTGGGTGGCAGAATCAGTGCTGCAGGCCCACTAGTAGTATGTAATTTACAGGCACTGGGCACATGTAGTGCACTTTACTAAGGACTTAAAAATAAATCAAATATGCCAATTGGGTATGAGCTAATGTTACCATGTTTAAAGGAGAGTGCACATGCACTGTAGCACGGGTCAGTAGTGGTATGGTGCTCAGCATCCTAAAAACAGCAAAAATGAGGAGGATATTTTCTGAAAGGTTCTTAAGAAAGAGATGATTAAGCGATTTGTAGTTCATAACAGACTGGCTTGTGCAGCAAAAGGATGGTGTTCTGGTAAATAACCATTTTTTGTTAGTTTAAGGATATTGTTTAAAAAGGAATTAGAACCATGGTAGGGCAAGGCCACCAATTCCACTGAATAGACAAGAGCCGGTCAGAGAAAGAGGAGAATAAAAAAAATAACACTGCAGTGAAGTCTCATTGGGGACCCAATATTTAAATAAGAGCATGACATCAACAATCTAGAAAGTGACATTAGTTCTGATTGGGACTGTGAAGTCTAGGTAAAGAGAATGGGGGTGATATGTCCTGAGACTGCCTGGTCGCGCAGGGTGGGGTGGCAGTGGTACCAACGAGGGTGAGCAGAATTGTACACAAGGGGGTAGCTGGTATAGCAACAAAATGAACTAGTTATCTGTTTGGGGCATGTTTAGTTTGTAACGTGATGGGGCCGAGGGTTTGGCATCTGTGAACTCACTTTATTTCTGTAACATAACAAAAACTTTTGTCGCAAGGATTGTGTCATGGCAGTTTCCCTGCTCACAACATCATTGTCATCCAGTGAGGACAATAGTAAAATCCAGCAGTTAGCAGTCCATCTCCCAAGGCAAAGTATATTCACTGTCCAAAAAGCCATGTGAGTTAAATGCTTTGCTATCTTCGAAAAAGATTAGTCGCTACAAATTACTCCCTTCTACCTGCTGCATTATTAAAAAAAGCATGCCACATATTGATAGAAAAGATGATCCTTTCAAATGCATCTAATGAAAAGAGCATAAAAGCTGTTCCAGTCATGTATGCATGCTGTCTCTGCCCGGAAGAAGTATCAACTGTAACCTCTGGTTCTGGAAGCAGTTATGTCATGTAGCTCCTACAAATGTATTTAGGATCTGCGCGTTTAGACAACATAAACTAAAGGATTAGTGTCCAGACTGATTCCAGACATCCCCGGAGGATATGTTAGTCTGTAGACCAGCTAGCTCACAGTGCCACTATAAGCCCCAAAACCTTACCAAGGAGCGAATAGTTTCTGGCAACTATCGAACATGACAACCCTGACCCCTCAGGGATCGTGGAAACAGTACAGTACTTTTCGCTCAGTCACTCGTGCTCACTCACTCTCAGGGGGATATTCACAAGAACGTGCGCTAAACACCTCCAAAAAATGTTAACGCAACTTTACATATCACAGTCTATCGCGGGAAAATAACCCCGTGTTAACGTGGAATTCACAACACGGTGGTACCATGCGATAGTCTCCCAAAAACGCGATACAACAACCGCAACGGTGATAAAAATCCAAACCCCAACGCAAAAAAACAAGCGATGTGCCAACCCGCGATGAGGAAATCAGCGATAAGCAGCGCCAGGCCTGCCATACACACACGGCAGGCGGGAAAATCACTACAAAAGTTGAGAAAACTCACAAACACAAAATGACCAACACCGAAGCACCATGGAGGCAGCCGGAGCAGGCGCAGAGGACGAGCGGAACCCCACAGGCACCCCGGACGACCAGCCTGGGACCTCGAGGACAGGGAAGGGCAAGGACAAGAAGAAGAGGAAGACGAAGTTCAGTCCGCAGGAGAATAGGATCCTAGTCACGGAGGTGATAGAACACCATCAACAACTGTTCGTCACCTCCAATGTGTCCTTGGGCACCAAAAATGGAATATGGCGGTCCATCGTGGACAAGGTGAATGCCGTCGGAGAGCACAAGAGGTCAATGGACGAGGTCAAGAGCAGTGACGGCTGGTGGATTTTGAAAGTGGTGCGGCTAAAAATGGTATTGTAGTATAACGAGCGAGCGAGCGGAGCGAGCGACCCCGAACTGCAAAAGGAAGGTGCGGGGGGGTTTTCCCCCCGCAAGAAAATTGTGGAAAAAATGGAATAAAATGGTGGCTTTTTACACCACATATTTACTGCAAATTGTTGCAAAAAGGGGATCTAAATATAGCATTTTAAAGCACAAGTGTGAAAAAAACATTAAAAACAAATCAAAAATGTGCCCCATCCTCGAACTGGTCTGCTTGCAAAATGACCCCCAAGCCAAGCACACACAACCAATGGAAACAGGGCCTCTAAGTGTTTTCTACCTGTAACAAATCTCTGCCTCTTTACTGTATTGGTTGATGAAGTCATCAAGGCTCACACCATTGGTAACACTGTACATTGCAAATACTTAAAAAATTAGATGGCGAAAGAGATCCATCCCAGGATTGAAGTTCATCCTTGATTTTTTTAGTATTAGCCAGGCAAACAGAAATTATATTTCAGCAAACTGTGGGATTTTTAGATTATAACTCTCTCCACATGTACCTCAGCACAATAGCACAGGCACATCGAGCGCATGTTCTCACATGGGTTAGAGCAAAGAAATGACGATCCCGCCAGGGCCTCTTGACTCGAGGCAGTCCAGTTCGGCCCTGGTTACGTCTGCGTCACTGTCTGTACAAGTCCCCAGCACAGTCAGAGACTAGTATTCCTGTCTGTGTGGTTACACGGATCAATTTCTATGCACTTATTGATTAGCATTCCTTTTTTAAATGTTCTATTTACCTCTTAGTACTGAATGAATATACTGCTTCGAAGCAATCTTCTAGGAGCAGATACAGGACATGAGTGTGGGACCAGAACTGCACTATTATCATTTCCAACATCCCTGCTTCTCAGACACTCAAACATATACCAATAGAAGCTTTGTTAATCAAAACTGTTTCAGTGTGTGCCTTAGAGTTCACAGCCCGAGAGTGAACTCTAGTGCCACTCTGATATTCGAAAACACTGTGAAAGTGTAGATATGACATCAATTAAGAGATTTCATATGATAATGACATAGGTAGCTGCTTATTCAATATAACCAGAGAACTTCACAACCCCCAAACACACAACGCACCAACTCACCTGTAAGCATTGTATTTTTATTTACTTTTGCCTTCTCAATATTTTTGAAAGCGTGTACCTCCTTCACACACAGTTGCACAGAATCACAATTGCATCTGGAATAAGTGACCATTGCTCAGTATGTTCAGCAGAGAGGCCAAGGATTGGATGACCAAGTATTCTGAGCACCTTTTTGACCCACTGACAGGCACTGGGAGAAATTTGCGCTGCCTTCAGCCTCTAAAGCTCTCAATGATCTCCCATTAAAAATGCCTGAAGGTGACTCCGTTCAAAGTATGAACTGTACAAGAGAAATATGCTACACAAAAAAATGCACAACTACAACATCCTGGAATTGGATGCTCATTTTATAACAATTCAGCAGTCAGTTGCTGTTTTATGTAGACTCTTTCAGATCAGGGCTGGGTTTCCTTTGAAAGAGCCTTCGATCCTGTAAAGTGGATTGCTCTGGAGGATACGGCATTTAAAACACAGCTTTATGGTGCGTACATCATGACACACTGAGCCCTACTTATTGCAGCTCACAGTAGCATAAAATGGTTGGTGCCTTTGGGCAGTTAAAGAGAAAGCTTTTGACTCTAAGCCCCTCTCCTCTATCCTCTGCCCCCTGTGCTTAATTTGTAAAAAAAAATAAGTGCCAGGGCCCTCATCAGGAGGTCACTGCAGCCTACACCACCCATTGCCTCTGCTAACGCTACCAGTGACAGTACCAAACCAGCTGCTAACCATCACACTCCTACAAGTGCGACAGTTCAGACTATTCCAGGTCCCCAAAGCTTTGAGATTAGCAAGGGTGGCAGGTATTAGTCATTTTTAACTGTATAATGAATGAGTAAACAATTGTTGTTTTGCTCACTCTAAATCAGGCAAACAGCCCACTATGTAGCGGGCTGTCATAAGTGCCTGTGCTGCCAATTAAGTGCCGGTGCTGAGCACCAGAAACCACCAGCTCAAATTAAGCACTGTCTGCCCCTAAACAGCACACGCATTCAACCAGTGCAAAGATCACGTCACTTCTTTCTAGAAACAGTCATTACTGTATCCAGCTGTGCAGTGCAGCCCTCATTTGTCAGTACTGCAGCGGCTTCTGTGATCCTGTACAATTGTATCACCATTATTAGGCAGTTTCACTTAAGTAAACTCTTCGCATTCCACCAACCAAACCCTATTTTCAGAAACACATGAAGAACATCAAGGTCAGCCTCAGACTGTCGAACACAAAATATGCTCCAGCACGGGCACCAAAATAAAAGCAGACCCTAGATAGTTACAAACCGCCCACGTGATGACATTTGCAAATCAGGGCAAATTTAAACTTGTGAAGACATGGTGATGGTGTATAGTTATCTTACAGTACCTTAGACAGCATGCATTTGTGTTTTTGCTGTAGTGAATGTCTGCGGTAATATGATCAGAGAAAGCAACAGTAAACATGAACCCAGGCAGCAGCAGAACACAAAACAGGCCAACATACAGCCACAAAAAACAGGCCCACACACTGAGCTGTCGGACCAGCCCAATGAGCACTGGCAGATTGCTGCTAGTCGGACCCTGCAGAAAGAACACCGAGCAGGCCCAGTCTCACCCAGAAATCAAACTCACACACGCACACACACTCTAAGACATCTGAGCACTTTGACGTCTGGACAGGCCCAGTCTCACCCAGAAATCAAATTCACACACACACATTGTAAGACATCTAAGCACTTCGACGCCTCGTCAGGGGTAATAAGTGCTATATAAATAAAACTACAATTACAATCAAAAATGTTGCTGTGCCTCACCTCCGGTCCTTTAAAAGAGTTTGGCGAGCAGCTTCTAACATGCCTGGCCATCGAAAACATATATGTAACCTGGAAACATTTCCTGCGGCAGCAGAGCACTTTAACGTTCACAGAGCCTAACTGGACGAAAGACACCTGTTTTCTTAACAGGGCAAAGGTTAATTTTAAAGCAATCGCTTGTTATAACAGCGGAATTGGTCTGCGAGATTTGTTCTGGACCGGGCTCTGGCCTTGTTTATTTGTGAATAACTTGCTAGCATCGCTAAAGCAAGGGACTCGTGACATTACTTTGAAGGGCAACTTAAAAAGCATTTCACAAAATGATCTTTCAAAACCGTCCCTTTCTGCATGAGCTCCTTCTACCGATGTCTGTTTCCTCCTGTGGTAAAAATTAATCCACACCTGAGTACTCAGGCCGTCATCAATCATCGCCAGTGACTGAGAGGCAAGGGTCAATGCTCTGTGTAGCTTTACATAAACAAATGTATAGATGTGCACAGCACCTTGTCTAGACCTAAGAGCAGCCTTCAAACTGCTGCTAGCGTGCTGCACTCAACAGAGGTGAATGAATGTGCGTCCAACAGCACAGTGCTGCAACCTGACGCCCCTAGCGAGTGAGCAGAGTGCCTTTCCACTGTATGGTTCACTGAGAATGACCAACCGGGGCATTTGTGTATACATGAGTGAATGTCTGAATGAATCTATGACTGACAGAAACCTGTGAGTGATCGAGTGTGGTAAAACTGCTATAGTGCACTAAACAGCTGCCTTTGGACATGCACTTCTAAACCTGCTACCTAGCAGGCCTAAGTTTTTAAGTTCGTGAAAGATGGTGACGTGAGGCTTTCTGTAATTAAAAGTTCATGGTGTGGGGGTGCTGCATTGGAAAAGAAACACGTCTCCTCTAAAACAAGCTTTGACATGCGATTTTCAAAATGATTTTGTTCCGAGGAGCATGGCTTCTACCAGGTGTGCATCAGGGTACTTTCTCTAGAGGATAAATTGTGCTTGACTTTTATGACGCATAAAGTAATGCAATCTACGTAATATCATGCAGGGAGACCTGACGCGCCATCTGCTTTCAGGCATGCTCATCCTGAACACGTGTTGTGCTTCACGTACAGGCATGCTTATATAAATGTTGCAACTGCTCCGCTGTATGTCCCAGTGAGTACGGGGCAGTGAATAGAGGCGCAATGAAGTGTGTGTAGTTTAAGAAAGCTGCTGTAAGTAAAATAATGAATGGAGCTGTGCATGTATGGTGCACAGCTGTACTGAGTTATTACACGCATATGTGTAAATCAGTGCATGGAGTAGTGCGTTAATACTGTATATAAGAATGTATGTAGCAATGCACAAGTGGTACACGGAACTGTACTTACCACAAATAGAGCAGAGCACATATGTGGCTTGGGTGTGGTGCTGTACATTGTAGTGCATGTGGAGTGCAAAAATTGTGCATGTTAAAATGTATGGCGTATCGGGCATAGGAGTGCCGTACATGTCAATCCGTAGTACACACATGCTGTACATAACTAATAGCATATCTGCTGTATATAATGTAGAGCACAGTAGTGTGTAGGTGCACATAACAGCATGAAGCGTTGCATGCTTGGAACAAAAATATGTGCAGAATACACAACATGGCGCGGTGCAGACTTAGTACACGTTGTTGTACTGCACCACAACATGGAGCAGTGCCTATGTCGTGCCCTGATCCTGTACATAACACGCACCACCGGACGTCTATAACGCACACTCGACCCTCAGGTAACGGAGCGCTTTACACTAGCAGCAGTTACATTAAACAAGGCGCATTCATATTTTTGTTTGGCAGAATAAATGATTTGCCCAGAATCACAGCATTTTGAGCCGACGCCGACACTCAAACTTGCTTCCCCAGGTCCGAGTCCAAAGTCTTCACCTCTGTCCATTACCTGTGCTTCAGTGGCTCAGACAAACGCAGCCTTGTGCCCGATGTTCTTCAGTGGGCTCAGACCCTCCCTCCTGCCCGATGCTCTTTCAGTGGGCTCAGACCCCCCCTCTCCTCTTGTGCCCGATGCTCTTTCAGTGGGCTCAGACCCCCCCTCTCCTCTTGTGCCCGATGCTCTTCATTGGGCATATCCCCCTCCCTGTGAACCCTCCGCCCCCACACAATCCGTTCGAAGCTCTTAAGTGAGCTCAGCCCCGTACCAGCACTTTGCCTCAGTCAGGTCGGTTGTACTTGCAAAGCTTAGTACCTGCACTTCCCCGCAGAGCTGGTGTTCTTGTAACGAGCGGTAACAACACTTAACGGGCGACAGCACTTGTGATAGTGAGACTTACTGAGTGTCTAGATTACCCAATGCCTGCTCACTCACTGGAGTCTCACAGAGTGTCTGGGGTCCCCAAAGCCGAGCGTCCTACTGGTGATATTACTGAAAGTTAATAAAAATGCCCGCCTGGGCCTTACCTGGGCTTCTGAACTGACCCGAGTTAGTTTAGACAACGTCACGTCAGCAGGCTCATGCGCGGGACGCCTGAGGTGGTCGAGTCTGCGCAGACTCGATTCCTGCTTCCCACCTGCCACACCCTTTCCCAACTCGTCACAGGGAGGGGTCCCACCCACGCCCTGTAACGAATTGGGAAAGGGTGTGGTGACAAGCTCCACTCTCTCTGATTGACGTGGAGGGTTAGCGATCCCGGGCTTGTATTCAAAATGCCCGGGGCTAACTTAACCTCCACGCCATCAGGGGGTGGAGACTACGCCTTGCAGCTAGGTCTTTGCCGAGCTGATGACATCACAGCCTTCAGGGCTGTGAGGTTCTCAGCCGGCAAACACGTAGCCTTAGGCTAGGCTGCTTGAGCAAACCGGGCAGGCAGGGTGAGTCACGTGACATGGTCAATTAACAATGAATTAACACTACAGTGGTGATATCGGTGAGTGAGTGTGGGGCATTCAAGGCATTTTGGGAGGTGGTAAATGGGTATTTTATTTTCCTAAATGACTGGTGAGCATATCCAGCAATGTAACGGGGCGGAGCCCCGACGCCCTCATAGGGAAACCGCCACTGGTCAAGAGGCGATGGATTGACATCAAGCGCAAAACCAAGGAGAAACTCGCAGGCAACCAGAAGGCAGCAATGCAGACTGGAGGTGGGAGCCCAGCGCCACAGCTGGAGCTGGATGACATGGAGGAGCTGGTGTCGACAGTCATCAGTGTGGAGACCGTGGCAGGAGTCGGGGCACCGGACACTGCTCGACATGACACAACACAACAGCAACAGGGTGAGTAACCACCAGGTACTGGGGGGACGGGGGGAGATGGCCACAATGGCACACATGCACAATCAAGCAGAGCACAGTGCACACCCACAATGACTCTGGATCATGGCCCTGACCTACAGACTGTCACAATGTACATTGCCATGCTGTCTGAATGTGAACATGTACCATGCGGCTACATACATGTGGACACATTGTAACACAGCATCTCCCCTTCACATTGCAGGGGCACCGTCAACACCTCCTGCAGAGCAGTCCCAGCCACTCTTCACTGATGATGAGGAAGACACCACCAGCATCGACACCCAAGCCCTCCAAGACATCATTGAACTCATCCGCCAATCACCTCCAGGACCAGGGCAGCCCAGCTGCATCGAGGAGACACCACTCACTCCACAAACCACCCAGCAGGAGGCACCCACAACCCCGGCTGTCTCCCAAGACCCCCGAACAACACATGGCCTTCCAACGCCGTGTGTTGGAGGTCCAGAGGGAGATGGCTGAGCAGGTGCGGGTGGGGTTCGACCTCATGGCTACCAAACTTGACGCCATCCATGGGTGTCTGAGTCCCATCAGGGACCACCTCCAGTCCCTAACGGACACCCACAGGCCGCTCCATGGTCTCCAACTATCCCTGGCTGACATCGCTGGAGTCATAACTCAGAGACAAGAACACCTGTCCGCTCAGACTGGCTCCAGCAATCTCAGCCGTGAGCTGGCACACATGCGGAGGCTCATGGAGGACATGGTGCGGATGGAGGCGGAAAGGATGGCAGCCACCGCTGCACATCAGCGAAATATAGCTGGGATATACCATGCCCTGCAGATCCTCATCATGGCATTGCTGCCACAAGGCGTGGTGCAGATGAATGCTGCTGCTCCTACACCATCCACATCTCCGCCCCCTGGTGTGTCAGTGCCTCACGGTGCGGCAGGCATTTCCACTCCGGCACCTGATGTGTCACTGCCACACAGTGCAGCTGACAATCCACCTCCGGCCCCTGATGTGTCAGTGGCAGACAGTGTGGCCGACAATCCACCTCCGGCCCCTGATGTGTCAGTGGCACACAGTGCCGCAGCCGGAACTGCACCACCCACAGGTGGGGCAGAGCACACATCCAAGGACGTGGATGGGCTTGAGATCAGGAGGAGGCACTAGCATTCATGTCCGCCACCTGGCCTGTTGCTGCTTGGTGCCGCACATGGCCCCATGACCTTCCACTGACCCCCGATACACTCTGCTGCACTCACCTTGGCCCTCGACATGGACTGCCATAATCTGTTTGGTGACCAATGACACGGCGACCAGACTGCGGACTGTACCCTTCCTCTTCCGCTGTACTTGTCATTCCCCGATGGACCCTGGCTGGCCCATCTTGTGAAGTGGGGTTGGCATGGCCCTGTACTGCTCCAGCTGCAAAACTCCACTGGATGTGCATTAAACATCCAGAAACGCACTGCTGTGTCATGTCTTTCATCATTCATGTATGAATGTGTGGATGAATGTAGGGTCAGTGATTCCCCCTAACGTCAATGATGCTCATCTAGTGGGATTCCAGTCACAGTGTGCTACATTGCCGATTGCTTTCCGGGTGCCGTAGTCACTACAACAGGGACACACGCATTAGTCACTTCCTTGTCCGGACATGGACTGAACCACGCCCAGCGCACCCAAGTCATTGTTGCAAGCCCTGCGCTGGTTCGGCGTACGCCAGGCCAGACCACTCCGCTTACGCTCCGAGGAGGGGGCCACATAGCTACATGTCGCAGGTTTACACGCTAGTGGTCTGCAGGTCGCTGGTCTAGTTGTCAGCATGTCACGACTCCTCCCTGAGGGCATGTTTGCACACACACCACACCCATCTGGCACAGGCGTCACGGGCCATGTGACCCCGCCAATATAAGGGGCCGACAACGTCACATTCCCCACTGCCGGTGGTGACTGGATGATGGATGTTCCACGATTCTCAATCATAAAGGGCCCATGAGTTGTTGCGCACAGGGTTAGTGGCACCCGAAGCCATGCGGCGGTCACGGGCCTACCACCACGTGGAGCTGACTGGGGTTGCACAGGGTTAGTGGCACCCAAAGCCTTGCGGCCGTCACGGGCCTACCACCACGTGGCACTGACTGGGGTTGCACAGGGTTAGTGGCACCGAAATTGCTGAGCGAGTGTGCAGCCTGCGATGATGACGTGTGCACTGATGTGGTCTCTGCCATTGATGCCTCAGGACTCAGCGTCATGTGTGGGACCTGCTGGGCCATGGTGCGGGTCCGCTTGATGTGGAGCATGCCATGGTGGTGGAACCAAACTGCTGCTAGCGTGCTGCACTCAACAGAGGTGAATGAATGTGCGTCCAACAGCACAGTGCTGCAACCTGACGCCCCTAGCGAGTGAGCAGAGTGCCTTTCCACTGTATGGTTCACTGAGAATGACCAACCGGGGCATTTGTGTATAAATGAGTGAATGTCTGAATGAATCTATGACTGACAGAAACCTGTGAGTGATCGAGTGTGGTAAAACTGCTATAGTGCACTAAACAGCTGCCTTTGGACATGCACTTCTAAACCTGCTACCTAGCAGGCCTAAGTTTTTAAGTTCGTGAAAGATGGTGACGTGAGGCTTTCTGTAATTAAAAGTTCATGGTGTGGGGGTGCTGCATTGGAAAAGAAACACGTCTCCTCTAAAACAAGCTTTGACATGCGATTTTCAAAATGATTTTGTTCCGAGGAGCATGGCTTCTACCAGGTGTGCATCAGGGTACTTTCTCTAGAGGATAAATTGTGCTTGACTTTTATGACGCATAAAGTAATGCAAGCTACGTAATATCATGCAGGGAGACCTGACGCGCCATCTGCTTTCAGGCATGCTCATCCTGAACACATGTTGTGCATCACGTACAGGCATGCTTATATAAATGTTGCAACTGCTCCGCTGTATGTCCCAGTGAGTACGGGGCAGTGAATAGAGGCGCAATGAAGTGTGTGTAGTTTAAGAAAGCTGCTGTAAGTAAAATAATGAATGGAGCTGTGCATGTATGGTGCACAGCTGTACTGAGTTATTACACGCATATGTGTAAATCAGTGCATGGAGTAGTGCGTTAATACTGTATATAAGAATGTATGTAGCAATGCACAAGTGGTACACGGAACTGTACTTACCACAAATAGAGCAGAGCACATATGTGGCTTGGGTGTGGTGCTGTACATTGTAGTGCATGTGGAGTGCAAAAATTGTGCATGTTAAAATGTATGGCGTATCGGGCATAGGAGTGCCGTACATGTCAATCCGTAGTACACACATGCTGTACATAACTAATAGCATATCTGCTGTATATAATGTAGAGCACAGTAGTGTGTAGGTGCACATAACAGCATGAAGCGTTGCATGCTTGGAACAAAAATATGTGCAGAATACACAACATGGCGCGGTGCAGACTTAGTACACGTTGTTGTACTGCACCACAACATGGAGCAGTGCCTATGTCGTGCCCTGATCCTGTACATAACACGCACCACCGGACGTCTATAACGCACACTCGACCCTCAGGTAACGGAGCGCTTTACACTAGCAGCAGTTACATTAAACAAGGCGCATTCATATTTTTGTTTGGCAGAATAAATGATTTGCCCAGAATCACAGCATTTTGAGCCGACGCCGACACTCAAACTTGCTTCCCCAGGTCCGAGTCCAAAGTCTTCACCTCTGTCCATTACCTGTGCTTCAGTGGCTCAGACAAACGCAGCCTTGTGCCCGATGTTCTTCAGTGGGCTCAGACCCTCCCTCCTGCCCGATGCTCTTTCAGTGGGCTCAGACCCCCCTCTCCTCTTGTGCCCGATGCTCTTTCAGTGGGCTCAGACCCCCTCTCCTCTTGTGCCCGATGCTCTTCATTGGGCATATCCCCTCCCTGTGAACCCTCCGCCCCCACACAATCCGTTCGAAGCTCTTAAGTGAGCTCAGCCCCGTACCAGCACTTTGCCTCAGTCAGGTCGGTTGTACTTGCAAAGCTTAGTACCTGCACTTCCCCGCAGAGCTGGTGTTCTTGTAACGAGCGGTAACAACACTTAACGGGGCGACAGCACTTGTGATAGTGAGACTTACTGAGTGTCTAGATTACCCAATGCCTGCTCACTCACTGGAGTCTCACAGAGTGTCTGGGGTCCCCAAAGCCGAGCATCCTACTGGTGATATTACTGAAAGTTAATAAAAATGCCAACCTGGGCCTTACCTGGGCTTCTGAACTGACCCGAGTTAGTTCAGACGACGTCACGTCAGCAGGCTCATGCGCGGGACGCCTGAGGTGGTCGAGTCTGCGCAGACTCGATTCCTGCTTCCCACCTGCCACACCCTTTCCCATCTCGTCACAGGGAGGGGTCCCACCCACGCCCTCTAACGAATTGGGAAAGGGTGTGGTGACAAGCTCCACTCTCTCTGATTGACGTGGAGGGTTAGCGATCCCGGGCTTGTATTCAAAATGCCCGGGGCTAACTTAACCTCCACGCCATCAGGGGGTGGAGACTACGCCTTGCAGCTAGGTCTTTGCCGAGCTGATGACATCACAGCCTTCAGGGCTGTGAGGTTCTCAGCCGGCAAACACGTAGCCTTAGGCTAGGCTGCTTGAGCAAACCGGGCAGGCAGGGTGAGTCACGTGACATGGTCAATTAACAATGAGTTAACACTACAGTGGTGATATCGGTGAGTGAGTGTGGGGCATTCAAGGCATTTTGGGAGGTGGTAAATGGGTATTTTATTTTCCTAAATGACTGGTGAGCATATCCAGCAATGTAACGGGGGCGGAGCCCCGACGCCCTCATAGGGAAACCGCCACTGGTCAAGAGGCGATGGATTGACATCAAGCGCAAAACCAAGGAGAAACTCGCAGGCAACCAGAAGGCAGCAATGCAGACTGGAGGTGGCAGCCCAGCGCCACAGCTGGAGCTGGATGACATGGAGGAGCTGGTGTCGACAGTCATCAGTGTGGAGACCGTGGCAGGAGTCGGGGCACCGGACACTGCTCGACATGACACAACACAACAGCAACAGGGTGAGTAACCACCAGGTACTGTGGGGACGGGGGGAGATGGCCACAATGGCACACATGCACAATCAAGCAGAGCACAGTGCACACCCACAATGACTCTGGATCATGGCCCTGACCTACAGACTGTCACAATGTACATTGCCATGCTGTCTGAATGTGAACATGTACCATGCGGCTACATACATGTGGACACATTGTAACACAGCATCTCCCCTTCACATTGCAGGGGCACCGTCAACACCTCCTGCAGAGCAGTCCCAGCCACTCTTCACTGATGATGAGGAAGACACCACCAGCATCGACACCCAAGCCCTCCAAGACATCATTGAACTCATCCGCCAATCACCTCCAGGACCAGGGCAGCCCAGCTGCATCGAGGAGACACCACTCACTCCACAAACCACCCAGCAGGAGGCACCCACAACCCCGGCTGTCTCCCAAGACCCCCGAACAACACATGGCCTTCCAACGCCGTGTGTTGGAGGTCCAGAGGGAGATGGCTGAGCAGGTGCGGGTGGGGTTCGACCTCATGGCTACCAAACTTGACGCCATCCATGGGTGTCTGAGTCCCATCAGGGACCACCTCCAGTCCCTAACGGACACCCACAGGCCGCTCCATGGTCTCCAACTATCCCTGGCTGACATCGCTGGAGTCATAACTCAGAGACAAGAACACCTGTCCGCTCAGACTGGCTCCAGCAATCTCAGCCGTGAGCTGGCACACATGCGGAGGCTCATGGAGGACATGGTGCGGATAGAGGCGGAAAGGATGGCAGCCACCGCTGCACATCAGCGAAATATAGCTGGGATATACCATGCCCTGCAGATCCTCATCATGGCATTGCTGCCACAAGGCGTGGTGCAGATGAATGCTGCTGCTCCTACACCATCCACATCTCCGCCCCCTGGTGTGTCAGTGCCTCACGGTGCGGCAGGCATTTCCACTCCGGCACCTGATGTGTCACTGCCACACAGTGCAGCCGACAATCCACCTCCGGCCCCTGATGTGTCAGTGGCAGACAGTGTGGCCGACAATCCACCTCCGGCCCCTGATGTGTCAGTGGCACACAGTGCCGCAGCCGGAACTGCACCACCCACAGGTGGGGCAGAGCACACATCCAAGGACGTGGATGGGCTTGAGATCAGGAGGAGGCACTAGCATTCATGTCCGCCACCTGGCCTGTTGCTGCTTGGTGCCGCACATGGCCCCATGACCTTCCACTGACCCCCGATACACTCTGCTGCACTCACCTTGGCCCTCGACATGGACTGCCATAATCTGTTTGGTGACCAATGACACGGCGACCAGACTGCGGACTGTACCCTTCCTCTTCCGCTGTACTTGTCATTCCCCGATGGACCCTGGCTGGCCCATCTTGTGAAGTGGGGTTGGCATGGCCCTGTACTGCTCCAGCTGCAAAACTCCACTGGATGTGCATTAAACATCCAGAAACGCACTGCTGTGTCATGTCTTTCATCATTCATGTATGAATGTGTGGATGAATGTAGGGTCAGTGATTCCCCTAACGTCAATGATGCTCATCTAGTGGGATTCCAGTCACAGTGTGCTACATTGCCGATTGCTTTCCGGGTGCCGTAGTCACTACAACAGGGACACACGCATTAGTCACTTCCTTGTCCGGACATGGACTGAACCACGCCCAGCGCACCCAAGTCATTGTTGCAAGCCCTGCGCTGGTTCGGCGTATGCCAGGCCAGACCACTCCGCTTACGCTCCGAGGAGGGGGCCACATAGCTACATGTCGCAGGTTTACACGCTAGTGGTCTGCAGGTCACTGGTCTAGTTGTCAGCATGTCACGACTCCTCCCTGAGGGCATGTTTGCACACACACCACACCCATCTGGCACAGGCGTCACGGGCCATGTGACCCCGCCAATATAAGGGGCCGACAACGTCACATTCCCCACTGCCGGTGGTGACTGGATGACGGATGTTCCACGATTCTCAATCATAAAGGGCCCATGAGTTGTTGCGCACAGGGTTAGTGGCACCCGAAGCCATGCGGCGGTCACGGGCCTACCACCACGTGCCGCTGACTGGGGTTGCACAGGGTTAGTGGCACCCAAAGCCTTGCGGCCGTCACGGGCCTACCACCACGTGGCACTGACTGGGGTTGCACAGGGTTAGTGGCACCGAAATTGCTGAGCGAGTGTGCAGCCTGCGATGATGACGTGTGCACTGATGTGGTCTCTGCCATTGATGCCTCAGGACTCAGCGTCATGTGTGGGACCTGCTGGGCCATGGTGCGGGTCCGCTTGATGTGGAGCATGCCATGGTGGCGGAACCTGGGCCTGGAGCTTGCACGGGCACGTGGTGTGCCCACTGGTGGACACACCGTTGGCGGCAGGTGAGCAGTGGGGCCTGGGTGCGCAAGTGCGGACAGCCACCGCTGGCCGGCGGGAGGGTTAGGGTGCAGCTGCATGTGTGAGCAGGGACGGACAGGCATTGTTGCCGTGTGCAGTGAGATGGATTCTGCCATGATTGACTCTGGCCTCGTTTACAGATTGCAGACCTGGTGGCTTGCAGTGTATACCGGCACGTGGTTGGAGACACACCGGTGGCAGCAGGTGAGCAGTGGTGCCTGGGTGCGCGGGGTGGCAGTGTCCCTCCCTCCCTCTCTCTCTCTCCCTTCCTTTCCTTCTCTCTCACTCTCTCTCTCTCTCTCTCTCACTTCCTTTCCTTCTCTCTCTCTCTCTCCCTTTCTTTCTCTCTCTCTTTCTTTCTCTGCCTTTCTTTCATTCTCTGTTTCTCTGTGTCTCGCTCCTTTGATGTGCGCATGACACACGTTCTGATTTTGTGCTTTCTTTTCCAGGCTGTGACATCAAGATTGTCCCGAACGGACCCGACAGGAGTCTTCCGCATTGGTGTTTTGTGTTGTATTTCAATACAGTTTTTGGTTGTTACTTCAATGATGAGTGACTGTTTCTCGTTCTTCTGACCACACGTGTGTTTCTTGTTGTCATTGTGCGACATCATGCGCTTTTTGTGGCTCTTGTGTCGTGCACGGTATGTGTTTGTCCGGGGTGGGGGGGGCCTGGGAGGGGTGGCGGTGGGTATTGTGGCACTCATGGGTCTCCGAGCTGCATGATCATTGTCTCCATGGCATCTGTGGGTCTTCAGATTTGGCTCTGGGCTGGGCTCCCTTTCATGCTGCAGGTAGTCGTCCTGCTTAACACCAGCAGAAGGCAGGTGTTAAATCTCTGTTGCTACCGCGGCTTATTCCCTGTTTTTGGTTCGCATCGCAGATCTGCCAATTCGTTGTGAATGTGGTGTAGTGGTGTTTTCGTGTGTTTGTGCACGGGAACGCCTACTCTGCATCTCATTAGGGTTAGTTGGTGGTGTCACCCGTGGAGGTAAATTTTGCGGCAGTTATCGTGGGAATACTGGCGATGTCTGCAGTTTGCACACGCTTGTGAATGGGGCATTAAATCTATCTCCACTTTTGATGCGTTAAGGTGGCGATAACTCGGAGTTACGTCCTTGTGAATAAGCCCCTCAGAGAGATATACAGAATAAATGGTGGGGATGTTTTCAATAAGCATTTATTGAACCAGCGTCATTCTAGGGTAAAATACGTGTGCTGCAACAACCATTAGGCAGAAACAGATATATGCGATTACAAGCACCAACAGAGTAAATTAAAGGTAGAATTCTACCAAGGTGCTAAAACAGTGAATATATGCAGGCATATAGATACATGGCAGTAATCATGAATAGTCCCTACGATGCAAACCCTAACTAGATGTACCTAAGTGTATCTAGCATGTATTTAGGTGTAGAGCCAATATTTCCCCTAGGAAAGAGCAAACCCCATTACCTGATGTGAGAGAACGAAGAACCCCATCTTGGTCTCGAATTGGACACCCAGCGAGGGATGTCAGACCACTGCGTGCTGGAGTGTCTGCGTGCAGGGACTTCAGCATCTCGTGTCAGCATGTCAGCATGGAATCTTTTTCTCCTCTCTTTTGCCCAGCAAAAATGTGGTACTTATATACCATAAAGGTACCCTCAGGGGTTCTACCTAGTTGTGTCATGGTACTGTGGTCATGTCGGCCAAGGATGACGATAGTGGTGACCCTTATATAGAGTTATTATGCAGAAGATGCTAATCCTGCTGTGATACTGAGAATCCTCATGCATAATAAATAAGGCAAGAATAAAACCATACGACATTTATTCTGCACCTAACTATGTAAAAGGTCAGCATCAGAACCGTTATGTAGAGCAAGGTAGGACAAATGTAGGTAAAAGGTTGTGTAACTACCTAGGTCTATATTGGGGTACATTGGGGCTCATAACAGTTATTGAAGCAGAAATACCAATAACAGGCAGGAACATCAATCGGGGGCAGGCAGGGGTAACTGTTGCTACCCCTGGCTTACCCTTTGGTGCCCTGTCACAGACCTTGCATCACCTGGCCTCAGAGACTATGAAGGCAGAAGCAGGAAGTTACCCGTCCTCCAGGAGCTCGGTTTACTTTCGATATTTGTATTTATTCTCTCTCCTGTCACTGTGAATGTCCCATTCTCTTTATTCTACTCTGTTCACTCTTTTCCTTCCTACCAGTCATTTTCTCTCCTTCTGTTCTGTAGTATATTGATGTTATATGCACTAGGATCCTCATGGTTCTGGGTCGGACTCTGAACAGGAACTACGTCATATGCGGGGAGATGTTAGGGTGAGGTTAATGTTGAGATAGAGATAGTCAATCAATCAATCAATCAATCAATCACAAGATTTGTAAAGTGCACTACTTACCCGCGAGGGTCTCAAGGCGCTGAGGGAGAGGAGGGGGGGTGTTGCCGCTACTGGTCGAATAGCCAGGTCTTGAGTCGTCTCCTGAAGGTCAGAAGGTCTTGGGTCTGTCGTAGGTTGAGGGGAAGGGTGTTCCAGATCTTGGCGGCGCGGTGAGAGAAGGATCTTCCTCCGGTGGTGGTTCTCCGGATGCGCGGGACGGTGGCCAGGGAGAGGTCGGCGGAGCGGAGTTGACGGTTGGGAACGTAGAAGGAGAGTCGACTGTTGAGGTAGGCTGGGCCGGTTTTGTGGAGTGCCTTGTGTGCGTGGATCAGGAGTTTGAAGGAGATTCTCTTGTCGACGGGGAGCCAGTACAGGTTTTTCAGGTGGGGGTGATGTGGCTGTGGTGTGGAATGTCGAGGATCAGGCGTGCAGAGGCGTTTTGGATTCTTTGCAGTCGTTTGATGAGCTTGGTCGGGGCTCCTGCGTAGAGGGCGTTTCCGTAGTCGAGTCTGCTGCTGACGAGGGCCTGGGTGACTGTTCTTCTCGTGTCTGTCGGGATCCACCTGTAGATCTTGCATTGCCCATAGTGGGCAATGTGTGGGTGTATGCTGAGGAAAAATAAGTATTTGACTGCAGCTCCCATGTGGTGTATTTCATTCACATGCTTCAGGGCTGGGGAAGACGCTACATTTGGCAAAAGAGTAAGGGATACATGCCCCGAAGAAAGCAAAGCTGCTCTCCCTGAGAGTTTGCAACGGTATGGCAAACTGCCCCTGTGTGCCACATGTGTCTCAAATTGATGCAAAGCAGTCTGTGACTGGTACATGTGGAGTCAAAGTCCTGCTCCAGCCCACACATGCAAAAGAAGAAAGTGAAGACCCTAAAGAGGAGCACATTCAAAATGCCCGCCAAAACCACTGGTGAAGTGGTTGACAGAAATGCTGTGCTACGCCCCAAATACGGAGCAATTACTCAAACGAAGCAGAAGGATAATGGCAGAACCAACCAGTTATGAGAAACAGAATTTACTCACTGTCAAAGGAAAGTGGAGCATTCTGCGACCTCAGATCAGTCATGGTGACCTAAGTTCAAGCACAAGGGTTGTGCTTGCAGAAGTTGCAGAGGCACCGGGTACAGCAAAAGCTGTCTAAACAGCACCAGCTCTCAATGGCACAAAAGGAAAGAGTGAAATACAATGCAGCCATGTTTCTGAAGCCACCACTGCCCTTCGAAACTTCTAGGAGGCAGAACTTTGGTGCCAGGTGAGTTGCATGGATCGAAACATTTGATTAATTCATAGATACACTAGAAGAAGAAAATGAAAAGAAGATCATCAAATACTTGAAAAATCTTGCATGGGATGGAGGGAAAGAAGTGCTAAAGAAAGTTTCACAGACTGATGCAAAATCATACTAGAAGGTAAAATAAACACTGGAGGCCAAGTTCAACCAAATGCCGAATGTCGACTGTGAAAGATATATCTTCAGCCAAGCACGACAACAGGTTGGTGAAACAATGGACACATTTGTTGAAAGACTTGATACACTCATTAAACATTGCAAATTCTGTGATTTCACCAATGAAGAAGCCATGTGTCTAAGAGTCATTGATGGCTGCCTTTCAGATTCGTTTAGAAGGCGCACGTTGAGGGAAACCCACAGCTTGGAGAAAATGCTGATTGCTGAGAGAGCAGAAGAAGGAGCAGACTGACAAGCTGCTGAAATAAAAGCAGGAACAGCCCACAATGAATCGGCCTTGGCTGTGAAAAGCAAGCACAAGCAAAAGGAAGATGCACGAAAGTCGACGTCTCAGAAGAAATCAAAGCTGTTTCCAATGTGGATTTTCATTTCCCCATTAAGGTGAATGTCCAGCCTTCGGGCAAGTGTGCAAAGGTTGTAGAAAAAAGAATCATTTCATAACTGTGTGCTGAGCTAAAGAAAAATGAAGTGCATCACGATGGAAAGAAAAGATGGATGGGAGAGCGTTCCAGAAGCACTTTCGCCATGCCCACAAAACCAAAAAGCAACATCAGCTATAACAAGTAGAAACCAGGCACGATCACTCATCATCAAGCTCATTGTACAAAGGCTCTTTGACACCACTGTTGAGTATCAGCAAAGAAGATGGATGTGCACAAATGATATCTACCAAAGAATGGCGTGCACATGTAGGGTTAGCTTCATGTAAATTAAATCACAGCCTAAAGACAGCTTATGAAATAAAGTGACAAATGTCATTTAGACCCTGTCCTAAAATCACATTGAAAGTGAACGATCACCCCGTAACTTTTATCATAGACAATGGTGCATCAATAAATATCATGTCAGTGAAAACATTTAGCAGCCTATCCCCTGTGACTCACCTCACTCCATTAGGCACAAAGGTATATACTTGGGCTACTTCTGAGCCACTACAAAGCCAAGGATCATTCACAGCGACAATGAGACACAAAAAGACATCAGTGCGAGACACCATTCATGCTCTATGAGGGACTTGATTGAATGCCTGCCTGCTCAGTTTTGTCACCGCTGCTGACGTTGGGGTGGATATACCTCAACTAAAACCTCTATGCTCAGTCTGAGATCACGAGCTGGTTCCCAATGTTGTTTCTTGGCCTTTGGAAAACTCAAGAAAATGAAAGTACAGCTTCACATCAATGAATCACCATGCTGTGACCTTTCTAGGCATGGGCAGTTATTGCTCAAGATGGATTCGCAACTTTGCTACAGTGAGTGCCCCATTGGGAGACTTGAAAAAGTGAAATGTAGCATTTCAGTGGTCTCCGGATTGCGACCAGAGCTTCAAAGACATCAAAATGTGATTGAGAATACAACTGAAATGGCCTACTTTGACCCCAAGTTACATACAGAAATAACGGTTGATGTGAGCCCAGTAGGGCTAGGGGCAAACCTTTCTCATTGGCCATCTGAATGCTCAGAGACACATTGTTTTTTTTGTTTTTTTTTACTAGAGACATAGGTCCCTACCAAAGAGCATAAAAAGCATAAGCACAGAACTACCAATTAGCGCTGTTGAATAAACACAATCTGTTCCATTTGGATACACCAATACAGCGCTAATTCGCAGTTCTGTGCTTATGCTTTTTATGCTCTCTGGTAGGGACCTATGTCTCTAGTAAAAATACGGTATACCCTTGGTCCCTCTTGACACACAGGGTTCCCTTGTTCTTTGTTACTCTCAGAGACACATTGTGGCCTATGCCAGGCAAAGCCTGTCTGAAACAGAACATGCCTATTCTCAGCTGGTGAAGGAGTGTCTGGCTGTGGTGTGGGCCTGCGAATATTTTCATGTATTCCTCTACAGAAAACGTTTCACTGTCATCACAGACCAACAGGTATTGCTTTCAAAAGTTTTGGAAACCCAAAGGCTAAGATACCCCCTTGCATTGAGAGGTGGTAGTTGAGACTGCAAGAGTACGACTGTGAGATCACGCACAAACCCGGGAAGAATTACTTTTCACGAGTGCAGCTACATCATCACAGTTCAACATTGAGGACAGCTGAAGGTTATATCAACTTTATTGTGAGATCCAGCACACCAGTGGCTCTGTCTGTGGAACAAATCATTGCTGCCACCAGTGCAGGTAAAGACCTGGCCATAATCAAATGACTTATTACCACTCAATCATGGAGAAGTACCCGGTCCCTTGCCAATGATGTTGAATTCCAAAAGTTCAAAAATGTACAGGATGAGTTAGCAATTACCCAACAAGTTATAATACTGTGAGGCTCAAGAATCATCATACCTGGAAGCCTAAGACAGTGGGTCATTGAGCTGGCCCATGAAGGACACTATGGTATTGTGGCCACCAAGAGAGCCATAAGAGATCAAATGTGGTTCCCTCGGCTAGATGAGCGAGTTGAGAAGGAACTTAAGGCATGCCACATTTGCAATTTTTTGTCTCCCAAGATGACTCAGCACCCAGTGACAATGTCTGACCTTCCTGCCCATGCATGGGAGAGAGTTGCAGTTTACTTTCTTGGGCCTGCAGGAAATGGATATCATCTCATGGTAGTCATAGATGAGTATTCACGTTTTCCTTTGGTGGGAAACCTATTGTCAACAACCCATGACAAAGTCATAGAATGGCTTGATAACATCTTTGCAACGTGGGGCATCCTCGAAATTCTCAAATCTGATGGCGCCTCGCCCCTTAACAGCAAAGAGTTCCAAGAATTTCTTGGCCGACTCAACATCAAAAACCAAAAAAGTAACCCCCCTTGCCCCAGGCCAATGGTGTAGTTGAACGATTCATGGGCACCCTCAAGAGGGTCCTTCAACTAGCATCCATGGATGGAATTGATCTAAACCAGTGATACTCAGAGTACGGCCCGGGGGCCGCTTGCGGCCCTCTTGAACTTTAAATGCATCCCCCTTGGTGAACAGCAGCACCAGCTGCTGTTTATTTGCTAGCATAATATTTAGAAAAAGATGTTAAATAAATGGGCAAGCATTTATTAACCTGCAAATAAATTCTTGCCTGTTTATTTAACATGTTTTTAAACCTTCTTACACAATCCATGACCCACCCAGACCCCCTCCCGCCACCCTGCTGGCATCAGTGCGGTCCTCGGGCACACCATAGACCATACTTTGTGGCCCCTGGGCAAATGTTTGTGAGTACCCATGATCTAAACCAAGCCCTGTGCCAGGCCCTCTGGGCCTATTGATCAACCCCTCACTCCACAACTGGTGGGAATCCAGCCACCTTGCTATTTGGGAGAGCCATCAGAACCAAACCTCCCCAATGGACCCCAAATCGATCAGTGAACGATGAAAAGGTTCTAGACGCCGACGCTACTCGGAAAAGAAAAATGAAAACGTATGCAGATCGGGGTTGCCATACCCGAGAGACAGCCTTTGACAAAGGAGACTGGGTACTGGTTAAGCAGAGACAAAAATGGAAAACAGACACTGCTTTTGCTGCTGATCCTCTACAGGTAGTGGTGTGCAAGGGACATATGACAACAGCACATCGTCCTGGATAATCCATCTCTTGGTTCACGTCAAATTTCAGACATCTACCGTGACACTTGTTGAGTCCAGAAATCATGCATGAAGCAGCTCTGCCAGCAGGTCTGGCTCAAGCCCCTGAGCCTATGTCACCCTTGTCCGATCAGAATGCACCGCAATCATCTCAGATAACCTGGTCTGGCCAACAAGTGAGAACACCTCGCTGACCGATTGAAGAAATTTGGGGGCCTATTAGCAATAACTGGCGATAATTATCGCTAAGCGCAGTTAGCGCTTGGATAATTATCGCCGGCTATCGCAGGTTTCTATCGCGGAGATAGCGTGCTATCAGCAACGCTTATCTCCTAAGCGATAGAAACCCTGGAGAACAGTGTGAATATCGCTTGAAAACAAGCGATATTCACCTCCCATTGGATTACATGGCTAAATCAGGTCTGGACCAGGCGTTAACAAACAAGCGCTAAACGTGTTTAGCGCTGGTTCGTTACAAAAGGGGATGATGGACGGAACGTTTGAGCCAATCAAACACTCACCCCCAGTCAACTGATCTGGGTTTAATCCATCATCATTCTTTAGCTCACTCCACCACCCCAGTTCAGACATGGCCATATGCAAATCAGTCTGACCCTGTGCCTCATGGGAACAGTCCAGCCCGAACTGCCAAGCCATGTCTTCCCTGGACCGGAAACAAGCATCCTAGGACCGGTTTCTGGCATTCCAGCCGTCCTCAGCCAGGCTTGCTTGAATCCAGTGGCAAAGTGAGCAAGGGACCCACGTCTGGGCATACCCCCGCCAACTTAGGGCGAACAAAGCGATACAAAAGGGGATGATGGACGGAACGTTTGAGCCAATCAAACACTCACCCCCAGTCAACTGATCTGGGTTTAATCCATCATCATTCTTTAGCTCACTCCACCACCCCAGTTCAGACATGGCCATATGCAAATCAGTCTGACCCTGTGCCTCATGGGAACAGTCCAGCCCGAACTGCCAAGCCATGTCTTCCCTGGACCGGAAACAAGCATCCTAGGACCGGTTTCTGGCATTCCAGCCGTCCTCAGCCAGGCTTGCTTGAATCCAGTGGCAAAGTGAGCAAGGGACCCACGTCTGGGCATACCCCCGCCAACTTAGGGCGAACAAAGCGATACAATGGATTACATGGCTAAATCAGGTCTGGACCAGGCGTTAACAAACAAGCGCTAAACGTGTTTAGCGCTGGTTCGTTAATCACCTCCCCTGCCTCGCTAATAGGCGATAGCGAGCTTAGCGACTGTTTCCAGTCGCTTTTAGGTTGGGAACGCCTACTTTGCATGCCATTAGCGATAAATATCGCTGGCATGCAAAGCGGCACCCAACCCGGTCGCTATCGCCTAGAAACTGTCGCTAACAGCAGTTAGCGACAGCTTGCTAATAGGGCGTTAGAATTATCGCCGCTTTAGCGGGAAAAAGTCCCGCTAAAGCGGCAATAGAGCCCTTGATAATATGCCCCTTGATTTTTGTGATGTTCTCCACTTTTTTTATATAACAAAAGGGGTGATGCGGCATATTGATGTTATACACACTAGGTCCCTTGTGGTCTTGGGGCGGACTCTGAACAGGAACTACGTTATATGCGGGGGTGTTAGGGTGTGATTAATGTTGAGTATGAGATAGTGCACAGTGTGTGAGTGTATTGTGGGAAATAAATAAATATTTGACTTCAGCTCCCATGTGGCGTATTTCATTTGGATGCTCCAGAGCTGGGGAAGACGCTACAAGTTCCATCCTCATTTTATCTCTTTTCCGGTCTCTTACAATTACATCTCTCTCCTGTTCTTCCCTCTCATTAACTCTCTTCAATTCTTTCACTTCTTTTCCCTTTAACCTACAATTCATCTGAGCATTTTCCTTCTGTTCGTGCTCCTGTGCCACTCAATATTCCCTACTCTTCTTCCACTCTTTTCATTTTTTTAGGTGGAGTTGTCTGAAAGAGAAAGACCTATTGTGAACTTACAGTGAACTTATAGTCAGCTCATTCCTTACTATTGGTGGCTTTATTGTCACTTTCATTTGTTTGCTTCTTATTTAATGGCCTTCCTTCATTTGTTTGTCCCTCGCCTACAGCATAGCATCTTTACCATCCTTTTGATTGACTGACTTCCATCCTTCCACTGCTCACTTTTAGAAAACTACTTTTTAGGTCTGGCGTTAGCCAAGACCTTTTGATTTCATTAAAATTATATGGATAATATACTTACTCAAAGGTCCTTTCAGCCAGCTCTGTTGCCCATAGGTCTGTTGTTTTGTCATTCACATTTTGCGTCTGTCCACTACAGCATACAGCATGGGGAGAGAGTGGGTCAGCTTACTTCAGCCACTGGGTAACTTCACTTGAGTAACTGCATTTTGCTCTTTCACAAGAAGCACATCCACATAGAAGGTAGTTCGCTCAGAGCCAGTGTTTTTGTTTTCACTTTACAATTACCTTAGTGGTGCCTTTGTTTATAGAGCCTGATTATAGTAGGATGCTTTTGATGTGAGCACAGGACACATTCCAGCTTTATCAGTTCCTGTCTTCTGATATTGCTGTTGTAAATTCCCTTTTGGAGTGCATTTGTTTATCTGACTGCAGCTGTTTCACAGCATAAAAGATTGCATCAATTTGAAACTGTTTTTTACAAAGTTATTCTCTTTTTAGTAGGCACACTTTTATGCTTTCGGAATTGCACTCCTATATGTAATGCTGGTATGCAGGTATTTAACTGGTATGTAGATATTTAACTATTATATTTCTAATTGAAGCTGTGCTGTTTATACCAATTTCCTGTTCTATCTATCTATGCAGCCTTCTCTATCTATGCAGCCCTCTCTATTTAGTTAGTGATGCACCCATCTCTGTATATGCAACAGTCTGTATGTCTCTCTGTCTATCTAGCTGTATAACACTATCTATCTATACAAGCCTATCTGTATTTGCCTATCCTTTCAACCCTCTTTATCTATTTATAATAACAATGCACAGAAACATCACAAAAACGCATTAGCAAAGGCTACAGGCTGGCATTCCGTGTCAGAACAAATGGTTTTTTTGGTCTGTTAGCCAAGACCTTTCGATTTTATCAAAATTATGTGTATAACACAATTTGGTATAGATTTTCAGTCATACTTCATTCATTAGTCTATTGTATCATACAGCTTTCTCTTCCCCCATCTCCAGCATGGAGCAGTGGATCAACCCCCTTCAACCATTTGCTGACTTCACTGTGAGTTACAGCATGCTTCCCTTTCACAAGGAGCATATCCGCTCACAAAGTAGTTCTCTTTGGTGCCAGAGTCTACTATGGTAATGAGTGTTTTTTTGGGACAAAAAACTATGTTTGCATTTAGCAAAGTTTTTTTATTAAATTGATGAGAGCCCAGCAGCTTCTGCAACAATAAAGTTTTGCAAAAACCATGACAGAACCAAAGAAGAATTTCAAAAGCGAAAAGGATGGTGGCCAGTGCCAGAACTATTGACTTTGCTAATGATTGTTTCTTTTTGTTCCAATACTCCATTAGAGTGCATGTTTTTTTGGCTCTTTCGCATGTTCTTTTACCCCACTCATAGTCCTTAACTTTCTGCTTTGCTCCCAGTGGCAAACCACATCACAGAATCAGTCTCTGGGTGCCTACATTATCCTGGTGATGCTAAACACTTAACATCCTGACTTGATAGGAAGAGTAACATCTGCCATGAACTGGCAATGCTGCTCAGCTACCTGATGTGTCAGCTGCATGTCCCTCTTACTGTTCACAGAGCAAGCCAGTGGTACTCTACATTCCTGGGAAGTAATAAGATCAGCTAACTGGGATCACGCTGCTCCAGTGGGACATTCACAGCCACGATAAGGGAGTCGAGTTAGGAAATGGCTCAGTGTTAATTTGGGTGAAACATTGCCTGTTTCCTTACTGTTCATGCTCAATGTACCTTTTACCTTGGTGAAGTGTAATAAAAATGGACCGCAAGAAGTTCCAGTACAAAAAGATGCACAGCTCAGATTTGAGACTGATATTATTTGTTTCCCACATGTTTGTTGTCCACCTTTTACTCCTTGGCTACTGCTTTGTGCTTCTTGTAAGTGGGGCCTGTACCTGGTTACAAGAGTACTTTATCAGGAATCCTGTCCCTTTTAGGCCAATTTATCGTGGAGAGCATATATTTGGATCAAACATGAAGCAGAAATCACTGTTGAAGTGACGGAATAGCAAAACTGGATCTTTCACCATTTTACCTTAATGAAGATAGGTGGGTAGTTAATTGTAATGATATTGCACTTACGTTTTTTTCGTTTTCCATCTCCATCTAGAAAGTGAAAGGTAGAATCCAGCATTCTTTCTTCGGACATCAGCTAGTCTTCTGAAATATATCACAGCCAAGTTTTGGTGTGCGTCTCCTCCCAGCCCCCCACCAGTCTGTAATTAGTATAGGATGGATGGCAACTATTTTACCTTACATATTTTTGCTACTTGATGTGCGTGTTCTCCCATCAGACTCTGTTGTCACATCCAACTCCACACGGTTGACCACTTAGTCAGACATTCTCCTTTTGAAGACAGAATAACCTATCTACTCTGAACACACTATGAAGGATACTACCATGACTTTAGGGTGATGCATCAGACACCAAGACCAAATCCAGAGGTAGTAGAAGGCAAAAGCTTCTGCTCTGAGAACATGCATATCACTAATGTCAGATGTGGTAACTGAAGTAGAAAGCAGCAGACTTTCTTTTAAGTGAAGCAAAGATTTCTTTACCCAAAGTCACACCATATTTACTCTCCCCATTATGGACAGATTATCACAAAGTATCAAAATTAGAATATGTCCTGGCAAATGCTGAATCAACATGCACTTAGATTTCCTAACTCTCCAAAGGTCCTTGTCCACTCCAGAAAACAGTAGAGTAGCCAGGGGGCCATGGGCCTTGCAGGCAAGGAAAATGGCTCCACCTTTAGATTTAGTAGGAGGATAAGACAAAGCCTTGGCACATCACACATCTGGACCCCAGTGCTACTGAACATGCTGCTTTAATGGTAGCTACACTCCTAGCAGAATGATGGCAAGCAATCAAACATTCAGGAACCCTGAAAAAGCCAATTGGAACACTCAGCAGGATTTTGAGCAAATAACCCACAAACAGGACCCCCATATTGCCATATTCCTGGGTACCTTAAGAGGAGTGTGGAAGCCTGCACACAAAGGGCTTTGTAGCAAAAATGGGAATTAAGGGAAATTGGGTTATTGGTTGAAGAGGAGTGAAACCCTCTTCAAGAAACAACCACAATTCTTGTCAGGGTGAAACACAAGCAGACCCCAAATTAACTTGTGGTTAAGTCTCTGGTAGCCTGGTACAAGCAGTCAGGGTTAACTTAAAGGCAACGTCTAAAGTATTTATGCAGCACTTCAAACATTATTAAAGTAGAAACACAGCACAAGAAAACTCCCACACCTATCTAGAAAAATAGATTAACCTTTGATAAATAATTTAAGACCAAAACGACAACATTCCAATTAGCAGAACTGGAGATATGCAATTTTAAAGTTTTTGATGAAAAGTAGCGAGTAGAAGCAAGAATGGCCACTTGAGGTTATCTGGTCACGGTGGACAGGGTCCAAGTTCCTAAGTCAGGCCGATCAAGATGGAGCATGGGCTGGGCACCGGGCTGTGTTCAGTCCGCTCTTAAAAGTACCTTGTGTCCTGTGTGTCGAAATGCGAAGGCCTTGCATTGGCCTGCAATGCGTGGGCATCAAGGAGCCATTGACAAGAGGTTGCAGTGTGAGGTCCTATGTTGAGGTGCATCACCCTGCATCAGTGCTGGTGAAGACGTTGATCAATTGCTGCGATATGGGCATCAAGGTGCGTTGCGCTACGTTGAGGCTAATGAAGCCGCATGTGCCCCGAGGACTTGTGTCGAAATGTGTCACGCTGAGTTGGAATGTGTCGAGGGGTACTGGTTGTCGTTGTTGAGCTATGTCATGCCCAGTCAGTGCTTGCAAAGCCACTCAACAGAAGTAGCGATGCGCTGTCCTGTTGCGAGGTATGTTGAGATACATCGAGCTGGACCGATTATTGCAGCGAGATGCGTTGCGCTGGGTAGGTGCTTGTGAAACCACCAAGCAGAAGCTGTAATGTGCGGTCCTGCACCAGGGTGCATTGAGTTGCATTGGCGCAGAGAAGCTTGTTGTGTCCTTGTAGCTCTGGACAGGAGGCGACCCAACTAGCACTTGGGGTCACTTTGATGGTCCTGGGTTCAAGGTGTAGGTTGAGTCCCTCTTTCTCAAGCAGCAGGACAGCGGGGCTGTCATTCCTGCAGGCAGAGCAGCAGGGCAGCAGAGACGTCCTTCCTCTGAGTCTTCCACAGATCCAGAAGTGATCTGAAGAATTGGATCTAAGGGTCCACTATTTATACTTGGTGCCCATTTTGAAGTGGGAGAAGCTTCTGGAGTTTCCTCCTACAGAGGTGTCTGCAGTTTCCTCAATCGATGCCCTGGTCCCAGTATGTCCGGGATCATAAGAGACTAGTTTGAAATCCTTTGTGAGTATACTGCAGTAGTCTAAAAAATTGCATTTTCGGAATTGTGACTTACAATCGACTTTACCATTAAAGTGGGTTTTTAAGTTACAACTATGCAGATACCAAACATGATTTACCTACCTGCTCTCAATCAAACGTTATTACTTAGTAAATGAAATAAAGTAAACCAATGTTATCCTGTGGAAGAGGTAGGCCTTGCAGTAGCAAAAAACTAATTTAAGAGTTTTTCACTACCAGGACATTTAAAACTTAAAAGTACATTTCCAACTTTTTAAAAACAGTGCAATCTGCCCTATGGGCTGTGTAGGGCCTACCCTAGGGGTGACAAATGTATTAAAAATGAAGTTTCAGACCTGGCAACAGGTCTATTTTGCCAGGTCGAAATGGCAGTTTAAAACTGCACACACAGGCTGCAATGGCAGGCCTGAGACATGTTTAAAATGTTACTTAAGTGGGTGGTACAATGAGTGTTGCAGGCTCACTAGTAGCACTTCATTTATAGGCCCGGAGTATATTTAGTACCACTTTACTAGGGACTTGCAAGTAAATTAAATGTGCCAATTGGGTGTAAGTCAATTTCATCATGTTTAAGGGAGACAGCACAAACACTTTAGCACTGATTAGCAGTGGTAAAGTGCACAGAGTACTAAAAACCAACAAAACTGTGTTCAGAAAACAGGATGGTGAAGACAAAATGTTTAGGGATCACCCCGCAGAGAGGGCCAAGAATACAGGAATTTAATACCTGTAGCAAAATATGGACTTTCCTAAGCTAGACAATTGAGGGTGAATTTTGAACGCCACTCTAATGTTGAGTTTTGACAGCAGAGCTATCAAACAGACCTACTGCTTACAATATACATGGAGTGGATTTGGGATAGCCCCTTTTAATCGTCGAGCTTCTTCGACCAACCCTCTCAGTCATTGGCTTGTGGCTTTTCTCAATTATGCCTTGGGTCAGCCCCGGGGAGTATTCATCTATCACCTAATGCACGATGCTAGTGACTGTTTGGGTGTATTTTGCCTCTACTCAAGTGCTTCCAATGAACTGCCCGAGGGACAACCTTACAGCTAATGCACTCTTAGTCCACTGCTGCTGGCTTCCTCCAGTGGGTCTTTCTTTGTTCCCTCCTGCACCACACTCCTTCCACTTTGCATTCTTAGTTGCCCCACAGACCACCCTTTTGTATCTCACTTTTGCCAGTCCCTTCTTCCCGTGTGTGCTCCTCATTCTTTCATATTTCCCTCCTGCCTATCCCTCCTCCCCTGTACTCTCCCTATTCACCGGCCACAACCCTCCTGCATCTCCCTCCTCTGTGTGCACCTTGTTTTCATCACCTGCCCTTCCCTCCTAGTGGCTTCTAAAAAATCCAGCTGGACCAGGTATTTTATCATAGAAACAGAAGGCAGTCTATGCTCGCTGAAAGCTCTTTTAACCTCAATACCGTCCTCTTTCAAGATCTTACTTACAGACAGATCACTTAAGACAGATTCTAACTGTTTGAAGGCCGCTTGTGAATCATACCAAATATTTGCAGTGGGCTTAGAGTCAGCCCATTGCTTACCATGGATTGGCTTTCTTGATACGTATTTGCTTACTTCTTATTCAATTGCTTTCCGCACTCTTCTTATGTTTGTCCCTGCCCTGGAGCATAACTTCTTTACAACATTTCTGAACGGATGACTTGTATCTTTCCGTGCTCACATACAGCAAACTACTTTTTTAAGCACTCCATGAGAGTTCATGTGTTTTCTTGCTCTCTGTCTCGCACAATGCATTTCCTCCTAAAGCAATCAGTGTTGCTCCTTCATTTCCTCTACCCCAGCTTATCCAATGTTTCCCCTCAAACCTGAGATAATTTGTTTAGCTTTATATCCTCACACTGCCCCACCTCAAGCTCCTCCATTGCTTCCCTGCCCACTTTACATTGCTTCCTTCCCCTTATTTCCTTCTCCCCCTTCCATTCCACCTTTGCTCTTCCACACTTTGCACAAGTAAAAAATCAGGGGCATATTTACGTTCCCTGGCGCATCCCTGCATATCAGCAGGGATGCGCCAGGGAAAATGCGTCACGCAAGTTTACCCTTGCGCCACGTCCGATGCACCGCATTTACAATGCGGCGCATCGTGGCGCAAGGATAAGCAGATGCGTGACGCATCTGCCGGCGGAAGGTTGGCGCAGTGCTGAAGTTGTGTCGCAAGCGCGACGCAACTCCAGCACTGTTCCAACCTTCCCTATCCCTAACATGGTGCGTCAATCCTTACGCCTGCTTGAAGCAGGCGTAAGGATTTGACGCACCAGCGTCACTTTGCCGAGGCGTTCCTGCGCCGGAACGACCCCCCTGCGCTGGTACGCCCACATGAAACCTGATGCAGGTTTCATGTGGCGCAGGGGTTTACTACGTGACGCATCTCCCTAGATGCGTCACGTTGTAAATATAGCGCAACGCGGCGCATGGTTTGCGTCGCCGCTGCGTCACATGCGTGACGCAACGGCGGCGCAAAAGTGGCGCAAGGGGCTTGTAAATATGCCCCTCAGTGTTTATGTACTGTTCCATGTGGTATATGCCATCTTGCAATGGTAAATAAAATAAATAAAATGGCTCCTGCATCATACAGTATGCGCGCATGCATGGTGGTGCATGTGTGTGCACGTTATCATGCACGTACCGCATACATATTGACACGGCCGCCATCAGTGTCATGATGTGCACTCCAGCATGCATAAGGTCACGTCATCGTGCTTTTTTTCTTTTTTTTTTGCTGATGCAGCACATCAGAAAAAAACATTGACAAAGCCAATAGTCGAAATGGCGAAAACCTATTGGTTTTGCAAATCCTTCTTCTTCATTCCTGTCTCCATCTTTGTTGCTTTTCCTACTCTTCCTATCACTTTCTTAATCTTGCTCCACACTGTTTTCCTATTTCTCCCTTCTGTTCACCTCTTTCTCTGTATCTGTTCTGTTCCTCACGCACTTTTCCGTTGCCCCTAGTAACTGTCTCTCTACATTTCTACCTCCTCTGTACGCTATGTGCATAAAAAGGCTGACTGCTTTGGAACACAAAGGCTTTTGTCTGGCATTACTCATGAAGGAGAGAGCACGCTGTGGGCAACTATGAAGCTTTTCCCAGCTGCAGGGCATGTTTATGTCTACTGCACTCATTCCGGCTTCTGTAAGAGCCTCTGCAATTAGTCCATATGACTTTCACTTTCGTATCTGCTCAGTTCTCACTCCTACCCTATGGAGCGGAAGGAGGATTAGCCCTAGAAAATGTGCTGAAGCCAGCACCTTTTTAATGCACGTCTTGAAATATATTGTCTAAAATGTCAGATTTTTTAGAACAGCTCCAAAAGTGAAAATAATAAAATGATAAAATATTGTAAGATTTAAGTGACTGCCACGGTACCCAGCCAACAGTAATACTTCCCTGCTGCTGCACTTCATGGCTGTCTGTAAGTAATGTGTGTGCTCCACTCAAAGCACAGGGTGCTCTGCAGGCAAATGTTTGTGTCCCATGAGAACAGCTCTTGTCTGATACAAGTGTCCCCCACTATGTCCTATCCCCTCAGTCAACATGAAATTAAATTAACCCTTCCAAGCCCAAAGCCATATTATTCACAATTGGATACCTGTATGGAGTACAAGGGCGCACTCCACCAATCATCAGGTCATTCCTGGGGAAACCCACAGTCCCACAGGTCCTTATGAATCATACGTTTTTCTACCACATAATGTGTCAGTGGTTGCTAAATCGATAATAAATTCCCTCCTTTGTTTTGGCCATAAAAGACCAGCATGCATACTTCTTCCAGTTATGTGTAAAATACTCTCTAAACCTACTAATTTAAGGTTTAGGATGTATTCTATTACTTTTTCAGCAATACCACAGCCTATAGTTTCCTCTCGATCACCTTAGTACTTACCTCTCTAAGGTAACCTTCGCAAAGTGGCACAGGTAGGCTTCATGATGATGAAATGTGTTAGTAAGGTTAACTGTTTAGGGGCATATTAGCAAGACCCACGTTAAAATTATCGCCGTTTTAGCGGCAGGAAACTGCCGCTAAAACGGCGATAATGGGCTTGCTAATATGCGTTATAGAATTCCAATAGAAGCCCAGGTTAGATGTCCTGCACATCTAACCTGGGCTTCTATTGGAATTCCATAACGCATATTAGCAAGCCCATTATCGCCGTTTTAGCGGCAGTTTCTTGCCGCTAAAACGGCGATAATTTTAACGTGGGTCTTGCTAATATGCCCCACAGTCTTATAGCCTAACAGAAACCTTCTTCATACGTTGTGGTCTTACAACACGATTTTGCCTTGATTGCACATCATTTGGACATAAAGACACACCATCCACTGGATAATATTTTGCCACACTGTTCAGATTCCAAATCTTATTATTACTCGTTTTCACAGCATTATTAAACAACTTGATAACTTTTAAAGGTTGACTGAACTTGGAGATCCTTCCAGGAAAAAGAAGCCTTAGCAGCGAAAAGGCATGCCTGGACCATTATTAATACATTTGAGAAACTTGAGCTCCAACCCTATCTAAGGGCTCGTTGACCTATTCCTCAAGTTAGGATTTGGCAGATATCCAACAAAGGACGGCACCCCTAAATAGATACAACAATGGTCAGCAAACAGTTGCAGACTTTGCGGTTTCTCTAAAGAATCTTTACTGCATATAGTGTGTACCTGCCCTCGATTACTCCAAGCATGGCGAACTTTGCTGAAACCATTGTTTACAGAATATGGAGTGGGGACATGTCGTGAAGCCATAATTCTCTGTCTATCTGGAAGACCAATTTGTTTGACTGGCCAATTTACTAAGTTTATTGTTCTAGCTGATAATATGTTGAATTCAGATTTGAACTCTATATAAATGGGTGTGGAGTGTAGTAACAACACTTTAACAATTTTCTGCAAAGTAATAATATATACTATGGCTCTATTCTGGGCAGTTATTTGATTATTCTAAGAACAGGTTTTATAATTATGTGTAGGCACTGAGATATTTTACAGTTCATTGCACAATGGTACATAACAAGTACAGTTTGGCTAAACTGTCTTTTGGTTCAATCCAATAATAACCATTTTTTATTTTTTATTTTTTTTTGTCCTCATCTCACCAAAGACTTTGGCAGTTTTGACAAGTCGACTTGTGCATTGCTGGATGCCCCTCGACTCACTGCTTTCATCTGGACCCCACGGCCTTCCTCTCGTTCCTGAGGACTGGTGTAATCATTGGACGCGCCCACAAAGCCAGAGATCTTATCAGGTTATCAGGTGCAGGCGGCGACCCCAGATTAACAGGGGAGACCAGATGTTGTCAGACATTTCCAATACCGCTTCTTGCTCTAAACAGGCCATGCGCAGTGCCACTTTTAGCCAGCTTTCTCTGTTGGGGGGAGACGGATCTTTCCATCTAATACATATCTCCCTCCTAGCCAAAATCACAAGGTAGAGAAGCAAACCAATATGGGTCTGTGGGAGGCGCCCTTTTACATAGTTATTTACATCAAAAATCACCAAATGGAGATCCATCTCTATATGCGTTTGAAAAAGAGCTGTCAGGGAGTCCCCGACATTTTTCCAAAATAGGTCTAATTCCGCGCTTTCAAAAAACATATGAATGTCGTCCGCCCTGCTAAGGGAACACCTCGGGCAAACTGGAATGGGAACAGGTGCAAACTTGGCTATCTTTCCCGGGGTGTAATAAAGCCTGTTCAATACATAAAAATGATTTTTCTTTAGCCTAGCAGGCTTGGCATATTTATACAGTAACTTAAAAGAGATTTCAAAAACGTTTTCTATATCCTGGGCAAGTGGGGAAGAGTTCCATACCGATGACTGAGAGGGAACCTCGTGATCCTCTGCTTCCAGGAGGCTCAAGTACCACAGAGATATTTCTTTCTTCCTTGGGCATGAGTCTTGAAATAGCTGCTCAAGTTCCCAGTTCCCTACTGTTTCTCGAGCTTCCGCCTCATGCCATGATCTTAACTGAAGGTACTTAAACCTGGAGAATGAGGGACCGATCTTATCTCGCAATATCTCCCAAGGGAGAACCCCATCTGAGTCCACCAGATCCGACCACCTCTCCAAACCTGCTCTTCTAATCGGGATCGCCAAGCTGTCGCCCAAACAAAGGGGGGTCCCCGGGGAATCCCAAATTGGTGCAAAGGCAGAAAAATAACCTATACCCCAAATCTGTCTTCATTTGTGCCAGGTCATCAGAGCAGCTTTTAAAACCTTAAGACGTAAACACTTAAAAAATCTGGGTGTCCCAAATTTGTATAAGAACCCCGCTTGCCCACTGCCACCCTCTACTAAGGCCAATTCGCCCAAAAGCCTACCCCACGTAGTTTCCTCAGGAGTAGACAACAGCAGCCTTATACCCTTGAATTGAAAGACCAATAAGTACCAATTAATATCTGGAAGTGCCAAACCACCTTTTAAAAGTTTCCTTCTTAGGTTTTTCCAAGAGAACCTTGCACTTTTCTGTCCCCATACAAAACTACCAATTTTGCCCTGAATCTTACTGATATTTTTCTGAGGAAAAGTAAGAGGGACCGCACTAAAAAGGAAAGTTAATTTAGGTAATACTGACATCTTTACCAGGTTGACCCTCCCATAGATCGTCAAAGGGAGGTTTTTCCACCTGGCAAAGAGATAGTCAATATCTTTTTCGATTTTCATCAAATTGATCTTGGGAATTTCATTCAAATCCTTAACAATTTTTATCCCTAAATACCTAAATTCTCTACTTATAGGGCCATGACTATACACTGTGTTCCAGCACATAACCTCGGTTTTGGCCGAGTTAGCGAGATATATCGTGAGATCGAACCGAACTCCCTCAACAAGGTTTCAAGCCGCGGAATAGAGATATCAGGATCACCAGTGTAGATTATTACATCGTCCGCGTACAAGGCGATTTTGCACTGATAATTTTGCGATTTAAAAGGGCTTATGAGTTATCCAGCCTAATCGCCTGCGCAAGGGGCTCAATGTAGATATTAAATAGAAGGGGAGATAGAGGTCACCCCTGTCTTGTCCCTCTCTGGATTGGAAAGCTTGGAGTCAGGGAGCCATTTAGCAAGATCTTCGCCGAAGCCCCAGAATAACAGTTCTTTAAAGTCTGCACAAAGATTGGGCCCATACCCATGACCTCCAACAACCCCCAAAGATATCTCCAACACACACGATCAAAGGCCTTAGCGGCGTCTAAGGCACTACTGCCAGGGGATCCCCCCTAATTTCGGCGAGGTCTATGTTGCCAATAAGTAATTGTGTTTGTTCCTGGATGACTCTCCCGACCATAAAGCCTTTTGGTCGATATTAATCAGGCTTGGTGCCAATTTTGCCAATCTCCCTGCCAAAATACTCATAAAAATCTTATAATAAGCATTCAGCAGGGAGATTGGACGGTAGGAGTCAGCCATCAGGGGATCTTTACCTGGCTTCAGTATTAAAACAATCGTGGCCTCCTTCCAAGATCTGGGGATCACCCCAGCAGAGCTATAGACTGAATTAAATAAGGTATGGAGTATTGGCAAGAGTTCATCAAGTAACAATTTATAAACTTCATTAGGAAGGGCATCAAGGCCCGCCGCCTTCTTATTTTTTGCCCTCTTTATTTGGTCCCTGATCTCCTCCATGGATATGGGCGAGTCTAAAAGATCTCTGGCAGATTCTGTAAGAGCAGGTAAAGACTTGTCGCTTAACCACAAACTTATGAATCCTGTGGGGGATCAATATTCTCCTTATACAAATTCGAAAAGAGGGACAAAAGGCAATTCTGCATTTCTGCGGGCTTGCTGGATTTAGTTCCAACACTATCAATAATAAGTTCATTAATAGTGGTTTTTGCCCGATCTATCCTTGCCTTCCAGGCCAATAAGGCCCCCGCTCTTTCCCCATACTCAAAATTTTCCATATTGCGAACTTGTCACTGAACCTTGCATTTCAGATCCAGAAGGATCCTTAGGTCCTGCCTAACCTCCTTGAGTCTCTTCTCTATCTGTACCAGTTTTCTTAGACTCTCCTGAGGAGTATGACTCCTTTCTTCTTCAAGAACAGAGATTCTGGCCTCCAAGGTCTGTAATTCTAAAGCTCTACTCCTATTCTTGGAGCTTACTAGGCTACGTAAAGCCCCTCTCAAATTTGATTTATAGGCATCCCACACAAACTCTATTGTAGTAGAGCCTAAATTAAAAGAAAAAAATTCCACGGAAGACTTTTTAATTGCCTGAATAATTCCAGAATCAGATAACATTATCCTGTTCAAAGTCCACCTTGACTGTGGAGAGATGTTATTCATAGAATATAAGAACAAAAGAGGGGCATGGTCCGAAAGATGACTCGGGAGTACAGATATACTAACAACATTATCTGTAATCTCTCTATTTATCAGGACATAATCAATTCTAGAGGAGTGATGATATTTTTTAGAATAAAATGTAAAACCATCTAAACTCCCCATCTTGGCTCTCCATAAATCAACCAAGTTAATATTGGATAGTAAGTTTTTCATGACCCTACGAGACTGCGGGGACCCTTTAGCATGGCTCAGATTGGATCGATCCTTTACCAGGTCAAGCCGAACATTAAAATCCCCTCCTATTATTAGGGGGGGATTTGCCATTATTAAGTTGTCCTGAAGCTTGACCAGAAAGGATGGATCATCCGTATTAGGGCCATAGAAAGATGAGCAAGTCATCTCCTAGCCCTCAAAGTCTAGCTGGGCGATGATCCATCTACCTGTTTGGTCGGTCTGAACTGATTTTATCCTACAAATAATTCCTTTCTTTACCAAAATTGCCACCCCGCGAAAATTTAATAATTGCTGAGAGTGACAATAACATTGTATCCAGGGGATTTTAGAAAAAATAGTATCAGACTCCATTTTGTTTAAATGAGTTTTTTGCAACAAACATACCTGAGCTGATGACAGCTCTAAATATTTAAAAATCAATCTTTGTCTCCTTGGACATCTCAGGCCGTTCAGGTTCCAGGAGATAAATTGAATATTTCGGCCCCCCTTCATTTTACTTTTCCGCTGCTTGAATACCTTGGGCCGAGGTTTTGAAGGAGTTCTCTAACTAGGCTAAGAAGAACGAGATCTACTTTACTTAACCTTTGAGATGAGGAATATTTATTACCTATTTTGCCCCCACCCTGTGCCTCACCCTGTGCTCCCCCACCTCAATCCCCACCCACCCTGAACCCCCATAACCCCCAATCGCCTACTACCCTGAGGAACCCTACCTTCCAATAGGCAAACGCCTATTCGGGCCCTTCCCCCTCAAGGCTGTATAGATTACATAAAGACTACTGAAAAAGGAAGCCAAGTTCTCAGGATGACCTCTACTTCCCTACCCTACAACCCTCCCTATTTCTCTAGCTGAATTTTTGCTATGAGTGTATCTGCTTCATTTGTCGTCCGGATCATGTGCATATGGTTGTTTCACATAACTCGCAATGTGGCAGGGAACCTTAGTTGGGCCTTTGCCCCTAAGCTGTTTAGTTCTGCCAATCTTTGGCCCAGTTCCCACTGTCTCTCAGCCGTTATGTGGGAGATGTCGGATCATATGGGGAAAGAAAAGGGAGACAGATCAGTGAAAGGAGAAGATAAGACCCCTTCTTTAAGAGCTGCGGAGAGGATCTGTTCTTTAATTGAATATGATAAAAAATTAACCAAAATCTTTCGGGGTTTCTGTCTACCCGGATTCCTTTTGAAGGGGTCTCTATGTACCCTCTGAATTTCATGATTTAAATCCACATTGGGGAAACTTTTAAGAACTGTACCTTTTAATAATGAGATCAAAAACCCCTTTATGTCCTCTCCCTCGATTGCTTCTGGGATATTTAAAAATTTCAGGTTATTTTTTCTTGAATGGTTCTCCAATCTTTCAAGAATATCTTTGAGCTCCTTATTTTGGATAGCTAATTCCTCCAGTTGAGAAGAAGTGGACTCAATTGCACTCTTCATCCTGGGAATTTCCTCTTCAATTGCCTCAGTTCTTGCAGTGACTTCTTCTAGCTTATTAGCAAGTATCTCACATGAGGATCGAATAGCCGCCTGGTTTGCCTCAGAGACTGAGAACCTATTCGCCAGCTCTGCTTGATTTGCCTCTGAGACAGTAAATCTACTTGCCATCTCATCTTTCAGGGCCAAGAGAATGTCTGCCAGAGAATGAGAATTCGATATAAATGTATTCTGGATTTTCAGAGGATGGGGGGATATATTTTTACTACCCAGATCGATAGAGCCACTAAGATCTTCTGTCTGCCCCTTACGCAACACTTCAGCTCGCTCAGACCCGACCTTCTCAGGGTTTTCTTGCCTATCCTGAGCTCTTCCCAGCTCCTCCCTCTGGTCTGGAACTAATTTTAAATCAGGCTCCTTCTGTTGACCTAACACAGAATATCTGTTAGAAAGGGTTATGGCCGAATGTACCTCCAGCTCCGAACTGGTTGTTAAATCTGCGGGTTTTACTAGATCCGCAGAGTTCTGCACGATGGTTTTATCCTGGAGTCCGTTATGTTCAGACTGATTAACCCCCGATGTCTTCGTGTTTGAGGTCGAGAGAGTGGACGAGGGTGCTGAAGGCATCACCGAGACCTTAGTGGAGACAGAGGTGGGCTCAGAGCTAGACCCGGACATGGCTTCGGGAGCCCCTTCTACTCCGGGGAGAGAAGAGAACAGAGGTGGTACTTTTGCTGAAGAAAGGGACATAACCTGATAAAAGGTTTTCAGTGACGGGGTGATTTTAGACTTAGTACAAGCCGCTTTCTTATCCCGAACTTTCACCTTGCCTCTTTGGGATTTGGATTTCACTGGAGTTATAAGTGAACCAGTGCCCCCCGCCTGTTTACTCTGTTTTGCCGATATTTTAACTTCTGCCACTGAGGGGGATACTCGCTGTGGTAAAATTGGGTGAGTAATTAGATTGTTAGATGCCAAATAGGCCGCCCTTGCCCGCAATGAGTATCTTGTTAATTTGGGGGGAGATAATCCCTCTTGAGGTGCAGCCCCCCTCTCCATGCAGTCCGGAAAAGCCTCACAGAGAATACCGCCCTTCTCGGTAGTCCATACACCCTCTCTAAAGTTAGGGTATAAGAGCTTACTTTCTAACTTAATAATACCCGGCAATGGTTTACCTACTGAGAAAGTACGTTCTAGCAATATAACAGCTGAAACACTGCACCGAAACCCAGCCTCCCCTACCTGCTCCGGGGAGGAATGGGGAATTTCCAGGCTATACGCTCTCGGTCCCGTACAGCACAACAACAGGGGAAGGAGCTCGCTTCGTCTCCACTCGCTTGCGGCGACCCCCCACCTCCAGCCTGGTTTCCGTGCGACTAGTCCGCGCTCGCCGACGCCGACTCGAACACAGCCTGGGGGAGCTGGAAAGACTAGCGCGTCAACCGCCACAACTGCTGCCTGGCTCTGCGAGGACCCCCCCCGCATATCAATTGCAGAGAGTGAAGAGCCTCATGGAGACGCCGCGGCCAGGAAAAGAAGAGGTATGAAATCCAATTAAACTAAAATCCGGATTTTGAAAAAAAATTCTTCCATCGATGGAGGGTAGTTACGGGAGGTCATCCGAGCCTCGGGATCCGACCGCCATTAGAACCCTGAGGAGGTGCACCCGCGGCCATTCAGACGGCGGCCGCCATGTTCCTCTTCCACTCCCTGGAAGCTTCACTGGTGACGATCCAATAATAACCATGTGGAATGTTTATTGTGATCAATGGTCTACCATGAGAAAGATGTGTTTAGGAGTAGCACTTTGCTAACTTAGCGGAAATACACAGTAAGGCTTCATTCTGGACAATTTCTCGGCTAACTTGAGAGAAGGCTATAAAGAATATGTGTAAGCACTGAGGCACTTTATTGTTTATTTGCACAGTGGTATAATGTTTACAGTTTTATTGAATTGTTTTATGATTAAATATATATTATGGTTCTATGTAGGTCAGTTTTTCGGTTATTTGTGATACTGACCATTACTGGTCATGAGCAAGCACTAAAGCACTTTATTGTTTATTTGCACAAAGGTACACAAAGTTTACAGTTTTCAAAAATGTATGCTGTTATTTAATCATTTTATGTTAAACGTATTATGACAAATGAATTGCTGTGACAAAGGTGTGCATTTGTGGTATTAATGTCCCAGTATGGTATTTAACTAAGGAAGCATTTTTGTGTTTAGTTGCATAATAAGTAACGGTTATGAAATTTTTAATGGTTCTAGATAATTTACATATTTTAATTCCAAATAAATAATGAACTGGGTTCTACACAAGGCATTACTGTTTTAATTGTAATGATTTTTATTAATCAAACAATAAAGAATTCTACTTACCTACTTTCCTTCCTTGGTGATTTTATTTTAATCCAATCACCCACATGCACAATTGTTTTCTTGACTGCTTTCCTCTTATCATAAAGATTTTTCCTTCTTACCATTTTCTCTTTTTCATTCTCTTTCCAGCCCTACACCTTACCTGCTTGATTCTCAACCTCTGCTTGTTTCTCATTCACCCATACTGGGACCAACTCACTATTGGGAACACTTCCCTTGAACAGTTGAAGAGGTGTAACAGCCGTTGAAGAGTTTCGAGTGAGATGGTATTCTCTCACCTTCTTCCTGAGCTCACCTTCCCAATTCACATCACTCATTATATCTTGTTGCATGCTCTCCTTTAACACCTTTATAAACAATTCCAACAACACCATTACTTTCTGGGTGGTACAATGTTGCTTTTTTGTGTATTATGCCTCTTGGTAAACAGTCTAAATATCGAGTTTTAAATATCGACTAGCACAAATATCGAGTTCAGATTATCGTCTGTCAAAAATATCGACAGTCAGAATATCGTGGACAAGAATATCGAGTGTAAGGTAAGTAATATCGTTTTTAAAAATATCGAAGTTGTTAATATCGTTTTAAAAAATATCGAAGTCAATAATATCGTTTGCAAAAAATATAGGGGCCCATTACGATACCCGGCGTAAATAAATCCGCCAGGCATGGAATCGGCAAAATACCGCCCGCATACACCGTCTGAACACCGACCACGCCATTATGATAACACAAACCGAAAACCGCCATCGGCGGAAAATCACACTAAATACCGCCCGCCATCGTCCGAGTCGGAGTCAAACCGCCCGCCACGGACGGAAACACGCCCGACAACACAAAACCGCCCGCCCTCACGGCCGACACACCGCACGTGAAATTACGATCGCACCGCCATGAGCGCGGGAAAACCACAAATATACCGCCCGCCAGCGCAAACAACGCCGATGCCAATCGACACGGCAGAAACCATGGCGCCCACGTCCCTGCACAGAAACCATCCGCTCACAAAACCAATAGCACACAACATGGCCAATAAGTCCACACAGCAAGGCACGCACAAATACACAAGCACAGTACACATCCCGAAAACACCCCCCGGACAAACAAAAACTACAAAGGCCAGAACACCAGACACAACACACCTGAAAACAACAGACCATGAGGACACACCCACATAGGTAAGTACAAAAGCAGAACTCCCACAGACCACAACCCCTTGCAACATTGCAAACCAGAGAGGAGAGGAGAGGACACAGTGACACAGCAAGGACAGCAGCACACCACAGAAACGCACACATCACAACCACCACCATCACCAAACACCGGCACCACAAACCCCCTGCACATTACACAACACACACCGCACCAGCACCACAAACACCATGGCACCACAAAGAATGCCCAAGTTCACGCCCATGGAGCTGACGGTCATGGTCGACGAGATCATCAAGGTGCACCCACAAATCTATGGGAACATGGTCCAGCACACACCACTAGCCACCAGAAACAGAATGTGGAACCGGATCGTAGACCAGGTCAATGCAGTCGGGACCCTGCCCAGGAACAGAGTCGAAATAAACAAACGGTGGAATGACGTCAAGAGCCTGGTCAAGAAGAAGGAGGGCAAAAACAGAGAGCTGGCTGCAGTCACTGGCGGAGGGAATCCCGCGCTCTTCAAGACCTTCAAAGCGTGGGAGGAGAAGGTGCGAGTCATCATCCATCCCGAGATCCTCGCCGGATTAGCAGGGGAGTGGAGGCTGGTAAGTACAAACTAATGTATACCAGCACACCGCTATGTACTCACATGCACTACCACCATGCCACAGCTCCCAGGGACAAACACCCCCATGTCCAGCACACAATACACAACACATCACACACACATGCAACAGACACCACCACACACAGCCCAAACAGAACAACTGTAAGATGCGTGGGGACATGTGTACACTCAGCCAGCCACGTAACCACCAACAGGTCCCCAAATATGCCAGAAGCGCCACAACGAGCACCCACCACACCCATGTGTCCGCCATAGCTGCACTAACCGACAAGTAACAGTTAAGTGGCAGGAACACAAAGTGCAGTGGGTGGGAGGGTGGACAGCCCAAGTACAAAACACACCAGGCCCCTAGTCCCACAGTACAGCAAGGAGGAGCATCCCCCACACCCCACAGCCACGTGTCAGCCACCGCAGTGCACAACGACAGCCGAAAGGTAGACATCACGGTCCACAGCAATCGGTGTCAGTGGGTGTCCAGCCACCACTACGACCCACAACACCCCCCACCCCCACAGACCTGCAACATGGAGCACCCCCGCTTAGAACCATGTGGCATCCAGTACAGTGCACGCCCGAACAACTTGCAGGTGGGAAACTGGACAGGGCTGGATCACTGGAGGCATGAGGGCCGTAACACGACCAACACATGGGACATGTCACGTAGCAGACGAACACGCAGCACCGCCCACCGTCACGAACAAGTGAACAATGTGCACACGGACATGAACCACAGACTCACACCCCACATGACCCATCACAAACACAGCAACACCCAAGGAGCCACGTCTGCATGCACAAGCCACACTGAACATAGTACCACACGGCAGCCACTGTGCAACCCATCACACACAACCGAAACACCATTGAAGTCCAGTTCATGTAGCCCCTACTGCCTGTCAACCACACACCCCACAACTACGCCTATGTAAGACAAACAACACTAGACGCAACAGAGCGGAACAACAGAAATGCACACGAACACCACTGAACCCATCAAACACACAGACACACCATGCACATACAACATACCATCCATCCCATCCGTCAGCCCCAGTCTCATGAAAGGCATGTCATCCGCACAGCTGCCACACATACAGCAGTCACGCTAAGACACATGCCCATGACCAACCATGTGCCAGAAGTCAATGAAGCGCACGACACACTGTGAGCAACAACACACAACATGGGACACACCCCCCCCCCGAGCACTGCAGTGATGCACATGGCACAGGGCAGCACGCACACCAAGGAGATGAAACAACTGCAATACGTTGGCTGGCACACAACCAACACTCACTCATAACGATGCGTCCAATGCCATGCCCAGTAATCACACCAGACAGCAAATATGCAGGCCATGTCAAGCATGCACACACCTCAAACCATGCACTGTCATGCTGCCACAACACATGTCACGTTCGGCACCCATGGCTTACAGCATGTACCCCAAAAGCATATCCCCTCCCAAATGTGAATCTGGGGCATGGCCCCCATGTTGCCATATGCGTTCCTAAGCGTTCCATATGAACCCCAAAAGCAAAGTACAAACCAGACCCAGGATGGGCCAGGAGCCCGCATACACCAGAGTCACAATGAGTAGGGGCACAGCAACACACCCATCGGCATGGCCAATCCGTCCCATGCCACATGTGCACAGCACACAGTCCCATTGCCTAGCACACGCAACTACAGATGCCACAGCCACACACTCGCCTCCGGGAAACCCATGTACGAGATTGCACGAACTGCCAATGTCAGACGACAAATACATACTGTGCCAGGTGCAACACAATGACAAATCCCATTCTCACCACAGGTGACGAACTCACGGATGCTGGGGATGGAGACAGCAGCCAGCACAGCCAGCCCACAAGCCCCAACGAGGACACACGGATCTGGAGGATCTGACCTCCTCTTCGGACACGGACCATCAAGCAGGCCCATCTGGTGGGGCAGGGCCCAGCTGCTCCCCAGGACCCCTCCTACCCACCAACCCATCATCCAGGGCTTCTGAACAGTCCCAGCCCCCTGCTGCCACTGTCGTTGCGGCCACTCCCACGGTCATTGCGGCCACACCCACGGTCATTGCGGCCACTACCACTGCCGCAACCGCCACCATCGCCGCACCGACCACCACCGCCACCACCACCACCACGTCTTCGCTGGCACCAGCCCCAGCGCAGGTGGTGGCCCGGCCGACTGGATCCACCCTGGGAGCCACAGCGAGGACCGCGGTATGCAATGTGGCTAGTGGGCAGGCCGGTGGCAGCAGGACTGGTAGGAGGAGCAGGGTCAGGGAAACGCCAGCCTCCCCTGGGAGCCATGCCCTGCCTCAAATGGCCAGAGTCCTTGGGGCCTATGAGGAGGCCCAAGAACAATGGGTCAGGTCTGCCACAGACACGCGGGAGGTGCTGGGGGTGCTGAGGTCCATGGACGCCCATATGGGCCAATTCGTGTCCCGTATGGACCAACTCGTGGACCTCATGGGCCAGCTGGTGGTGGCGGTGGGGTCACAGGCAAGGCCAGCAACACCACCTCCGCCACCACCTGCTAGGGCGCAGGGTCGGGCAGCAGTGTCCACATCCCCTGCGACCACAGCCAGTGAGCACACCTCACCCACCACCAGCAGGTCGCCACCACACACCCCCCTCCCAAACATGGAAGGGGCCGTCCGAAGAGGAAACAGGTCTCCCGGGAGGACTTCGCACGCACCAGTCGCAAGTGAGGCAGCCAGCCAGCCTTCCGCCAGCCTGCCTTGACCAGCCACTGCATTGACTTGCTCTACGATCCCACTCCACACAGCCAGCTGGATGGCATGTGTGTGTTGGACCATGGACATAGAACCAGTGGGTACACCCTGAGCTTCACGCAGCCATGACCGACAGCTCATTGACACTGCATGCACCACTTTTGTCATCACCTTACGCACAATCACATGTCACAGTTTGTAATAAATGCACCTTTTTCACTAACTGCTGTTTGTGCCCTGTGTTTTATTTGTACGGAATACAACGGCCACCTTGGGCGGAAAGGCACCTGATGCGTGGCATGGCAATGGAATCCGGACGGCCTGTAGGGACCTAGGGGTGGGAGACAGAACAGGAGCACATTCAATGAGTGTGTCACACACCCATCACACAGTACATGTCAACAACTACAAGCAATGTACACACATCGCACAGAGCAATAGGGCACAATGCCACAGTCACCGACAGTGGCATACTACCCTGGCCATGGAGCGTTGACACACAGCACGTAGTGAACAAACGGCCACCCTGACACAGCACACACACACCTGCACAGATACAGCCACATCAGCCGTCGTACATGGACACTCACCGTCAAGTGAAGTAGCGGGCGATGAGCTGCTGCCGCACATTCCCAGCTTCCTCCTCTCCGCTGTCCTCCTCACTCGAGCTGTCCTGGTCTGCGGGCTGGGGCCCTGGTTGATCTCCGTCATCCACAATGAGGGGGATCTGCTTCCGAATGGCCAGATTGTGCAGCATGCAGCACGCCACCACTATCTGGCACACCTTCTGTGGGGAGTACGCCAGTGCACCCCCGGTGCGGTCCAGGCACCTGAACCTGGACTTGAGGAGGCCAAAGGTACGCTCGACCACACGTCTGGTCCTCCCATGTGCCTCATTGTATCGATCGTCTGCTGGGGTGCGAGGATTCCTCAATGGACTGAGCAGCCATGCCCCATTCGGATACGCAGAGTCACCTGGGTGTGAGGGACACAGAGAACCGTTGCTATTCCAACTGGACAGGGGACAGCATCGCACAACAAGCACGCTACACCACTCCACATACTCACCGACAATACAGCCACGATCCTGTTGCAGATTGGCCATCAGTCGTGGCAAGATGCTGTTGCGCATTATGTGTGCGTCATGGGCCGAGCCTGGAAACTTGGCACACACGTGGGTGATCACCATGTCCGCAAGGCACACCACTTGCACATTCAGGGAGTGCGTGTGCTTCCTGTTGCGGTACAGGTGCTCAGTGGCCTGTGGTGGAACAAGGCCAACATGTGTGCAGTCAATGGCTCCCACGACGTGTGGGATTCTGCCAAGGGCATAGAATGCACCCTTCACTGCCGCCAATTCACGAGCCCTGGGGAAGCGGATGTACCTGTTCCGGTAAAGCATCATGGCTGCCAGTACATCCCTCAGCACCTTGCTGAACATGGGCTGGGACATCCCACCTCCACTGCCCACTGTGTGCTGGAATGACCCAGTGGCGAAGAAATGCATGGCGGCCATCACCTTAGCCGTGGGGGTGACAGCAGTCGGATACACCCTGCGGGGACGGAGATGGGGCTCTAACATGGCACACAGTCGATGCAGGGTTGGCCTGTCCAGCCGAAACTTCCTGATAACCTCTGTATCGTCCATGTCCGCCAGCAATTGGTATGGGCGGTCAATGTTCGGTCTCCGCCTGGGGAAAATGGCAGAGGACACATGTCAAAGCAACACGACACATAGCAATTTCGCATACACATCACTGACATGACTGAGCAAGCACATGTGCCACAGCCCAGCTGTCAAGCTGGGACGGCACGGCCACAATACACTTACACAGGTCTCCCAACAATGGCAATGGCAAGTGAGACATACCACTGCCATGGTCATGCACATGGGGATCTAGGCCCCAATGACTTGTGGGGCGTGCTGATGGGGACTGACTGCATATTCGTCAAGCGGCAACGCCACGGCGACATGAGTGTCTGCTGAGCATGGAACTGCTTCCGAGGCTGGATGAGTATGGCACACGACGACGACGATGTGGGCACGGGCTGAGCGGCCAATACAAGTGGGACCTGTGGCACGAGGGGAAATGAGACAGTAGTAGGTGTCAGCACTGCACCCTATGTACAGCACTGTACGGATCACAGCTCCCGAAACATTGACAGGTGTCCACATTGACAGCCCCATGCCAAGACGGCTGTGTGCTTGCAGTCACACGTCACAGGTGAGAGGTTACATTGCACGTGCCAGGTGGCAGACGTACATAGTGGGAGCTGGCATGTGTGTGCATGTGTCTCCTGTTCAGGATCCACCAGATGGGCGCTGACTCTGTACTGACCATTGGACACAGCATGTTCCGTGGAAGGCTTGTGTGTGTGGGATGGTGGCACTGGATGTGCCTCCGTTGGGTGGGGGGCCATGCACAGGGCGGGTACGTCGATGATTGCGCATTGTTGGTCACGGTGGGTGCACCTACTAAGATGTGTTGCCCTGTGTTCAATTCCTATGTCCGCATGATGATGGACTGTGGATGTGGGCAGACTACACATTGGTCGATGTGCTGACTATATGCATGTGCCTTCACACCAGGCACCGCTGCCCCTGCACATGTGACCCCTGCTGGACTCGCTGCTGAGTCTGTGGAGCTGATGCACCTTCTGTGCGTGGGGCGGACAGCTCTCCTCACTTCCCTCATTGCGCATGTCATGTCTTTGCCGCAGGTGACATGGATCATGGAGGGCCCACATGTACGCGTGGGTAGGCTACACATGATTGTTCACTGGTCGCCACCCCCAGTCAGTGTTTCGAATGGGAAGGTTGTTGTGCTGGTGGTATATTCGATGTGGCGGATGGGCGGGCCTAGGTGCGGGCTTACATTCCGGACATGGGGGGTAGTTGGATTGGCGACTAGTTGCAGTGCACACGGAACACGTCTCTTCCTTTCCACATCTGGGACATCCCTTGTACTACTTGACAGTGATACGGTCATCTTCGCCCCAGCCCTCATGTCCTCCCCTCGCCCCCCAATATGCATGCTCACCTGCGAGGCTAGCGCTTGCACAGGCAGCCCCAAGCTCGCACCAGGGAGGGCAAGGAGTGTATGTGTGGGTCCAGTTGCACGAGTGGGCTGTCTCAGGGTATGATGTGTGGCGGGACGCCGTCCACCTGCGTGGTGCCCCCAATGGAGACCCGGCCTGCATGGACTATGCATCACAGTCTTCGCCTTCCGGATCCGCCACCTGCGACACCCAGTGGCTGTGGCTGCCCTTGCGGCCAGGCCGCGTCCGTCTGTGACTGGTGGCCCACACATTCACTCTTTGGCCTCTCTGGGGAGGGCTCGGGGGTGGTGGCGCACGCGCTTGCACTTAGTCGCAATGGCATGTGGCGTGGTTGGTATGATGGGCAATGGATGGGATGGTGCGAGCCACCTCCCGTGACGTCAGTGCTGCTCGTGCTGTGGTGCGTCCCCCTACACTTCCATTTGACTTTTTGCCATGCTAGATGTTGAGGTTCTATTGCCTGCGTGATATGACCAGGAGGAGCGCGAGGAGACCTCTCACACACCATGCTCCACTGCCATCCCGTGCCCTGTATCGCCTGTGCGGATTGACTATGTTGGGGTTACACCTGGTCGACTGGGGCTGTGTGTGCCTTGTCAAGGGGCATGGCGGGCGCACAACAGGATCCTGCTTGTCCACGGAGGGTGGGCTGACGTGTGCGCCTGGTACCGCTATGTACGTGTTCCCGGCTGCTGTGCACACACGTGTTCACTCCCCCCCGACAGGTGTCCTCTCACTATGCCCAGGGAAGCGGTGGTGTACTGTTCATGACCCCTCCCAACACGGCGTGCTCCAACTTGGCATGTGCGCATCTACCCGTCACACCCACCCACCTGTGCACTGCGTCCATACGACTTCACACGGCACATGTGTGTCTTCCACAGTTGTGCTACTCATTTGCATTGTCATCCAATACCAGTGGACTACATGGTCATGTCACGACTGCCGTGTACTTCACATACTCTCATCCTCTCTCATTCGTACATGTGAAATGAGTCAGCGGAGACAGTTTTGGTTTCAAACATTATATTGAGTCTTCTGTCCTCTGTGATGCAGTATAGTGGACACTACTGGCAGCGGAATACATGTTGAGGATATACTGAGCATGATTGCAAATGGGATAGGGTGTGGGGTTACATGTGATTGGCTGTTGCATGTGGGATGTGGGCTTCAGAGTGACATCTGCTTGGCCAAGGCTGTGCTAATGTACATTTACGTATAGCTGCGGAGCTGCGGACTTTGACACAGACGGTATACATGTAGCCTACCAGACCGCTTGGCATCATGGGCACAGTCCATCTCAGTTCCATGTGACAGGTTTGCTGCGGTTGTTCCTCATGCACGCGTGCATGTGAGATGACATCAGGGCATGTGCTTGCGTGCATGCAGCGGCGTGCCACTTGTTGTTGCACTGTGGTGGTTACTGGACATGTCACAGTCACTGGGGTCGTGTTGTTGTTGTATGCACTTGTCGTCCATGCAAAGGTCCTGGTATGGGATTCCCGGGGCGGGGGTGGGAGGGGTGCAGCACCCACAGACTCCAGGCGACCTATTCATGTCCACTGAGCGGTGTGTGTGTCCATGGGCGCTGGATCCATGTCGTGTCCTGGTGGTTCGTGCAGTTCCGTCCATGTGGGTGCGATACACAGAGCCCATGCCACTGCCTCCCACGATGCATGCGGTGTTCCTGGATGTGATGGGGAACAGTGTGCATGTCCCGGTCATATCCGATGTCATGGCGATGTCGTTGATGGTGTGGTTACAGTTGCCGGTCGTTTGGTATGGCTGTTGTGGTGGTGACTGGCCAGTCCGTGCGGAAGCTAAGCATGGGTGCGGGGTTGGACATCAAAGGTCACTCGGGGAACCTGCGTTGTGGTCCGACGTATTTACAGGTTGTCAGGTATGCGATGCCGTCCAGCAGGGCTTCCATGTCATTGGTGGTGTACATGTTTGCCAGCCAATGTAGCGGATGGTGGCTGTCAAGGTGTTGTTCGTAAGTTGTCCCTTGGAGGACCATGATGGGGCATGCTGGGTGACATTCGATGTAGCTGTTCTCGATGATCCGTCGTGTGGAGGCACAGTGGTCCCATTTCAGTGCGGGTGCGATGTTGGCCACATACGCCATGCCCCCATAGGCAGAGCAGGCCCTGTCGTGTGCGTCCAGAGGGAGGAGTAGTGGTAGCAGGTCCGCCTTCAGACATGCCGGGTTGGAGAGGCATATCTCGACGGGATGCTGGTAGGTACACCTCCGACAGTAGAAGACGGGCATGACGCAGCTGAACAATGTGATGCGGTAAGTCAGTCGGTAAGTTACGTTCAGCAGGGACAGGAGATCGCATCCCAATGTATGGAACAGGTTGGTTTTGTACAGCTTGAGCTGTTCGTCGTAGTTGGGTAGGTGTGTTGCGGTTGCCATTTCGCAGCGGTGCGTTGTGGTGGCGTGCTCCGGCTGTGTGTGCAGTCTGCAATGTGCACGCTCCGAGGTTGCTGTGAGCTCTGTGTAGTCGTAGGGAGACAGGACTTGTGTTCTGTTTGCTTGTTTGGAGGACACGGGCCCTCTTCCCACATGCTTCTCAGACAGTTCAAGGTCAGTGCTGTGTGACTCCTTCCAATTAACTTGCATGTGGCCGACATGGGGGAGTGTTTTCTTCTTTCTTCCCCGTCCGTTGTGTGCTTCTGTGATATGCGCTATCTGCCCTGTGGTCGGTCTCCTCGGCATGCCTGTGTTGGTCTATTCTTGGACAATGGCTGTATTCACCGGCTTCTGTCGTGGGGCTGTGGTTTCGGTGTTGGAATGGAAGGTCATTCAGTGCTGTCTGCTCTCCCTTGTGTGGGCGGCAGGCTGCCTTTCCGCTCTGCGTTGGGCCTTGTGTGTGAATGTTATTCTTGGGCCACCTGTTGTCGGTCCCCGTGCTCTTTGGTGTTCCGTTTTATATGTCTTGTTCATATGTGCAGGGTGGTATGGGTTTTTCAGTGTGGTACTGGCGTTCCTCTTCCCGAAGGGGCCCTGCTTCTCCTAGTTGGTGTTGCCGCCGCTGTGTGCTACGCCATGTTTGTTACACTGGGGTGTGTCCTGCTGTTGCGTGACTTCACTGACATGTGTGCGTCGGTTGTGTGGCGTTGGGTGTTGTCCGTGATTTGGGCGTTGGGGACATGTCTGTGGCAGGCCTGTCACGTGTCATGTGCGTTCGGGGTGGGGCTGATGTGTGTGCTGCTTGGTTGTGTCCCTGTGTCTGTGTGCGACGCATGCATGGCGCTGCGGTTGGCCTCTGCGTTGTGCGCATGTGTGGCGGCGTCATCGGCGCTTTGGGGCCGTGACGGGGTGGTTGGTTCCTAGTCCCAGGTGGTGTGTACACATGTGTTCCGCGATGTTAGGATTTGGCCTGTGTGTCATATGTGGATGCAATGGTGGATGTGTAGTGTACACGCGCTGGTGGGGGGTTGTCCGCTTTTTCCGCCCTTGCACTGTGTGCGCTGTTTGCGTGCACTTGTTGTGTGTGTGCCTACCTGCGTCTCCGCGGTACGTTGCGTCCTTGGTGGTGCATCAGCAGAAGCATGGGGAGGGCCTGCAGTGCTGGATTCATGCTCGGGATGCCGCTTCTTCGTTTTCCGTGCTCTGCGTCCGTGTTACCGCCTCTCTTTCACGTGCGGTGTCTCTTAGCCGTGGGAGCCGTTTGTTTGCGGCATCGTAATTTATACGCCGGGCGGGACGTGTTTCGTCGGACGGTGTGTGTCAGTTGTGCTGCGCCGCTACGTGTACGGGCGCACTTTGATGGCGGACGGTGTTGCTGGCTTGCCGGCGGTGTTTGGCCTACTTTACGCATCGTAATTGGACGGGCGTGTGGACTGCTGCGTGCCGGCGGTAACTGGTGGTTTTTGCATCCGCCAGCACGGCGGTTGTGCTTCCGCCCGCCATCGTAATGAGCCCCATAGTTGTTAAAAATATTGTTGTTTTAGTTAGTGTTATGTATTTTAGTGTGTATTTTAAATGTATGTGCTATATATTTTTTGTCTAAGTATTGCATTTATTTTTTATGTATGTGTTAAATTTTTAGAAGTTACTAATTTTTTTTCTTTACATTTTGCGTTTTAGTTCTCTAGCGGGTTGTGGGTTTTAAAGGGGAATAGGTTGAGAAGTAATTTAAATATAATTAATTGATTTTTAATTTTATTTGAATTACATTTTGCGTTTTAGTTCCATAGCGGGTTGTGGGTTTATAGGGGAATAGGGTGGGAAGTAATTTAAAAATAATTACCTGAATAATAATTTTTATTTATTAGTATTTATTTACATTTCATTTTATACTGTTAATTATAGTAATTAATTAATTATTAATTACTTATTAATTGGCTGTAAATTTTTATTGCTTAATTAATTGGTAAATATGTTAATTGTGTACTTTTTTAGGAGTGGGTTGTGGGTTGATAGGGGAATAGGGTGGGAAGTAATTTAATTTTAATATATTTATTAATATTTAATATTTTTTATTTATGATTTTATAGTGTTAATTGTTTGAATTAATTTATTACGATATCATTATATTTTCATTGTTAATTGTTATTAATTAATTAATTAAATGTTAATTAATTATGTTAATTGTGTAATTTTTTACCCCTCTGCTATCCAACACTTTCCCTACTGTTGCACTCACTGGAGTGGGAATATTATTTTTTACCCCTGCGCTATCCAACACTTTCCCTACTTTTGCATTCACTGGAGTGGGAATAGTATATTATTCCCCTGAGCTATTCAACACTTTCCCTACTGTTGCACTCCCTGGAGTGGGAATAGTAATTTTTACCCCTTCGCTATCCAACACTTTCTCTATTGTTGCACTTGCTGGAGTGAGAATAGTAAATTATTCACCTCCGCTATCCAACACTTTCTCTACTGTTGCACTCCCTGGAGTGGGAATAGTAATTTTACCCCTGCGCTATCCAACACTTTCCCTACTGTTGCACTTGCTGGAGTGGGAATAGTAAATTATTCCCCTACGCTATCCAACACGTTCCCTACTGTTGCACTCCCTGGTGTGGGAATAGTAATTTTTACCCCTGTGCTATCCAACACTCTCCCTACAGTTCCACTTGCTGGAGTCGGAACAGTAAATTATTCCCCTCCGCTATCCAATACTTTCCCTACTGTTGCACTCTCTGGAGTGGTAATAGTAATTTTTACCCCTGCGCTATCCAACACTTTCCCTACTGTTGCACTTGCTGGAGTGGGAATAGTAAATTATTCACCTCCGCTATCCAACACTTTCTCTACTATTGCACTCCCTGGAGTGGGAATAGTAATTTTTACCCCTGCACTATCCAACACTTTCCCTACTGTTGCACTTGCGGTAGTGGGAATAGTAAATTATTCCCCTACGCTATCCAACACTTTCCCTACTGTTGCACTCCCTGGAGTGGGAATAGTAATTTTTACCCCTGCGCTATCCAACACTTTCCCTACTGTTGCACTTGCTGGAGTGGGAATAGTAAATTATTCCCCTCCGCTATCCAACACTTTCCCTACTGTTGCACTCTCTGGAGTGGGAATAGTTATTTTTTCATATTCGCTATCCAACACTTTCCCTACTGTTGCAGTCATTGGAGTGGGAATAGTAATTTATTCCCCTCTGCTATCCAACACTTTCCCTACTGTTGTAATCTCTGGAGTGGGAATAGCAATTTTATCCCCTCCGCTATCCAACACTTTCCCTACTGTTGCATTCATTGGAGTGGGAATAGTAAATTATTACGCTCCTCTATCCAACACTTTCCCTACTGTTGCATTCGTTGTAGTGGGAATAGTAAATTAAATCCCTCCACTATCCAACACTTTCCCTACTGTTGCACTTGCTGGAGTGGGAATAGTAAATTATTCCCTCCGCTATCCAACACTTTCACTACTGTTGCACTTGATGGAGTGGGAATAGTAATTTATTCACCTCCGCTACCTAACACTATCCTTACTGTTGTAATTAATGTAGTGTAAAATGTAGTTTTAAAAATTAATAAATATTTTAATTTATAATATATATATATATATTTTTGTTTTAATGTTACAGGTGTATATATATATATATATGTATTTATAATTTTTAATACATTTCTAACATTTTATAATTTATTAAATTAATTATTTATTAATAATTATTAAGTAAATATATATATATATATATATATATATATATATATATATTATATTTACATATGTATGTTTAATTTATTTTTACATTACATTTATTACTTATAATTGTTAACATTTTCTAATAATTATAAATATTTATTTTTAAGTTATATGTATTATTTAATTTATTTTTACCTTTTTTTTATACATTAAAAAACAATATTTTTAACATCGATATTTTTAACAACTATATTTTTGTTTCGGTATTATTGTACTTACCATGATGTAGATAGGATGTCGATATTCTTGACATCGATATTTAGGTCCCGATATTTTGGGACCTCAATATTGTGGTCGTCGATATTCTGTCTGTGATCCATGCCTCTTACCCTCAAGAACTCCTCAACCCTACCAGATGTGAACTGCACTCTGTAGAAGGAAGTCACTCTGTCAGGATGTTTCAAGTATGTTTATTCGTATAAACAGGAGCAGCCACACCACAACCTCTACAGAGGTTTTCGTCACATCCTAACCGCCCTCTCTGGAACCCTACCATATTCTAATCTAACATTCCACCCACAGCGTTCCACTTGCCTTCTAGCCCTTTGAGATAATAAGACACAGAACACAACACACCTTTCGCCTTTAGCAAATAATACATTGACTTAAAATCAAGAATAATATATATATTATATGATATAAAGAAACAAAACAAAGAAAACAAGTATATGTGTATATATACATACATGTAACCTAAGATGATAAGTGAAATAGATAATACTTTGCATTGTCCACAAATAGCACACATGAAATAATATTAAAATGTTATGAATACCAACAATTGATCTGTGTAAATTAATATTCAACATATTCTGAAAACTTTGCAGAACAACGTTTGATTCTTGAATTTCTCCTTAATATGTCATCAACTCCCTTAGTATGCAATTCACTTCTGGGAGCATTTCCCTTTTAACTTGGCCTCACATCACCATCACCGATTTGACCATCCATGAACACATTGCTTTTATCCACCATTCTAGGAGACTGCTCCATATCCTTCATCCCAGCACACACAGGACTTCTGCAAGCAGAAACCCGACTCATATTCCAAATTGTACCTCCTTGGGCTTTTACAGCTTTGTCATACACTTGCACCACCTTAATGGGATCAAACCACTTAGGTAACTCTTTTCCACTTACTACTGGCTTCCTGATTGGAACCCAGTCACTGAGACATACACTAACACCAGATGACTTTCCTAATAACCTTCTTAATTTTTCCTTGATACATTTTTTTATAGTCAATGCCCACCCTTGACTCTCTACAACAATTTTTTTAACCACCATGGAGCAAGCTTGGATCTTGGTTCACGCAGCAGTTCAAATGGTTGACAGCCAGTAACAGAATTCGGCATAGTGTGATAAGACAACAAAGTCGCCTGCAAAGATCTCCTCAAATGCAAACCACCCTTGCATACTAACTGAATGGACTCCCTAACCACATGGTTAAACCTCTCCTTCTGGCCATTAGACTGAGGATGGTAGTTTGCAGTTTTTTATGTTTCACTCCACACTTTGACAGATAGGGGTCGATTCCGATTCGAGCCGGAAATCTCTCCGACCGAGCCGGACCCGGAGAGATTTCCGACCGAATCGGACCCGTGCAGTCCGACCGAACGAGTACGATGCGCACGTATGCCATCGGACCCGAGTCGGTCGGACTCCCATTGAAGTCAATGGGAGCCGGTCGAACAACGCGTACGCGGGCTCCCATTGACTCAATGGGTGCGATGCGGACAAGTGCGCCCCCTACAGCGGGTACGCGGCGAAGCGACTCGCGCCGTACACGCACAGGTAGGGGGACCCATGGGTCCCCCCTGTGTGCGACTCCGCGCGGCTACGCGTACAGGGGGTCCGACACGGACCCCCAAAGTACGGCTCCGACAGCTCTTTCGAGCCGGAGTGCGCGGCTCGGTCGGATCTGCCCGCGGCGCGCATCGTACTTACCCGGCCGGGGAACGTCTCCATTGCGCGGTGCGAGTCGAGTCCGAGCGAGTCGGTCGGTGCGGTTCGAGCCGGGAACGAGTCGGTCGGAGCGGTCGGGACGCCCGGACGAGTCGGTCGGCGAATTCGCATCGTACTCGCTCGGCCGGACCCGCGTACGATTCGGTCGGGAAGCAGGGCTCCGAATCGGATCCGGTAAAGCCGAATCCGATTCGGAGCACTACCGGCCGAGATCGGAATCGGCCCCTAGTCTTCAAAAACCTTATTGAGAAATTGGGGTCCATTGTTTGAAACCACTTCTCCCGATAGTCCCTCGCTGCATAAAACGTCTTCCAAAAATTCAATGATATCTTCCGAAGTTACTTTCTCAATCATTTCAACATTGGGCTATTTAGTGAAATAATCAATTAGGACAATAACAAATGCTTCTTTCTTGGGAACTTTACAAAACAGACCTAAAATGTCTACCCCCAACTTTTTCTGTGGCCCTGGATCAAATTCGACAGGAGAAGGTAAAGTAAGACAGGGTTATATCTGTTTTGTCACTGTATGCACACAAACTGCATTCCCTCATCAACTCTTCCAACATCCCATTCAATCCTGGCCACCAAAAGAATTTCTGAATTCGCCTTTTGGTAGCAGACATACCTATATGTCCTTCATGTCCCATCTGAAAAAATCTTCATTAATCATAATGGTGGGACAATTTGATCACCACAAAACAAACAAAACCCATCATACATCAATTCATCGTTTACCTTAAAAAATACCGCTGTTTCCCCGTTCAACTTTCGTTCTACTAGCCAATTTTTTTCATGTATTCACATACCAAGGTCATTTCAAAATCTTTTCTTAGTTGATCCTCCCAGACCTCCTTTGAAAACATTTCAACTTCATCACTCAAGTGATCTCAACCACTGATGTCCTCCATTGTATACGCTACTTCACAATCACCTCCTATGTCACTGTGATCCAAATTTACATTTAATAGCAATCATGACAGAAAATCAGTATGAATGTTCAACCCTCCCAGCACATACTCAATTCTAAATTAATAAGATTGTAATTGTGCAGCTAAATGTGCCAGTCTAGCTGTCAAACCCCTGCCCCCCAGAGAAAGAACATGAACCAATGGTTTGTGATTAGTTCTTAACACAAACCGCGTTCCTCTCAAAAACTGCCTGAAATGGTTTTCCACCGAGGTGCATGCTAATAGCACTCTTTCTGTTACAGAGTAGTTCCTTTTGGTCTCCTTTAATGCTCAAGAAACATATGACACCCCATACTCCTCAGACTTCACTTTGTGCAGCAGTGTGGCCCCCACTCCATAGTTGCTGGTATTCACAGCAACAATACACTCCCTTCCAACCTCAAATGATTTAAGAAAAGGAGCGTTGACCAGCCCTTTTTTGAGATCCACAAAGACATTATCTTGCACCATGCCCCACAAAAACTCATTGTTTTTTCTTAACAATTTACGTAGACATTCAACTTCTGCAGCATAGTTAACAATAAATCTAGAGTAAAATTCTGTAAGACCCAAAAATGATAGTAATTGTTCCTCTGTCTTTGGAACTGGAGCATCCTCCACAGCTTTAACATGATCTTCTTTGGTTTAATACCATTTTTAGAATTACAGTAGCCCAGGTATTCCACCTCATCACATTTTTACCTGCATTTGGATTCCTTTATGGTCAGGCCTTTTTGACGTAACCGTTGAAGAACACTTCTTAGCTTCAATAAATGTTCTTCCTCATTTCTATCATACACCAAAATGTCATCTTGGAATGTGATTGCTCCTTAGGTACCTATTAATGTTTCCTTCAATAACCACTGAAATACTGATGCTGTAAAACCAAAAGGCATTCTGCAGAACTGAAACATTTCTTCTGGCATGACAAATGCAGTCAAATGACGTGACTCTTCTTGCACCTCTATCTGATGGTAAGCACTGGCCAGGCCTAAAGTGGAAAAAACAGTTGCTCCAGCCAGCGTAGGCACCAGTTTATGTAAATTTGGTAGTGGATGTCTGTCAATCCATATTCTTTGTTGATGCTCCCAAGGTCTACACATAGGGGCCGATTCCGATCTGGTTCGGAAAGCTCTCCGACCGATCCGGATCCGGATTGTTTTCCGACCGAGCCAGACCCCTGCAGTCCGACCGAGAGAGTACGATGCAGCTGTATGCTGCCGGACTCGGTTCGGTCGGACTCCCATTGAAGTCAATGGGAGCCGGTCGTACGACGCGTACATGGGCTCCCATTGACTCAATGGGTACGTTGCGCACAAGGGGGCCCCCTGTGGTGGGTACGCGTTGGTGCCATCCGCACCGTACACACATGTATAGGGGGGACCCATGGGTCCCCCCTGTGTCTGACCCGTACGGCTACGGGTGAAAGGGGGTCCGGCACGGACCCCCGAAGTCCGCTTCCGAGAGCTTTTTCGTGTCGGAGGCTCAGACTCGATCCGGCTGTCCGGATCGTGCATCGTACTGGCTCGGTCGTAAAACGTCTCCATTGCGCGGTACGAATCGAGTGCGAACGAGTCAGACGGAGCTGTTCGCACCCGGAAATGAGTCGGTCGGCGATTTCGTGTTTAATCGCATCGTACTTGGGCGTCCGGACGTCAGTATGACTCGGTCGGAAACAAAGCCTCCGACTCGGATCCGGTAAAGCCGAATCCGATTCGGAGCCCTACCGACCGAAATCGGAATCGACCCCATAGTCTAAGATCTCCTGAATGCTTCAAGGTAAAGGCCACTGGAGACAAGCATGGTGAAGATTCTATCGGTTGAATTACTTCTTTACTGCACAAATCCTGTAACATTTGTTTTAGCTTCACTCTGTATGTAATAGGAACATTACAAACCTTGCGCCTGACTGGCATTGCATTATCCATTAAAAGATTTTGTGCTTAAACCCAACAAACTTCCCCAACTTATCACAAAAAAACGCAGGGAATTCAGACTTTATGTCATTCACACCTAGGTCATTATTTACTACTACCACCACCTAAACAGGTGGAACCACTTTTGGATCTAACTTCATATTCAATTCTTGCTCACGAGGTCATCCCAAAATGGGATCACCTTTGGCAGCCACATAGATTTTCCCTCTACTTCCTTTCCTTAAAATATATGTTGGCTCAGAAATAACCAAGCAAATCAATCCTGTGACCGGTATAGCCACCAGGATACACATCCAGCTCCAACAATTTCTTATTCTTCTGATTCGATTCCAATAGGACCTTGCTGATGATGCTATACTATGCACAAGAATCCACCATGACCTCCACACTTTTCCAATTTATGTTGACTACACATTTCGAAAAGCTATTTATCCCACCATTCTGAACATACTATATGGAATTGGGACTAAATTCTTCCTCGTTATCCTCATTCACTGCACAATTGACGCATGTTACAGGTTTGCTTTTCCACACCCTTTCCAAAATGCCCCTTTTTCCTACAGTGGCTGAAAGATCTGTCAATTGTGGGACAGCCTTTAAAATTTACAGGGTAAAAACTGCTGCACACCTGTAACTATTTGTAGATTTTTTTTTTGTTGGCAACGTTTTTTTTCCTTGTTACCTTTAATATCATTAACAGTTGTACTGCACTCTGCTTTCACCCCGTCCCCACTACCATTGCCATTGCCTCCTAATTTCTTGCACAAACTTTTCAGATTGCTCAATGCTTTTCGCAATGCTAATAGTGGCATTCAATGTCATGTTGGTTCCCACCCAGAGCCTTTCTTGCACCTTCTTACTTTTAGATTTCATTATGACCTTATCCCTTAAAACCTGGTCATACATTATAGTCTCAAACTCACATGATGCTGCTAAAGCTCTAAGAGCTGATATCTACTCCTTAATACTCTCTTCTCTTTTTGTGCTCTTGAGTAAAGCTTAAACCTTTCCATTACGGTATTCATTTTTTTTCCATATCTATTTGACAATTATTTTACAGCGTTGTCAAACACACCAAATCACCTGGATTTTCTAAAGGAGGTAATGTTTTGAATTCTTTCAGACCCATTCTACCTAAAGTATGTTTTAATAAAGCTAATTTCCTTTGAGGAGTACATTCCTTCCCTTCCAAAACATCCACATAAGGCAAAAACATAGGAAACCATAGTTCTCACTCCAACGGCGTGTCTCCATTTCACTGTAAAAACTAAGAAATGCGGAGCTATACTAGACATCTTAGACAGGAATAAGAATGAGCACTGAAACTAAGATAATATTATGACTGTTTAATAATAGGATAGTACCTTCTCAACCAGCATATAACAAAAAGATCATGCTAAATGTTGCAATCAGTTTAGTTATATTAATTGGTGAGTGCATCACCGCACTTATACTCTTATAATTTGTGCAGCTGTTTAGAAATACAAGGTGAGTGTATCAACGTGGAGATGCTTCAATGTGAAATAAATGGTATGATGAGCATATCACCGTAATCATTTTAATAATTGGTGAGGGTATCACTGCATTTATACTCTGAGTTAATGCTAAAAAGTGTTATGCAGCTGTTCAGAAATTCAAGGTGAGCATATCACCCTGGGTACACTTCAGTGTTGCTGTTAAAATTATAATCTGGTGAGCATATCACCGTTGATGTGCTAAAAAATGCAGCTTTTCCAAAATGCAAGAGTAAATGTAATAGAAATGGTATGGTGAGCGTAGTATGGTGAGTGTACTACGCTGTTATTATTAATAAATGGTGAGCATATCGCCATAGATGTGCTCTAAAATGCTGAACTTTGGCTGTGTAATAGTTTGCAAAATGTACGCTTTCTTCTTTGTATATGAGTCTTAAACTCCGTATGGACCCAATCAAAGATGGCCGCCGTGTGTCTACGCTGCAACGTGCCTATCTGCAGCGCACAGTTCGGCAGGTGAGGATGCACAGTCTGGCGCATCAATGCGTACGTCACAGCCACTTCTGTACTCTCGCGCCGATGCCCGAGTCTGCAAATAAAATAATTTTCAAGCAGCTGGCATATAATTTAATACACCTCAATAACACCCCAGCATGCCATTACGCCTTACTAATCTGCCAGTTTCCTCAGTCAAGCACACAACTGCACTTCTCAGCAAAACCTGGTGATGTCTCGCTGTGATGAGCCTGCGGTACACACACAATCCACTGCACGGTAGCTGCTCCAAACGTCCCGGTTGTTTCCAATATGAGGAGGGAAGTCACTCCACCAGGATGGTTCAAGTAAATTTATTTGTATAAATAGGAGCAGCCACAACACGACCGCTACAGAGGTTTTCTTCACATCCTAACCATCCTCTCTAGAACCCTACCATATTCTAATCTAACATTCCACCCACAGCATTCCACCCGCCTTCTCCCTCCTAGATCCCAAGACACAGAACACAACACACTCCATTATCTGTGAGGAACGTGGAAGGAAAACACTCCCTCTCAAACAACTGTTCCAGAAAATCTATCACAACTCCTGACTCCACCAAAGTCACCATTTTGATTCTAGCCAAGGTGAAAACATGTCAATGCACACCAGGACATATCTATCACACGTTTTGATCTTTACGGGATCAAGAATGTCCATCGCAATATCAACCCATGGACCAGAAGCTTGTTCTCTCAAGACCATGGGTTGTGTCCTGCACTTTAACACTCTGTCACTGTGCATGCACTCTATGCAGTTCCTTACCTCCCTCTCGATTATCAAGTCCATCGCCGGCCACCAATAACCTTATCTGACCTCTCTTTCGATTTGGGAATGCCCATGTGACTGGCATGTGCATTATACACCAATTTATCCCTCAAATTTGTGGGAGGAACCAAATTATTCCTCTCATCAACAAACTATCAACAGCAACCAAATCATCCTTTACCTGCTGATCCAGCGAGTTACTAGCAACAAGCATTCATACACAAAATACTCACTTGGGCCCATACATTCATACTACGCTAGCAATTTCCGCTGGTGGGTCAGTTGGTACTCTTTATCAAATCCCTGCTACCAATTACCTTCTGATTGAAGAGTAATGACTTACCAATGAATCCTTTGCTAATTGGAAAATTTAAAATGAGTGACATTCCATACAATTCATAATTTCTAAATAATCACAAAGTCAAGAAGTTTTAAAATGTTTATCTAAAGATTTTGCAGAGTAAAATACAAAGCCACATAGTACTTGAATCAAATCTCAAGGAGGAAGCACAACAATGATTTATCGATTAATGACGGTCCCTTAGGAAAAAGAAGATAGAGACAGCAGCGCAACTAAGGTTTGCATTTATATTTACCTAAGTGCGAGAACCAAACCCCTTGGCCAAGGAGTTGGAAAGATAGGACCCTGGAAGGATGAAGAGCAAAAGACTCCTCCAGGATCAGGACAGGACCGGTGACCTCTCTACCCACGACGCCTGCGTCGTTCCCCTCTCTGGTACTTTGCTTCTCCTCGATTCTCCCGTTTCTTCCTTCTAATGGATTCCTCCGCCCCCACCTCAGGACCTCTCTGGACAGCGGTTCAGTCTGCAATCGATCAGCTCGTATGTCTGGTCTTCCTAATGCTGAGCAGCATCTGCCTACTAATTAGCTAATTCTATATCTATTATACCCTTCTACGCCCATGTTCCTCCCCTTAGTGTTGCTAACTTATGGGACCACTACTTCTGATTGGACGGGAACAGGGGGTTGATCCTCACACCATATTGATTAAATTCATTTTCTAAAAGCTCTTTGTTTTAGAATACCGCCCCTCAAATTTAATACATTTGCTTTATTTCCCACCCGTCTTATGACAAAGTTTGTGCCTTTCTCATGTACATTGTTACAATTTTATAAGGACATTCATGAATATGACAATATTGGCCATCAGGTCATGGCCTTAGACGACGTCCAGGTTGACTTCATCCTTTCCGCTCTGGGCAGTCTTTCAAGGAGCATGCGCAGAACCCACGTCATTCGAGTTTTCAGTTCACCAACCCCAGGCCCAACATTTACGAACTAATAAAGTCAAAGAAGAAAATATTAAAATCACAAATAAAATGTTTCACTGTATACCCACTCTGTCTATTCTATTCCCATTTACTTATAAACTTATCCCCGCATTAATAGCGTTAGAATATTACAGTTTAAACAAAACATAAGAGCAAGCTGTAGCATGTGAGAACATATAGCAGCCATTTTAAATCACACTGCGCAGAAGCAAGAATTTTCCCACCAAGCAAAGAAAGACGTCACACCACGTGATATGGTTGAGACATGCGCAGTAAAGTTCTCGCGTTTTAGTGGCCATTTTAGAATAGACAAGCGTTACTTGTTAGTAAAAACACATAGGCAAGCTTCCTTGCTAATTGTATTTGTGTGTGCAATGGTTAGTATAACAATAGAATTTAATACATTAATACTTTAAAAGGATTGCATCCGAGCAAGTCTCATTTGTGAGTCCTTGCTCCATCACTGCCAAAATCCTCTGAGATCTTCCTCACACTCATTTTTACCACGCCAGCCATCAGAAACCATCCTAATGACTTTTAGCAACACCATGTCATCATTTCATTCTTTCCTTCATTCTTCTTCCAGTTTTATTGCATCAGTAATCAGACAAACATTAACTTGCTCTTCACACTCCTCACCTCCAAAAAGAATCGCCCACTTGAGGAACTTCATCCTTAGTGTCACCCATTCGTGGAAAGCACTTTGTCAATACATTTTCAGCAACAGGCACATGCAATATGTCAAATGTAAATTCCTGGAGAGCAACTAACCACTTGTGAATTCTGTGGGAGGTAAAATCCACTCCTTTCTTCAAGAATATCTCCCTGTGGGGCTTATGATCAGTCTTAATTTCAAACTTGTGCCCCCCAAACAATGTCCTCAACTTTCTCACTACCCAGAAGACTCCCAGCGCCTCTTTCTCTATCACAGAGTAGTTAAGCTCCCCTCCTCTCAGCCCTCTTTATATAAACAAATGGTCCTGTCCTGCCCATTAGATCTCTGCATTAAAAAGCACCCAGTCCTTTTGAGCTGGCATCTGTCATCAAATAAGTTTCATCCGTGAGCTTAAAGCTTTCTACATTTGGAGCCTTATCTAAGCAAGGATTTCACTCTTTCAAATTCCTTCTCACACACCTGGTGCCAGAAAAACTCTCTGCCTTTCATCAGCCTCATATATTCTGTTCTCTCTGCGAACTGTGGCACAAACTTATTATAAATAACCCTGGGCGTAGTTTGCATAGTAGCACTACACATAGCTACACAAAGTACACTTTGAACTACACGTAGCTACGCAAATTGCATAGTGAGTAGCTGTGTGTTTGTCTGCACTATGCAATAATTGCCAATGGCATCTTGCACAGTACAAGTTAAGATTAAAATAAGTATCTCTGTCTTTATATGCTAAAATGCATATAGTCATTTCACAAAAGTGAAAACAATAAATTAACAAGCAGTGAGAGAGGTGATGATTTTGGGATCCTCCCTAACCTAGGGAGAGAACCAAGCAGATGCCTTGAAAACAAAAAGCACATCTTGTTGAACGATTCGGTGGTGGTCCCATCCTCTTATGACCACCCCAAGCACAGTTATTGGCAAAAATACAATCCCAACCAAAGGCCCTGCAAAGCATTATGGGATGAGATTAGCAGTGGGCAGTGAATATTATAGTATCCAATATCAAAATAATTCTACAAAGAGCTGCAGTTCAACTAGTCGTTACTAGATGTCCCTCACGAGTCAAATGCAAAAGCATTGAAATTATTATTACATCAAGCTGCAGTTCCACTAGTCGTTACTAGATGTCCCTCTCGAGTCAAATGCAAAAGCTTCATGAAAGGGTTTCAATGCTTTTGCATTTGACTCGTGAGGGACATCTAGTAATGACTAGTTGAACTGCAGCTCTTTGTAGAATTATTTTGATATTGGACACTATAATATTCACTGCCCACTGCTAATCTCGTCCCATAATGCTTTGCAGGGCCTTTGGTTGGGGTTGTATTTTTGCCCATAACTGTGCTTGGGGTGGTCCTAGGAGGAAGGGACCACCACTGAATCATTCAGCATGATATGCTCTTTGTGTTCAAGGCATCTGCTTGGTCCTCCCCCTAGGTTAGGAGGGACCCCAAAATCATCACCTCTCTCATTGCCTGATATTTTCATTCTCAAAGTTCATTTTTGTGAATTGGTTATATGCTTTTTAGCATGTAAAATTGCTTTATCAAAGCATTTGTAGGTGTTGATAGTTTTTGCACTGTGCAATTTGCGTAGTAGCACAAACTACGCATGCTCCGTGAGCGTAGCGTAGTACTATGCCCAGGGTTAATTATAAAACTCAGCCATGTCAAGAAATTTCACCAGCTCCACCCTATTTGTAGGCGAGCTCAGATTCTTGATAGCTTCCACCAAACCAGTCTTAGTTCTGATACCACATGCAGTAAAAAAGTGACCTAAGTATTCCATTTCAGTTACATTGACTTACATATTTCTGACTTCAACACCAGTCCACTGTCTCTCAATCTTGCCAGTACCTCCCTTAGTCTACTATTGTGAAGAAGTGTGGCTCAATGGTTAGAGCGGCAGACCCTGATGCAGAGGTCTAGCCCGGGACCAGGGTTCAATTCCCGCCTTGGCGGGTCTTGGGCTCAATTTCCTCGGACCTGATAATTCTCGCCTCGGTGCCTATTCTGATCATGGGTCCCACTCTGCAACTCTGGGCAATAGCTTGCTTAATCTCCACAACGGCCCCCACAACGCTAGGATGCCTGGCTTCACCTTGGGGGTGCCCAGGAGTGGGCATCTCACAGGGAAAGGCCAGGAAGGGTTCCACAGCGGTATGCGTACAAGCGCCTGAGATACCCCTTCGGGGGTCGATTCGGGCGCTATACAAATACTACTACATTTACATTTACATTGTGTTCATTTAGGTGAGCCCCAAACAGCAATACATTGTCTTGGTAAACCTTGACACCTTCAATCCCCTTAAGTATCTTCTCCATCGCCCTCTGAAACACTGAGACAGCTGAAATCAGTCTAAAGGGCCTCCTCAGACATTTGAAGGTGCCAAAGGGCGTGAAAAAAGTTTTCAAATCTCTGTGGATGGGGATGCATCTTTATCTGATGGTACGCTGATGTAAGGTAAAGTGAGGAGAAGTGTTTGCCACCATTTAATGAACACAACATTTCATTGATGTTAGGCAGTGGATAGTGATCCACTACCACTGCTTTGTTAAGCTCCCTAAGGTCCACACAAAGCCGAGCATCACCATTGGCCTTCCTGGACATCACTACTTGAGACAACCACTCCGTAGCCTCTACCTTCAGTATCATATCATTGTCAATTAGTTTGTCTAATTCTTTTCTCATACTGCTCTTTACTATCAAAAGAACATTCCTCACTTTAGCCACCCTGGGTTGTGTGTTGGATTTGAGTCTTATCAAACGCAGGTATTCTTTAAGACACCCCAACCTATTTGCGAATACTTCAGAGAATTCCTTCATCAATTCACAACAACCCTCTGAAATCCTTTTGACAGGCGACATCAACTTAATCCAAACTTGAGGATTCTCATTGGGATCTAGATACACATACAAATCCTTTTAGTGAAACCAGCTTATGAGTGAATACCCTTTAATGGAGACATAAATCTTTCCTGGTATGATCATGTCTTTAAGTTCAATTGTGTCCCAAAAATATCCAAGTAACTCAATAGGTTCTCCACTGTCCCCCTTAGGTTTTATGTCAGGCCTTAATAATTTCACTTTCTCTTTTAAATGCTGTTCATAAAAGACTCCTGGTATGAGTATCACTGTGGCACCAGAGTCAAACAGAATTTTAACAGGTTCGTCATTGATCCGAACTACCTCCAAAGGGCCCTCTGAGTAATGTTCCTTCACCTGAAGAATGGTGACCTTATCGACAACGTCCTCATCATTACACTAAATTTCTTATATTTTCTTTGCATCTCTTGACCTGCAACTGTGGCAAAGTGGCCCTTGCGTCCACAGTTTTTGCAAATAACCTTCCACCCCGGACAATCTTTGTTTTTGACATATGGCCTAAGTTACAACAACAGAAGCATTTGCCTTGAAGAGACTTTGTAGTGGTGGTCACTATGGAATTTGTTCTCAACTCCCAGACCCTACACACGACCCTGAACAAGCAGCTAAGAGCTTCTCCCAGTAGATCACAGAATGCTCCAGCGCCATTGCCCCCACCAAGACAGCCAAGGTTAATGAACAAAGCAAAAGAGTAAGCTGGTTCACCGAGGAACTGCACTCCACCAAATGCAACTGCTGTCAACTTGAAAGGAAGTGGCGCATCAGCAAAAAAACAGAAGACTACACCACCTTCAGGTCCATGCTCAACCAGTACCACCGCCTTCTGAAAGAAACCAAGAAGAACGCCCTACCAGACCGCATCAAAACCAGTATAAACCACAGCAGAGAGCTCTTTGCCATTGTGAAGGAGTTTACCAATCCCGCAGCCACGGAGAATGACATCACTCCATCCCAGGAACTGTGCAACAACCTCACGCACTTCTTCCACGACAAGATCTCGGCCATCTACGAAAACATTGAACTCTAGCCCTCCATTGCAAACAGCATCAACCAGCTCACACCCACGAATACAAACCCCAAACACCTTCTCACCCACTGGGAACTCCTCACCACACAAGACACTATCTCCATCATGAACTCTGTGCACTTGGGAGCACCCATGGACCCAAGCCCCCACCATGTCTTCAATCTCAGAAGCAAGACAAGCAGTGACGAGCTCAGGAAGGTCCTGAACACCTCCATCACCGCAGCTTCCTTCCCTGAGGACTGGAAACACCCTGAAGTGAGGCCCCTCCTGAAATAACCATCCACTGACCCAACCGAATTGAAAAACTACCGGCCCATCTCTCTGCTCCCCTCCCAAGCAAAAGTCATTGAGAAAGCGATCAATCAGGAACTCACCCAACACCTAGAAGACCGCAGCCTCCTGGAACCCTCCTAATCTGCATTTTGAGCCAACCACAGCCCTGAGACAGCCCTGATCGCAGCCCCAGACGACATCAGAGCCCTCCTGGACCACGGGGAAACAGCATCCCTCATCCTCCTGGACCTGTCTGCCATGTTTGGCCCTGTCTCCCACCACATCCTGATCAAAAGCATTCAAGGAAACGCCCTCAAGTGAAGTGCCTCATACCTCACCAGCAGAACCCAAAGGATCCGTCTCCCACTGTTCACCTCAGAGAACAAGAAGATCATCTGCAGAGTCCCCCATGGATCGTTTCTCAGTGCAACCTTCTTCAACACCTACATGATCCCCCTGACTGCCACTGTTCGATCCCACAGACTTAACATCATCTCCTACGCCCACCACACACAGCTCATCCTCTCACTATTCAAGAACTCTCCAGCACTAAAACTAACTTCCACAGATGCATGATAAATGTCACGGACTGGATGAAGGGCAACTGTCTCAAACTCAACACCAAAAAATGGACGTTCTCATCTTTGGGAACAACACCTTGCCATGGACTGACACGTGGTGGCCAGTGGAGTTCGGCACATCCCTGCCCTAACAGACCACGCCCACAACCTCGGCATCATCCTGGATAATAAGCTGTCTATGGAGAAGCAAGTCAACACAGTCTCATCCGCCTGCTTCCACACCTTTCGCATGCTCCGCAAGATCTTCAGGTGGCTCCCGGCAAACACCAAAAGGACTGTCATGCAGGCCCTCATCAACAAGCAGACTGGACTACGGAAACACACTCTACGTAGGAATCACTGCACACCTCCTGAAGAGACTCCAGACAATACAGAACTCAGCGGCAAGAGTCATAATCGACCTTCCCAGAAGTACCCACATCACACCACATCTCAAGAAACTACACTGGCTCACGATTCAGAAGAGATGCCAGTTCAAGATGCTGACTCATGCCTAAAAGGCGCTACAGAACGAAAGACAAGAATACATCAATAAATGATTGACCCTCCACTAAGCGGCCAGACACCTTTGATCAGCTTCCCTCTCCTTCGCAGACAACCCACGGATCCTTCGAGCCAACAGTGGTGGACGTTTCTTCTCGCACCTGGCAGCCAAGGCTTGGAACAACCTCCCCCTGCACTTCAGGGCCGCATCATCACTCCAGCAATTCAGAAGAGAATTAAAGACCTGGATGTTTGGACGATCAAACCTTCACTCAGCAGCAAGCAGCTCCAGCGCCTCGAGACCCTTATGGGTGATTTGCAGCGCTTTATAAATGTTTGTTTGTTGATTGATGTGGGTTTATCTCAAACTGATTTTACTCGCACCACCTTAGCAATTGTGCCTTCACCTTTGTCAGTTAAAGACATATCTTTGCGAATAATATCCACATAGGCTTTAGAATGCTGTAGCGTCATTGCAATCGTGAGAACGTCTTGTAAGGAATGCTTGTCTTTCTGGCCCATGTTTTCCCTGACCTTATCCAATGCACAACCCAACATGAATTGGCCTCTCAACCATTCCTCTGTAGAGGTGCCAAAACTACATGTGGAAGCTAATTTCCGCAGTTCAGTGATGTATTGTTCTACAGGTTCTCCTCAGCGTTGCAGTCTCTTGCCGAAGTGATAACGTTCTAGTACAGTGCTGAATTTGGGAAGATAATGCAAGTCAAGATTTTATTTCATACTCGTTCAGATTCGACCCACTACCCTACAATTGAAAGCGTGAGAGGCCTCCCATGCGAAATCGGCACAAAATAATCCAAATAAATTCCTGAAAGGTAGGCATACCTTCTTTTAGTCCAAATTTGCAGAAAACTCTCGCTTGAGATGTGCATCAATTATAGCGTTGCGTATATCAGAGTGTTGGGTCTTGAAGAGTGACTTTTCACCTTCTTCAGAAAGTAGCCCTGCAAACAGCATATCGCTCATCGCCAATGTTAAGTTCCAAGAAGAAGCATAGCAGGTCTTCACATGGAATGTGGTATCTTCTTTTTTAAGTTACAAGTCTCAGAAATCCCAGCCACAGCCAACAGCCAACAGCCAACTCCTTCAGAATCACCAGTTATGTCATTAGCTCTTAGCAACCATCTAAACCTTGTAGAACATGACATTATTATACAAGAACCGAACACCACATTAACAACCTTGTCCATGGAGCACAAAGGTCTTTCTTTTTGTCATTTCATGCATTTCTCAACATGTTATCAGAACCAGAATCCATAAAACAGTCATTGTCTCTGATCCAGGTCCCATGTTATGGGATTTCCTGTGCTGTCCTCACCCAGTCAAAAGTCATGTGATGTCATTAGTGATTATGTCATCATGCAAATTAAAGATTTGGCAACATGAGAAATTCTGTGGCGTATTTACAAGCCCATTGGCCCGCCGGTGCGTCACTTTTTTTGACGAACCGGCGGCGCAATGGACTTGCCTATATTTTAGAGGCCACATAAAGTCACCCTGCATGACTTTTCATGGCCTTGTAAATTTGGGCCCCTTTCACACATTACTCTGCGTGAAAGGGGCATTCCATGGGTGTTGCTCTGGGTGTTCCCACGCAACATCTATGGAACTGCATTTTGCAGCACATATAGAAAGAGGAAAATTCCATCAATGATGCACAAAAACAATCATCCCCGCAGCGCAGGCATCCTTACAAAACGATGCAAGGGTGCCTGCGCTGGCGCATGGCAGCCAATTGTGCGTCAGCACAGGGGAACAAAGCAAACACAAGGAGATGATGGACGGAGCGCTGAAACTTTTCAGACACTCACCCTCAGTCACAGATCTGGGTTGAATCCATCATCGTTCTTTAGCTCACTTCGCCACCCCAGTTCAGACACAGCTATATGTAAATCAGTCTTGACCCCGTGCCTCCTGGGAACAGTCCAGCCCGAACTGCCAAGCCATGTCTTCCCTGGACCTGAAACAAGCATCCTGGGACCGGTTTCGGGCTAACAGCCCTCATCAGCCAGGCTAGCTTAAATCCAGTGGCAACGTGAGCAAGGAAGCCACAAAGGGCATACCCTGCCAACTTAGGGCGAACAAAGCAAACAGAAGGAGATGATGGACGGAGCGCTGAAACTTTTCAGACACTCACCCCCAGTCACAGATCTGGGTTGAATCCATCATCGTTCTTTAGCTCACTTCGCCACCCCAGTTCAGACACAGCTATATGCAAATCAGTCTTGACCCTGTGCCTCATGGGAACAGTATTGCCCAACTGCCAAGCCATGTCTTCCCTGTACCGGAAACAAGCATCCTGGGACCAGTTTCGGGCTAACAGGGGAAAGCACAGGGATGCCTCGTATTGTTGTTAATACGACGCATCCTTGTGCTTTGAAAATGATGCAGCACGGCGCAGCTAAATGGCTTGCGACTCCGCACTGTGTCATTTTCTTGTATATGAGGCCCTCTATCTTTTTGGTCGCAGAATGTAAGCAACTATGAGGCTTATTTACAAGCCCCTTGCGCCACCGGTACGTCACTTTTTCCCATGCTAAAAGTGACGCACCGGCGGCGCAAGGGGCTTCTAAATAAGCCCCTATATACCGAGCTTGATCAGCCTTGTTCCAATAGCCATTTTGTGTGAAAACAACGTTTTAAATTAAGGAAAGAAACATTTCACAGCACATTTTGTTGAGCGAGGCTTTTGTCTCAGCTGATTTGTGCTTCTTTAAATAGAGGACTCCTTCATGCGCCCAGTGACAGCAGAAAGTGTTTGCCATTTCAGAAGTTATGTTAGACCTGTCAAAGGAAAAGAATGGCCTGGGAGGAAAAACAAATCAATCAATCGGATTGTCAAACTCTAAAAAAGGACAGTAGAAAACATTTCGTACATAGAATGCTAATTTTCTCTCATGCGTCTTTCAATCCTCAAGCCACTAATTGTGAGAATCCTAAACTTCGTTTAGCATTTTTGAAGCCGAGAACCTGTGCTAGTTGATCAGGCTGCATTCCTGCATCCCGGGAATTACTCAGGAGTATCAGATAATGGGGAATAACATGCAGGTATCGGTGTTTCTCTGCAGGTTTTCAATTCGATGTTTTTACCTGTTTTTAGTAGTTGAAGTGTCCAGGTGAAAATCTCTGGAGGATTGCTCAGATTCGTTTAATCCCAGTTGACCTGGTAACTCCTGCTATTGGCCCCAACTAGACTAGGACATCATCTCTCAAACTGCACCCATCATTTCTGTCCAATGAAGATGAACTGTGTAAAGAAACCCATGTAAGCTACCAATACCATACATGGGAATTCGTCCCGCGACTTTATCAAGGCTATATCTTCTGAGATGTACTCGGAGCACATTGGAGAATGGCATTGTGATTTTCTGGATTCAGAATTACGTATAGCTGGAGACTTTGGGAACATATTGGAATCCCACAGATAGACACACGGCTGCAATTAAAACGTCGTGAGATACAGAACCCCTTTGTGGGTCGGAATTATCACCACAAATATAAGATCACATCTCAGAAAATATAGCCTTGATAAAGTCGAGGGACGAATTCCCATGTATGCGACGAAACACGTGTCGGCTGTCTGAAGATCCTGAGATTAAAAGAAACAAGAAAAGGACTCACCTATTTGTATATTATTTGTGCTTACACTGCATTACTTTCTTAATATTTGAGACACCCTCGACGTGTGCTGAGGACTATTTTGTATATGCATTTAGTTGGCTTTGGGCGCTAGCTTGGGGAGGTCAGTGGTTCTCCTTACCTTGCAGCACCATCACCGAAGATTGGAATATAAATATATATGTGCCACTCTCCTGTGTGGCGCCATCAAACCTAATAATATACCACAGACTCTTATACCTTTCTATTCTGGTAGTAGCAAATCTGAATAGAAATGTTTTATCATGACCCAGAGAGGGCATGAATGTTGTCCAGCCTGCACTGGTTACAGCTGAACACGGTTAAATAAATTGTGCTGTTCCTTTGACTTTTGGGCAAAGTGTTCTCATTTCACCTTTATTGTAGGTTTGTTTTTCACAGCCAGCGCATCAGATTGAGTTTAAATGCGTGTATGTATGTATTTGGTATTTATATAGCACAAGCCTAGACAGAGTGCTGTACAGGTTCAAAGGCAAGCATACAGGCAATGAGAGATAGGACAGGCAGCTGGATTCTGGGAACAGCAGTGTACTGTTTCCTCAACACCACTCAGCATGGTTTCAAACCCAACCACAGCATGGAACTTTCCTCAAGACCCCTGCGAATGACATCCGCTTGATTCTGGACAGAGGAGACACAACAGCCTCACCTCCTACACCTCTCTGCAGTGTTTGAAATGGTTTCCCATCCCATCCAACGCCTACACGATATCAGAATCCAAAGAAATGCACTCTGATGGATCTGTTCCTTCCTGACTAGAAAGACCCAGACAATCAGCCTGGAACCATACACTTCGGGTGCCTGCGACCCATACCATATGCGAAGTTCAGCAAGGATCTTCCCTAAGCCCGACACTCTTCAACGCATACATGATCCCACTAGCCAGCATCATCTGCTCTCACATCATCTACGTCATCTTCTACACTGACAATAGTTGACTCAGTCGCTCCCTCACGGACAAGATGCCTAGTATCCAGATCAAGTTCAATGCCTGCATGACTGACATTTCCCATTGAATGAAGACCAACCATCTGAAGCAGAACTCTGACAAGACAGAAATCATGATCTTCGAAAAGAGCACTTCACTGTGGGACTCCACGTCGTGGACAACAGAGCTAGGACACCCACCCCCACCACCTATGGCAAGAACCTTGAGATCGTCATAGACAATAATCTCAACATGCCCGCCCAAGTCAACGCTGTCGCCTTCTCATGCTTCCATACCATGAAGATGCTGAGAAATATTTTCAAATGACTCCAAATTAGCACCTGGAAACTGTCACATGTACCCTCATCACAAGCAGCTGGATTACCTGAATACCCTGGGGCAGATTTACAAGCCCCTTACGCCACTTTTGCGTCACTTTTAACATGGGAAAAGTGACACAAAAGTGGCGCAAGGGGCTTGTAAATCTGCCCCCCTGTGTGCTGGGATCAACAAAAACTCACCAGAAGGCTGCAAACCATTCATAGCTTCGTGGCTAGAATCACTCTCAACCTCCACGCTGTACTCACATCACACCACATCTGAAGGAGCTCCACTGGCTCCCCATGCACAAATGAGCACAATTCAAACTCCTTCCCCACACTTTCAAGGAACTACATAACACTGGCCCAGCATACCTCAACATTCCCATCTGTTTTCACAAGCCTTCCAACATCCTCTGTTTCCCTGGTCTCCTACTAGGTGAGTTGAGCCTTCTCCTACATAGCTCCTAAAGCAGGGAACGACCTACCACTACACATAATAGTCTACTGCTCACTTCTTGAATTCTGGAAGGAGCTTAAGACCTGGCTTTTTGAATAGTCCCACTAGACCCTAGGTTTGGCTAGACTCACACTTGCTCAGTGCCAGGATACCCTCACAGGTGATAGTGCTCCACAGATCTGCAAAACATAACATAATTGTTACTACATTGGAATGCTTCTTTATCTCACAATGATCAATGTTTTCACTTAGTTACTAAACGTCTTGTAATGTAATATATTTCATATCTGGGCTGACAGGGAGTCTCAAAGTTTTGCCAACTGTACTAAGAATACTGTCCCAGTAATGGACTTTTTCTAATAAGAAGGAATAATCAGTCAAGCTGTTGGCCTTTGATGCAGAGTCATTTTCTGTGCAAATTGGTGGAATTTCGCTTGTAGAAACTGCAGACCTTTCCCTTGGATGGTTTAGTTAAAGATCCAACCTGATTTTAGGGCAGAGTGTCCAAGTGCTACGAGCCAGTGAAGAACTTTCAGCATCAGTGTCATGTGTTCACTTGGGTGCATGTGTAGTAGCAGTATGGCTGTGGTGTTTTGGATTGTTTATAGTTTCTGTAATAGAGAAAAGGGGTGACTAGATACATGCCATTGCATCATATAGTGCAACATTATGAGTGTGAGAATAGCCTTTATTGTCTATCTAAATCCTGTATTTTTAAAGCGCAAACTACTCATCCCTAAGGGTCTCAAGGCACTGGGGGCCGTCGTGGAGAATAAGAGAGCTATTGCCCAGAGTCGCATGGTGCTGAGCTGTGCTGCCGCCGGCGATTGAACCGTGAACCCTGCACTCCCGAGTCAGCCGCCCTGGCCACTGCACCACACCTCTCCCTAAGTATTGGGTACCATATGTGAGAGAACATCTCTCATTGTCCAAATAGTGTAGAGTGTACTCCTTGTTGACTTCATTAACCTGTGGGGTAAAGTGTTGGTTTGAGTGCATGATTACTTTGCGGTTTCTTACCTCATCTGATGTTGCTGGTGGAGACTTCAGTTCTTTATGCCATATTGCTGTAGGTTGGTTTCTGTTCCATTTTCCTCAGATCAAGACATTGGTTTTGAAGGACTTGAGTTTAAGACAGCTGGTAATCATCCATTCATCAATGTCTTAAGTGAGTTGCATCATGCTCTAAACCAAAAGCAGTCATCAAAGAAAAACAGACTGTAGCACTCATATGGCTCAGTGAGCTACTGGACCCATGTCAGTGCATATCTGTTGTACTTGGGGCCTCCCATTGAGGAAACAAACAAGTGATGGATGAAATGCTTGCCCGTTAGCGCTTTATAAACACTATTGGCCACACTCCAACCATTTATTTCTTGGCTCACTGTACCACTGTAAGGGTGAGATTGATTCAAGTATTCCAACAATCTTTTTCTGAGTGAGACACCCTAAGTGTAACTCAGACGTGGGTCTTGCCCTTGCTGTGATTAAAAATATGTAAGCTGTTCAAGGTGGACTGTGACTATGTGGGTGTGACAAGACTTCTTTGCATATGGTTTATGCCTGTCTGCTGTGAGCTACAAAACGATGGAATGAAAAGTGGCCCAGAGTACTTATCAGTGACTAATATTAATTCACACATCCTACTTAAGCACCTTTTTAGGTCGAGCCTGGGCAGTGCATGCGCTGCTCTGCGAGCCATGCTGTATTGAAGAATGTACTTGAAGCCCCGCCCACTCTCCACCCACTCTCTGCCCATATTTGTCATTGGCTTGTGTCATTGTCCTTCCTAAATGCTGGCTTCTGATTCGTTATTAGGCTTGCTAGTCCCTCCTTAGTACCGCCTTGTCTTCATTTGTTACCTCCCATGAGGACTGGCCCTTTTACTTCGGTTGTTACATGCAGGGCCGGCTTTAGCGCTGGTGGCGCCCAGTGCAACAATCACTTTTGGCGCCCCCACTTCCCATGACCGCCTCCTCGGATTCTCTCACTACCACCTGCAAAAGTGTCCCTCATCTCTCATATCAAAAGATATTGCTAAACACTTCGCCCCCATGAGGTCACAGCGCCCCCCCTCCACAGGTCAGTGCCCAGTGTGGCTGCACCAGTAGCACCTTCCTAAAGCTGGCCCTGGTTACAAGTTACGTCTTCTTCAGTCTGTGAGCACTATTTTCTTTAATGAGTTTTCCTTACTGGAGGAGGGCAGGAGGGTCTCTCATGCGGAGCAGTTGTGACCACCGGCTTGTTTAAGTCGTAGCAAGCGGGGAGCTCTTCAGGGGCCATGGGAGACAGAAGGGGGCAACTCAGGGATGCCTTTAGGGAGGTCAAAGGTGTGTGATGTAAATTCCGCTAGATCTGGCATGTTTATTTTCTGAATGGAAGCATTTGGAATGCAATAGGTCTTGCATTAGCGAGAGTTTTAGCTATTGGCATTGTAAATGACAATGCCTTTTATTTATTTTTTAAAAACCAAAACATAAATCAAAGGCATTGTCATTTACAATGCCAATAGCTCAAACTCGCGTAAATGCGAGACCTATTGCATTGTAGATGCTTGTTTAATTTTCTATTCACCTCAAGAAGGCGGGGGAGGTCATTCTACCCTTGAGAAGCTGGTGTTCATCAGGAACAATGTGAGACTGGGGAAACATTGGTGTATGGCCGTTTGCATGGCAGAGTGCAGAGGCGTAATTACACACCTAATCAATACACTCATTAAAGCACCCTTTTCCAATCAGATAAAATGATGAAGGTTTCATTGCTCAGAAACATTTTTACAACACTGTAGCATCTCGGATATATGTTTTTTATATTAAAAAATTATCCTGAACAAAAACATACATTTACCTGATTGAATAGCACTGCTTTAAACCATTGCTAAACTTGTTCTGTTTTTTTTCAAATGTAAGAATATCTTCCTATAATACGTGGTAAGTGATTTAAAATATAATCTGCACATCTGCACTCGTCACAACAGAGGACATGTGAGGACATTAATTAAGAGACACGTCACTCACAATAACAGAGCTGCTCTTCTGAGTGTCGTAGGTCGCTGATGTCTGCTGACAGGCACCAGCACTGCAGACACTTCTGCTGCCGGCGGGGCTGCACATGGACAGTGCCATGAGTGAGCGGCAGGTTATCACCAGGCAGAGAGGTCTGCTAGTTTCTTTGTATCATGCTGAAAACGCCCTGTGGTAGGCAGTGCCAGGATTACAGAGAGCGTTGGCAGCAAGGGTGTTGTGCCCCAACTGTTGATGGTGCAGTCAATCAATCAATCAGGGGTTTGTTAAGGCGCGACTACTCACCCGTAAGGGTCTCAAGGCGCTAGGGGGAGGGAGGGTGCATGTTCCATCCATCAAGGAGGGGGTCTGTCGAAGAGCCAGGTTTTGAGGTTTCTTGCGAAGATGGGGAGCGATGTTGTCTGTCTGAGGTGGAGCGGAAGGGCGTTCCATGCTTTGGCCGCGAGGAAGGAGAAGGAGCGGCCTCCCGATCTGGTCTTTCTGGTGCGGGGGACCACGGCGTAGGAGAGCTGGGCTGATCGTAGGGTCCTTTGGGGTGCGTGGAATTTGAGTCGGCTGTTCAGGTATGCTGGTACGGCGCCGTGGAGGGCCTTGTGTGCGTGGGTGAGCATCTTGAAGGTGATTCTCGCCTCGACAGGGAGCCAGTGGAGTGTGCGCAGGTGCTGGGAGATGTGGCAGTGTTTTGGCAGGTTGAGGACCAGTCTTGCGGCGGCGTTCTGGATGTTCTGTAGCTTGCGGGTGAGGTTTTTGTTTATTCCGGCGTAGAGTGCATTGCCGTAGTCGAGTCTGCTGGTGACCAGGGCGTGAGTGACGGTCTTTCGGTGTTCGAGGGGGATCCATTTGAAGGTCTTTCGAAGGAGGCGGAGGGTGTGGAAGCAGGAAGACGAGACAGAGTTGATCTGGCGGTCCATTTTGAGCTCGGAGTCCAGGATGATTCCCAGGTTGCGTGTGTGGTCCGTGGGGGTTGGCGGATTTCCGAGGGCGGGGGGCCACCAGGTGTCGCTCCAGGCATCGGGGTTTGTGCCCATGATGAGTACTTCTGTTTTGTTGGTGTTTAGTTGTAGGCAGCTGTTTTTCATCCATTTGGCGACGGCTTCCATGCCTTCTCGAAAGTTGCGTCTGGCGGTGTTGGGCTCGTTGGATAGGGAGAGGATGAGCTGGGTGTCGTCTGCGTATGACACGATGTTGAGTCCGTAGGTTCTGACGATGGGGGCGAGTGGAGCCATGTAGACGTTGAAGAGCGTCGGGCTGAGGGAGGAGCCCTGGGGGACTCCGCAGGTGGTAGGTGTGGGGTCCGAGAGGAAAGGGGGGAGTTTGACCCGCTGCGTCCTGCCGGAGAGGAAGGAGCGGATTCAGTCGAGGGCCTTGTCCTGGATTCCTGCGTCGTAGAGTCTGCGTATTAGGGTGCGGTGGGAGACTGTGTCGAACACCGCTGATAGGTCGAGGAGGATGAGGGCTACTGTTTCTCCTTTGTCCAGTAGGGTGCGGATGTCGTCTGTTGCGGCGAGGAGGGCGGTTTCCGTACTGTGGTTTTTTCTGAAGCCGGATTGGGAGGAGTCGAGGATGTTGTGTTCTTCAATGAATGTGGCGAGTTGGATGTTGATGGCTTTCTCGATGACTTTCGCTGGGAACGGGAGCAGGGAGATGGGTCTGTAGTTTTTGAGGTCGGTGGGGTCCGCTGAGGGTTTCTTTAGGAGGGGGTTGACCTCGGCGTGTTTCCAGTCGTCGGGGAACGAGGCGGTCACCAGGGAGCGGTTGATGGTGTGGCGGAGCATGGGTGCGATGGTGTCGGCGGCTCTGTTGAAGATGTGGTGGGGGCAGGGGTCCGTGGGGGCCCCTGAGTGGATTGACTTCATTGTCTTCAGTGTGTCTTCGGTGGTAAGGGCTGTCCAGTCGTCAATCGCTGGTTTCCGGGTGTCGGGGGTGGTTGGTGAGGGTTCAGTGTGTTGGTTGTCTTCGTCGAAGTTGTCGTAGATGCTCTTGATTTTGTGGTGGAAAAGGTGCTGAGTTTGTCGCAGAGGTCTTGTGAGGGAGGGATGTCGGTAGACTCGCTAGTGGGTTGGGCGAACTCCTTGATGATGCTGAAGAGTTCCTTGCTGTTGTGCGCGTGGGTGGAGATTCTGTCTTCAACCGCTTTTTCCTCGTTTCTCTGATGAGTTGATGGTGGGCGTTGGTGGCGGCTCTGAAGTTGTCGTCGGCTTCTGTGGATTTGGTGTTCCTCCAGGCCTTTTCGAGGCGGCGGCATGTGCTTCTGGACTCTCGAAGTTCGGTGGTAAACCATCTGGCTTTCTTGGCGCGGATATTGTTGTTTTTCTTGAGGGGGCTATGGTGTTGGTGCTGTCCGAGATCCATCTATGCAGGGTTCGGGCTGCGGTGTTGGGGTCGTCGTTTTCCGTGATGGTTGGGGTGGAGTTGTTGAGTGAGGAGGTGAGCTGGTCGTCGGTGATTTTGGTCCAGTTTCTTCGTGGAAGCAGGTGCTGGTGTCTGTGGATGGTGGGTGTTCTGAAGGTGAAGTGGACGCAACGATGGTCGGTCCATGGGAGTTCGGTGGTGTGGCTGAAGGTGATGGAGTTTCCTGTAGTGAAGAGGGGGTCGAGGGTGTGTCCTGCTGAGTGCGTGGGCTCGGTCACGATCTGGCGCAGTCCAATGTTGTGGAGGTTGTCCAGGAGGGATGTGGTGTTGGGGTCCAGTTGGTTGTCGAGGTGGAAGTTGAGGTCTCCCAGCAGGGTGTAGTTGGTGGATGCGATGGCCTGCGGGGAGATAATGTCCGTGATGGAGTTGGGGAAAATAGGCAGAAATAAGATACAAAAGAGCAGAGATGCAGAAAGGTGAAAGATAAAAGAGGGTAGAAAAACGAGTGAAAACTAGTGAAAGGGCAGAGTGAGAGGAAGGGAAAATGAGCAGAAATAAGGCACAAAAGAGCAGAGATGCAGAAAAGTGCAGAAAGGTGAAAGATAAAAGGTAGAAAAACGAGTGAAAGAGCAGAGTTAGAGGAAGGAGACAGAGGTCCACTGGACCACCAGGGATGAGGCGCAGGGAAACCTGCGGGTGGAGGAGGGCCTCGATCACCAACACTCGAGAGTGCAGGGGCAGGGGCAGGCCTCACTTAATGGTGGAGCTGCGAGGGTGGGAGAGCAATTTCACTGACAATGAGTCAGTGGTCTTGCTCGCCTGTCCCCGCAGTGGCCGCCATTAAGTAGGGGTCGGGGAGGGCTGGACAGCTGGGAGGCGGGAGCGGGGAGGGGAGCTGGATTGGGCCAGTCGCGCTGGGGGGGAGGGGCCGCGGGGGCAGCAGCGGCGGGGAAAGGTAAAGGGAGGAAATAAGGGATAAAGAAAAAAGGGAAAATAGGCAGAAATAAGGCACAAAAGAGCAGAGATGCAGAAAGGTGAAAGATAAAAGAGGGTAGAAAAACGAGTGAAAACTAGTGAAAGGGCAGAGCGAGAGGAAGGGAAAATGAGCAGAAATAAGGCACAAAAGAGCAGAGATGCAGAAAAGTGCAGAAAGGTGAAGGATAAAAGAGGGTAGAAAAACAAGTGAAAACAAGTGAAAGGGCAGAGCGAGAGGAAGGGAAAATGAGCAGAAATAAGGCACAAAAGAGCAGAGATGCAGAAAAGTGCAGAAAGGTGAAAGATAAAAGTAGAAAACGAGTGAAAGAGCAGAGTTAGAGGAAGGAGACAGAGGTCCACTGGACCACCAGGGATGAGGCGCAGGGAAACCTGCGGGTGGAGCAGGGCCTCGATCACCAACACTCGAGAGTGCAGGGGCAGGGGCAGGCCTCACTTAATGGTGGAGCTGCGAGGGTGGGAGAGCAATTTCACTGACAATGAGTCAGTGGTCTTGCTCGCCTGTCCCCGCAGTGGCCGCCATTAAGTAGGGGTCGGGGAGGGCTGGACAGCTGGGAGGCGGGAGCGGGGAGGGGAGCTGGATTGGGCCGGTCGCGCTGGGAGGGAGGGGCCGCGGGGGCAGCAGCGGCGGGGAAAGGTAAAGGGAGGAAATAAGGGATAAAGAAAAAAGGAAAATAGGCAGAAATAAGGCACAAAAGAGCAGAGATGCAGAAAGGTGAAAGATAAAAGAGGGTAGAAAAACGAGTGAAAACTAGTGAAAGGGCAGAGCGAGAGGAAGGGAAAATGAGCAGAAATAAGGCACAAAAGAGCAGAGATGCAGAAAAGTGCAGAAAGGTGAAAGATAAAAGAGGGTAGAAAAACGAGTGAAAACAAGTGAAAGGGCAGAGCGAGAGGAAGGGAAAATGAGCATAAATAAGGCACAAAAGAGCAGAGATGCAGAAAAGTGCAGAAAGGTGAAAGATAAAAGGTAGAAAAACGAGTGAAAGAGCAGAGTTAGAGGAAGGCGACAGAGGTCCACTGGACCACCAGGAATGAGGCGCAGGGAAACCTGCGGGTGGAGGAGGGCCTCGATCACCAACACTCGAGAGTGCAGGGGCAGGCCTCACTTAATGGTGGAGCTGCGAGGGTGGGAGAGCAATTTCACTGACAATGAGTCAGTGGTCTTGCTCGCCTGTACCCGCAGTGGCCGCCATTAAGTAGGAGTCGGGGAGGGCTGGACAGCTGGGAGGCGGGGAGGGGAGCTGGATTGGGCCGGTCGCGCTGGGGGGAGGTGCCGCGGGGCAGCAGCGGCGGGGAAAGGTAAACGGAGGAAATAAGGGATAAAGAAAAAAGGGAAAATAGGCAGAAATAAGGCACAAAAGAGCAGAGATGCAGAAAGGTGAAAGATAAAAGAGGGTAGAAAAACGAGTGAAAACTAGTGAAAGGGCAGAGTGAGAGGAAGGGAAAATGAGCAGAAATAAGGCACAAAAGAGCAGAGATGCAGAAAAGTGCAGAAAGGTGAAGGATAAAAGAGGGTAGAAAAACGAGTGAAAACAAGTGAAAGGGCAGAGCGAGAGGAAGGGAAAATGAGCAGAAATAAGGCACAAAAGAGCAGAGATGCAGAAAAGTGCAGAAAGGTGAAAGATAAAAGGTAGAAAAACGAGTGAAAGAGCAGAGTTAGAGGAAGGAGACAGAGGTCCACTGGACCACCAGGGATGAGGCGCAGGAAACCTGCGGGTGGAGGAGGGCCTCGATCACCAACACTCGAGAGTGCAGGGGCAGGGGCAGGCCTCACTTAATGGTGGAGCTGCGAGGGTGGGAGAGCAATTTCACTGACAATGAGTCAGTGGTCTTGCTCATTGAACATTTGGGTGGGTGTGATGGCGGATGATGATATCAGTCCAGGAAAAGGGGTGCCCACAGACAACATGCTCCCACCATTCAGTTACCTGGCAGCCCCACCTCAGCGCCCCAGGTGGGAAGTATGAATTGCTCATGGATGGAAGCGCACTTTGCAAACACACGAGATAACATAACATTATCAGGCTGAATGACTATTTCAAGGCCACCAGAAAGACATACAAAGGGGTGAAGAGGCCAATGTGTCTGCATCATGAGGGGGGCAGGAAGAGTCAGAAGAGCTTCATCCATGAGTCCTGAGGTTCAGAGTCCCCAAGGTCCAAATCCGACTATGACAGGGGCGTCTATGTCATTCTGAGTTCTCTCCCACCTGATTGAATGAGTCAAACAACAACTGAGTCTCACTTCTTCAACTTACTAATGACTGCGCTTACCTTTGCTCTTTAAAGCATGTTTACTATAACATGTCACTATAGTCCTGCATCATGGTTTAGTACATTATGAGACCATCTCAATTGAACTCATATCATAGAGCAGCATCCGCATAGAAAACAGTTTAAGGAAAAATACTTTGGGTGGGACAGTGCCAACACCTCTTGGTACATCCATGTGCAGCACTCTTACAAGTCTTCTCATACATGTGATGGGATATTTGCCAGCAGCCCTTCTCTGCATGTATGGCAGACTTGAATGGAATGGTAATCATTTCTCTGATTAAATAGCACCCCTTATTTGAAGACTATCAGCACTGCTACAGTTTCAGTGGAATACTACAGATGCTTCTCAGCAGTGCTGCCACACTTTCACCAGGCTCTTCCTAGAAAGACTACCAGCCCTTTAATGAGACAGTACCAACGCCTCTTTGCAGGACTGACATCCTTTAAGAAAGACAGCACCAGCACTTCTTTAACAACTGACATACTTTTACCAGCATCTCTCAGCAGAACCACCCTCGGTGCAGTACCACAAAATAGCACTTCTCTAGAAGTAGACTACTTTTAATGGGACTGGCACTTAATTACGGGACTACCATACTTCAGTCAGCACTTCTCTAGTGACTGGTAGGCCTCTGAAGGACAGCATTCCCACAAGAGCAAGGTATGGTTAGTTTTCATGTGACAGTAGTCCATGTCATTTTTTTAGGTTGAGCCTAATACAGAGCTTGTGCTGTCTCTTCGAGACCTGTTGTATTCAGGTTTTGGAGGGTTTAACTCAGCCTTTACTTTTTATTTGCTACTTCGATTGCTCATCAAAATATCTTGGTTTCTACTGGGTCATTGCCCCTCCTTGTCCCTCCTTTCTCCACTAAGCTACAGCCCAGAGAGCAGGGCCTAACTACTCAGTAGGAGGGGTCTTCTAGCTTGACACATGGGGACCGACATTTAATAAACCCAGAAGCACAATCTATCCGGGATTCACACCAAGAAATAAAGGAACATGTGGAAAGCAAAGCAATCAACTTTCCGGGGCCTCAAGTGATGGAGCACGTTACTATTGTTAATTCCCCGCCTCACATCTCAAGTACATCAGTAACAGGAGATGTGAGGATGGTTTCATGGAATATAGCAGGACTCCCTAAAAACTTTTTGAACCGGATTGGCAGGATTATATTAACAATTTTGATTTCTGTCTTTTCCAGGAGACATGGGCGAGGGAGCCATTATATAAAGTGGGCTATAGAACTTTTAGCATTGCAGCAAGTCAGCTAGGCAAAGGTAGACCATCAGGCGGGCTACTAATTTGGGTAAAAAATCATATAAATGCAGTTATAGAATTGGTACCAACTAATTCGAACGATATCCTGGGCCTAAAATTGAGTTTTTCAAATAGGTCACAAATGCTTATTTTTAATATATACATAAGACCAAGGGAGCGTTCGAAGGAATCGCCAATAATCCAAAAATTGGATGAAATTCTCGATTCTATAGCACTAAATGGGCCCATTATAATTGGGGGAGATTTTAATTGCTGCTACGAACCATTATTAGGCTTAGATACCATTCTTGAAGAAGAAGACCTTACTATGGGGATCCCGCCACTTCAAGTGGAAAAAATGGGGGATGTTCTGTTTCTGCTATGCAGATATTTCATTTCACCATAGAGAAAGGCCTAAGATCTTGTAATGGAAGATTTTCTTCAGATCTTGAATGTGCAAATACTTTTTCAAGAGGTAACTCGGTGTCTCGAATAGACTATATTATGATAAGTGTAGCTCATTGGGCTTATGCAAAAGATTTTAAAATTGATGAAAGAAGAGAAAGTGACCATTTCCCATTGTGCTTAGACCTGGCGGGAAAATGGTTTTTGAAACACTTGTCGCTTCAACTTGAAACATGTGATGAGGTCATTGCGCCCTTAGTAAGCAATAACAGAAGGACAGTAAAATGGCCTTCCCTAGTTGACCAAGTTGAACCCCTAACTAAAATATATAATGTTTTTAGCGACCTTTTGGCTCCTTACTTAGATTTGGGTTTTGAAGATGTTATTATAACACAGATTCATCAAAAGCTGATAGAAGAAATAAGACCTTATCTAACTAAACCACAATCAGGGCAAACCAATTGTAAGGCTGAAATTAGACGATCTAATTATTGGTTTAATAAAGAATGTGTAGTGGCCAAACAACGCCTCATTAAGGCGATCCAATCAAAAGAGATAGCTGTGATTAGACAGGAAAGAAATGTATATAATAAAATATTGAAGATAGCCCGAAGAAACTGGGAAGATGCTAGCTGGGAGGATTTGATAGTAGCAGCAAAGGCTGGTGACCAGGCCATGTTTTGGCGGATTATAGCCCATGGTAGCAAAACAAACACTCCGGCCCATGATCATTACCTAGACCCCTATACATGGGAAAGTCACTTTGCAAATTTGTATGCACTTCCAAAACTGGTAAATAGAGCAATAGTAGCAAGCGCCGAGGGATTGTTGACCCTAAAGGAAGCTGGGCATTTGCACTTTAGTATAGAAGATACCACACTAGCGATAGCGGCTATCAAGCCATCTAAAGCTCCAGGACCCGACAAGATACCAGGGGATCTTTTTAAACATGAACCTGAGGTGTGGGTGCCATATATAAATCATCTATGTAATGCAATTGCTAGGGGTCAACCAATCCCAGAATCCTGGAAGGGTGCGGAAATCGTTCCGATTTTTAAGAAGGGCAACAGAGATGATCCCGCTAATTATAGACCCATAAGTCTGATTGACATATTACAAAAAGTTTATGCCAAACAAATTTTGGAAAAATTGAATGATTGGATGAACGATAATGAGGTTCTCTCACCTTGCCAGGCGGGTTTTAGGAAGAAAACTAGCACGATAGATCAAGTGTTTAGATTTGTAACCATAGCGTGGAAATATACAAAGTTGAGACCTGGTCATCTATATGTCGCCTTTGTCGACCTAAAGGCCGCTTTTGATTCAATTCCTAGAGACCTATTATGGTCAAATTTGCTGCAGCAGGGAGTACCCAAGGAGATACTGACCCAATTGATTAGGCTCCACGAGGGTAATTTTGCAAAAGTCCGTTGGGGCAAAAGGGGGAACTTACGAAGGAGATACCTGTCAAGAGAGGGGTGCGCCAAGGATGTGTCCTGGCGCCAACCTTGTTTCTTTTATATGTTAATGACATGGTCCAGTTCCTCCAAAAATCACAACATGATTCCCCAAAATTGGGAAGGGCCCACATCTGCGCTCTCACCTTCGCGGATGATACTATTCTTTTATCTCAAACCCCAAAGGGCCTGCAAAACCTTTTAAACTCACTAAATGAATATTGTTCATTAAAAGGCCTGGAAATTAACCCCGTTAAAACAAAATATATGGCTATAAAACCCCACAAATGTTTTAAAAATAATATAGTACTGAACGGAGTGGTTATAGAGCGTGTCTCTAATTTCATTTATCTCGGGGTAACTATTGACTCAAAACTTTCATGGAACCCCCAGATAATGAAATCAAAATCAATTTTATTGCAAAATTCTGCTCCAATTATAAAAAACAGCATGCAACCATGAATAAGGCAGTAACACCAGCCTTGGAAGTTTACAAGTCCAGAGCACAAACCGCAGCCCTATATGGTTCAGAGTTGTGGGGTGGGGAAAATCTTTCCGCTTTAACTGTGGGGGAAAATAAGGTTCTAAGAAGATTTGTGGCACTTTCCCAAAATACCCCTCTGATTCCATTAACATATGATTTGGGTATTAAACGGCTTGAATATAAGGCAATCTGGATGACTTTGTCATACTGGATTAGAATCTGGACTACTGATGAACTAGTGATATACAGACAAGCATTGAGCGAACTATTGGCACTTGACACTCATACTACTTTTCCATGGTTGATACATATTCGTAAGTGGCTCTCTAATTTAGGCCTGAGCAGATTTTGGGAAAGCCCAGGCCTGTTGAGACCTGACTCAAAGCGGGAAATTAAAATTATTTATTGGAACTTCATTTGGCACAGTGTCACTTTAAATGGTACATCAGGAACACTTACAACTCAATTCCTGATGTTTAAAACAAACCCTCACTTTGAATCATTTTTGGATGACATCGAACCCCAACTAGCAAAAATTTTATACCTGAAATTCAGGTATGGTACTCTTCAGATAAAAGCTTTCACATCAAAATGGGGGCATGTTCAGAATAGAGATAGAGATGAAGATTCTAAATGTACATTGTGCCATTTGGGCGCCAGAGAGGATATTGCCCATGTGTTATTTTTCTGTCCTAAATACATAAACCCTAGAAGAAAATGGATAAAACCTATAGGCAGAACCTTGAATGTTAGAAAATTTGATGACATGTTACGCATACTAAAAACTGATTCTTCAAAACTTTTTGTCTTCGCGGTTAGCAGATTTTTATTGACTACAAATTTTATAAGAAGGAAAGAAGGTCTAAAATTTTAAAGACACTTTTATTATTCTTTTTAAATAGGGGTTCTCTTGGGTACTATGACTTTGGTATTATGATGTGTATTTTAAACTGTGGTTTGTCGAATGTACATTTTTGTTGAGTTTTAATCACGACTAATTACTCAGCATCTCTGAAGTACTGTCTATATTTTTAGTTTGTACTCATTAATAAGCAGCATACGCAAGTTTGCACATGATATATAGTGAAACATCTTAAAGGTTAACCAAAGTTTCCTAATTGCGTATAGGCGGTATGTTATATAATTGTATCATGATAGAGTGTATATAATGTAAATAATATGATGAAATGTGTTTAATAGCTGTTTTTAATAAGGTCGAACAAACTTGTACTTGACATTTCAAAGAGTTTTTACTATACATTATATATAATGAATCGAACAAAAATCCTTGTGACTAAAGTAACTAAAAATTCCCAAATATATGAAGTATACTGATACATGGTTTTGCTGCTGCTAATTGTAAATATTATCAGGATCAATGCATTTTAGGTGTTTGATTTATTAATGTTTTCTAACGTGTTTTAATTATGCTTTAATGATTCTGTGAATCGAATAAAGTTTCTGTTGACTTGACTACTCAGTAGCCTTCCATTGGAGAGCTTATCTGTTAGTTCTGAGGTAGTCTTTTATCTTAGTTTTGTTCTCATGTTACTTGAAAACAGGGCGGCCACTTTTCCACATGCCCGCTTGTTCCTGGGGCACTCTTTTATCTTACTTTCCTTCTGGTGTTACTTGAAAGCACTGCAGCCGCTTTTGCACACCCCCGCTTGTTCCATTTTGCTTATAATCAGAGTGGCCGCCACGCTTCATCTCTAAGCACAGTGACACTTTTTGCACGCTCCCGCTTATTGTTTCTCCCTCCCTGCTCCATTACTCGTTTACTGGTTTGCCAGTAACCCAGGTTGGTCGTGCCTAATCCTAAAATGGCCGCCACTCTGTAGTGTTCAGTATCACAGGTTAAGCACGAAAGCAGGACACCAAAATGCCCCAGGTAAGGTAGACTTTATTGTGATAATTCAGGTTGCCATTTAAGCCCACCAGCCGCATGCCCACACCTTCCATGGGTGCTGGAATGCAGATAAAATTCCATATTACAACAACATTCTTACATGCCCGCAGCCTTGAATTATAGTGCTTCTATGGTCAGCATAAGCCACGCCCACTGACAGTTGGGCAGGTTCCGGAGGTTGTGTATAGAGATGGCCTTTGCTGCTAATGTTGGAAGCTCCTTTTTTGCTAGCTCTAGTGGTTAAGAAGTGTGAGACAGCAACAGCTTCACGTTGATGGTTAGTTCATCCGTTGCCGTTCGAGGCAAGGATTCCCCAAGGCAGGGTGCCGAGGTTCACTAACTGTGGATGTACCCCACCTCCCCCCCACCAATCCTATTCAAGTTATTCCCATGAGCCGGACCTGTCACTGACGGTCCCTTTTAATGTTTTACAGCGTTGCACTTCCCTCTGCTCCTGGCGGTGACTGATCCACGGGTCACTTTCGTCTGCTCCTTGTGGGAGTGATCCGTGACTCTCTCCTGGCAACCTTCACAACTTGCCTCACTACTTTTTTACAAGTTCGTCTTTGGGTGCAGAAAAAAGGGTCTTTGTAAACTCCCAAAAACATTTTCAGGGGCCCTCTGAAACCCTCTCACTTCCCGTACCTTGACCGGAGTAACTGGGTGTTAAGCAAATCCACAATTTGAGAGGGCTGACCTCTCATTTTCCCACTAAATAAATGAATACTGAAAAAACTGCGGGGCATATTAGCAAGAAGAGGCGATAATCATCGCTAACCCTGCTTAGCGTGATTTGTTTTATCGCTGGAATATATCGCCACGCTAACGCTGTATTAGCAACGATTAGCGCTATGGCGATGAATATTCCAGCGATAGCGGGGAAATGGGCCAACATCGCTGAAAAACCAGCGATGTTGCATGGAGAAGGAGAACACCTTGCTGATACGACCCTGTGGTCGTATCAGCATAATCCACCCCCCATGTTAGGTATGGCTAACACCTGCTAATTGCAGGTGTTAAATAAATGGCGATGACCCCGGTTAGCGCGACTTTTCACGTCGCTAACTGGGGCCATGGCCACCTTGCTAATAGGCGATAGGCCTGTTAGCGGGTGTTTCCCAGGTTTGTTCGTCGGGAACGCCCACTTTGCATGTGATTAGCGATAAATATCGCTGACATGCAAAGCGGTAAAAAAACGGGCGCTAATGCCCGCAAACTGTCGCTAACTGCTGTTAGAGACAGTTTGCTGATAGGGCGATATGAATATCGCCGCTTTAGCGGCAAAAAGTGCCGCTAAATCGGCGATAGTGCCCTTGCTAATATGCCCCTGCATTCCCCAAAATATGCGTCTGCTAAAATGGTCGCTGATGTTGCTCCACTAATTAAAAGAATCCCCATCATCGTTGCTCTGGTCCTGTTTGACTTTTTGCAAAAGCCCATATACAGGTCTCTCTTTTTTTTCAAACTTCAGAGAATTAGAGCTTTTTCGTGCTTGAAAAGATACTGTAATAATAATCCAGCCCTGAATTCCCCGTAAACGCTTTACAATAATAAAAAAGTAACACAAAAAACTCGGCCCTGTGGAGATTGCTCCTGCGCCAACGCAGTGCTGAATATACATGCATTCCTTGGTGATTAGATGTATAATAGCTTTTGTAAATGTTTTCAATGGTAGTGTGTATATATTTATTTAGCTTTGGTCCTGATGATGCCCGGCCTTGTACATCACTAAGCTTTCAAATGCCTTCTACATTCTGCTTCTGTATATATCGTGCAGTGCTACAGCCACACAATATCTGGTCTACATAATAAACCACAAATGTCATCTTATTTACATCATGTGCTGTGAGTTCGATGGGCAGCTTTGTGAAGAATGTTCAGGTGCCTTTGAGCCTAAAATCAGCTGTAGTGATTTCATGTCCGCTTTCCTTGTTTTCACCATGACAGTGGCAAGTGTGACGTGTATAGGCCAGCTTCTTGTCCACCTATCACTGGTGCCTGGTTTAGTGATGCTTAAGAAGCCAGAGTTCATCAGTGCAGTTGTCTCTTCCTTATTTGGGAATGTTTCTTCACTGTCCATTGCCTGCAGCAGTCAGCACCAAACTCGGGCAGTTATGTCAAACTGGTTACTCGCTGGTGTTTGCTGCACACAATCTGCAGCAATGCGCAGGGCTGTCTTAATAGCCGTGGCAGCTTGGTTACAGGCTTGTGTGTTTGCTGTTCATGGTATTCAGCAGGCTCAGGGCAAGGCTAATCCATTAAACTCATTTGCATAGTTCTATAAGAAAGGCTTCAAACCTTGCTTCAGTGCTTGCAGTCTGAATGGCAAGACCGACCATGCATGAATAAAGCTTGAATTTTGGGTTTTCAGTTCAAGACATGATTTTACCCTAACTGCGCCTGCGGAGTGGGGTGGTTGTCACTCATTTACCTTCATGTCTGGACTGGTTCTGTGTGATATTCCTTAACTTTCAGTGGGCCTCTCAGCTGGGACTGGTATGGTTGACTCCCTATCTGGTGCAAGCAGGGTTTGCTGCAGGGCAGCAACATTTAAAGGAAGTTGGGGATGACCAACCTGTTTGTGAAAAATATATCTCGCACTCCAAGTTTTTTTCTCTTTAGTCATTATCTGTTTTATTCCTCTTGGGTTTTTGTTCCAGGCAAACACATTGGGATGTTTGTTTTTACATCTAAAAAGGTGTCTACAGGTAGCAATGCACTTCCTTCATTTCCCGGTCTTTGCTCTAATAAAATCCACTTTCTGGAACAGAGATAGAAGGGTCACCTCTAACACACTTATGATTTAATAAACCTTGGTTACCGCACCTCCCTTTTACTACTCTTGTACCAGTAAACACGCCCCATCACACAACTATTGTACCAATAGGCTTGCTCATGTTTAATGGCATCCCTTCTTTAGAGTACAGCAAGCAGTTTCGCCTCACCAGCATTGACCTACTATTTCCATATTCTGCCACGAATCGTGTAGCCTTAGACATTTATTGTGCCAGTAATCGTATTCCATAGCACATTTGTAAATACAATCTATTTCCATCAGACATTTACAGTGTTAGTATTCGTTAGCCACCCTGTTGCAACAGCCAAGTATAGCTCGCCCACAGGCCCTGGTCAGTGGCGGCTGGTGACATCTGAAAGTGGTGTGGCGTAAAATTTTCGGTGGAGTGCACAGCGGCGAGCGAGCGTAGCGAACGAGCCCGAGCAACCTAATGGGGCTCGGGGGGAAGTTCTCCCCCCGAGATTTTTTTTTTAAAAGAGCGGGTAAATGGTGCATTTTCAAGCAAATTTGAGAAAGCAAGAAGGTTAATAAAGCAATTCAACTGTTCGTCTGCATTAGGAGCCACAAAGCTGTAAAAGTTTACTTATTTTACAAAAGTATTTCTTCTGCTTTTTTTCAAAAGCACTAGATAGAATAAAGAGCACATTAACATGAACAAATACTTATACACAAAAAACTAAAACATTAAATAGAAAGTAAAGGACAAAAAAGCGTATTCTGCTTCTGCATAGCCACAGCCTATGCATGGCATTTGAATTGTTTACCTACCATAGCAGCCTTTCGTAAAGTATTCCCTGCTCTTTGACTCACTGCTACTCTGCTCTGGCACAGTATACTGTCTTAGTGTCTTTGCTGCAGAACAGGGCCTGATCTGCAGCAAAGATACTAAGACAGTATGCAATTTGCGTTCAAAACCGATCCCTGACGCACTGCCTCTGCCTGCCTCCGCAGTAGCTGGTTAGTTGACCACCCTAACATCCTTATGGGTGCAGATTAAATGCTTCCAGGTCACATGTGCTACACTTAGTACACTAATTCAGTTACGTGACATACCTTTATCCTATCACTTCCCAGGATGCAATGCTATCTCTTTGTCTTTTGCTCTGGTACTGGTGCTGTTGCATTATTGAAAACTGTAAAATAAATATATAGGTAATTGTAATTGCATTTATATAGCGCTTACTACCCCTGACGAGGCGTCAAAGTGCTTTATAGGTAAAGGAAGGAGTGGCATGATTGGCGCAGCAACCTTAGATAACAGGAGCACAGGCAGGTGACCCTCAGTCTCACGAGAAATGGCCGAAATGACCTTGATGACGAACGAGACACATGCAGAAGCTTCTCTGCAGAATTCTAACATTCTCACTTATGAGCAGTGGCGTCACTAGGGGGATGCAGGGGGTGCGGACCGCACCGGGTGACACCATCACATGGGGTGACACCTTTCCCAAATGAGACTATTTACTAAATAGTCTCATTTGGGAAAAGTGTCACCCCATGTGATGGTGTCATGGGGTAAGTCGTGAGGGGGTGACACCATGAGTTACCGCACTGGGTGACACCAACCCTAGTGACGCCGCTGCTTATGAGAGCCAAAGTGAAAACGAGGCTCAGCCTCTCCCAGATAAGAAGGCCTGCACGCCTCAGTGTGACACAGGAATACATTATAAATGAGGCTTCAAACAACATGGCTGATGCACAAGCGGAGTTCTAATAGACGTAGTAATACTATTCACATGCTCACAAAGTAATTTAACAATGTGAAGTAATGAGATGTAATGCAAGGAAATAAGAAGTAACGAAAGTAATGGGAAGACGTTTGACACTCTCACCTTGCCTTTAAGTGCGGATACCTGTGTGAGGCAGAATCACTGTTACCACGAGCAGTACTCCCCTCCCCAAAGCTCCCCCACCGCGGTAACCAAGTTTACTCTGTAGTTCAGCGCCAAGAATCAATGCCGTTTTGTAGTACGCACTCTACAGTTAATTAAATGTACGCCACAGCTAGTTATAAATCCCCCTCAGAGGAGATGGGAACAGACAGAGGGAGAACCTTTTCTAACAGTGAATGGGGAAAATTATGCTAGTTTTTCCAAAGATTCCGAATTACTTCTAGAAGCACCTCTGGTAGAGAATCATCAATGAAAAACAACCACTTACTGATAATTGGCTACCGCAAGAACACCTAGGTGGAATCCAGGGAAAAACAGAGTAATGTTGGAGGAAATGTGGCAGCCCAGGTACATTACTTCAATTATTGTGACACTGGGCAGGAGAGATACCATGTTAGAAAGAATGGATAAAATGGAAGCAGCGTGGCATAATTCACAAGGCCACGACAGATCTTAGACTTCACACACTTCGCAATAAAAAAATGGCAAACATACAATTGAGAATTTATCTCGAGTCAATTCCATTTTCCTTAACAATAGATCAGAAAGAAGAGACTTATTTTAAGTAGAAGAATTTCCAGACCACTTAACAAATTATGCCTTCCTTCAGACTTTCATTTGCAGTTCTTTGCACGACTGAAAACCTTGGTCTTGCACTTGTATTTGGATTTTTTTTCAATGCTCAGTAGCTGGAAATGTAATTTTGCAGGGGTCGCATAGTGTAAATGATGATGCAAAGTTACACAGCAGCGGTGCAAAAAACACGCAGCACCAGCACTATTTAGGTCTGATGGGTGGATAATAGCATATAAAATTAATATATAAATATTCTTATGGCAAGCACAGATAATAAAAGCAAAGGTCTAAATGAGAATTTACACCTGGTTAGATTCTCTATAATCCTGATCTTTACAGACAGTCTTCTCCAAAACCAAGTACTCCCAGAAAGGCCCTATGCCTTCACAGTACAAAATATAGTCACAAAGTGTAGCATAACAAGTGCATTCGTGACGTGCATGTACTTCATGTTGAAAATAATGGCATTATTAGAAGTCACTAGGATACCGTTATGGACTCCTGCTTTATAAACGGAGCTGAATTAAACAGTTCAATGTGCGCGAATTTCACCCAAAAACTCTTCCATGAATCCAGAAGTTTCTGAAATAGCGCATAAATGCAGTCAACCGCAGGCAGGCGCTATGTGCACCATACAGAAATACAGAAGAGAAGGGAGTACAAGGTCAACAAGGTGTCATCATAGCCCTGGGCTGCAGAAAGAAAGTTCTGCCATGCAGAGTTGAATATCTCAACGGATAACGTAGTCATGAAGGAGGAGGCAGGGCTATTTGAGGGCCTGGCTCACTAGACAAGAAATACTTTTCAGAGCTGACGTACGAGCTGCCCTCAGCTGAGGTGAATGCTGCGGCCAGCACTAGTCACATTTCCAGCAAAAGAGGCGACATGACCTGAAGCAGAGTCATGCAGAACATGACGAAGATGAGGCACTCGCAGGGTGCGTGGAGGACAGGAGGCAGAGATGACGGATATGCGTGCTCACCTGGATGAGTGTGCTTTGAGCGCGAGGGACACAGCCAGGATGGATGCAGTCGCAGAAGGCATGACAGGCGGGTGGGGGGACGGGTTTAATTATAATAAGAAAAAAAACGTACCTTCGGGTCCCGCACCGCCTCCGCTCCTGCCCGGGTCCTGCTGCTCTCCTGAACTGGAAGCAGCCACAGGCAGCCTCCCTCCCCTCCCCTAAGCCAACCCCAACGCTGCAAAGGCAGCGTTGTGATTGGTGCAGACGGTGCCCGGCCGGGCGCCTGTAGGGAGGCCATTTTCTCTATGTAGGCTACATGCAGCCTACATAGAGAAAATCCAGAGTGCGCATGACTGGTTTGGTCGGCCCCAGAGGGCCGACCAAACCACCAGGGCCCACAACAGTGAGCAAGCCACTCCTCCTCGACCAGCCCACCCGCCCGCCCCAACCAGGCATACACTCCCGCCCGCCCCCAACCAGGCATACCATTCTGCTTTCTCGCAGCGCGTGAAGCAGAAACATAAAATGGTATTTAAAATACCATTTTATGTTTCTGCTTCTCGCGCTGCGAGAAAGCAGTGGGGCGCCGCTCCTCCACACTAATGGAGGAGCCACCCCTGGCCCTGGTGCAAGCAAGGAAAATGCCCCCTTTGGTTGCAGTATCAAAAATACAGCAATCACCAGGGTTCAATCCGCCCCACAGAACTCTGGTACATGGTGCACTGTACCTGCTGCACCAATGGTAGCTACGCCCCTGGCCTATCGTTAGTTGGCAAATGTCCTGATATCTTCAGTCATTCTGTGCTTTATACCAAGTTGCACTGCGAGTCTGGGCTTTGTATCCAACAGCACTTTTCATACTTAAGTTCTATGCACATACTACAAGTACCAGAATGCAATGTAATACTGACTGGAAAGCCAGAACACTGTGCATGTCTCTTGCCCTAGACGAAACCCACTGGAATTACGCAATTGTGCGGCTGCTGCATTTTTGGCATATTTATGGTTCTGTCGCATTTTGCACATAATCCATTACCTGCTGCATAATCTACAGATTTTGACAAAACAAAATTTGCTTTGTGCTCTGAACGGTTCAAAAGTTACCTAAAATGCAGCAATACATGTTGCTGCGCAGTGAAAGGCCCCTTTGCAAAGGTGGACTGGTGGCCTTTCTGTTGCATATTTCTATGTTCAGATTTTAAATGGAACTAACGAGGTGCAACGTGTGCAGACAGTGTTAACAAGTGCAAAAATGACAAAATATTGAAGTGATATTGTCAGAAAATGTGGCTCATCATCAGGGCCGGACTGGCTACCGGGCGTTTTGGAATGCTGCTGAGCTGGGGGCTGATGTCACTGCGGTGGGGGCTAATTTCGTTGATGGAGACCTGCGTGTGCTTCGAAATAAACAAAGCAAAACGAATTTCGTTCAGCACACGCAGGTCCCCATCAACGAAATCAGCCCCCAGCTCGGCAGCATTCCAAAACGCCCGGTAGCCAGTCCGGCCCTGCTCATCATGCCACATATTTGCCTTTTCATGCTGCATATTTTAGTCAACCGTGCCACATAATTTGGCCCTCTTCTGCCTCATATTCCAGTGGCCTTGCCCTAGACCCAACATGCACAATCTGTGCATTCTGTAAAACCTCAAGACATACTTAGATTACAACACTGCCAGCTAAAATAACTCACAGACCAAACTCACAAAACATCAATTCTAGGGGTGTGTGAAATTTGCTTTTGCGTAATTATGTAAAATGACAGCACAATTATGCCCCATTATGCATATTTACACAACAATTACACACATCTCCTACCTATTTGTTTATTTTCATCACTAAAAAGGCAAAGCTATCCATACTGTTCCACGCCACACAATTCAACTCCACACATTTCTAATCCACTCCACAAATTTTGATACCAAACCACATAATTCAACTCAACAACACAATTACACAACACATACATCCAATTCACAACACAACACTCCTTAACACACAATACCACTCCACATAATGTCAGTGCACTCAATACCACATAATTACTATCCACATAATGCAACTGAACACCATGCCACATAATTCCACTCTAGAAATCCACTCCACACCACACAATTCCACGCGACACAATTTCACAACTAACAATTCCAATCCAAACCACATAATTACACTACACCACATACATCCACTCTACTCCAAACCAAAACACATGGGTAAAAGACATTATCATTAACAACGCCAATAGCTCTAACTCGAGCAAATGCAAGACCTATTGCATTTTCAATGCTTGTTTATGGGCTGCTAAGGGACAGTACAAACACTTTCCATAAAATCAACATTATAAAAAATATTGTGTAAATAATTAAGACCACCACACCACATTACACAAATAAAAGACATTTTAAAACACAAACAAACCCTCATATAATTCGACTTCAAAACATACACAAAATTCGTTACAGAATACCAATAAATGTAATATTTAATGGGTGAATTTTATGACTTTAATACTTGTTTCATAAGTTTTCCCAGTCACTCTCCTCACCTGGACTCTCCACAATTTAATTGCGTAAGCTCAAAATCCTTGACATCCCCAGACACCTGCATGCAGGGTTAAATTCCATCCGACTTGGGTATCCTCAACTCTGCGTTTTTTACCGAACCTTCAAAAAAAATTAATAGAGCCTTACACCCATGAATGAGCACTGGGTAAGAGCAAAAAATGCGTGTCAGTAATTCACACTGAAAATTTCAGAACCTACATCCAATTCAGGATGATTTATCTTTCTAGATTTCGAGATTAAGGCACCCAAACTTTATTGTCATGCAAAGCCTTAGATAAATCCAAACCCTAAATGTTGCAAATGATCTTGTATCCACTAAGTTCTTACCACATAAATATTTGTAGGTTGCCACCCGTGCATTTTTTGAATTAATACCAGCAAAAGATTAAGCTTGATTTACCCAAAAAATACTCTTCTAATAATCTAAATTCCACTTTAACCTGTGCTGGTGAGACTGCTCGTAGGATTAAAATTAAACATCTGAGTTCAAATTTGCATTGTGCCAAATCTAAGCATCGGATAAGTTTACCCAAAAAGGGCTCACTCTCCTAATTTGAATCAGGTACGAATGTTGCTCCCATGACTTCCAGGACTCACTCAATAGAAGGGCCTATGGATGTCATAGTGAGCCATGCCAAGGCAAATATCAGGGAAGGCTCTTTATACTTCAAGGTGGCAAGATGGATCTGGTGAGTGCCTCACTCATTCAAGATGCCACTGGCAATACTTGCGCAGTTCAAGGTCCCATTGCCAGCTTCATTGCTTTTTACGTAATATAAGCACACTCGATCTGGTTGGGTTCACAGCCATATGATTATTACTACATTATGGGATAGATGTACAACCGTTTTTTGCGGTCGCAAACGGGAAATCAAACCGTTTGCGACCGCCAAAAAGGGTGTTGGGGTGTACAAATGCTATTTTGCAAGTCAGTGACTTGCAAAATAGTGTTTGCGAGTCGCTATTTGGAAGGGGCGTGCCAAGGGCATCCCTTCCTAATAGCGAAGCAGAATGGTATGTACCACTGTTTTGCAACCACATTTGCATTCGCAAAAAACTCGCAGTTTATCACCTACTTCAAGTAGATGGTAAGCCACTCGCAAATGGGAAGGGGTCCCCAGGGGAACCCTTCCTCTTTGTGAATAGGTGTGGAAATATTTTTTAAGAGCTAGCAGTGGTCCCAGGGACCACTGCCTGCCCTTAAAAAATTAAAAGAAAAATTGTCATTTGTTTTTTAAATGCAGCCCGTTTTCCTTTAAGGAAAATGGGCTGCATTTGAAAAACAAAATTTCCTTTATTGAAAAATCAAACACAGACATGGGGGTCTGCTGTCCCCAGCAGGCCACCATCCTGTGTTTGCAGGCCATTCCCAATGGGTCTCAAATTGCGACCTGCCTCATGAATATTAATGAGGCAAGTCCCTTGAGACCCATTTGAGAATTGCAAACAGTGTCCCAGACACTGTTGTACATTCCATTTTGCAAATCGCAAATTGCGAGTCGCAAAACCTCGCAATTTGCTCAGACCAATCGCAATGTTCCATTGGAGCGTTGTGATTGGCTTAGGTGGGAGCCTGGCTGCCTGCTTCCTGTTCCGACCTGGAGTCAGACACAGGCGAGCAGGAGAGAAGACGCAGTACGCGGCGACGGCAAGGTAAGTTTTTTTTTTTTTAAAGAAGTAGCCCGTGCCCCCCCGTCCCCGTCCCCCCTCCGCGCCCGCCCCCCCACCAGTGAGCCGTGCCAGACGCTCCTGCTTTGGACATCTCTTGACTTTGGTGGGTGAACCTTTTGTCTGCTAGAGCCACAACTATATCTGCCACATAAAGGCTGAAGGGCACGGGTGTAAGAGCACAACCCTGCATGACCCCCCCATTTGTAGAGATTTTGCTTGTGATGGTCCTATTATCTCCTAGCTTGATAGGAAGCCAGGTGCCTTGATGTAAACTTTGGATAGCACTCAGCAGAGTGGGAGAGTTGCCGCAGTCCTGCAGGTAGTTCCATAAAATACCTCTAGCGATGCGATCCAATGTCACTCTAGAAGACATCAAACAGGCATAAAGTTCGATGATAGTGGTTTTAGGACAGAGTTTAATCCGCAGCAGGGCTGATGTTATCATTTGTACTAGTTTTGTCTCAGAAACCTGCTTTTTTTCTTTTTTTCCACTCCCTTACCCCCTCGTCCTCCCCCCCACCCTGCCACCCCAGATCCGTGCCGGCTGGCACTGAGGCTATCAATAGATGAAACATTGTTCAAACTTTTGGGATTCTGGAAAAACTAGAGGGAGAGAACGATTGCCTTGCTCACGTGTTTTATACCAGACTACTGAAATCCGACATTTGACCACCACCAGGGATGGTAACCTTAATTGAGGACCTAGGCAAATCATCACCAATCAATCAGGCAAATGATTCAAGCAGCCAAGAAACAAACCAATTTTTCTTATAAAGAACACAAAAACTATGAATCACAGAATTTTTCAGCTGATACAAATGCGAAATGGAAAATGTTTCTACTATTGAGGCCTTTATTTAAAAAAATGGGACATACGTTTTGGACTTTTGGACACAACAACCATGTTTGTGACAATGAATAGGAGAACCATGGAATCCAATGACTTGCATTCACTGTAACAAAAGACGATCTGGACCCAATGTGGACACCAGCCAACATCAGCAATCATCATAAACGTCCATGGATCCACAACTGGGTACTACGCACAGAGACTGAGGCTAAATGAGAACACATGCAACTGGACTCCACCTAACAGAACCATAGACAAATGTCACCAAGAACCCAGAGATAAATGATGCTCATCACGCAGGACTTCCTAGAAATCAGCCACTTTTTGAATATCAAAAGTGAGGCAAGGTCTTATTACTATTGAAGTTAATATCCTTTTTTCTTTATTCTTTCTTCTCAATACCTGTTCCGAGATGGCATGGTATCTTCGTTGCGGTTGGGAAGGGCTGGATCTACGTACTGTCAAAAGTTAGATGTTGTGGCAGTCTCACTCCTACCACAATGATGTCATGTGCTGCACCCACTTTTTTTTAAGGGGCTGATTATGATGTCGAGCGGACCGTATTGGTCTGGAACTGCCCAACCCTAGGTCGGCAGTTCCGACCTCGCAATTTGGAACTTCCATTTCATTATGGCAGCTTGTGCGGCGGGCAGAAAAGGCCAGCAGCACATGCTGCCATAGTGAAATGGATGTTTGTAAACATCCCTGCACCATGTGGCAGACCCCTTAAGGAGCCTGCCACACGGTGCAGGGATGTTTAGAGGGGCATCGTAGTTGCCCCACAAGCCCCATGGTGAATGGCTAAAAAGGAAGGGGGCCCTGCTAGGGGTCCCCAAAGTCATTTTCTGTCAGCCTTTCCAAGTCAGAAAGGCCACCGGAAAATGACATCATATGTCGCAGAGAGATCCCTCGGGGATGATCCGTGTGCCTAACAAACAATAAATAAAGAAATAATCCCAACAGTGGAGCCGCCGTCGTTAGGGGATTATGAGCATTTCCGATGCTCCAACGGGCTCTTTGAGCTAGCTTGAATCCAGTGGCACAGCAAGCAAGGGACCCATGTCTGGGTAAACCCATCCCACTTAGGTCGAAAAGTGCTGCAGCAACAAATGATGGATGGAATGCTGAATGAATCAAACTTGCTTGCTGTGCCACTGGATTCAAGCTAGCCTGGCTGATGCGGGGTGTTACCCCGAAACCGGTCCCAGGATGCTTGTTTCAGGTCCGGGGAGGACCCGGCTTGGCAGTTCGGCCTGCACTGTTCAAATGAGGAAGAGGGTCAAGACTGAATTGCATATGGCTGGGTCCAAACTGGGGTGGTGTAGTGAGCAAAAGAACGTTGGATTTAACCCAGATCTCTTGACTGAGGGTGAATATTCGATTCATTCAGCATTCTGTCCATCACCGCGAGTCGGATACAGGGACCCACTTAGACCCGCTGACCAAAAGTACCTTCAACCTAGCTTGGCGTTTACAGATGCGGGTGTGCAGCCGAGTGATGCTTTGGTGATCCCCAACGCAGCAGTGGCGATGCGACAAGGGCCGTCAGCCAAGCATCAGTCCCGGAGTGCAGTGGGTCTGATTGCGATGTGGCAGCTCTGGTTGCGATGCACCAATCTGATTCCAGTGACAGCGGTGATGTGTCAATTCTGCTCTCACAGTAGGCGATGGATCAATAAAACTGCAGCAGACCCTTGGTCCAAGTCCAGGACTGGGTTGTCACCTCTTGGTAGGGCAGACTCACCAGCAGATGATCCGAAGGGTTGGAAAAGGAGAGTTTTAAGCCATTTGTGTCCCTGAGACATAGGCAACACGAGACAACCCATCAAGCCATGGAGTCACTCTGGGTTAAAGTGATGTGGGTCCAGTCCTTTTCACCCAGGCAGGAGAACAGCAGGCAGCAGGGCAGCTCAGCAGCAAGGAAAGAGCACAACAAGACAAAGTTCAGCAAAGCAGCAGTGTCAGGTGACGTATATGTACAATTGTGTCCCTGAGACTTAGGCAACAGAAGACAAGTCAGCAAGCTCATGGAGTCACTCTGGGTTCAAGTGATGTAAGTCCAGCCCTTCTCACCCAGGCAAGAGAACAGCAGAGCAGTTCAGCTAGGCAAAGTTCAGCAAGCAGCTGTCCAGCAGAGTAGAAGTCCTATCAGCAGCACAGCAGTTCTTCTTTCTGACAGAGTAGTCACAGGTCTAGAAGTGTACTGGTTTGTTAGTGCTCCAGACACACTACATGGGAGTAATCAATCCTTTGTGTTGGGACAGGACCCAGCCCTTTCAGGTGTTAGTGTCAGCTCCTCCATCATGTCGTATCTCAGGATGACCCATCAGCATGCAGATGGCCACTCAGTCACACCTACCCTTCCTTTGTGTGTGGCTGTTTAGAGGGAATGCAGGAAGTCAGCTGTTACCCATCCCAGATGTGTATTCCAGAGACAGGCAGCAGGCACCAACTGGCTAAAGTAAGTAAATGCCACCTTTCTAAAAGTGACATCTGCTAAACTGGAATTTAAAATCCAACTTCACCATAAGTTGTGATTTTAAATTGTGGGTTCAATGACACTAAACTTGAAAAGTCTACCGCTTTACAATTGGAAGTTGCACTTAGAAAGTGTAAGAAGGTAATCCCAATGTTACCCTATCGGAGAGATAGGCCTTGCGTTAGTGATAAACGAAATTGAGGGCTTTTCACTACCAAGAAATATAAAGTTTAAAAGTATATGTCGTGCCTTTCAAATACACTGCACCCTGCCCTGTGGGTTAAATAAGGCCTACCTTAGAGGTGACTTATATGTACAATTGTGTCCCTGAGACGTAGGCAACAGGAGGCAAGTCAGCAAGCCCATGGAGTCACTCTGGATTCAAGTGAAGTAGGTCCAGTCCTTCTCACCCAGACAGGAGAGCAGTAGGGCAGCTCAGCTAGGCAAAGTTCAGCAAAGCAGAAGTCCAGCAGAGTGGCAGTCCTTTCAGGAGCATAGCAGTTCTTCTTTATGGCAAAGTAGTCTCAGGTCAAGAGGTTTACTGGTTTGTTAGTGCCTGAGGTCCGGTACTTATACCCATTGGTGCCTTTGGAGTGGGGTAGACTTCAAAGAAAGCTTTGGAAAGCACAGTGGTTCCCCCTTCCTGATCTGGCTACAGACACGCTGCAGGGGAGTAATCAATCCTTTGTGTGGGGACAGGATCCAGACCTTTCAGGTGCTAGTGTCAGCTCCTCCCTCCCGTCCTGCCTCCGGATGACCCATCATCATGCAAATGGCCACTCAGTCACACATACCCTTCCTTTGTGTGTAGTTTTCTAGAGGGAATGCAGGAAACCAGTTGTCACCCATCCAAGATGTCTATTCCAGAGACAGGCAGCAGACACCAAATGGCTAAAGTAAGTAAATGCTGCAGTTCTTAAAGTTACATATTTGGGGTTGGGCCCTTTAGAAACAGCTGGGTTGGGCCTCCTTTAAATATATATAAAACCAATTACCCTACTGCAATTGTTCAAAAATCTCTTTAAATTCAAGGTCAAGTAAATAAATTGTCTTAACCTGTATATTTATTACCAGTTATTTTGTGATGTTCTGTGCAATTTCCTATACACTTACATATATCCGTTAGACCACATTCAGACAATCAACAAACACATTATTGCACTATATAACACCGTACATGATTTTAACCCCTTCGCTGCTAGGCCTTTCCCCCCCCTGTGCTAAGCCTTTTTTGGGCTATTTGGGGTAGTTCACGCTTAGGCCCCTGTAACTTTTTGACCACATAAGGTATCCACGCCAAATTTGCGTCCTTTTCTTTCAACATCATGGGAATTCTAAATGTACCCAGGGTATGCGGATTCCCCTGGAGGGGACCCAGAAATTATCCAAAATACAGCTAAATTTTGGTTTTTTGGGGAAAAATGGGAAAAAAGTGCTTCAAATGAAAGCGTCTGGTTTTTTCCCTACAAATGGTATCAACAAAGGGTTTGTGGGGCTGAAATCACCATTTTCCCAGCCTTTAGGGACTGACAGACTTTTGTCAGAAAACCAAACATTTTTACACAGTTTTGGCATTTTACTGGGATATAGCCTATTTTTGCTATTTTTTGTGCTTTCAACCTTCTTCCAGTTAATGGTAGTAATGGGTATGAAAGCAATAATGGATCCAGGAAAGATATACATTTTAGAAAAGTAGACAAAATTCTGAATTCAGCAAGGGGTCATTTGTGTAGATCCTTCAAGGTTTCTTTATAGAAACTAACAGTTGAATACAGGAAAAAGTGAAAATTAGTTGAAAAAAACAGCCATTTGTGCCAACGTTTTTACCTGTAACTTCTTCTAATTGTGACAGCTGTTTGAAAGCAATATACCGTTACATCCGCTGGACCTTTCTGGTTGTGAGGATATGTAGGACTTGTAGGTTCACCAAGAACCCGACGAACCCAGAGCCAATAACTGAGCAGTGTCTTGCAATGTTTTTTTATTATGTACCGGGTATATAGCAATTAATTTGGGAAAATATTAGGCCTGGGCGATAAATTCCGTTCCGCTCGTGGAATTTGCGGAATTTGGGTAATTTCGCGTCCCGCGGAGAACGCGGAATTGCCAAAAATTCCGCGATCTGCGGCTTCGCGGAATTTTTTGCTTGTTTGCGCTTTCAAAGTGCATGTTCGCGAGATATTTCCCCCCAAGCACCCAAACAGCGTTCGCGAACAGGAAAAAAACATCGCGAACGGGCGGAACAAGCAATTCCGCGTGTTCGTGGAACTTTTGCGTGCTTGCAGCGATTTTTTACCGTTTTGCGGAACTTTGCGTAACGCGACTACGCAAATTCCGCCCACCCCTAGAAAATATATACATGGAAAAATAGGTATGAAAGACACCTATGTATTTCTGAAATTGGAACAAAATATAGAGTTTAGAAACAGTAGATATTTGCACATTTCCGAAATTATGAGTACCCATACTAGCATAAGAAATATAGGTCATTTTTCAAAATGACTTATTTTTTACACATTGTCTTTCGTTTGGAAGGCAGAAATGCATCGAAAGTCAATAGGTGATAACAGTTGCTCTACAATTCTGTGTTACCCTAAGTCTCCCGATAAAAAAGGTACCTCACTTGTGTGGGTACGCCTAGTGCCCGCGACAGGAAACGGCTCAAAACGCAACGTGGACACACTTTATTTTTACAGTGAAAACTGACCCTTTTTTTGCAAAGTGCCTAGCTGTAGATTTTTAACCCTAGCTCTGCCGGCACCTAGGGAAACCTAGCAAACCTATACATTTTTGAAAACTAGCCACCCAGGGGAATCGAGGATGGGGTGACTTGACTGGCTCTCACCAGGTTCTGATACCCAGAATTCCTTGCAAACCTAAACATTTGTCCCAAAAAACACATTTTCCTCACATTTCTGTGGTGGAAAGTTCTGGAATCTGCGTGGATCCACAAAATTCTACCCACCCCGCGTTCCCCAAAGTCTTCCAAGAAAAATGGTACCTCACTTGTGTGGGTAGGCCTAGTGCCCGCGATAGGAAACGGCCCAAAGCGCAACGTGGACACACCACATTTTCACAGTGAAAACTGACCCTTTTTTTGCAAACTGCCTAGCTGTAGATTTTGAGCCCTAACTCTGCCAGCACCTAGGGAAACCTAGCAAACCTATACATTTTTTAAACCTAGACACCCAGGGAAATCGAGGATGGGGTGACTTGACTGGCTCTCACCAGCTTTTGTTACCCAGAATCCCTTGCAAACCTAAAAATTTGTCCAAAAAAACACATTTTCCTCACATTTCTGTGGTGGAAAATTCTAGAATCTGCGTGGATCCACAAAATTCCACCCACCCCGCGTTCCCCAAAGTCTTCCAAGAAAAATGGTACCTCACTTTTGTGGGTAGGCCTAGTGCCCCTGACAGGAAACGGCCCAAAACGCAATGTGGACACACCACATTTTCACAGTGAAAACGGACCCTTTTTTTGCAAAGTGCCTAGCTGTAGATTTTGAACCCTAGCTCTGCCGGCACCTAGGGAAACCTAGCAAACCTATACATTTTTGAAAACTAGACACCCAGGGGAATCCAGGATGGGGTGACTTGCCTGGCTCTCACCAGGTTCTGTTACCCAAAATCCCTTGGAAACTTCAAAATGTGTAAAACAAAACACATTTTCCTCACATTTCTGTGGTGGAAAGTTCTGGAATCTGCGTGGATCCACAAAATTCCACCCACCCCGCATTCCCCAAAGTCTTCGGAGAAAAATGGTACCTCACTTGTGTGGGTAGGCCTAGTGCCCGTGACAGGAAACGGCCCAAAACGCAACGTGGACACACCACATTTTCACAGTGAAAATGGACCCTTTTTTTGCAAAGTGCCTAGCTGTAGATTTTGAACCCTAGCTCTGCCAGCACCTAGGGAAACCTAGCTAACCTAAGCTAAAATTGGGGACCCCCTCTCTAAAAATTATTTAAGGTCAGGGAGAAGAGGGGAAAGAAAACTATACTATCTGAAAAAGCTCCTCATGACCTATATTACTTTCACGGATTGAACATCAATTCAACATGGGCTAACAAACTATTACATAACAATGACACAATTAGAAACGAAAATTTTATAGTTTCATCATTATTTATTTCATTTCTTTTTTTATGTATCAAAATCCTTATACTTTTTTCCTTATTTTCTTAAATATAAAAATATAAATATAAACATGTAAATAATCACAATTATTACATACAATATGAAATACAAAACATAATTAACTTGATGACCCCTGAGTGAAAAAGAAAGAAAAAAATGTTTCTTCATTCATACAAACATCCAAACTCATACACACTCATACTATATTCACAAATACATAGATCTAGGGAATGGGAGATAAAGGATTACACAATCTCCACGACCAATTAAAGTAACTGCATACAGCAGGATCTAAACAACTTTGGTCGACGCGCGTTTCGGTGGTTTAAAGAATGGTAGTTCCACCTTCCTCAGGACCTTAACCAAATAACGAGAAAACACATAGACACTCAGGGGATACCTGAAAAGTATAAACACATTATATTGAAAGCCCATGACAAGAACAAAATAAGTCAATTAGACCTTATTTAAAAACATACAATTCAAATCTTACTCACTTTAAGAAAAAATAACACCAAACCACCAGCCACCGAAAATAGTGAAATGAAAATGAGAGTAACATGTCTCTACCCATACTCACTGTGGGAGAGACAAGAGTTAAAATGTTTGAAAATGCACACAGAGAATTCTTATTGAGTGCACCAATCACCTAGTAGAAAAAGTGGACAGCCAACAGAATCAAGAAAGACCACATAATCCGTGGATGAAAAAAAACATACTGTACAGCCTGTGAGTATGGCGTATACTCTAAAGTTTGTATAAATACCCACTTGTTGGAAAATGTGGATGAGTAATGAAGCATATACTGATGTTCTCTGTAAGGGAATCTTGCTGCGAAATACACCGCTGGCCACTATTGCCAAAAGTGGCCGTCTATTGACTGATAAAACACGTCCTGTAAAAATAAATCATACACGAAGTATTGTGAACATGGCTGGGCCAAAGATCGACATGTAGACCTTATTGACAAAGGGGGTGAGTTGTATCTTACCTAGGACTCTAATTTGTCATATGTCCTTGGGCATATGCTAATGTACTCTGTACAGAAGTGCCGATGCGATGTGGGCCGCTGGTCACTGATGCCAAAACCAGCCGTTTTTACGATTGAAAAATCACGTCCTATGAAGATGAATAACACACGAAGTGTCATAAGCATGGAAGGGCTACAAATCAAAAACTAAGGCTTGCTTCACCAAAGGGATCGATTATATCTTACCTAGGACTTTAATATACAATGCGTCCTAAACCACTCTGCATGTGTGCTGTCTTTCAACGAAACTTAATGCTCCTGTAGATGAGAAGGAGGGCCGGATGGTTTATAAAGCATACAGGTATTTTACCACGCTGCATATATACAGAAAATATATATAGTACCACCGCCTACCTACTGTCTCGGGATCAAGCACTGTTCAAATGAATGAATCTTGAGAGTTCATGTTATACTCAGCGGCTTCGTGAATGTGCCATAGTTTGTAATAGGTATATCAAAGTCGGTGCCGTATAAACTCTGGGGGAAAAAATGACGTAAACTACATGAGTTCTAGTTTACTTAAATTTAAAAGCTATAATCCGTGTGTCACAGAGCAGAATATATAATGTACATCAGAAGCGTTTACTAAGGAACACCAATGCGAACAACTCTCTCTCTCTAAAAAGCTTGTGGAGCATATACTTATATATATAGTAATGTAATCACATGAGACAATTCCCTCAAACTACTGCCCGATAGATTGAATAGGTCCGTGCACACAAAAAACAACTATATAGAGACTGAACGAATAAAGCAGTCTACTAGGAATATTCTAAAGTGGTCAAGGCACAAACGGATGGATCGAGGAGGTCTAAACTTACCAACACAGGTAGCCTCACATTTGTGAATCTATCGAGGTCACGGGGTCCAAGAAATGACTCGACGTGGTTAATGGAGGCACACGCTCACCAAGATTTTATAGGGGCAGTGTGCCTCAGTGGCGCGAACGCTAGATCTAATCACCTGATGAATGGTAGAGTCGGATATAGGACTGAAAGAGCAAAAAAAACAGCGACGCCATCTTTGAATGGTGTAAAAACCTCCCGTGTAGACAGATAAGATGTGTATTCCTTATATGCGAGAGAGAAGCGCTGTTGGATAACAAAAAGGTGCATCGATCTGAGAGTACAATTGATTACTAAACAAAATGATTTATTGAAAAGACACAACTTTGCCTGTGTGTGTCTTTCCCCATACAGGGCTATAACAAGTACGCTCCCTATGTCATCTATCAGTAATATATCAAGAAGGTAGATTACAAAGGTAGAAACACCCTCAAATAACTGATTAATTGTTATAAAGCTCCATAATAAAACACTTACACAAAACTTGATTTATAGGGTATAAATGGAACCGCCTGATAGCACAAGAATTTGAAAATTATGAAACGAACTGTCACATAACCTCTTGTGCACAATGCTATAAAAGGCATGTGGCAGCTTGATTTGAGGAAGAATTATACAAAATATTCCAAAGAATGGAACTCAAAAATCTGTTAAATATTTTTGTTCAAAACAAATCAAAGGAAAGAAGATATATGCCTAGATCAATATATGTCACCAAGATCTGGACTATGTCCTTTAAAGCTCTGATCTTATTGAAATACTGGTAAAAATATTCCACCAATTATAGACTGGATGACTTGGTATACTGATTGATTTGGAGGCATACAAGGTGAACAAATAATACTAAAACATTTTATTTAATGAAGAAATTACCTAAGTGATCAATATATGACTCCAGTGTCGTCCCAAAGACCAAAGGACATAAATATAACAAGCATGATGCAGAGAAGAGTATATAATATACCCGCCAACAAGATGCTAAAAGAAGCTGAGTTGTCGAGTTCTGGTTACATTCCAGACAATTTCTTCATTCAGTCCCTGTTTAACACTATTCAGAGTAAAAATCCAAAATGCTTCTCTTCTTCTACGGGTAACTTCAGCAGGAGCCCCTGCCTGTAGCTTAACTTTCTCCAAGATACACCACCTAAGGTCCTTTTCTGAGTGTTGTTTATCAAGAAAATGTTGGACTAGGGGGGCCGTCATCTTATGTGTACGGATGGCGGACTTATGTTCACTGTATCTCGTCCGGAACTCACGCGCTGTCTCACCTATGTATGCCAGATCACAAGGACACAACAACATGTAAACAATGTTATGGCTCCTGCAGTTGGTAAGATCTCTTAACTTTATTTTATAGCCCTTATAGGTCAAGAAATCCGTAGTGATGGCTGTGTCACACGCGTGGCACGATCCACATTTATGGTTACCTAAGACTACAGGCAAGCCAGTAATAGTAGTCTGACGTAGAGTGTTAAGTGGTAAGGGTCTTGTGTGCACCAGTATGTCGCGCAAATTAGGGTTTCTCCGATAGGCCACCAGAGGTACTGGAAGTTGGAATTCATTCTCATTAGTATTTAAGATCTTCCAGTTCTTGTAGATAATATTCTTGATCTTATAATTGAGTTGGGAATGGTTGATGACACATGTCACTTGGTCACGAGGTGGACGTTGTGTGCCTTGTAGAAGGGCATCACGATTATAATACTTCGCCCTTTTGAATGCGTGTCAGTAACCTATGAGGGTAGCCCCTAGCCAGCAACCGCGACTTAAGTGCATCTCCATGTTTATGAAAGTCGTCCATGTTGGTACAATTACGCCGCACCCGTCCAGATCTTGGTGACATATATTGATCTAGGCATATATCTTCTTTCCTTTGATTTGTTTTGAACAAAAATATTTAACAGATTTTTGAGTTCCATTCTTTGGAATATTTTGTATATTTCTTCCTCAAATCAAGCTGCCACATGCCTTTTATAGCATTGTGCACAAGAGGTTATGTGACAGTTCGTTTCATAATTTTCAAATTCTTGTGCTATCAGGCGGTTCCATTTATACCCTATAAATCAAGTTTTGTGTAAGTGTTTTATTATGGAGCTTTATAAAAATTAATCAGTTATTTGAAGGTGTTTCTACCTTTGTAATCTACCTTCTTGATATATTACTGATAGATGACATAGGGAGCGTACTTGTTATAGCCCTGTATGGGGAAAGACACACCCAGGCAAAGTTGTGTCTTTTCAATAAATCATTTTGTTTAGTAATCAATTGTACTCTCAGATCGACGCACCTTTTTGTTATCCAACCGCGCTTCTCTCTCGCATATAAGGAATACACATCTTATCTGTCTACACGGGAGGTTTTTACACCATTCAAAGATGGCGTCGTTGTTTTTTTTGCTCTTTCAGTCCTATATCCGACTCTACCATTCATCAGGTGATTAGATCTAGCGTTTGCGCCACTGAGGCACACTGCCCCTATAAAATCTTGGTGAGCGGGTGCCGCCATTAACCACGTCGAGTCATTTCTTGGACCCCGTGACCTCGATAGATTCACGAATGTGAGGCTACCTGTGTTGGTAAGTTTAGACCTCCTCGATCCATCCGTTTGTGCCTTGACCACTTTAGAATATTCCTAGTAGACTGCCTTATTCGTTCAGTCTCTATATAGTTGTTTTTTGTGTGCACGGACCTATTCAATCTATCGGGCAGTAGTTTGAGGGAATTGTCTCATGTGATTACATTACTATATATATAAGTAAATGCTCCATGAGCTTTTTAGAGAGAGAGTTGTTCGCATTGGTGTTCCTTAGTAAACGCTTCTGATGTACATTATATATTCTGCTCTGTGACACACGGGTTATAGCTTTTAAATTTAAGTAAACTAGAACTCATGTAGTTTACGTCATTTTTCCCCCAGAGTTTATACGGCACCGACTTTGATATACCTATTACAAACTATGGTGCATTCACGAAGCCGCTGAGTATAACATGAACTCACAAGATTCATTAATTTGAACAGTGCTTGACCCCGAGACAGTAGGTAGGCGGTGGTACTATATATATTTTCTGTACATATGCAGCGTGGTAAAACACCTGTATGCTTTATAAACCATCCGGCCCTTCTTCTCATCTACAGGAGCATTAAGTTTCGTTGAAAGACAGCACACATGCAGAGTGGTTTAGGACGCATTGTATATTAAAGTCCTAGGTAAGATATAATCGATCCCTTTGGTGAAGCAAGCCTTAGTTTTTGATTTGTAGCCCTTCCATGCTTATGACACTTCGTGTGTTATTCATCTTCATAGGACGTGTTTTTTCAATCGTAAAAACGGCTGGTTTTGGCATCAGTGACCAGCGGCCCACATCGCATCGGCACTTCTGTACAGAGTACATTAGCATATGCACAAGGACATATGACAAATTAGAGTCCTAGGTAAGATACAACTCACCCCCTTTGTCAATAAGGTCTACATGTCGATCTTTGGCCCAGCCATGTTCACAATACTTCGTGTATGATTTATTTTTACAGGACGTGTTTTATCAGTCAATAGACGGCCACTTTTGGCAATAGTGGCCAGCGGTTTATTTCGCAGCAAGATTCCCTTACAGAGAACATCAGTATATGCTTCATTACTCATCCACATTTTCCAACAAGTGGGTATTTATACAAACTTTAGAGTATACGCCATACTCACAGGCTGTACAGTATGTTTTTTTTCATCCACTGATTATGTGGTCTTTCTTGATTCAGTTGGCTGTCCACTTTTTCTACTAGGTGATTGGTGCACTCAATAAGAATTCTCTGTGTGCATTTTCAAACATTTTAACTCTTGTCTCTCCCACAGTGAGTATGGGTAGAGACATGTTACTCTCATTTTCATTTCACTATTTTCGGTGGCTGGTGGTTTGGTGTTATTTTTTCTTAAAGTGAGTAAGATTTGAATTGTATGTTTTTAAATAAGGTCTAATTGACTTATTTTGTTCTTGTCATGGGCTTTCAATATAATGTGTTTATACTTTTCAGGTATCCCCTGGGTGTCTATGTGTTTTCTCGTTATTTGGTTAAGGTCCTGAGGAAGGTGGAACTACCATTCTTTAAACCACCGAAACGCGCGTCGACCAAAGTTGTTTAGATCCTGCTGTACGGAGTTACTTTAATTGGTCGTGGAGATTGTGTAATCCTTTATCTCCCATTCCCTAGATCTATGTATTTGTGAATATAGTATGAGTGTGTATGAGTTTGGATGTTTGTATGAATGAAGAAACATTTTTTTCTTTCTTTTTCACTCAGGGGTCATCAAGTTAATTATGTTTTGTATTTCATATTGTATGTAATAATTGTGATTATTTACATGTTTATATTTATATTTTTATATTTAAGAAAATAAGGAAAAAAGTATAAGGATTTTGATACATAAAAAAAGAAATGAAATAAATAATGATGAATCTATAAATTTTTCGTTTCTAATTGTGTCATTGTTATGTAATAGTTTGTTAGCCCATGTTGAATTGATGTTCAATCCGTGAAAGTAATATAGGTCATGAGGGAGCTTTTTCAGAAAACCTAGCTAACCTATACATTTTTGAAAACTAGACACCCAGGGGAATCCAGGATGGGGTGACTTGTTTGGCTCTCACCAGGTTCTGTTACCCAGAATCCCTTGCAAACCGCAAAATTTGTAAAAGAAAAACACATTTTCCTCACATTTCTGTGGTGGAAAGTTCTGGAATCTGTGTGGATCCACAAAATTCCACCCACCCCGCATTCCCCAAAGTCTTCCGAGAAAAATGGTACCTCACTTGTGTGGGTGGGTCAAGTACCCGAGACAGGCAAGGGCCCAAAACCTATTGAGGCGACATCAAAATTACCTATCACAAAACAACCTGGTTTTTCAAGGGGGGGTCCCATGAGCTTTTGGCCCCGGGCTCGGCGGCCATCTAGGGAAACCTACCAAACCCACACATTTCTGAAAACTAGACACCCGGGGGAGACCATCAAGGTATGGCTTGCGTGGGTCCCCCAACATTTCCCTACCCAGAATCCCCTGCAAACCTCAATTTTAGCTGAAAAATATCACTTTTTCCTCACATTTCTGTGTGGGAAAGTTCTGGAATCTGCGTGGATCCACAAATTTCCTACCACCCAGCGTTCCCCCAGGTCTCCCGATAAAAATGGTACCTCACTCGCGTGGGTAGGTCAAGTACCCGCGACAGGCTAGGGCCCAAAACCTATTGAGGCGACATCAAAATTACCTATCACAAAACAACCTGGTTTTGCAAGGGTGGTCCCATGAGTTTTTGGCCCCGGGCTCGGCGGCCATCTAGGAAACCCTACCAAACCCACACAATTCTGAAAACTACACACCCGGGGGAGTCCAGCAAGGTATGGCTTGCGTGGGTCCCCCAACATTTCCCTACCCAGAATCCCCTGCAAAACTCAAATTTTGTTGAAAAAATCAATTTTTTCTCACATTTCTGTGTGGGAAAGTTGTAGGATCACTGGCCTGACACAAATTTCCTACCACCCAGCGTTCCCCCAGGTCTCCCGATAAAAATGGTACCTCACTTGTGTGGGAAGGCATAGTGGCTGCAACAGGAAACGGCCCAAATCGTACTGTGGAGACTTCAAAATTACCTATAACAAAACTACCTGGTTTTGGGGGGGGGCACCTGGGGTTTTGGCCCCGGGCTTGCTGCCATCTAGGGAAACCTACCAAACCCACACATTTCTGAAAACTAGACACCCTGGGGAGTCCAATGAGGTGGGGGAGGGGGCTGCCCAGAATGGGCATACCAATGCCCCCACCCTCCAAAAAAATAGCCACAGTCTTTCTGCCCCCCTTGGGGGCATATCGGAGCAAACCCCCCCCCCCCAATTCCTCCCAGGGCGGCAGAAAGCCCACTAGGCACTGACTTGTTTTGAGCAATGTGCCTGCCTGTGGATTTTGGGCCCTAGCGCAGCCGGCACATAGGGAAACCTAGCAAACCTGTACATTTTTTAAAACTAGACACAAAGGGGAATCCAGGATGCTGTGGCTTGTGTGCCTCTCATCAGGTTCTGTTACCCAGAATCCCTTGCTAACCTCAAACTTAGTTTAAAAAAAACACAAAATTCCCCCCGCATTCCCCAAAGTCTTCCGAGAGTCTTCCGGGGGGGTCAGAAAGACTGTGGCATTTTTTGGGGGAGGTGTGGGCATTGGCATGCCCATTCTGGGCTGACCTCACCCCTGAATTTAAAAAATATATATTTCCTGAGGCCTAGTGGGCTTTCTGCCCCCCGGGGGCAGATAAGGGGCTATTGCCCATTACGCCTCCGGGGAGGGGCACAAAAACAGTGGTAATTGTTTTTGGGGTTGGGGCCTACTGCCCCCATCTGGCCCCCGGAGGGGCAGAAAGACTGGAATTTCACTGGGGGGTGGGGGCATTGTCATGCCCATTTTGGGCAGCCCCCAGCCCAACATCAATAAAAAAAAAAATCCCTGGATTCTAGTGGGCTTTCTGCCCCCCTGAGGGGCAGATTGGGGCATCTGCCCACGTCTGCTCCCTGGGGGGCAGAAAGACTGACATTTCTCTGGGGGGAGGGGCATTGCCATGCCCTTTTTGGGCAGCCCCCACCCCAACATCAATAAAAAAAAATCCTGGTTTCTAGTGGGCCTTCTGCCCCCCCGGGGGCAGATTGGGGGCTATTGCCCCCATCTGCCCCTGGGGGGGGCAGAAAGACTGGGATTTCAATGGGGGCGGGGGTATTTTCATGCCCATTGTGGGCAGCCCCCACCCCAACATCAATAAAAACAAATCCCTGGTTTCTAGTGGGCTTTCTGCCCCCCGGGGGGGGGAGAGTGGGGGCCGCTCCCCCCTCCCTGATGCTAGTGGGTGGATCCTTGCTTGGGGATCGCCCTCCTGGGGTGATCCCCAAGCAGGGTTACAATAGGGAAGGGGACCATTGGAAAGGGGAGATTCTCCCCTTTCCAACGATACCTCTCCAATCTGTTTCGGTGCTCGGGGGGCTGAGATAGCCTCACAAGCACCGAAACTGAGAAACTGAAACTAAGTTTCAGTTTCCTTTTCGTTGCAATGACGATAGCGCGCCATGCGCGCGATCGTCATTGCAATGAAATTCAGAAATAGGTCTGGGGAGGTTGGGGAAGCTCTTCCCCACCTCCCCAGGCAAAAAAAAAAAAAAGGGAAATCCCTCTGCTGTCTGCAGCAGAGGGATTTTCTGAGCATGTGCTCATGACGGAATGGTTCCGTCATGAGAATGGAAGGGGTAAATTTACTAATACCGTGATAACATAAATTTTTTTTAAAACTTGCCCTTATGACCAGTCTGATAATTTACAAAATGCAGAAGTTGCAATTGCTATTATTAGGTCTCGCCTACGCAGCGCGCATGCGCTGCATAGGAAAAAGACCTTTAGCCATCGGCACAGCTTTGCGGGCAAAAACGTGCACGCGTTGCATTGCTTCCAATGGCAACGCGTGCACGTCTGGCGATTCCCTTGCGGGAGCGAGCTTTTTCGCCATGTGTTAATTATCTCTCCTGGCGCCGCTCGCTCCCGCAAGGGAAACGCTGCCTGCTCTCGACCGCACCCCCCCCCCTTGCGCGAGGCGCGCGCGCTTGTTTAATTCACTTCGACCACTGCAAGAGCCACAGTGTGTGTTGTTCTTTTGAGAGGTCTCCTCTTCGCCTCAGGGTAGACTCTAAGACTCACTACAATAATTCAGTCCAATAAAATCGAATCTGTTTCCTTCTGACAGGAAAGTCCAGTTATGAACGTTAGACCTGAAGCGATCGTTCACGCTTTATGAAATGGACAGTGCACCAGCATTGACATTGCGCCACGTATAACCAGCCTTTGTCTTGCCACTGGTGTATAACACGGAGCGCCCTTCGCACTGTAACGTAAGCACTGGCACCTTTCTAGGTCTGCTGTGACTTTCACATTAGTGTCGTTGTTTGCTTTTAGTACGTTCGCTGGGTATGGTGTCCCCTTTCTGTCTCTATATGTCCTCCCACCTTTTCAGGCCCGCTCCTGAGGGAAGGACGTGATTGGCTGGGAATGCGGTCCATCTTACGTTGCCCTCTCCGATCTTCCACCGCGTCTGGCAATCCTTGTGGTCCTAGCACCGCCGACTGTTACCGCCTTCACCCGGCATCGCGCCAGTCTTCTCTTTCACCTTCATTCTCTCTGTGCTAGTTCCAGCACCAACATGTCCAACTCTAGCGTGGGCACAATGCAGAGGCTGGTAGAGCAGCTCAAGATGGAGGCGGGCGTGGAGCGAATCAAGGTGAGCGGGGTCTGGGTTTACCCACGCACTTTTACTATATAATCCTGTACCATAGGACGCATCCTTTGCCGTGTTGTTACCGGGCGGCTCCTCTTCGTACAGCATAGTAATCTAGCGTTTCTCAATCTCACCCACCGCTGTAGTGGAGTGCATCAGTGGGATGTTTGTCGGCTGCTTCTCCAGTGCCCAGGACAAAATGTGAGTTTTTTTTTATCGGCTGAAGCAGTGTTCTAAATATACTGTCTTTTGTGGGTTGTTTCTGCACTACCGGCCGTGCCAGAGGGCTGTCTATGCACAATGTCTGTTCCAGCGTTTACATTCTTTAACGGGTAGCTATTTGGAGGATGCGCGGATGTTATTTCTGATGTGGCCGTACTGAATCCAGCAGAGCCAACATTTTTGAAGACTGGGAGTGGCGTTAACCTTTGCATCGTGATAAAGCTGAAAGAAGTTTTTATAGTTCTCAACTCTGATGCTGCCATTATGTCTGTGCCAGGCGTTCACGCTGGACTGGCTGTTGATTGAGCGAGACCAATTTTAAGCATATTGAAATATGAATATTGAATCATTTAAAATTTCCCCGCACTGCCATCGTTCTAGTCCAAGCTTGTTGCCAAATACGTTTATTTCTGCCGCAACATCACTTATCCGATTTTTCCCAGATGCTGCCATCTCTGAGCGTGATATGTTTTATCTACTGTGCTCGCAGTGTTGTGTACCTAGTGTTACGCATGTTATGCTTGGATGCTTTTTAACATTTGACTTTTAAGAGTCGCCGTTGTTGCTGGTTGCAGCATACCAAAGGCTCACGGTAGAGGAAACAGTAGTGTACGGATTCGTGCTTGAATGCTATATACATTTTAAGCAAAGATGCACCCTTATCGGCATCATACCGAAACAAAGTTATTGCGTGACCTATACCAACAAGAAACAAGCATTGGCATAGCCAATAGGTCTCGCTCCCCCCTGCTGCCGCGCGAGGCGCGCTTTTTTACTCCTGTTTTTACCCACTCCTGGGTCGGTGCTGCCTGTATCTGGAGTTAGGTCCTCTCACTTGTACCCACTGTAGCTGCCCCAGGTGTGTCCTGTCCCTTCTGAAGGTGCCCCCCAAATCCAGAGTTTAGGTAAATGCTGGGTCTCGCTGGAGCGCTCCCCCGCTCTTTGCCTGTAGTTAATAGGAGAGCTCTCCTGGAGTGAGACTAAAGCTGGTGGGATCGAGGCTGACTGATCTTTCTTAAATGTCCGTGATTTTTTATTTTTTTATCGCAATGGCCTCCAGAGACTGAGCTGCCTTCAGTGACTGCTGGGTTCCAGACTGCTGGGTTCCAGCAGCTGCCAGGATTGCAGTGGGAATTTCACCCAGTTACCCGCCAGTAACTGGAAACCCTAGATTGAAATGCTTCCACTGAATTCTGGGTTCCAGCGGCTACTAGCAGCGATGGAAATTTCACCCAGTTCCCCACGGGTAACCCGAGAATGAGCTGCCTCCACCCACTGCAGGATTCTAGCAGCTACCAGCAGCTGTTGAGGTATGACCCAGTTACCCCTGGGTAAAAGGAAAGCCGAGACTGAGCTCCCTGCGCTGAATTCTGGGTTCCAGCAGCTGTGGAAGTATCACCCAGTTGCACGAGTTGTCTCCACCGAATGCAGAGTTCAGCAGCTACCAGCAGTCGTGGAAATTTCACCCAGTTACCCACGGGGAGAATGAGCTGCTCCTCAGACCACCCCGAGACTAGGAAGTCTCTAGCGGCTACTGGGCCTGAAAGGCTCCAATGCACTGCAGGCAGAATGGAAACGACAGGAAGTCCCAGCACCGCGGTATATAAACCCTCATCTGAAAAAACCTGAAAGTCAGAGTGACCTTGAGAATAAAGGCCCACTGCCCACCACTCTCTGCTGTCCACTCCCAACTCACAAACATATCACTGCTATAGCAAACAGACACTTAAAAAGAAGAAAGCATACCAAAGCTGTCATTGCGGCCCATGGCATTATGGGTATGCAAATGAGGCGAGGACCAGGCTGCGTTCTCCACACGGCAGTCACCCACCAGCAAGAAATGAGGCCGATTATAAGACTGCAGTCAAACAGAATTTAGAAATATTGCAACCATTCCAGCTTTTATTCAATAGCAGTGAATGAAGCCTTTTTCACTCTTGCAGTCAGCACTTTCAGGACCGCAGTACATTTCACTATTGAAAATAAAGTGCCATTTTTTGAAAGAATGTACAAGTGCTCTTTGAGCGTTAAGGTCGCTCCATCTCGGAGACAGAAGTTCTCCTGAAGGTGCTCGTCCGTCCCCAAAGAGGTCGGTGTGATCTGTTCTGTGTTGCCGACCAGCAGACCCCTCTGAAGCTCATTGTCGCCCCCATCTGTAGATTTCAAAGAGTTGCCTGCCAACAGAGTCTGTGACAGAGCACAAGGTCTGCAGGGCTTGCGCCACATCTCTTATGACTTTAATCACAGAAACCAACATCTCCAGTTCCTGCAAGTTGGTCTCCAGGGCACCCTGGGGGGCGCTGGGCATTATTTGGGTGTGGGGGTCATGTTCCCTCCTCTGTCTCCTGAAGGGGCGGGGCTCTCTGTGAGGGCGGCTGCGCGCCCTCCTGTCCTGTCTCTTCCCCGTGGTTAGAAGTGTAGCTCCTCGCAGATTGCACTGCGCAGCGCGGCTCTAGGCGCTGCTTGGGCGGGGGGAGTTCTCTGCAGACTGCTGTTGGATGACAGCTTTAGGCCTTGGATTTGCTTGGACTGAGACCTTGCTCTTTTCCACAGTTACAACAGTAGCTGTTTGCTTGTTGTTAATAGTTGTGTTTGCTGCAGCGGGTGTCAGTGAAGTGCTTGTGACTCACTGACCCGCTTCCTTAAATACCTAGTCACATGCGGTGAGGCGATTTTAACATGTCACCCGTGGGTGTGTTTACTGACACCCAGGGCCGGACTGGGAACAGAAACCGGCCCAGGCAAACTGCTCAGCCCCCCCCCACCCCCCCTGGGGTGAGAGGGAGTAAAGCCGAGCAGTTTGCGAGGGCCGGTTTCGGCCGATTTTGTTACAGGGGGCCGATATTTCCGACCCCCGGTAACAACAACAAGCATTGGCATAGCCAATAGGTCTCGCTTTTGGGACCTTTTAAGTATTTAGTTATGCAGCACAATATCCTTGGCGCAACAACATCAACCGTTGCATGGCTAAACACTTATAATGTCCCAAAAGCGAGACCTATTGGCTATGCCAATGCTTGTTATATATGTAGTGGCTCTCTTGCTATTAGTGTCCCTTGGGGGTTCTAGAACAGTTCTATTAAAGTAGACTTTTGAGTTCTGGATTAGAACTCATTCATTTTGCTTTGCAAGGATTCCTCTTCCATATTCAATCGGTTTCCTTCTGTCCTCCTTTAAAGTTCATATTCTGAAAGAAGGATTTAAATGTTAGTGAAGCAACTTTTACTGAGCTCACATTTTTAATTGACTTTATTGATATTTACAGGCAGGGCCGGACTGGCTACCAGGCGTTTTGGAATGCTGCTGAGCTGGGGGCTGATGTCACTGCGGTGGGGGCTAATTTCGTTGATGGAGACCTGTGTGTGCTTCGAAATAAACAAAGCAAAACGAATTTCGTTCAGCACACGCAGGTCCCCATCAACGAAATCAGCCCCCAGCTCGGCAGCATTCCAAAACGCCCGGTAGCCAGTCCGGCCCTGTTTACAGGCTCTTACAGCCAGTATATTTCCATGAGGAAAAGCTTTTTTTCTTTGAAAGATTAGAGCGTTGAATGACTTGTCCTGTTTAAGTGTTGTTTAATTGCAAGTACAAAATATCTTGTTGCCATCTTATCGAAGTGTCATTTATCAGCCAGACAGTTTTTTGGATTTGGAGCTACTTTTTAAACCATTAAATAAACGTTTGTTGTTAATTAGCACTTCCATTGCGATTCATACTAAAAGAGACTCTCCTCTAGCTACATTGATGCAAGCCTGCAACACTGTATCTATAACAGTGACTGGATTAGAAGCATACGGTCTGACTCGCATTTTGTATTCAGTCAAAACAATTCTGTGCAATGTTTTGTTCTGACTTTCATTAAAGACAGCGGGGCATATTAGCAAGACCGGCGATAAAATTATCGCCGTTTTAGCGGCAGGAAACTGCCGCTAAAACGGCGATAATGGGCTTGCTAATATGTGTTATGGAATTCCAATAGAAGCCCAGGTTAGATGTGCAGGACATCTAACCTGGGCTTCTATTGGAATTCTATAACGCTTATTAGCAAGCCAATTATCGCCGTTTTAGCGGCAGTTTCCTGCCGCTAAAACGGCGATAATTTTATCGCCGGTCTTGCTAATATGCCCCAGCATTCTTTGGAAATGTGAAGCAAGAAAGATGAGTCATCTTTCTTGCTTCACATTTCCAAAGATCTGCTTTTCAGTTTAGGTGTTTCAACTTTGTTTCTCCTGAAAATAATTAGGATACATGTGTGCCACTGGCTTACGTTTGTAACTTTAAAACAAACATACTTCTCACGTTATCTAGAGCTCATATACACATCGAAACTCATCTCTTTGTCGTTGCTAAGCAGCTGAGTGAGTTTGGATACTTTCAAACTTACTTATTTAAAGATTTAATCGGGGCTTAGCATCTCTCCGGTTCCTGCTTGCTTTACTTTTCTGCACTACTGATTGCCAAAGCTTCCAGAGCTCCCTTTCAGGCTTGAGCAGTAGATTACTAATCAGGCTTCACTGTTGCATGCTGGTAATTGTGGTAACAATAAGTGATGTCATTTAATTTACAGGCCCTGGGCACATGTGGGGAACTTTACTAGGGACTTATAAGTAAATTAAATATGCCAATTGGGGATGAACCAATATTACCATGTTTAGCGGAGAGAGCACTTAAGCACTGGTTAGCAGTGGTAAAGTGCGCAGATTCCAAAAGCCAGCAAAACGTGGTCAGAAAAATGGAGGGAGGCAGGCAAAACATTGAGGGATGACCACCGTAAGGCTGTCAGATCTAACATGTCTCTTAAAGTAATGTCCCACACTTGTGTAAACCTTTTCAGTACCTCGGACACCTCCCATGAGAACTCATTACCTAGAGGTTTCCTGCACTTCTTGTGCCCTATATATTATTCTCTGCTTTTTCTGTACTTGTGTGCCTTTTCCATAGCCAACCAACGACTCCCTCAGTCCATACTCCTCCTCTGTGCAGCGCTTCATTGCTTAGTTGCTAGGTTCACACTATATATGTACCTCTACGTAGGTATATTCTCTGTCTTTGTGCTCCCTGTTCTCTTTGCTCTTGCTAGTGGCCCCTGTTTACAAGTTTTAGCTTTCTTCTGCTACATTTATCACTCCCACCAGGCTGTAACTATGTCTCTTGGTGTAATGTATTTCCTTGTTATTAGCACCTTCCAATCCATCATCTTTCTTATATGATTCACTTTCTGTCTCTCTATTTCCGGCTAAGTTCAAACACCAGTCATGTGTGCCTCTAGAGTTCAGTGGTATCCTATGGTAACATGCAATGTATGCATAGCAGTTCCCTGGACACCAAAGCGGGTTATAACTAGATCAGATACAGTGTACTGCATTTCCTCTCTGCCACTGCCTTCTTGTACAAGTTGCATTTTTCATGATCGAGTTGAGGAACTATCTGTGAATCAAATGAAAAACATAATTGAAAATGAAAAGTTCGAAATTACAGCCTTGAACGTGCCCCGAGGCTGCTGCCCTTTCAGGCGCTGATTAGGTGTGACATTTGCTGTCCCCACTTCACTCTGATCTTTCCAATCCCCCTTCCAACATTCGATGCAAATAAATCTCTCCAGGTGATTACCAAGGGTGGATGTGTGATGGTGATTCATCGCTGGTATTTCATCCCAGTATGCCACTCATGTGACTAAATCTGCGTGTCTATTTCAATAGTATTTCTGAATGGTGTTACTCCCTTTGCTGGCAGTGCTATTCAACCTTTTTCTCCAGACTCCAGGGTTCATTTCCTATTCCGTATGCACCGCTACTGCCATTGTAGCACCAGATTGTTCCATATACTCGGTGTTGTTTCAGAGAAAAATATCTCCTGGTTATGCTGACATCTTGTACAAAACATGTACAGCTCGGCTGCACTTCTCCGGTTTTTGGTAAATATCGAACTGATTCACAAAATTTACAGAAAAACATCTTAATTTACTTAGTGAGTAGTGAATCATTTCCTACAATGCCTTTGAAGTTCGTTTTGCCGCATTTAGATATTTAGAGCAGGCTGCAGTGTGTGCAGACCCGTCCCAAGCTGAGTGTCAGGACGGGGCCCTTCCTGCTGAGTGGCAGCAGGGAGCTTTGTGCTCTCGAGTTTAAAATGCGCATGTCTCTTTGACTGACTATCTTGTGACAGCCAGCCAGACATGCACATTGTAAACCTCTCTAACCCAGCTGTCTTAAGACAGCTGGGTTAGAGAAAGAAAAGGCCTTCAGTGTTCTTGTAAGGGCTGATAGAGTCCGCTCCCACCAATCCTAGAGCACTGGCGTAACGAAACTTGAGGGGGCCTCCCTGCAAGGCACGTGGAGGGGCCCCCTCCGGGCTCAATCAGGAGCTCTGCAGCCTGGAGCTTGGGGGCCCCCCCGCACCGCGGGGGCTGCGGGTGGCCTGTGTTACACCCCTGTCCTAGAGCTGCTCTCAGCTACATGAAAGCAGCACCAGGATTGGCTTGGGATTCGGTAGCATGCCTGCTGCCTGCCTCAAGGGGAGAAGGATCGAGGAGGACAAAAGGGCTCGAGAAAAGGAAAGTGCCTTTTGTTTTTTAATTTTTTTATGTGCCCACCGCCCACCATCCTTGGAACATGCCAGCCAACCACTAAGAGGGATGCCGCTGTGACGTTGAGGCTTATTTCCAAGCCCCTTGCTCCGCCGGTACGTCACTTTCTCCCTCATTGCAAGTGACACACTGGCACAAGGGGCATGTAAATAGCCCCGATATGAGCTATGTCTGAGCTCCCACACAGACGAAAAAGCCTAGCACCTACAAGTAAACACGGTTTGTGACGAATCCTGGCACAATCAGCACCACCTCCCTGAGACTAAAGGGGCATATTTACAGTGCCAGGTAAAGTGTGCCGGCCCATATTTACAAGTCCAGGAAAAGCTACCCTGCGTGTCTTTTAGTGGCCTTGTAAATATGGAATAAGGCAAAGCCTTACTCTGCATGGAAGGGGTATTCCATAGGTGTTGCTGTGGGTGTTCCCACGCAACACTTATGGTTTTCGACCCTGCTTCAGATTTACAACATAGCCTAAATCTGGGACAGCACCAAAATTAGTGCCTTCCCAACGCAGGCGGAACGAAGAGAAATGTTTACATTACTCGTTTTTCTCCTCTTTACTCTTTCCATAGAATCAGTAAAACACCTCATTTGATTGTTTTTGTGCAGGAAGGTGTCTCTTCCTGCACAAAAACAATGATGTCAACAACACAGACACCCTTGCATCATGGTGCAAGGGTGCCTGCGTTGGCGCTTGGCTGCAGTTTTTGCAGTTTTTGCGCCGGCATTGGCAGAAACAACAAGTGCGCCTTATCTTGTAGATATGACCCATTCCTGCCCTTTTCTTTAGACATAGGGCAGCACAGCTAGAAAGCTTACGGCGCCGCCCCATGCGAAAATATTGTAAATATGCCCCAAAGTGTGTGTGTAATGTGGAAACTGCCACACCAAAACATTACAAGTAAAAATTGACACAATAGCATTCCTAAACAAACAAACAGATTACTTAATGAGTAAAATGTCAAGACGTAAAGCAAATCTGATGTAGGGATCAAGAGATATTAAAAAAACAAGTGTGGTCATTTTTGCAAGGCACTTTTTGGAAGTAAGAATTTATGCCCATCAATGTTCCTGGTTTGGTTACCAAACCCATCTCCTGGGGGACAGCAGTGCACTTGTTTTTGGCCCTAAAAATCAATCAATGCACCCCAGTGAATGGTTTTAACAAAATATCTGTTTTCAGGAAAATTCTGAAGCCTAATAATAAGAATTACTACACTTATATAGCACAATCTACCATTCATTTTGGGTCAAGGAATGCATAACAAGTGTGAATTATGCCTCAGTGCAGTGGTATTAGTTTGTTTGACATCAGAAGCAAGACAAGCTTAGTGATCCACCTAGATTTACAGGAGAGGAGTGGCGCAGTGGCCAGACAAGCTGACTCTGGAGCGGGGGCCTTGCGGTTCGATCACCGGCAGCAGCTCAGCTCAGCATCATGTGACTCTGGACAATAGCTCACTTAATCTCCCGACGGCCCCCAGCGCCTTGAGACCCTTAGGGGTGATTAGTTCACGCTTTACAAATGCTGGATTTATTTATTTAGATTTGAATCTCTGACCTTCAGGTTATACACAAATATTTGTAAATGATGCAATAGGACATTACGCCTTGTTGCCAGCTATTAACTTCAAGGTTCTCCCTTGCAGCTAAAAATATAATTGTTTAAAAAGCTGGGTTTCAATATATTTCCAGACTTTCTGAAGTATTCTTTCTTCCTTAGTCCTCCAAATGTTTCCAGATTTAAATTTTCCAGCACTGAAGATTTTCAACGCCTTTTCAAACACATTTATATGTTTTTTTTTTTTTAATAACTTAAGATCAGTATGTTCAGTATTTTAAATTTTGTAACATTTCTATTGCTAAGTTCTAAAATCCTTTTTTATCCTGGCTATATTGCTGTTTGGGTGGAGATAGACATATTTTTTATTTTATTTTATTTTACTCAAGTTTGTTACCTGTTTACACAGAGCATACATAAAAAAAACAAAAAGAGCGGCAGTATCATTCAAAATATCAAATAGCACAATAAAATTTGGTCAAAGAATCAGTACAAATTTACAATAAATTCAGGGTCTCAACTCCGTCTCAGAATTGGAAATTCCACACACCGCACTACTTTTTTGTTTGTCTTTTAAAAAAAGGCAACTTTGGTGCATTCAACACATTCATCAACATTTGCCAAGAACTCATATGCAGTATGCCAAGTAGCTCTATTGAAGGAGTCATAACCCTCCAAAAATAGAACAATAACCTCCCCTTTGATTCTGGCCAGCCTTCGGCAGAAGTTGACTATATGATTTAATGTGATGTGCTAACTCTTCTCCTGTACAGCATAGGCTAGGAACATCGAATGCCAAATATTGATGGGACAGAATATCGTTACAGCCATTTCGAGGGACAAGATGTCGAAAGGAAAGTTTCTATACATTTTCTGTACCTAACTCCACATATACGTACCTTGGTGATACATATCATCGAGGTGCGTAGATGTGGAGTTAAGAATAGTAAATCCTTACTTCCCTATGTGCACTTACCTGCCAATATTTTGGCCCTTAGTATTGTTGTAACAATATTCTGTGCCGTCGATATTCAGGATTCAATTTTCCCTACTAAACGCCTGCTCTACCACAGCCCCTCTCCTGCCATCCTTGACTAGGTAGAGTGGCCTCCAAATATGGAAGGATGTCTCGGTAGAACACCGTAGAAATATTCCTAACACTGTGACTCATGCCCATTTGAAATTGCACTTGTAGCCTTGTGCTATGGAGGCTACAGTCAAACAGTGCAATTGAATGACTATTAATGACTACTTTGCATAAAATCCAGTTCAGTATATAATGAAAGCTCAGTGATCCATTGTCATAGAACAGACTTACACCAAGAATGAGTAAGGGAAAAGCTCAGCATGAGCTTGATCAGGTATAGCATCACTAAGAGTTATTTAGGCACTTTGAAGTTCTTTCTTTCCATGGGATGTTCTCTTCCAGTTGTTCCTGCCTTACAAGGTGTGTGTCACAGCCTACCTGGTGATGGCATTGCCATTTAAGGTAGGTAGAGAGTCCATTGCTCCATGTGGAGGTTGGATGCATTTCCATACTTTTCGCACCAAATGCTACTGACGTACATAGGACTAGCACCTTTCTCCACACTGGAGCCTTCATTACAGCCCAGTTAACATTGCAACCTGGGTACCAATTCTCAGTCCCAAAATTTAGGATGGGCTCGACCTTACCTAAATAGGGGGCATATTAACAAGGCCCGGCGATAAATATCGCAAAGCGCGCTTAGCGCATGCATATTTATCGCCGGCTATCTCTGTAATTTATCGCCCGGTTAGCGCGTTATCAACAACGTGCATCGCCAAGGCGATAAAATACCAGAGATAGCGTGGATATCGCCGTTTTCCATGGTGGAAAACGGCGATATCCTAGATGATAGGGCTTGTGGTCTTAGCCACAGAATCCAGCCCCCATGTTAAGTATGCCTTAGTCAGGAATTTAACAGACGTTAAATTCCTGCGTTAAGGCATACTTAACGCGATTTAAAAAATCGCTAACCCTCCTTGATAATATCGCGAAGCTGCCTTCGCGATATTATCCCTGTTTGGTTCCACAGCCACGCCTACTTTGCATCTCATTAGCGATGCAAAGTTAGGCGTGCTGGGAACGGGCGCTAAGTCAGCAAAACACGCGATAGCGTGTCTTTGCTGATACGGCGATGAAATTATCGCCGCTTTTCGCCCGAAAACGGACGCAAAAGCGGCGATAATTTCATATCGCCGCCTTGTTAATATGCCCTTAGGTCTCTTAAGGCCTGAATCAAATATCCACCATAATTGCTGTTCAATTTTCCAAGGCCACCTGAAACAGCTGCCACCGATCGCATTTTAGATTCAAACGCAAGCCCCATTTGAGATCTCACACAAATTGCAGCATAAGATATTTTTACAAGGTAAATGCTCACGGTTCTAAGAGTCCTTCTACCACATAGTTATACAGTGTTTAAAATACTTTAATCTTAGTTTTCTCTAGATTTAGCCATAACGGATTCACCTTAGTTTATGTATCCAAAAAAGCAAGCACCGCTGCATATCCTCTGATGTTTTGCCAAATATCACTATATCATCGGCAGAGAATAATGAAGCAATGTGCTCTCCGCCCAAAAAAACTTTAATAGAAATCTCAAAAACCATTCTTCTGCAGGTATGTTGCTGATGTATGTATTGTACAAGAAAGGAGGCAAGCACATATCCTTGCTTCACACTTGATAAACAACAAGAGTAGTGATTTTGGGCACTGAAAAAGAAAGAGGGGCCCATATTTCCCCATACATATAACTTATAATGTGGTCCAGCCAATTAGGTACACGGCATTCTGATATTTTTTTCACATGTGCCCTCTGTTTATCATAATGAAGGCTGTTAAGAAGACCACAAATGCACAATACGGATGTCTACTTGTGCTGTGAACTACATGGCATCCACTAAGGTTAAGGCTGCTGCACTGCTGCACATTCTGGACCTATCATCACAGAAACCCATCTGAACCTTGGGGATTATTGCACAATCCACCATGTCCAAAGGATGGCACTCAAAAACGTTTGAGAATAGCTTGGCAGAGGAACAAACCACTGACAGTGTGCGGTTATAGTGCAGCAAGTTCACATCCTCCTTTTTATGTACTGGATTGATAAATAGCTCCCTTCCATACATTTGGAATTTTCTCACACCGCAAGATAACATTTGACCCCACCACCATTCCTGGAAGGCACCAATCAACCCCTCTATTGGGATCGCTTGAGGAACGGCCATCAGGACAACAGAGCTCTTCATCTCATAAGGCCCTTTATGATCTTATCTATCTCATTGTGGTCAGCATCTGTAGAGGAAACCTCTATATAGGGATAGTTAGTGATAGTGGTACAATACAGTAGAGTAAGGTACTTGGCACATACAATATGCGTTTTCTCTGAGGAAGGTCTTGCTGCTTGTGTCAAGCTGCTGCGAGTGAGTCAGTTGATAAGTGTGGGCTCACATTGTTTGAGCCTTGTGGGGCCTCAGTCACAGCTCCCACCTAGATAATCTTCTCGCCGCTGCCCTAATTTCTACAGGAGATGTTTGATGGGTGAGTGATGGTGTAATCAGAAAATGCAATGTACAGTGTGAACTTAAAATTAATAATATCTCTTGCGACTTACAATAAACGTTTTATTAATTTTGGTTTCTTGCAGCAAAAAGGTCAATTCATCATCAGAATACATTTATTGTCAGAACTCAGGTACTTATTTATGAGAGCCCTGTGTCACTTTTGCACCACGTAAAGTGGGACATGTGTGATGCAGGGCTCTCATAAAGATTTATAAAGTCACGCAAAGCCATTCTGTGTGACTTTGAGTGGCCTCATAAATCATGATTAAGGCGACACATCGCAAATCATTGCGCTCCCTTACTCTGTGCCCGAGAGGCGTTCCATGGGCATTTGGGTGGGTTTTGCAACCCCCATGGAATTCTAGGTGGCATCGATTTTTCAAAATGATATAAACCTGGAGAAGCGCCAAATCCGTACACCCTCCAGAGGTGAGGCATAACGTGGAGAAATATGTTTATTCCTCCTCGTCTTTCCCTAGGTGCCCCTTCCTGCACAAAAACTATCCTGCCTGCAACGGAGGCACCTTTGCACCATGGTGCGCAGGAGCCTACGTTGGCGCTAGGCTACCGAAATGGAAACAGAAAGGCAGAAAGGACAGGAAAGAACTCTGGCACCGGGCAGCACAGCAATTTGCCTTGCTGCGCTGCCCTATGCCAAAATGCCATAAATGAGGGCCTCGAGAGGTTGAGATAAGGTGAAACAGTGTTCTTAAATCGTAAAGTGCAAAACATAAATTAAACTATATAAGAAAGTACATCATAAAATAGGAAACATACATTACACCACAAAAGAAAAAAACATTGATTGCCTAATAATTAAAACATGCATCGTAATAAATAACAAAAACATTGTATGTAATCAAATTCATCAAATAATAAATAATACTAGATTCAAAATCCCTAATAAAACTTGCCATAATAGAAGGTTCTTTGGGACGGCAAGCTCATAAATGTGCTTTCTATAGTGGCAATATTATTTGTTAAACATAGCAAAGTGCTGTGCAACAGTTAAGATGAAAAACGTAGATTGAATGACTTAAGAAACAACATCATAAAGTGCAAAACATAGATTACACTGCGTAAGAAAATTAATCTCCCAGAAATTTAAACAAGCATTGAAATATGTCACAAAAACATTATATATATTCAAATTCATCACATAATGAATAAACTAAATTTTAAGCCAGGGCGGGGTTCGCGTAGCGGCGCTACGAGTAACCCCGCGAAGTTGCAAAAAAACTCCACCACGATAAGCGGAGTTCCGCGAGAGAGAGGAGTTGCTTGTCCCGCCCGTTCGCGTGACGTTTTCCACCGTACGTCAACGCGGATTGCGTGGTCGGGTGCAAATATCGTGCGAACTGCACCACGCGGTCGCACATGGGCGCGGCCATCTTGTTTCTTACTCTGTTTGCGGTGCTAGGGCCTACTTTTTCATCCTTCCTTAATCTTTGTAATCCTTGGCTTTTAAAACTTTTTTTCCCCATCTTTTTTATTTATTATCTTACCCTTTGTCTTTCTAAGTGTGTATTTGTGAGTTTTTTCTACTTTACTGTGTGTTTTTGGTGAGTTTTGTACCTTATTTTTTAACTTTCCTACTTCCTTATTATTACCCAACCTTCCTTCTTTTTCCCCGTTTCTTTTTTTTCTCTCTTCCCCCTCCAGCCCCATGGCAGATAAGGGTGCACCAAGTCGTGGCCGGCGCCAGGCACGGGTGCAGCCCCGTGTCCTGTTTTCCGAGGTGGAGGTGGAAGACATTCTGTAATCAGTTATTTGTAATTTCGTAACCGCATGGTGCATGCCAATGCCGCACGGACAGTGTGATCCAGCGGGTTACTAGCAACGAGCATTCATACACAAAATACTCACTTGGGCCCATACATTCATACTACGCTAGCAATTTCCGCTGGTGGGTCAGTTGTACTCTTTATCAAATCCCTGCTACCAATTACTTTCTGATTGAAGAGTAATGACTTACCAATGAATCCTTTGCTAATTGTGAAGTTTAAAATGAGTGACATTCATTACAATTCATAATCCTGAAATAATCACTGAGTCAGAAAGTTTTAAAATGTTTATCTAAAGATTTAGCAGAGTAAATACAGAACCACATGATACTTAATCGCATATCAAGGATGAAGCATAATAATCAATTATCGATCAATGACGGTCCCTTAGGAAAGGAGAAGATAGAGACAGCAGCGCAACTAAGGTTTGCATTTATATTTACCTAATGTGCGAGAACCAAACCCCTTGGCCAAGGAGTTGGATAAGATAGGACCCTGGAAGGATGAAGAGCAAAGACCTCCTCCCGGATCAGGACAGGACCGGTGACCTCTCTATCTACGACGCCTGCGTCGTTCCCCTCTCTGGTACTTCGCTTCTCCTCGATTTCTCTGGTGTCTTCCTTCTAAGGTACTCCGCTGCCCCACCTCAGGACCTCTCTGGACAGCAGTTCAGTCTGCAATCGATCAGCTTGTACGTCTGGAGCCTATGCCTCTGCCTTCGAGTTCGTGCTAGCATCACCTCCGTCTGTGTGCTGCGCTAAAGCTTGTGCTAACTAATTAGCTAATTCTATATCTGTTATACCCTTCTACGCCCATGTACCTCCCCTAAATGTTGCAGAATTATGGGACCACTATTTCTGATTGGACAGGGACAGGGGGTTGATCCTCACACCATATTGATTTAATCCATTTTTCTTAAAGCCTTTTGTTTTAAAATACCGCCCATCACTTTTAATACATTTGCTTTATTTCCCACCCGTCTCACGACAAAGTTTATACATTCTTCAGGTACATTGTTGCATATTAGTGGGGACATTCATGTGTACAGCAATATTGGCCATCAGGTCACGGCCTTGGACGACATCCAGGTTGACTTCATCCTTTTCTTTCTGAGCAGCCTTTCAGGGAGCATGCGCAAAACCATTGTCACACAAGTTTTCAGTTCACCAAACCCCAGGCCCAAATTTACGAACTAGTAAAAGTCAAAGAGGAAAATATTAAAATCACAAATAAAATGTTTCACTGAATACCCACTCTTTCTACTCTATTCCCATTTATTTATAAATTCTATCCCGCATTAGTAGCGTTAGAATACCACAGTTCAATTATAACACAAGAGCAAGCTGTAGCACGTGAAAACATGAAGCAGCCATTTTAATGTACACTGCGCAGAAGCAAGAATTTCCCACCAAGCAAAGAAAGACGTCACACCACGTGATATGGTTGAGACATGCGCAGTGAAGTTCCCGCGTTTCAGTGGCCATTTTAGAATAGACAAGCGTTACTTGTTAGTTAAAACACATAAGCAAGCTTCCTTGCTACTTATATTTGTGTGTGCAGTTATTAGTATAAACAATACAAGTTTAATACATTAATACTTTTGAGAAGATTGCATTCGAGCAAGTCTCATTTGTGAGTCCTTGCTCCATCAATCCCCTCTCTGATGGCGTTCTGAGCCATCAATTACTACCCACAACCAGATGCCAACTTTTAGCATAATATAGTTTCACTTTCATTTTTACACTGTCTATTTTTCACATCTCCTTTCAGTTTCTTTAATAATAAGCTTCTTAAATCTTCAAGTTCAATTTCGTCAAACTTTCGCTTCTTTCCTGTCACATTATACGATTCATTCCTTCTACAACATTTGCACCATATTATTATTGACAGTACTATTATTGCTATCCCTGCTAAGGGTACTAATATTTGACCTATAAGTCCTTTCCCTATATTAGCAAACCAGGTACCAATTGTCCTAATACTATTTGTCAATCTTTCCCATACACTATCAACTTCCAGTGGTTTTAGTTCCTTCTCAAGTTTAGTTATATTCTGTATATACGTTCCAATTTCTGCACTTTTATCAGGTATATAAGTGCAACAGTGTTTCGTCTTCAATAATTTACAGACTCCGCCCTCTTTTGCCAATATAATATCAAGAGCAAGTCGGTTTTGCATAACCATAGACCTAATCGCAACCATCTCCGCATTAATCATTAGAAATCCTCCAGCAGTGTCAGTTGATAAACGATCAACCACTGTAGATAATTTACATATTTTCCTTGAGTTCAGAATTATTCCCACTGAAGGTATCAATGCACCAAATATATCACCTACAATTTCTGAAAAACTAGCTCTTTTTCTACGTGTTAATTCACTAGTATTTTCATTGCTGCCAGTGTTTCTTTTTACGTGGTATATCTTTGGAAATACTATTCCAAAATAACAACTTCCATACCACCGTGCAGGAAGCCTAAAGTAAGCCTTATTCCCACACACATAATAGATTCCCGGAAAAACTGAATCTGTTCCTCCTTTGAGTCCCAGCCTCCAAGAATTAAGAAATTGTGTTCACATTCACTGGTACCGATGAAAACATTGTTATACTCAGTCTTTAACCTATGCAGACAAATTTTCCCTGTTTTTACAAAATCTAGAGCCATAGCAGCTTGAGCCTTGCCAGGTGTGTAACTACCTTCTTTCTCAGCCCAAGGTGGTAAATGAGCCTTATGCTCAGAAGCTTTCTTTGGAAATCTTGTCTTCTACTCTCCACTAAATTCAAAAATATATTTTCTTCTTCATGTAATGAACATGTTAGATTGCTTCTATGTGCATGTGTTATGTCTATTGATTTCATTGTTAAGAAAAATTCTCCCATAAACTGTGCATCTTTGCTACTAAGCACTGGATTCATATTCTTTCGAATCGGAACCTCAGAAAATATCACATCTATATTTGAATATTAATACTGAAGTCGCCCTGTTCTATAAAATAAACTAGTCAGCACACTACATGATATGCCATAGGTTAATGGCAGGTGATGATACGTTAACCCTTCTGCTACTGATTCAGGTAGTTTCATACAGACATAACAATTACTAACTTCCATTGTATCTACATACTGAAACAATAATTTTGTGAAAACATTCAGACTAGTGTCGTTATCTGTTACTTCATGATGCAATTCTGGTTCATCTTCTGCCTTTAGTTCTACTCTATTACTTTTCAAGTTATCTGTCCTTTCCTTTGTTTCGTTGTTAATCTTTTTATCTATTATCATAAGGTAAGGAATTGCTACGATCACAACTAACCATACTATAAGCATCACTACCAGATTGCATATGCATATAGCACAACATCTTTTACAACCTTTCTGCTTTGGTCTCCCAGTAACTCTATCGTCAGACATTTTTGACAAGGAAGATTGCTCTTCTTATCGTATTCTTCAAGTCTCTTTACGTTCTCAAGGTGGTTTTATTTCTTTTTCATAAGTCAGTTCTGCACTGGTTCCTTCGTCACCACTTTCACTTGATTCTGAGCTATCGTAATCTTCAAGAATAATATAAGTCCAATCAGGACCTTTAAATTTGTTGTTCACAAGTTTCAGCCTTTTGCTTCTTCGTTTTTCGTTTTTACTTTTCTGTCCCGTTTGGCTTGTTACTTTGTTTACTTGTTCTGGATCTTCACTTCTGGTTGTTATGTGGTATTTTACTCTTTTAATGACACTTGGCCAATGATCACCTTTTCTTGTTTTCTCTGTTTGCACTGTCTCTTTATTTCCTTCTTCAGAAATTCTTTTATTTTCAGGTTGTGTTACAATTTGATGTTCTTCAATTTGTGTTTCTTCTACTATTTGTTCTTTTTCCGATCTGATCTGTTTTTCTTCAGCTGCTCCACTGTGAGTCTCTAGTAACTGATCTTGTTCTTGATTTACGTTTTCATGCTCGAGATTCTCAAGATCTTCTTCTTCTGTGTACTTTTCTTGATCTAACTGATTCTGATCAGGGCTTATTGCACTTTGTACTTCTGCAGCCTGACCGCGTTCTTCTAGATCTGTCTGTCCCTGCTCAAAATCTGTTGGTTCTTCTTTAATTTGAGCCCAGTTTCCTCTCCCTATCTGTTCCTCCTCAGGTTCTCTTATTATCTCTTCTTCTCCTTCCTGAGCTGCTTCTTCTTCACCTATCTGATCTTCTACAATTTCTTCTAAATTTACTTGACTTCTTGTTCTGTGGTAAACTTCAGGAATTTCCACCACCGGTATCCAGTCCTGACTTGTGCTCGGTTGTTCTTCTTCAGCTTCCTTCGAATCTTGTTCCTGAGATTCTTCAGCTGGGCAACCTTCAGCTTCCTCAGCAATCAATACTGTCTGAGTATTTTCTTCTTCAGGATCTGGTACTCTTTTGGTGTGGCTTACATGAATCCAATTAGGAAATCCTGCACACTTCACTGCTGTGTTTGTGACCAGTATGACCTGACAAGGTTCGCCCCACCTAGGTGATAGACACGTTTCTCTGGTGTGATTCTTCACTACCACCCAGTCTCCGGGACTCAGATCATGTTCTTGTTCAGGCTGCCTGGAAACTGCGTCTTCTCCAACCTGGTGAGAGACAGAACGCACTAGGTCAGCCAATCCTTTGCAATAATCCAGAACCATATCATCAGATATATTCAGCAGTTTATTTGTGGGAACATGTGCTTGTCTCATTGCTCTTCCCATCATTATCTCGTGCGGACTCAATCCGGTGTTTCTATCAGGAATGTTTCTGAGTCCCATTAAAACAAGAGGCAATGCATCTGGCCAATCTAATGATGTTGATGCACACATTTTCCCTAGTCTGGATTTTATCGTGCCATTCATTTGTTCAACCACTCCAGAATCCTCTGGACGATATGCACAGTGCAATTTTTGCTCAATTTGGGATGCTTCACAGATTATCTTTATCACTTCACTGTTAAAATGTTTTCCTCTATCTGATTCCAAAGTTACTGGAAAACCAAATCTAGGAATGAGTTCACGTAGCAACAACTTTGCGACTGTAATACTGTCATTCCTTCTGGTAGGGTATGCCTCCACCCACTTTGAAAACAGACACACTATGACTAGTACATATTTCAGCCCTCTACATGGTGGTAACTGAATGAAATCAAGTTGCAATCTCATAAATGGACCCTCCGCCTTTCCAATTTTTCCAAACCCAATTACTGTTTTCCTTCCTGGATTATGCATTTGGCAAGTTAAACATCTCTGGCAAAGACTCTCTGCTACCGCCCTAAACCTTGGATTGTACCAATTTTGTCTGAAGAGCCTAATCATTGCATTTCTCCCTACGTGTGTGTCTCCATGATACATCCTGGCCATTTGTGAAAGCAGACAGTCAGGCATGACTGGTCTGCCATCGGCACAAATCCATACATCATCGTCTGCTCTTTGAGAACATTCCATTTTGATCCATGTACTTTTTTCACTCTCATCAGCATCATCTTGCAATCGTTTCACATCATTCCATGTTTCAGGAGGTACATACAGCATAAGTTGGCAGCTGATTCCCATCCTTTCAACCCTTTTATTAACTGACAATCTGTTTTTGGCACAATGTTGAGCCACAAGGTCTGCATATCTGTTGCCGACTACCACCCAGTCATCTCCTGACTGGTGTGCGGCACATTTCACCACAGCCAATTCTTTTGGTGATTGTATTGCCTCCAGTAGTTCTTTTACGAACTGTTCATTTTTAATGGGGGATCCTGAAGAAGTCATGAAATCCCTCTGCATCCATAGTTGGCCAAAATCATGCACAACCCCATAACCATATTGGCAATCTGTAAATATAGTTACTCTTTGATTCCTCCCAATTTTGCAAGCTTTTATTAATGCGATCAATTCAGCTATTTGTGCAGATTTGACTCCCGGTAAATAGGATGCTTCGACTATTCCAGTTAGTTCACACACTGCATATGCTGCAGTTAGTTTTCCATCTTCATGCCTTTGGCATGAACCATCAACAAACAGCTCCCTGTCTGGCTTCCTGAGGGGTAGTTCCTGAATATCAGGACGTGGTTTCGTGCACAACTCTGTGACTTGTAAACAATCATGTTCCTCTTCGTCATCTTTAACTTCTTCATGATATGGGTCTGGTAGTAAGGTAGCTGGATTTACTATTGTGCACCTTACAATGGTCACATTTTCAGCACCCAGTATTATTCTTTCATATTTAGTCAGCCGACTAGGAGTAAGATGCTGAGTTCGGGTTCTTGTCAACAAAATCACAACCGCATGTGGAACGAACACTTTTACAGGGTGTCCCATTACAATTGACTCACTTTGTTCAATGCTCAAACAGGTAGCCGCCACTGCTTTTAAGCAGCCTGGCAATGCGGCTGCCACTGGGTCCAATGTAGCAGAAAAATATGCTATAGGACGTCTGTCTACACCATGTCTCTGGGTTAAGACTGAAAGTGCACAATTATCTCTTTCATGGCAGAATAATGCGAATTTTCTTTTATAATCAGGCATGCCTAGGGCAGGTGCTGCACACAAAGCATTTCTTAATTTTACAAAAGCTCCTACGCTTTCATCATCCCACTCAACTGGGTCCTTTGCCTTCTTTTTCGTCATTTGAATTAAGGGCTTTGCTAACAGTGAAAATCCTAGTATCCATTGTCGACAATAACCTACTATTCCCAGGAACATTCTCACTTCTCGTTGAGAGACAGGCATTTGCATTTTCTTTATTAATTTTATTCTCTCAGCTGTTATTCTCCTTTTGCCCCTCTCAATCTGGTGTCCTAGATACTTCACTGCTGTTGTACAGAACTGAAATTTTTCAGGTGAAACTTTATGCCCTTCTTCAGCTAAATGATTTAATAATGCAATGGTGTCAACAACACAGTCCTCTCTGGTATTAGATGCCACCAGTAAGTCGTCTATATACTGCACTAAAACTGAGCTTCCTGGCATCACTAGTTTCTCTAGGCACTTTTTCAATATCTGATTGAAGATGGAAGGACTTTCCGTGTACCCCTGAGGAACACGATTCCATACATAGACTTTGTTCTCGAATTTAAATGAAAAAAGATGCTGGCTATCTGGGTGTAATGGTATTGAAAAGAATGCTTGGCATAAATCAATCACAGTAAACCATCCTGCACTCCAAGGTATCTGGTATAAAATTACGGCAGGATTGGGTACTATAGGACAACAGGGTTCCACGATCTTATTTATTTTGCGCAGGTCCTGAACAATCCTATATTTTCCACTAGGTTTCTTCAAACCCATGATTGGTGAGTTACAAGGGCTACTCATTACCTCTTTTAATATTCCCTGTTTTACCATTCTGTTTATTTCTTCAATGACTCCTGCTTTTACCTCTGCACTCATTTTGTACTGTCTAGTATTTGGGAAAATCGCACCTTCTTTTACCGTAATTTTAACTGGGTCTATTTTTGCCATAAGTCCTACTTCCTTCCCTGTGAAATCCCATACCATAGAATTCACTGTAGTTTTCAGTTCTTCTGGTAACTCGTCTTTTGTTATCAAAGAAAACATCTCATCTATTTCTGTACCTTGCTTTGCAATCATAAATTTATATACATGGTCTTCATCTGGGGTCTGAACTGCCACACCATCCGGCGTGCAGAAAATTGTGCAATTCATTTTGCATAACAAATCCCGGCCCAAAAAATTTACTGGACTGGAATCACATACTACAAATTGATGCATTTCTCTAAAGTTTCCGATTTTTACTTCCATTGGTTCGGTAAGAGGTGTTCTAATCTTTTGATTAGCCACCCCCACAACTTGGATAGCTTCTCCAGAGAGAGGAAGGTCTGGGATGTCTGCTGTTCTCACAGTAGACCTGGTAGCACCAGTGTCCAAAAGGAAAGTAATATCATTACCTTTCACATTCCCTTCAACATATGGACCTGACTGATCTACCGGTAAGGATGCACCAAGTACGCACTCCTTCTCCCCCTCTCCTAGGCACCGTCATTGGCTATAGGTACAAAAGTCATCCTGTAAAAGAAATTGTGATGTTACATAATCATTCTTACCACTTCCTCCTTGATATCCGACGTCTGTACCGTGCTTTGCTCTGCTTACATTACCCTGTATAGGTGCAGGTGGCAACTGACTCTGAGGATTTACACCCTGCTGTGAGTCATTCTGCGTCTGTGGATTTAAATTTTGATTTGGGCCATTATTATTCCGAATCTTTTTACATTCATCCTTCCAATGCCCCAATTTTCCGCACCCGTGACAAGGAAACTTCTTTTTAGCCTCTTCTCTGCTCATTCGTCCTCTCATTTTTCCTCCATTCCCAGTGTCACCATTCGTTCCAGAATCTTTTCCCTGATTATCACTTGGATTATCCAAATTAATTCCCTGTTTCTCAGCCATTTTCACCTGAGCCCACATTACTTTCTCCTGTAGTTTCTTGTGCCTATCCTCAATGTCATCTACACAATATTTTGCATATTTCAAGATCTCGTCTATTGGCTTCCCCTGCCAACATAACATATGCTGCTTAATCATCTGACAAATCTCTGGCTTCAGACCGTAGACAAATCGGTAGACAAACTGACTCATGTTTTTATCTCCAATATCCTCAAATCCACTATACTGCTTGAATACCTGCAATAAACGTTCATAGTAGGCATGTACCGATTCACTGGCTTCTTGAGTAGTTCTATCTATTTTCACCCAGTCTGTTTCTTTTGGTGGTATTTTCCCTTTCAGGTAAGTTATCACCTGCTGATACTTTTTCATGACATCGCTTGACGGGGCACCTGTCTTTGGATCTCTAGGATACTCTTCACTGGGCCAATCAACTGTGATTTTGCAATCTATCCACAAATCGGCAGGTACCACTATGTCGAACAAACCATCCAAATCTTTCAACAATACCTTTGACACCATCACAAACCTCTCAACCTGCTTGTACCATTCAATTGGCTTTTCCCTCAACTTTGGAAAATCATTCGTAAATGACAAAATATCCTGTCTGCTCCATGGGACATGTACATATCCCCCTCCTGGAACTTCTCGCATCGGGTACATTTGATCTCCTTTCCCTGTTTCCTTCATTAAATATTCAGAAGTTGTTCTACTGTATCGGGCCTCTTCTTTTTTCTTTGTCCATCTAACCTTCCATTTATCTAGTTCTCCCCATTTCTGCAAGACTGTCATTAATTCCTTTACTTGTAATTTTCTTCCAGAGGCATTCATGTTTTCCAAATCCTTATCTGAAAAATCTGCTCTATAGGGTTTTTGTAATACTTTTGACTTCCCTATTTCAATTCCCATCTGTTGAGCTAAATCTGATAATTTTTCATGAAATATTTTTACATTTCTTGTGATGCTTCTGCATACGAACAATAATTCTTCTTCATTGTAGGTATTTAGGCGATCTACCCCTACATTTCCTGATATCATTTCTTCTAATTCAACTTTTAATTTATAAATGTCCATGATCTTTGGGGGTGAACTCTGTTTGTCTGATCCTTGTGCCCATCTTTCTAAGTCTTCTGGGGTAACTACTGTGGCACTTTTCGTTCCTGATGAGGTTATTATGTTTACATCTTTGGAGCAACCAGGTGTTACTCTTCTGGGAGTACTATTTACAGAATCTCGAATGGACAAGTCCATTAATGAAATCATAGACTCGCAATCACTAAAGTGATCCTCAACCATTACTACTGCTTCAGGTTTAGGAACATTCACAGGTGTAGGCATAACTAAAGGTTTGGGATAAGTTACTTTGTCACCGTACAAGGGAACCACTGGACCAATTGTTACAGGTATGGTCAATGAATCAGGATGAATACTCAACTGTGTTCCTTTCTGAATTAATTCTGCTCTGTTTTTATCTATTGCTTCCTTTTCTTTATCGTGAAGTACTCTACTAACTGGTGAATCATGCAATACTTGTGGTACCAAAGGTGTCCTTAACAAGGGTGCACTTGGGGTGCATCCACTTGTCCCTTCCTGATATGGTGGTGGATTCTTTAATATATCTTCCATAAATTCATCTTCGGAATCTCCAAATCTAGTCAAGTGTTTTGTCTTTTCTGTGCATTTACTCCCTAATGATTCTTCTGCTATTAATATTGGATACAGAACCTCTGTAAGCATTGCTCGTCTCCACTGTTTCATCTGACCGTCCCTTGACTCGTTTTGGTATCTGGGAAAAAATCCCTGATAACCCCTATTACTTCTGGATCGATCACGTTCGAATGCCTCGGTTTCCCACTCTTCTAAGGCTTCGTATTGAGTTAATCTAGGTCTGGGTCCTAAGTCATTCATTCTTAATCTCAAATTTTGAAGAATTCTCCCATTGAAAGTACCATTCTCGGGAAATGCTAATATTCCATCATTTTTGGTATATTCCATCCAATTCTCTATCCATACGCAAGTATGATAACCACTCTCCATCATCATGAATGAAGCGGGCGTTTTAGCTGGTGGAATGATAATTCCTTCCCTAATTTTGATTGGTTTATCCTTTTTAAAATAATTCTTAATCTTTTGTAGGACTGACATTTTCCTCTTCTCTCCGTACATTCTGAGTAAATCTCGATGTATGTAATTATATTCGGCAAAGCCTAGGAATCTCCTATCCGGACGAACTCCTATTAAAGTCGGATCACGTTTTAACATACAATCTCCACTATCCACTAGGATTTCAGCTTCTATGGTAACAACCAATCAGATTCCAGCTAACTTTTGCCTTTGAACCAATCTTAGCGCGGCCTTTTAGTGATGTCTTTTCTGCCAACCCCTCCTTACAATCTGCGTTTCTCTGTCCCTCGCTGTTTCAACCAATCCCAGCGCGGTACCTGTGACGTCAGCTTCCTCTCTGGTAGCTGACCCTCCCTTTACAAAATCGTACGCAAAACTTTATTTTCTCTACGCTTCTTATTAAAATTTTGTAACAACATAAAACATTTGTGTGAGAAGTTGGCCTGGTATATGCTGTTCACTAATTAAAGTGGACACCTTGCACCAGAGCAATTCGTCTCTTATGGTTGGTAGGTTTAAGACAACCTTTATAAAAAGCTATCCTAGTGGTAGCTGTGGAGAGCAGCCTTCAGGCTAAGTCTTGGAGGAATGTAAAGCAGCTTGTTTTACCACACAATCTCTTGAATCACCAGATGAAAAGACACCACACAGGTATATATATCAAATATATATGTATTTATTAATAAACAACTCTCTACTAATCTCTTTTTGAGATTAGAAGTCAGGAACATATGTACAAATCAAATGTTATCAAAATAAGTTAGCACAATCAAATATCACAATCTTAGTTTGGCTAGACCTAGGTCTAGAGCAGTTAGAATCGAGGGACCCCCAAGAACCACCCCAGGTAGTTGTAGGAGACCCACAGGGGACGGACGCGGTGTCCTGGCACCGGTGCGAGTCCTGTGCGAGTCAATGCGAACAGACGCGATTGAGATTTCAATGTTAATGGTCCCTTGCGTGTTCGGGGCGAACACACCGATCGGTCCTTGTACGAGTCGAAGGACGCGGGTACAGATAGAGTTGCAAGGGAGATGGACGCGCTGTGTCTAACACAGACGCGAACCTTGTACGAGTCAGCGCAATGGAGATTTCAATGTTACAGGCCCCTTGTGTGTTCGAGGCGAACACCGATCGGACTCAGTACGAGTCGAAGGACACGGTTATAGATAGTCTTACAAGGGAGATGGACGCGATGTGTCTAACACAGACGCGAACCCTGTACGAGTCAGCGCAATTGTCGCACTTAGAAAATAAGAGTTTTAGGGCACTTCTAGGGTAGCTACAAGCAAGCCACTTACAGGGTAAGTAGTTCTAGGGCCCACACCCACGGGAGCACCGTAATGCTAAAGTTACCTCACCCAGGGGAGCCGGGTGCATAGGTGTCCTTTGGAGTAGGGGCGCGGCGTCGTTTTCAATGGGAGCCAGTGAAGACTTGCTGCTTGCGGCGACAGAAAAAGTGTCTGTTGGAATCCAAGCCTGGATTTGGAAGGAGGAAGACCTGAAAGCAGAGGGGACAGTATTCAAGGGCACTTGGCAGTGACCCGGGGCAAGGAAGATGAATGCCCACCGTCGTCGACAGATTCAGGTCGTTCACTGGTGTCTTGACTCTTCAACCACGAGGTCCAGGAGGCGTCGAGGATGGCCAGGAGCTGGATTCAGCGTGTCCCACAAAGTCTGCAGCTTACTGCGGTGTTGACGACCCGATTGGAGCCAACAAGCCTTGGTAGCAGCAAGTCTCGTGGTAGAACGGAAAAGTCAATGGTGCAGACCAGCAAGCTCTGAGGAACTTACCCAGCGAGGGTAGGTCAGGGCAGGTCTGGAGCAACCAGGGGGGCCCTTTGGTTTCTTTGGAAAGTATTCTGGAGACCCACAAGTTGGCTGGCAAGGGATCGCAAAGACGCCTCAGGAGGATTCACTCAACAGGGGCCCACGGTCACTCGAGACAGTGTAGGCCTCTGATTTTGGGAGGGATTTCTGCTGGAGGCTGGGACCACACGTGGTCTAAAGCACAAGTTCGTAGAATGTCGTGAAGGGCTTGCACTTGACAATAGTGCACGGTACCCAGGGTCTGTAGTTCCTCGTTGCTCGTGGGGTCCACTTGCCTCAACTTCGCTGGGGACTCACGATGGCCTTGGCGAAGTCAGGAAATCCTCTTCCTGGGCTGCAGGGACGTCGGGCTCCGGCGGGAGCGGCATATTTTGCGACCGTCGTTGTCGATTTTGGTGCCTGCCAAGCAGGGGAGTCACTCCTTGACTCCAAGGGAGATTCTTCAGTCTTCCAAAGGTAGTGGAACGTCGAACGTCCGGGATTCTTCTTGTAGAGCATCGTCCAGGGGTATCTAGTTTGCAATGCACAGGTTCCCCCTCTTATACTAAAAGAAAGGGAGGGACTAGCTCTATGACCCCACCTATGGGAGGGTCAGGGGAGTGGGTGGTTACACCCACTTCCCTTTGTCCAGTTTCGCGCCAGAGCAGGGGCAGGTAGCCCCTGAGCTGGTTTGAACTGGCATATGCACAGAGGAGCCTTCTGCTCCCCCAGTGCAGGACTTCAAAGCACTCTAAGAGTGCACCCACCCAGCCCCAATACACTAAACCCTATCTGGGAGGTGGTCACACCCCCTTGGGACAGGATATCTATTGTTGGGCTTCCTCCACTGCGAGTGTTGGTCATCAGCAGGAGGGCAGCCCAGTGTCTGTGACTGGTGGCATCCATTTTGTGATGCCAGGGCTCTGCAGGATTCTACCGCGTTTCCACAGTAGGTACATGTCTATCCCTCTAGAAGGGTGGAATGCTACCCCTGCCGCCAGAACTGGCGGGGAGGGTAGTATTCCAAGATGTTTGACACCAAACACGACATGTTTTGATGCAGCCATTCCAAAGTTAGCATTCTACCGCAAGGATATAATGCACTTAAGAGTATATGGTTTAACTGCATCCACAAACAGCCCCAGAGAATGGACTCTGAGAGCTGCAGAGGGGCCCTGCTCAGGCAGAGGCACCCTCTCACATAGGAACCAAGCACCCTGCCCTCAGGATTGATAGGGCCTGCCTTAGCGGTGACTGATAGGTTTAAATGTGTGTGCAGGAGAGATATAGGAAACCTATATCTCAGTGAGGGGTGCTAGCACCACCTCACCTAGGCTGCAGTAGCAGCCTGTGGTGTCAGATTTAGTCTGCTTCCCAGGGGTGGCATAATACATGCTTCAGCCCCTGGTAGGCCTGTGAAGTACCTATGCCCTTGGTACCTAAGGTACCATATACTAGGGACTCATAAGGTACCACAGTATCCAATCACTAGTGCACCTAGAGTGCACTCCAAATCGTTTAGAGAGAACAGAGAGGCTGGGGCCCTGATTGGCAGGGTCCCAGCCAGACTATAGCCAGAAACCAGTGTAAACATCAGAAAAAAAGTGGGATCAACATAAGAGGCAGATCCTACTCTCCTACACAACCCCCCCCCCAAATGCAGGGACACTAAACTAACCTTGACCAGTTGAGTCTTCGTGTTCAAAGTGGAAATACCTTGAGAGGCCATCTGCATTGGCATGTTGGGTCCCAGGTCTATGTTCCACTGTATAGTCCATCCCCTTTAGGGAAATGGGCCACCTCAAAAGTTTTGGGTTTTCTCCTTTCATTTGTTTAAGCCATAGGAGGGGCTTGTGGTCAGTCTGAACTATGAAGTGAGTGCCAAACTCTTATTTTCTAAGTGCGACAATTGCGCTGACTCGTACAGGGTTCGCGTCTGTGTTAGACACATCGCGTCCATCTCCCTTGTAACACTATCTATAACCGTGTCCTTCGACTCGTACTGAGTCCGATCGGTGTTCGCCTCGAACACACAAGGGCCCTGTAACATTGAAATCTCCATTGCGCTGACTCGCATAAGGTTCGCGTCTGTGTTAGACACAGCGCGTCCATCTCCCTGCAACTCTATCTGTACCCGCGTCCTTCGACTCGTACAAGGACCGATCGGTGTGTTCGCCTCGAACACGCAAGGGACCTTTAACATTGAAATCTCAATCGCGTCTGTTCGCATAGACTCTGCATTAGGACTCGCACCGGTGCCAGGACACCGCGTCCGTCCCCGTGGGTCTCCTAAAACTACCTGGGGTGGTTCTTGGGGTCCCTAGATTCTAACTGCTCTAGACCTAGGTCTAGCCAAACTAAGATTGTGATATTTGATTGTGCTAACTTATTTTGATAACATTTGATTTGTACATATGTTCCTGACTTCTAATCTCATAAAGAGATTAGTAGAGAGTTGTTTATTAATAAATACATATATATTTGATATATATACCTGTGTGGTGTCTTTTCATCTGCTGATTCAAGAGATTGTGTGGTAAAACAAGCTGCTTTACATTCCTCCAAGACTTAGCCTGAAGGCTGCTCTCCACAGCTACCACTAGGATAGCTTTCTATAAAGGTTGTCTTAAACCTACCAACCATAAGAGTCGAATTGATCTGGTGCAAGGTGTCCAATTTAATTAGTGAACAGCATATACCAGGCCAACTTCTCACATTGGTGGCAGCGTGTGGGCTTCCAGCTTGCTATTGTTTTACCACACAATCTCTTGAATCACCAGATGAAAAGACACCACACAGGTATATATATCAAATATATATGTATTTATTAATAAACAACTCTCTACTAATCTCTTTTTGAGATTAGAAGTCAGGAACATATGTACAAATCAAATGTTATCAAAATAAGTTAGCACAATCAAATATCACTATCTTAGTTTGGCTAGACCTAGGTCTAGAGCAGTTAGAATCGAGGACCCCAAGAACCACCCCAGGTTGTTGTAGGAGACCCACAGGGACGGACGCGGTGTCCTGGCACCGATGCGAGTCCTGCAGCAGTCAATGCGAACAGACGCGATTGAGATTTCAATGTTAATGGTCCCTTGCGTGTTCGAAGCTAACACACCGATCGGTCCTTGTACGAGTCGAAGGACGCGGGTACAGATAGAGTTGCAAGGGAGATGGACGCGCTGTGTCTAACACAGACGCGTACCTTGTACGAGTCAGCGCAATGGAGATTTCAATGTTACAGACCCCTTGTGTGTTCGAGGCGAACACCGATCGGACTCAGTACGAGTCGAAGGACACGGTTATAGATAGTGTCACAAGGGAGATGGACGCGATGTGTCTAACACAGACGCGAACCCTGTACGAGTCAGCGCAATTGTCGCACTTAGAAAATAAGAGTTTTATGGCACTTCTAGGGTAGCTACAAGCAAGCCACTTACAGGGTAAGTAGTTCTAGGGCCCACACCCACGGGAGCACCGTAATGCTAAAGTTACCTCACCCAGGGGAGCCGGGTGCATAGGTGTCCTTTGGTGTCGGGTCGCGGCGTCGTTTTCAATGGGAGCCAGTGAAGACTTTCTGCTTGCGGCGACAGAAGAAGTGTCCGTTGGAATCCAAGCCTGGATTCGGAAGGAGGAAGACGTGAAAGCAGAGGGGACAGTGTTCAAGGGCACTTGGCAGTGACCCGGGGCAAGGAAGATGAATGCCCACCGTCGTCGACAGATTCAGGTCATTCACTGGTGTCTTGACTCTTCAACCACGAGGTCCAGGAGGTGTCGAGGACGGCCAGGAGCTGGATTCAGTGTATCCCACAAAGTCTGCAGCTGACTCCGGTGTTGGCGACCCGATTGGAGGCAACAAGCCTTGGTAGCAGCAAGTCTCGTGGTAGAACGGAAAAGTCAATGGTGCAGATCAGCAAGGTCTGAGGAATGTACCCAGCGAGGGTAGGTCAGGGCAGGCCTGGAGCAACCAGGGGGGCTCTTTGATTTCTTTGGAAAGTCTTCTGGGGACCCACAAGCCGACTGGCAAGGTATTGTGAAGACGCCTCAGGAGAATTCACTCAACAGGGGCCCACGGTCACTCGGGACGATGTAGGCCTCTGATTTTGGGAGGGCTGTTTGCTGGAGGCTGGGACCATACGTGGTCCAAAGCACAAGTTCGTAGAACGTCGGGAAGGGGTTGCACTTGACAATAGTGCATGGTACCCAGGGTCTGAGGTTCCTCGTTGCTCGTGGGGTCCACTTGCCTCAGCTTCGCTGGGGACTCACGATGGCCTTGGCGAAGTCAGGAAATCCTCTTCCTGGGCTGCAGGGGCTTCGGGCTCCGGCGGGAGCAGCATAGTTTGCGACCGTCGTTGTTGTTTTTGGTGCCTGCCAAGCAGGGGAGTCACTCCTTGACTCCAAGGAGATTCTTCAGTCTTCCAAAGGTAGTGGAACATCGAAGGTCCGGGATTCTTCTTGTAGAGCGTCGTCCAGGGGTATCTAGTTTGCAATGCACAGGTTCCCCTCTTATACTAAAAGAAAGGGAGGGACTAGCTCTATGACCCCACCTATGGGAGGGTCAGGGAGTGGGTGGTTACACCCACTTCCCTTTGTCCAGTTTCGCGCCAGAGCAGGGGCAGGTAGCCCCTGAGCTGGTTTGAACTGGCATATGCACAGAGGAGCCTTCTGCTCCCCCAGTGCAGGACTTCAAAGCACTCTAAGAGTGCACCCACCCAGCCCCAATACACTAAACCCTGTCTGGGAGGTGGTCACACCCCTTGGGACAGGATATCTATTGTTGGGCTTCCTCCACTGCGAGTGTTGGTCATCAGCAGGAGGGCAGCCCAGTGTCTGTGACTGGTGGCGTCCATTTTCTGATGCCAGGGCTCTGCAGGATTCTACCGCGTTTCCACAGTAGGTACATGTCTATCCCTCTAGAAGGGTGGAATGCTACTCCCGCCGCCAGAACTGGCGGGGGGTAGTATTCCAAGATGTTTGACACCAAACACGACATGTTTTGATGCAGCCATTCCAAAGTTAGCATTCTACCGCGAGGATATAATGCACTTAAGAGTATATGGTTTAACCGCATCCACAAACAGCCCCAGAGAATGGACTCTGAGAGCTGCAGAGGGGCCCTGCTCAGGCAGAGGCACCCTCTCACATAGGAACCAAGCACCCTGCCCTCAGGATTGATAGGGCCTGCCTTAGGGGTGACTGATAGGTTTAAATGTGTGTGCAGGAGAGATATATGAAACCTATATCTCAGTGAGGGGTGCTAGCACCACCTCACCCAGGCTGCAGTAGCAGGCCTGTGGTGTCAGATTTAGTCTGCTTCCCAGGGTGACATAATACATGCTTCAGCCCCTGGTAGGCCTGTGAAGTACCTATGCCCTTGGTACCTAAGGTACCATATACTAGGGACTCATAAGGTACCACAGTATCCAATCACTAGTGCACCTAGAGTGCACTCCAAATCGTTTAGAGAGAACAGAGAGGCTGGGGCCCTGATTGGCAGGGTCCCAGCCAGACTATAGCCAGAAACCAGTGTAAACATCAGAAAAAAAGTGGGGGCAACATAAGAGGCAGATCCTACTCTCCTACACAACCCCCCCCCAAACGCAGAGACACTAAACTAACCTTGACCAGTTGAGTCTTCGTGTTCAAAGTGGAAATACCTTGAGAGGCCATCTGCATTGGCATGTTGGGTCCCAGGTCTATGTTCCACTGTATAGTCCATCCCCTGTAGGGAAATGGACCACCTCAAAAGTTTTGGGTTTTCTCCTTTCATTTGTTTAAGCCATAGGAGGGGCTTGTGGTCAGTCTGAACTATGAAGTGAGTGCCAAACTCTTATTTTCTAAGTGCGACAATTGCGCTGACTCGTACAGGGTTCGCGTCTGTGTTAGACACATCGCGTCCATCTCCCTTGCAACACTATCTATAACCGTGTCCTTCGACTCGTACTGAGTCCGATCGGTGTTCGCCTCGAACACACAAGGGGCCTGTAACATTGAAATCTCCATTGTGCTGACTCGTACAAGGTTCGTGTCTGTGTTAGACACAGCGCGTCCATCTCCCTTGCAACTCTATCTGTACCCGGTCCTTCGACTCGTACAAGGACCGATCGGTGTGTTCGCCCCGAACATGCAAGGGACCTTTAACATTGAAATCTCAATTGCGTCTGTTCGCATAGACTCGCACAGGACTTGCACCGGTGCCAGGACACCGCGTCCGTCCCCTGTGGGTCTCCTAAAACTACCTGGGGTGGTTCTTGGGGGTCCCTAGATTCTAACTGCTCTAGACCTAGGTCTAGCCAAACTAAGATTGTGATATTTGATTGTGCTAACTTATTTTGATAACATTTGATTTGTACATATGTTCCTGACTTCTAATCTCATAAAGAGATTAGTAGGGAGTTGTTTATTAATAAATACATATATATTTGATATATATACCTGTGTGGTGTCTTTTCATCTGGTGATTCAAGAGATTGTGTGGTAAAACAAGCTGCTTTACATTCCTCCAAGACTTAGCCTGAAGGCTGCTCTCCACAGCTACCACTAGGATAGCTTTCTATAAAGGTTGTCTTAAACCTACCAACCATAAGAGTCGAATTGCTCTGGTGCAAGGTGTCCACTTTAATTAGTGAACAGCATATACCAGGCCAACTTCTCACATTGGTGGCAGCGTGTGGGCTTCCAGCTTGCTATTCTTTTACCACACAATCTCTTGAATCACCAGATGAAAAGACACCACACAGGTATATATATCAAATATATATGTATTTATTATTAAACAACTCTCTACTAATCTCTTTATGAGATTAGAAGTCAGGAACATATGTACAAATCAAATGTTATCAAAATAAGTTAGCACAATCAAATATCACTATCTTAGTTTGGCTAGACCTAGGTCTAGAGCAGTTAGAATCGAGGACCCCAAGAACCACCCCAGGTAGTTGTAGGAGACCCACAAGGACGGACGCGGTGTCCTGGCACCGATGCGAGTCCTGATGCTAGTCAATGCGAACAGACGCGATTGAGATTTCAATGTTAATGGTCCTGCGTGTTCGAGGCGAACTACACCGATCGGTCACTGTACGAGTCGAAGGACACGGGTACAGATAGAGTTGCAAGGAGATGGACGCAGCTGGTGTCAACACAGACGCGAACCTGTGTACGAGTCAGCACAATGGAGATTTCAATGTTACAGGCCCTTGTGTGTTCGAGGCGAACACCGATCGGACTCAGTACGAGTCGAAGGACACTGTTATAGTGTCACAGGGGAGATGGACGTGATGTGTCTAACACAGACGCGAACCCTGTCGAGTCAACAGCAATTGTCGCACTTAGAAAATAAGAGTTTTAGGGCACTTCTAGGGTAGCTACAAGCAAGCCACTTACAGGGTAAGTAGTTCTAGGGCCCACACCCACGGGAGCACCGTAATGCTAAAGTTATCTCACCCAGGGGAGCCGGATGCATAGGTGTCCTTTGGTGTCGGGTTGCGGCGTCGTTTTCAATGGGAGCCAGTGAAGACTTGCTGCTTGCGGTGACAGAAGAAGTGTCCGTTGGAATCCAAGCCTGGATTCGGAAGGAGGAAGACCTGAAAGCAGAGGGGACAGTGTTCAAGGGCACTTGGCAGTGACCCGGGGCAAGGAAGATGAATGCGCACCGTCGTCGACAGATTCAAGTCATTCACTGGTGTCTTGACTCTTCAACCACGAGGTCCAGGAGGTGTTGAGGACGGCCAGGAGCTGGATTCAGTGTATCCCACAAAGTCTGCAGCTGACTGCGGTGTTGGCGACCCGATTGGAGGCAACAAGCCTTGGTAGCAGCAAGTCTCGTGGTAGAACGGAAAAGTCAATGGTGCAGATCAGCAAGGTCTGAGGAACGTACCCAGCAAGGGTAGGTCAGGGCAGGCCTGGAGCAACCAGGTGGGCTCTTTGGTTTCTTTGCAAAGTCTTCTGGGGACCCACAAGCCGGCTGGCAAGGTATTGTGAAGACGCCTCAGGAGAATTCACTCAACAGGGGCCCACGGTCACTCGGGATGGTGTAGGCCTCTGATTCTGGGAGGGATTTTTGCTGGAGGCTGGGACCATACGTGGTCCAAAGCACAAGTTCGTAGAACGTCGGGAAGGGGTTGCACTTGACAATAGTGCACGGTACCCAGGGTCTGCGGTTCCTCGTTGCTCGTGGGGTCCACTTGCCTCAGCTTCGCTGGGGGCTCACGATGGCCTTGGCGAAGTCAGGAAATCCTCTTCCTGGGCTGCAGGGACTTCGGGCTCCGGCGGGAGTGGCATAGTTTGCGACCGTCGTTGTTGTTTTTGGTGCCTGCCAAGCAGGGGAGTCACTCCTTGACTCCAAGGAGATTCTTCAGTCTTCCAAAGGTAGTGGAACGTCGAAGGTCCGGGATTCTTCTTGTAGAGCGTCGTCCAGGGGTATCTAGTTTGCAATGCACAGGTTCCCCCTCTTATACTAAAAGAAAGGGAGGGACTAGCTCTATGACCCCACCTATGGGAGGGTCAGGGGAGTGGGTGGTTACACCCACTTCCCTTTGTCCAGTTTCACGCCAGAGCAGGGGCAGGTAGCCCCTGAGCTGGTTTGAACTGGCATATGCACAGAGGAGCCTTCTGCTCCCCCAGTGCAGGACTTCAAAGCACTCTAAGAGTGCACCCACCCAGCCCCAATACACTAAACCCTGTCTGGGAGGTGGTCACACCCCTTGGGACAGGATATCTATTGTTGGGCTTCCTCCACTGCGAGTGTTGGTCATCAGCAGGAGGGCAGCCCAGTGTATGTGACTGGTGGCGTCCATTTTGTGATGCCAGGGCTCTGCAGGATTCTACTGCGTTTCCACAGTAGGTACATGTCTATCCCTCTAGAAGGGTGGAATGCTACCCCGCCGCCAGAACTGGCGGGGGGTAGTATTCCAAGATGTTTGACACCAAACACGACATGTTTTGATGCAGCCATTCCAAAGTTAGCATTCTACCGCGAGGATATAATGCACTTAAGAGTATATGGTTTAACCGCATCCACAAACAGCCCCAGAGAATGGACTCTGAGAGCTGCAGAGGGGCCCTGCTCAGGCAGAGGCACCCTCTCACATAGGAACCAAGCACCCTGCCCTCAGGATTGATAGGGCCTGCCTTAGGGGTGACTGATAGGTTTAAATGTGTGTGCAGGAGAGATATAGGAAACCTATATCTCAGTGAGGGGTGCTAGCACCACCTCACCCAGGCTGCAGTAGCAGCCTGTGGTGTCAGATTTAGTCTGCTTCCCAGGGGTGGCATAATACATGCTTCAGCCCCTGGTAGGCCTGTGAAGTACCTATGCCCTTGGTACCTAAGGTACCATATACTAGGGACTCATAAGGTACCACAGTATCCAATCACTAGTGCACCTAGAGTGCACTCCAAATCGTTTAGAGAGAACAGAGAGGCTGGGGCCCTGATTGGCAGGGTCCCAGCCAGACTATAGCCAGAAACCAGTGTAAACATCAGAAAAAAAGTGGGGGCAACATAAGAGGCAGATCCTACTCTCCTACACAACCCCCAAACGCAGAGACACTAAACTAACCTTGACCAGTTGAGTCTTCGTGTTCAAAGTGGAAATACCTGTGAGAGGCCATCTGCATTGGCATGTTGGGTACCAGGTCTATGTTTCACTGTATAGTCCATCCCTGTAGGAAATGGACCACCTCAAAAGTTTTGGGTTTTCTCCTTTCATTTGTTTAAGCCATAGGAGGGGCTTGTGGTCAGTCTGAACTATGAAGTGAGTGCCAAACTCTTATTTTCTAAGTGCGACAATTGCGCTTACTCGTACAGGGTTCGCGTCTGTGTTAGACACATCGCGTCCATCTCCCTTGTAACACTATCTATAACCGTGTCCTTCGACTCGTACTGAGTCCGATCGGTGTTCGCCTCGAACACACAAGGGGCCTGTAACATTGAAATCTCCATTGCGCTGACTCAGTACAAGGTTCGCGTCTGTGCTAGACACAGCGCGTCCATCTCCTTGCAACTCTATCTGTACCCGCGTCCTTCGACTCGTACAAGGACCGATCGGTGTGTTCGCCCCGAACTCGCAAGGGACCTTTAACATTGAAATCTCAATCGCGTCTGTTCGCTTAGACTCGCACAGGACTCGCACCGGTGCCAGGACACCGCGTCCGTCCCCTGTGGGTCTCCTACAACTACCTGGGGTGGTTCTTGGGGGTCCCTCGATTCTAACTGCTCTAGACCTAGGTCTAGCCAAACTAAGATTGTGATATTTGATTGTGCTAACTTATTTTGATAACATTTGATTTGTACATATGTTCCTGACTTCTAATCTCATAAAGAGATTAGTAGAGAGTTGTTTATTAATAAATACATATATATTTGATATATATACCTGTGTGGTATCTTTTCATCTGGTGATTCAAGAGATTGTGTGGTAAAACAAGCTGCTTTACATTCCTCCAAGACTTAGCCTGACGGCTGCTCTCCACAGCTACCACTAGGATAGCTTTCTATAAAGGTTGTCTTAAACCTACCAACCATAAGAGTCGAATTGCTCTGGTGCAAGGTGTCCACTTTAATTAGTGAACAGCATATACCAGGCCAACTTCTCACATTGGTGGCAACGTGTGGGCTTCCAGCTTGCATATTGTTTTACCACACAATCTCTTGAATCACCAGATGAAAAGACACCACACAGGTATATATATCAAATATATATGTATTTATTAATAAACAACTCTCTACTAATCTCTTTATGAGATTAGAAGTCAGGAACATATGTACAAATCAAATGTGATCAAAATAAGTTAGCACAATCAAATATCACTATCTTAGTTTGGCTAGACCTAGGTCTAGAGCAGTTAGAATCGAGGGACCCCCAAGAACCACCCCAGGTAGTTGTAGGGAGACCCACAGGGACGGACGCGGTGTCCTGGCACCGGTGCGAGTCCTGATGCGAGTCTATGCGAACAGACGCGATTGAGATTTCAATGTTAATGGTCCCTTGCGTGTTCGAGCGAACACACCGATCGGTCCTTGTACGAGTCGAAGGACGCGGGTACAGATAGAGTTGCAAGGAGATGGACGCGCTGTGTTCTAACACAGACGCGAACCTTGTACGAGTCAGCACAATGGAGATTTCAATGTTACAGGCCCCTTGTGTGTTCGAGGCGAACACCGATCGGACTCAGTACGAGTCGAAGGACACGGTTATAGATAGTGTCACAAGGGAGATGGACGCGATGTGTCTAACACAGACGCGAACCCTGTACGAGTCAGCGCAATTGTCGCACTTAGAAAATAAGAGTTTTAGGGCACTTCTAGGGTAGCTACAAGCAAGCCACTTACAGGGTAAGTAGTTCTAGGGCCCACACCCACGGGACCACCGTAATGCTAAAGTTACCTCACCCAGGGGAGCCGGGTGCATAGGTGTCCTTTGGTGTTGGGTCGCGGCGTCGTTTTCAATGGGAGCCAGTGAAGACTTGCTGCTTGCGGCGACAGAAGAAGTGTCCGTTGGAATCCAAGCCTGGATTCGGAAGGAGGAAGACCTGAAAGCAGAGGGGACAGTGTTCAAGGGCACTTGGCAGTGACCCGGGGCAAGGAAGATGAATGCCCACCGTCGTTGACAGATTCAGGTTGTTCACTGGTGTCTTGACTCTTCAACCACGAGGTCCAGGAGGTGTCGAGGATGGCCAGGAGCTGGATTCAGCATGTCCCACAAAGTCTGCAGCTGACTGCCGTATTGGCGACCCGATTGGTGCCAACAAGCCTTGGTAGCAGCAAGTCTCGTTGTGGAACGGAAAAGTCAATGGTGCAGACCAGCAAGGTCTGAGGAATGTACCCAGCGAGGGTAGGTCAGGGCAGGCCTGGAGCAACCAGAGGGGCCCTTTGGTTTCTTTGGAAAGTCTTCTGGGGACCCACAAGCCGGCTGGCAAGGAATCGCGAAGATGCCTCAGGAGGATTCACTCAACAGGAGCCCACGGTCACTCGGGACGGTGTAGGCCTCTAATTTTGGGAGGGTTTCTACTGGAGGCTGGGACCACACGTGGTCCAAAGTACAAGCTTGTAGAACGTCGGGAAGGGGTTGCACTTGACAATAGTGCATGGTACCCAGGGTCTGCGGTTCCTCATTGCTCGTGGGGTCCACTTGCCTCAGCTTCGCTGGGGACTCACGATGGCCTTGGAGAAGTCAGGAAATCCTCTTCCTGGGCTGCAGGGACTTCAGGCTCCGGCAGGGAGAGGCGTAGTTTGCGACCGTCGTTGTCGTTTTGGTGCCTGCCAAGCAGGGGAGTCACTCCTTGACTCCAAGGAGATTCTTCAGTCTTCCAAAGGTAGTGGAACGTCGAAGGTCTGGGATTCTTCTTGTAGAGCGTCGTCCAGGGGTATCTAGTTTGCAATGCACAGGTTCCCCCTCTTATACTAAAAGAAAGGGAGGGACTAGCTCTATGACCCCACCTATGGGAGAGTCAGGGGAGTGGGTGGTTACACCCACTTCCCTTTGTCCAGTTTTGCGCCAGAGCAGGGGCAGGTAGCCCCTGAGCTGGTTTGAACTGGCATATGCACAGAGGAGCCTTATGCTCCCCCAGTGCAGGACTTCAAAGCACTCTAAGAGTGCACCCACCCAGCCCCAATACACTAAACCCTGTCTGGGAGGTGGTCACACCCCTTGGGACAGGATATCTATTGTTGGGCTTCCTCCACTGCGAGTGTTGGTCATCAGCAGGAGGGCAGCCCAGTGTCTGTGACTGGTGGCGTCCATTTTGTGATGCCAGGGCTCTGTAGGATTCTACCGCGTTTCCACAGTAGGTACATGTCTATCCCTCTAGAAGGGTGGAATGCTACACCCGCCGCCAGAACTGGCGGGGGGTTAGTATTCCAAGATGTTTGACACCAAACACGACATGTTTTGATGCAGCCATTCCAAAGTTAGCATTCTACCGCGAGGATATAATGCACTTAAGAGTATATGGTTTAACCGCATCCACAAACAGCCCCAGAGAATGGACTCTGAGAGCTGCAGAGGGGCCCTGCTCAGGCAGAGGCACCCTCTCACATAGGAACCAAGCACCCTGCCCTCAGGATTGATAGGGCCTGCCTTAGGGGTGACTGATAGGTTTAAATGTGTGTGCAGGAGAGATATAGGAAACCTATATCTCAGTGAGGAGTGCTAGCACCACCTCACCCAGGCTGCAGTAGCTGCCTGTGGTGTCAGATTTAGTCTGCTTCCCAGGGGTGGCATAATACATGCTTCAGCCCCTGGTAGGCCTGTGAAGTACCTATGCCCTTGGTACCTAAGGTACCATATACTAGGGACTCATAAGGTACCACAGTATCCAATCACTAGTGCACCTAGAGTGCACTCCAGATCATTTAGAGAGAACAGAGAGGCTGGGGCCCTGATTGGCAGGGTCCCAGCCAGACTATAGCCAGACACCAGTGTAAACATCAGAAAAAAAGTGGGGGCAACATAAGAGGCAGATCCTACTTTCCTACAATTCGCTATCGTGCCAGTTTCTCTAAAATTGAAAAAGATAGTTTCTCTCACACTTAGTAAAACCTTTCCGTTTACTATACATATATTACGAGTAAAACCCTTCCGTTTACTCTTCACGCAAGCTTCAGAAATACCTGCTACTTCTTCAATGTTACCCTTTCTAGGTAATATAACATCAAATTTTCACTAGCATATTCCTTGGCTGGCACTCACACGCATAGAGTCCCTAACAGGTACTGATAGCCCTACTTAACTTTTCAGTACTATTTCTGCCTGACATATAACCTCACTGCAGTATGGCTTCCACTTACCATCCGCTATTCAATTTTCCCCGGGGATTCTGGACAACATAAAACAGACTTTAAACAATAACGGATGTTAGTTCATAGAAGTACCATTCTCATTACCCAATTAACAAAGCACAACCATCCTCTGATAACCAGAAAACTAATCCAGCGGGTTACTAGCAACGAGCATTCATACACAAAATACTCACCTGGGCCCATACATTCATACTACGCTAGCAATTTCCGCTGGTGGGTCAGTTGTACTCTTTATCAAATCCCTGCTACCAATTACTTTCCGATTGAAGAGTAATGACTTACCAATGAATCCTTTGCTAATTGGGAAGTTTAAAATGAGTGACGTTTATTACAATTCATAATCCTGAAATAATCACTGAGTCAGAAAGTTTTAAAATGTTTATCTAAAGATTTAGCAGAGTAAATACAGAACCACATGATACTTAATCGCATATCAAGGATGAAGCATAATAATCAATTATCGATCAATGACGGTCCCTTAGGAAAGGAGAAGATAGAGACAGCAGCGCAACTAAGGTTTGCATTTATATTTACCTAATGTGCGAGAACCAAACCCCTTGGCCAAGAAGTTGGATAAGATAGGACCCTGGAAGGATGAAGAGCAAAGACCTCCTCCCAGATCAGGACAGGACCGGTGACCTCTCTATCTACGACGCCTGCGTCGTTCCCCTCTCTGGTACTTCGCTTCTCCTCGATTTCTCTGGTGTCTTCCTTCTAAGGTACTCCGCCGCCCCACCTCAGGACCTCTCTGGACAGCAGTTCAGTCTGCAATCGATCAGCTTGTACGTCTGGAGCCTATGCCTCTGCCTTCTAGTTCGTGCTAGCATCACCTCCGTCTGTGTGCTGCGCTAAAGCTTGTGCTAGCTAATTAGCTAATTCTATATCTGTTACACCCTTCTACGCCCATGTACCTCCCCTAAATGTTGCAGAATTATGGGACCACTATTTCTGATTGGACAGGGATCCTCACACCATATTGATTTAATTCATTTTTCTTAAAGCCTTTTGTTTTAAAATACCGCCCATTACTTTTAATACATTTGCTTTATTTCCCACCCGTCTCACGACAAAGTTTATACATTCTTCAGGTACATTGTTGCATATTAGTGGGGACATTCATGTGTACAGCAATATTGGCCAACAGGTCACGGCCTTGGACGACGTCCAGGTTGACTTCATCCTTTTCTTTCTGGGCAGCCTTTCAGGGAGCATGCGCAGAACCATTGTCACACGAGTTTTCAGTTCACCAAACCCCAGGCCCAAATTTACGAACTAATAAAAGTCAAAGAGGAAAATATTAAAATCACAAATAAAATGTTTCACTGAATACCCACTCTTTCTACTCTATTCCCATTTATTTATAAATTCTATCCCGCATTAGTAGCGTTAGAATACCACAGTTTAATTATAACACAAGAGCAAGCTGTAGCACGTGAAAACATGAAGCAGCCATTTTAATGTACACTGCGCAGAAGCAAGAATTTCCCACCAAGCAAAGAAAAACGTCACACCACGTGATATGGTTGAGACATGCGCAGTGAAGTTCCCGCGTTTCAGCGGCCATTTTAGAATAGACAAGCGTTACTTGTTAGTTAAAACACATAAGCAAGCTTCCTTGCTACTTATATTTGTGTGTGCAGTTATTAGTATAAACAATACAAGTTTAATACATTAATACTTTTGAGAAGATTGCATTCGAGCAAGTCTCATTTGTGAGTACTTGCTCCATCGAGTGCAGGGATGTTTATGAACAACAACATCCATTTTTCAATGGAAGCTTGTGCTGCAGACCTTTTTCGCCTGCCACACAAGCTTCCATTGACAAATGGAGGTTTGCGACCGCCCAATGGCCTATGGGCGATCGCATCGATTCGTAGTAGACTAGTGCGGTCATCATGACGCGGCACCGACCTAAGGTCGGGCGGTTCTAGAACCGTAATGGCGTCCGCCCGACATCATTGTAATCATTATAATAAGGCCCTTAGTGATTAGTGCGTTGGCCCGTCAAAGGGGGTTGACTTGAGACTGAGAGATTGCGAATGAGATTTGAGAAGAATCAAACATCATGATTTGTTGAAATTTATTATTAGTAATTCCAAAATGCAGTTTACTAAATTTGGAATAGGAGTGGACTAGGTAGGTAGGCTTTGGAAATTTTGAATAGGATAGGACGGTCTGCGATATACTACTAATAGTTGATCTGATTTAGTTCAATGTTATTGCGATTGCCTTTGCCTGTCAAATATATTTTGGGGAGATATTATTTATTACCACTAATCTTTTTTTGTGTTTATGTTTTACATCAGCATCCAGGGGCAAGAAGAGGGCTGAGGCGGGTGAGGGTCCGGGAGCTGGAACTGGAGGTGCCTCCCAGAGTTTCTCGACCGATGGCTCTGCTGGCCCCAGTAAGTCCTCCTGGTGTTAACATTAATATATTTATTCCCCAAAATGTTCTGCTCCTTTTTGAATAATGTGACGTCTACCCATTTATATATTAATTTTCCAAATCCTCTTCGATGTATCCATTTCTAAATTCTTGCTATCCCTGCATTATCCTATTTACTTATTTTCTATATTTCAAGTTTCTCTACTTTACGTCAAAATGTCTCTAGTTACTACTCTCTCTGTAGCTTCCTTTCTTTGCTTTTTCAGTCAGCTTTCCCACTACCCTTTTGTGGACTGCCTAGTGGTGGTACTCCAAGACTCAGAGAACCCATTGGTCACATAGTACTACTACTACTACTCCTCTGCTGTGCAGATCGCATGCCCCTTGCCCAAGTAAGGTATTCTACACATGTAATAGATGAGAAGGCTTAATCACTAAAACAAGAGAGTGGCAATGGTCACGTTGGACACCCCAAAGTTGTGTCTTCTTATTAGCTAGGCCAAGTATTATTAGCAGCAGTTGGTGAACTGATGACTGTGCACCATGTGTGGGAGGAAGTACGAGGAGGACAGCCCCATTGCATTTGCCAACCAAGGCCATATGCTATTTTTTCTCAAAACATCAGATTCATCAATCATTAGCTCCAGCCAGTCCTTAACAGCTTGTCTCTTGTCTTGACTTCAGGCATTTTTAAAACAAAATGCCCATCCTGATATTTTTTATAGAAGATACTGTCTGTAATGTATCCAAATTGTAGTGAATGATGTGTGTGGTGTTTTTTTATTTTGCTATACCAATTAATAGGGGGAGGTGTATCTGGCATCTAAGAAATGTGAAATCTTTTTTTTCTAGCTGCACCGACCACCAGTGCCGGGGCCAGCACAGACGGCACCAGCCAGTCTGTAGATGTGGCAGCAGAAGGGGGTGAGCCAGCTGCAGTGGCGAGCGGTGGTAAGTTATATTGCTTGCTTATTATTGACAATTAATTATAATTATAAGCTCACTGTAAAGGTGCAGTCTTGTTGACTTGTGAACAACAGGTGAACACAGCAGGAGTTGAAGTTGAGCTGAGTAACTAATGGCCGCTCCTATCTTCAACTCAGCAGAAAACGTTTCATGAACAACTATGGGTTGTTGGAAAAGGGAAGGATGGAAGGGGAAAGGTTGGATGAAATGTATTATATATGACTGAAAGCGAAGGATGCGTGGGTGGAAGCGCCGGATGCATAAATAGTACTATAGGTGGTTGATAGCTAATATGCATGGGTGGGTGAAGGATGAATGAAAGGGTGGTATACGGGTAGGAATGAAGCTTGCCTGGGTCGGTGAAAGTGTATGTGTGAAAGGATGCCTGCCTGGGTGGGTGATTGGAATCCTGTGGTGGTTTCTTTTGATTGAAATAAACTTAAGGACCCATGGGTGGGTAAATGTCAAATGACAAATGTATGTTGCTGAAAGGTTTGTACTTGAGATCATGAGACTAGAGCGAGACAGAGAGCCATGTTTGGAACTTTGGATGGATGGCAATATGGATGGATGGGTAGTTTCAATGGTGAAGAGTGGATTGAGAGAATGTAAAAAAACTTAAATGGTGGTGAGTAGCAAAGTCAAGGGTGAAGAATAAAAAATAAAATACTCGAAGAACAATGCAATGATGAATGTAAAAATCCTTGGGAAGGAGAATATGGAACTATGGTGCTCCTCTGTAGTGGTGTTCGTCTCACCTTTACTTGCCTGGAGGGTTTTTTTCGAGTTTTTTTTTATTCAAATGGTTGAGGATGTGGTATTTCAGGCTCCTCCCTGGACTCACAGTAGTTTTCAAGTGCAACATTATGTATCCTTCCTACCCATCCATCGTCAATAACCTCTCTCCATACCCATGGCATAATTTTCTATGTGTTTTGCTAAGAGCATTGTTTACAATTTGACTTTTTTTTCTTTCTTGATATGTAGCTACTCCTGCTGCTCCACCAACCAGGCAGGAGATTGCAGCCCGGACCCGGCGGCGGAAAATGGAGGCCATCAGGGCCGCGTACCAGCAGTTGGTGGCCGAGGAGGATAAGGCAGAAGCTGCTGCAGATGCCCCAGGCCCCAGCCAGGCCCCAAAAACAACCCCACCACCACACCGTCACCGCGGTCCAATTGGTGCCTGCCGGTGCCACCACTATTCCACCAGCACTTCTACTCCCCCTTATTTCCGCCATTATGAGTGCTGCATCATGCGAAGGCTGGCGGATATTCAAGCCAGGCAGGAACCGGTAGAGAGGCACCTCCAGAAGCTCCTAACCCAGTGTTAGTGCTCTCTTCAGCCCCTTTTTTAATCTGTTTTTGGGTGGGTGGGAGTTGGGGATTGTTGTTTTTTTTTTCTTTATTTATGGACATTTCTTGGACACTACTTGGACATTGGTTGGGGTTAGGGAGAGGGATGGGCCAGTTGTCGGGTCGGTATTTTGTTCAGGGACTAATAAACTTGTCATACTTTTACATTTTATGATTATGAATGATTTAAAAAAAATATGGTGGGGTTATTGATTGTTTGTTATACTTCTCAGTGCTGCCTTTGCCGCAGCCAGTTTTTAAAGTCTGCTGATAGTGTAAACAAAATAGTGATGCGGCACCCTCCCTTGTCCTACTACTCTTTCCTCCTAGTCTCTGCAGTCTACTCTGCTACTACTATATAATATTATTAACCCCTAAGGACTCGGAGGGGGTGGGGGGAAATAACATTGTATAGAATGATTGCCGTTCAACAATGATCTATCAACCACAGTTCACTTCTCTTACCTGATTAGATGAAGCAAGGGCTCCATGGTTTCCCAAGGTGCCATCATGGTGGTGGTAGTAGTAGCAGCATGCATTGCTAGCGTTTCTTTTGATATTGAAGGCAAACTCATCCGAACTGAAGCGAGGTACCACTCCCTCCTAGGCGAACTAGAACTGTAGGATAAGGACTCGAAGAGTGGGGACTATTCATCGAAAGGGAAGTTAACAAACTGAAATTAAAAAAAAATTAGGTTGGGGGCGTGGCCAGGCAAGATGGCCGGGCGGACATAATTCGCCTCGGCTCCGTCTTCCCCTGAGCTGTCTTTGATGCATTGGGCAGCAAAATCGCACCGGATCATCTTAATCTGCGGGGGCTGAGGACCAGAGAAACCGGAGACCGGGAGACCTGAGGCAGCGGGCTGTTCCATGCTCCTGGGACACCGAGGTCTGGGGCGGGGAGGAGCGGCCCACGTTCAAGATGGCGACACGCACCAGAGCCTTCATGCAACGTCGGAGCGGCTGCTAGTGGGGCCGTACACTTGAAACCGAGGGAGTGTGCGGTAGCAAAGAGGGCCCCTTGGGTGCCTGGGGCCCTCCATTGAAGAGCAAAGGCGGCTGGCACGTAGATTTGGACTAGTGACTGGCGGCCCGGGAGGCGGGAGCCGCCTGCATTGAATGCCTTGCACTGAACGCAGGTAGGAGGCACCTACCTCCTACCCTTGGAGATTGGGGTCCACTGGGGGCCCGATGAGCCCATCTGCATGGCAGGAATATTCCCCCTGAAGCACCCGGGATAGGGGGAAACACCGTGGGGGCAACCGGAGCTCTGATGCCTGACCTTAAGATGGCGGCCGGCGCTGCCATCCCTGGCAAGCAGAAATGAAGTTGAAGTCCCACGAGGGATAAAAGGAGGTGGCCTGCCTCAAGATTTCTATACAGAGGGACATCTCTTTAGTGGCCCACCATATAAGAAGTGTAGCAAGGATGACTAGATGCCACAGTCCCCTTATGTGACGCCCAGAGATCTTGGGAGAGCCAGAAGAGCCATTGTCATACGTTGCAGGGTGGAAGCAGTGAGTGGACCACGTGATCAGTGGGGCGCAACGGCACAGGGTTCCACCCAATCCAGCAAACGAAAGGACTCTAGCCAGAAGCAGTGCCTAGAAGGTGAGCAGAACTAAGCCTTCTGCTGGTCAGCACCTATGCCACTGAAAAAGGGGCCAGCCAAGGTGTCCAACTATTTCCCTGCAGCAGAGAAGAAGCAAGCGCAGGAGCCAAGGACCAGGACAGACACCATGGCCCTTACGAAAGAAGAACGCCTATCATCCCTCAGGGAGTTCAAATCAGAACTCAGAGCTGAATTGAAAGGAGATATTAAGACTTCCCTGGACCAGCTGAAAGAGGACCTGACGGAGCGGATGACGGCTCTCCAGCAAGATGTGGACTCTGGGCACGCGTGTCCTAGAGGTAGAATCTTAGGCCCACAAACTAGAGAAAAAAGTGGAGGCCACACAAGATAACATACAGGACCTACAAACTCGGCTACAGGCGGCCCTACTAAAGACAGAAGACCTGGAAAATAGATCATGACGCAATAACATTAGAATTAGGGACCTTGAAGAGGGCGCGGAAGGACCGGATCTGGAGGCATTCATTGAGGGGCTCTTTGCCGAGGTTCTGGGGTCGAGCCAGACGAAGGTCAAGATTGAGAGAGTGCAACGTGTGGGGGCCCAGCAAGGAGGAGAACGGCGACGTACTCGCGATATCCTTGTCAAAATGCACTCATTTAAAGCTAAAGAGGCAATTCTCCAGGCAGCTAGAAAGAAAAATGAGGTTTCCTTTCAGGGTTTTCGTTGTAGCATCTTCCAAGATCTGGCACCGGCAACACTTCTCAGATGACAGCAATTTCAACCCATCACCGCGAAATTAAGAGAAGATAAAATTAAATAGAGGTGGACATTTCCCTTCGGCCTGGCCTTTGAAATGAGCAATAAAATAAAACATATTACGGAGTTGAAAGAAGGTCTGAGACTGCTGGGCCTGCTCCCGACGAGGTAGATACAGGGGAGTCAGTCTCCAGAGGGAAAGGCAGAGAAAACACTCCGCGATGGCATCCGAGTACAAAGGGAAGACATTCTGATGACTGAGTTTGACCCACAGTGAGAGCCAGGGCCAATAAGGGCTCTTCTGCTGAACTGACGTGCATAAGGCCCTAAGATTCGACATGGGGGGTAGAGGTGCCCCCGAGTCTCCTTTCGCTATGCGGGGGATTGATTTCTGTTTGATCACTCGAGTTCCCACTTTGGTCACTGCGATTGACTGTCTAGCTGATGCGATGATCATATACAAAAGACAGCAGGGGAAGCGGATCTGTGCCGTTCTCCCCAAAGCACAAATTTTCTCTTTCACAAGGATCTGGCCGGGAGAGCTGGAGCGCACTGGCGAAAGTTGTGTTTCTACAATTTTCTTTATTGTTGGGGGGTGGGAGTTTCCAGGGGGCAGTTTCCACACTAGAGATGTTCTGAATATATATTGCTGATGGCTCAGAATTCGCTCAAGAACGCTATCTGGGCTGGGGGTTCGCTTGGGGAGGTCGGTTTCGCTGGGAGAGCATTGGGCGTCACTCCTGGGTTAATGCAGAGGTTTAACGGTACTCCATTAGCATGCTGATATCCTTAGCTTCTTGGAATGTAAAGGGGCTGAACTCACCCCTCAAAAGGCAGAAAATCTGAAAATATTTGTTAGAACATAATTTTGAAGTGGTGGCTTTACAGGAAATGCACCTAAAGCGAACAGAGGAGCTCCGGCTCTGCCACAAACAGTATGCTTTAATTTACAGATCCTCAGCGACCTCTAAACATAGAGGGGTGGCTCTAATGTTTCACAACTCCCTGAAATTTCAACCTGAAGAAATTAAGTCAGACAAGGAAGGCAGGGTCATTATGGTCAAGGGGAAGGTAAGAGGGAGGCTATGCACATTCATCTCAGCATACGCGCCTAACATGGGTCAGTCGACCTTTCTCACAGTCCTGCTAAACATGATTGGAGGGTTTGCAGAAGGCCCGATGATATTGATGGGTGATTTTAACCTCACATGGGATGGGGATATGGATAGTACACATGCTCACGGGTCCCCCACATGTAGTTTCCCAGGGAGCTTTAAACAATCGTCACAAACTTTGGGCCTGGTTGATAAATGGTGGCATATGTACCCCAGACACTAAGGATTATACATTCTTTTCCCATGTCCATCAAACATATTCGAGGCTCGATTATATTTTTATGAGTCAAAGTCTGCTAGGGTCCCTTCAGGATGCAAAAACAACAATTGATGGACAGAATGCAGAACAATGTCATACATTCACCCCAGTACAAAGATCTGGGCCTAAATCCATTGTTTTTTTGCTCACCATGCCATTCCAGTTTGGACCCAGCCATATGCAAATCAGTCTCGACCCTGCGCCCAATGGGAACAGTCCAGCCCGAACTGCCAGGCCAGGTCCTCCCTGGACTGGAAACAAGCATCCTAGGACTGGTTTCGGGCTTTCGGCCCTCATCAGCCAGGATAGATTGACTCCAGTGGCATGGAGAGCATGGGACCCACGTCTGGGCATACCCGTCCCACTCGGGGTGACAAATGCAAAAACAATTGATGGACAGAATGCAGAACAATGTCATACATTCACCCCAGTACAAAGACCTGGGCCTAAATCCATCGTTTTTTTGCTCACCATGCCATTCCAGTTTGGACCCAGCCATATGCAAATCAGTCTTGACCCTGCGCCCAATGGGAACAGTCCAGCCCGAACTGCCAGGCTAGGTCCTCCCTGGACTGGAAACAAGCATCCTAGGACCGGTTTCAGGAAGCGAAAATCCTCCCAATCTCCATCTCGGATCACAGTTTGATTACGATTTGTCTCACCTGGGTGGGGGGCTCCTCTAAGACGGCCAAGTGGTACTTCCCAGTTGCCCTAACAAGAGATAGGGTACTAAGGGAGGAACTCCGAGGGGACATATCTGAGTTCTTTTGATTAAACCTACCTCAGGATACGTCACCCCTGAATAACTGGGATGCGTTTAAAGCCATTATCAGGGGAAAATGTACGGAACTCAACTCTACTTTAAATAACCAAAGGGCCAAGGAGAGGGAAGCGTTAGAAAAATCTTTGGGGGACATTGAAAGGAAACACAAAAAGAACCCCTCTCGCACGGTGCAGCGCCAGATGAGATCAATCAAGGGGAAACTTTCAGCGATATACACTAATAGGGCAGAACACACCCTGCTTCGTTTACGCCAAATCTCTTACGCACAGGGGAATAATATTGGCTCACATCTAGCTAGACAGCTACGGGAAAAGAGGGAGAGGGAATTCATTGGGGACATAGTAGATGCAGCGGGGCACACCTCTCATGAGGATGCCGCTAAGGCCAACGCCTTTGGTGATTTTCACACAGGTCTTTACTCTAGGGACTGCCTAGATCCCGCAATACAACTCCAGTATTTACAATCTTTAGAACTCCCTCAGGTCCCACCGGAATGGAACGAGAGTTTAAACTCTCCCATTTCGGGGGAAGAAGTGGGGAGGGCAATCACGGCTCTCAAAACTAACAAGTCGCCGGGTCCCGATGGCTTGACAGCCCACTTTTATAAAACCTTTGCACCAGACATCACCCCACACCTAACAACTCTTTTTAACGCAATAGCGGAAGGTCAGACCATCTCCCAATATGTGGCAGAGGCAGTTATCACAGTTATTCACAAACCTGGGAAAAATGCCAGAGAATGTGCCTCTTACAGGCCTATCATGCTTATGAATTTGGATGCTAAACTCTATTCCTCAATCCTGGCAAAGCGGCTGGAGGATCTCATGCCAAACCTAATTCACCCTGATCAATCGGGCTTCATTAAAGGCAGACAGACCCACAACAACATTCGTAGAACCATCCATCTGATTGAGAAAGCGACCAAATTTAAGATTCCAGCGATATTGGTGGGTCTCGACGCTGAAAAGGCATTTGACAGGGTGGATCGGGCATTCCTCTTCAGCACTCTTGAACACTTTGGGTTTGGAAAGCCATTTATAGAAATGATTAAAGCTAACTACGCGTGCCCGCGTTCTAGAGTTCAGGTTAACGGGACCAACTCCACCCTCTTTCCCTTAGAGAGAGGCACTAGGCAGGGTTGTCCGCTCTCCCCACTACTTTTCGCCTTAAGCATTGAGCCATTAGCCACACGGATTTGTAACGCAACACGAATTCGGGATATTCCATTTTGAGGGGAGGAGCATAAAATATCGCTCTTCGCCGACGATGTGCTGTTGTCACTCACTTCTCCCGGCCAATCACTACGGGAACTTCAGGGGAACTGAGGGCTTTTGAAGTGGTTTCGGGTTTTAGAGTGAATCTCACAAAATCTTTCATCTTGAACCTTACACTGCCCGGCGAGGAAGTGAATAATCTGTGTGACTCGGCGCCACTCCAATGGGCCAAACATACACTCAAATACTTGGGTGTTAACCTGACTCCCACACTAGATGGCCCCTTTAGGGCCAACTATCCCCCACTACTGCTTCAGATCCAGCAAGATCTTAAACGGTGAAAGCCCCTTTTTATCCCGTGGCTGGGGCACATTCACTCGATTAAAATGACCGGTCTGCCAAATTTACAGTATTTATTCCAGGCCCTATCGATAGACTTAGACAGGGACTTTCTGCCTAAATTGCGGTCTCTCATTACGGGCTACATCTGGCAGAACAGTTGGGTGCGGCTTCCCTTTCATACTCTTCGTCAAGCAAGGAGCGACGGAGGGGTGGTACTCCCTGATTTTCACTTATATTTTAAAGCGGCCCAGCTCCGAATTCTAGCCGAGTAGTCAAAGAGAGAATCGAATAAACACTGGCTGCATATGGATAGAGCGGTGGTAGGTAGAACAATATGGGATCTGATATGGAAACCTAAGAAAGATAGACCGCTAAATGCGTACATTAGTACTCCCACACACACCACACTGCAAGTTTGGGATGAGGTCTCCAGAGGGTTTGGAGGGCGTGGCTTGACGCCGATGTAGGGAGCAGCGGACCTTGGAGCTCCTCCGTGGCCTCCCTCCACAGCAAGTAATCCTGAGATGCTAGGGTGGCCCCTGGCGTCGTAACTGGCGGCGGAGGTCCTGGTGCCCATCTGGGTATGATAACAAGACACGGGGGTGTTGAGAAACGAAGAAACCGGCGATTTCTCTCCCTGTTCGCGCTCTGGCTGAAAGGTCGCGAACAAAATGGCGGCCGCGCCTGCTGCAACAGGCTCCGCTGGTAAGAGAGCCCAAGGCGTTGGGCGAAACTGCTGAGCGGGGGAGTGAAGCAGGAGGGCAACGAGCGTGCGCTTGTGAGGGGGCAGGCGGACCGAAAACGGAGGCGAGGTGAGGCTCGAGGAGAGCGCAGAGGACAACGCCTGACCTTAAAATGGCGGCGCAAGGCACCCCAGGCAAGACGCGCTGGTGATTGCGGCCGGTGATTGTGGTGGCCTGCCCCCCCGTGGCACTCGTGGCCAGCTCCTGGCGCCTGGACTTAGACATACCTCATTGGTGGCAGGGAGCGGAGTAGGAGTAGGTGAGGAGCCTCCCAGGTGGAGTGTGTATGGGACAGGGAGAACACGAGCCTGCGGTGATACCACGTGGAGCCCAACATTAGCCGCTACAGGTGTGGGAGCCAGCACTTGAATGGACCTGGGAGACACGTCGAACTGACTGGGGTGCAAGCTCTGTGACGCCTCGTAAGCAGGGGACTGCTGCTCTGGATGCGGGGGACGGATGTGTACTTCCAGGGCGCTGCCATAAAGTGAAGTGAGGAGAGTGGGGCTGCGCTGCTGCCCGGTTGCTAAATCCTGAGGGGTGCTGGAACTGTGCTGCCACCTTGGACGGAACCACAGACTCACTGAATGTCTTCTGGTTGACCCGGTGGGGACTGTGATGACCGCCTGAAGCCCCTGCAAAGCGGAGTCATCCGACTGGCCCGTATATGAGAGGTTTCCCCACCGCCTACTGCATGAGAGAGTGCCCGCATTCGCTATAGGGCAACCACGAGCACCGGAAAACCCACGGCATTCTACCAACCGATTATTGCACCATACTGAAACCTAGTTCGACAGGGCACGAGATGGGCAGAACGTCCAGGAGAAAAGGATTTGAGGTCCTGCGGCTGGACGAGCAGGAACATCACACCGACGAGGATGAGGGGGCACCTGCTGGACGGGTGGAAAGTGTGCCTGCAGATCCTACTCTGGCTGACATTATGCAGGCCATCACCTCCTCGAGGGAGGCTCTGGAGACAAAGATGGACGCCATAGGGACGGATCTCACCCTGCTCAAGGACGATCACCGCAAACTTAAGGAGAGAGTGGCTGCCAATGAGACCACCATGAGGGATATCCCGGACACAATAGACACACTGAAGCAGGCCCTGAAAGCGGTGGAAACCAGGGTCAAAGTGTTGGAGGTGAGAGCTGAGGACAGTGAGGGGCGCTCACGCAGAAACAACCTGCGCATCGTAGGAGTTCCAGAACGGGAAGAGGGGATGGATGCGGTCCAGTTCCTGGAGGCTTGGTTAAAAACAGAGGTGGCCCCGGAGGGCCTCTCCCCTTCTATGCCCTGGAGCGGGCCCATAGAGTCCCGGCCAGACCTCCTAACCCTGGTGCTCCACCCCGCCCACTGGTGGTGCGATTACTCCATTATCGAGACCGGGATTTCCTCCTGCAGCGAGCTCGCGAAAAGCAGTCCTTACAAATCGGGAACAGTAGGGTGATGATCTTCCCGGACTATACTAGGGAGGTGCAGCGACAAAGAACCTCCTTCCTAGCTGTCAAGCGAAAGATACGACAACTGCAGCTCCCTTATGCCATGCTATTTCCGGCTCGCCTGAGAGTGACGGCGGATGCGGCGACACATTTCTTTAATACTCCGCAAGAAGCTTGGGATTGGTTAGAAGCTCGACGCGGTGGGGAAACGCGATCGCCGTGCCTGGAATCGCCCCGACAGCAATCAACTTCTTCTTCGCCGCCCAAGGGGGCCCCCTCGCCTGATGGGAGACGCCAAGAACGAGACAGGGCGGTGCGAGCAGTGGCGGAGATCAGTCAGGGAGCAGCGAGTCCGACCAGCAATATTACAGACCCTGATCGGGACAGATCTGGGAGCTCGAGCTCAAGCAGTGCCCATGGGCTCTCGGACACTGAACTGCCGGACGTTACACCACAAACAGCGGATGGCGTGTTTGGCTGACCAGGCAACAGGTCGTATATCCAGGGGGTTGCTTGTTGGGGAATGGTGACCCTTGGTACTAGCGGTTTAGACTGAGAACTGCCGATGGACACACTTGCACTATTGGGGCTTGCCGAGTGTTCTTTAACTGTGGGGGGCGGGGTCGGGGGGGGGTTCTGGGTCCAGTGATATTGGATACGTGCTGCCACTTCCATGATTCACTGTTTGAGTGATATAGTTTGGATGGGGACCTGGTTGGGTAGGCCTGTCCTGGGGAAAGGGAGTTGGGGTGTTTTTATTGTTGGGGGAATTTGGTTTGGGACCAGGCATGTCGCTAGGAGAGGAGTACGTCGAGAAGCATTGGAGATTGTACTATGGATTCCACCGTAGGTTTTAAATGCATAACCTGGAATGTTAGGGGGATGCACACCATGAGCAGAAGACACAAAATACACGCCTACCTGATTAGAAGAGGAGTGCAGATTGCATTATTACAAGAGACACACCTCACACAGAAGGAAGGGACGGCACTCCAGCGCCGTTGGAGAGGGCAGATCTTCCACACCACATATTCAGCCTTTGCTAGGGGACCCTAGTATGGGTGAGGCGGGAGTCCCCTTTCAGTGCGTCAGACAGATAATAGACCCAGAGTGTAGGTTTGTGGTGGTGCTGGGGCGCCTGGATGGCCGAGACATCACTATAGGAAGCATATATGCCCCCAATGTTGATCAACCCGCATTCTTAGCGCAGCTATCACAGACGTCAACGCAGGTCCTGACCGGACCAGTACTTTTGGGGGTGACTTCAATAGCATTGCTGACGTGAACTTAGACCGATCCCACCCACCACTCTCTACCGCCCCTACACACAGGGTCGCTGAAGCTCGACGGAACTGGCAACGACATTGGGGACTGACAGATGTTTGGAGGGCCCATCACCCGAGGGAAAGAGACTACTCTTATTTCTCTGCTCTACACGAGCTGCATGTTAGGTTGGACTACATTCTCTGCTCACCAGACGTACATGCAGGGATCACCTCGAGCGAGTACTTGACTAGGACGCTGTCTGATCATAACCCCCTACTGATATCCTTGAGCTGGGCGCGGACTAGGCCCACAATTCCCAGTTGGCGTCTCAGACCGGAGGTACTAGAGGACCAGGTATTCCGAGCTACGATAGGCACCGCAGTAGAGGAATATTTCAAGAATAATGTTGGCACAGCTGCCAACCCCCACATTGAATGGGATGCCTTTAAAGTAGTCATAAGGGGTCGCTGTATTGGTGAAGCGGTAGGCGTACGGAGGGTTCTTTTAAACGATGTACAGACAGCAGAAGACCGGCTCCGAGATGTTGAAAAGGATAGACCAGAAAGGGTAGACAAACAAGCGGAGCTACTAGAGGCCAGGGAAACACTAGCATTACAGGTGGAACGGTTGAGATGCTTTGACTATAGGGCCTATGCAACCGGGCCCACGCTGAGAGGGATAAGTCTGGGCGTTACTGGCTTGGCTGGCCAATCCGGCGAGAAGAGGGACGACGATCCTAGAATTAAGGGGGAGGGTGACGTGACTCATTACGGACAACAAGACATCAACGCACAGTTCTTGGAATATTATACTGCTTTATACCAGAGCCAATTGGACCCTATGGTGTTGGAGGATGAGGGATTTTTGGAGGATATTGAACTTCCCCAAATTGATGCAGACGCTGCGGAGGCCCTGGGTCATGACGTAGAGTTGGGTGAGGTCAGAGGGGCCATTAAATGCATGGCCAGAAATAAAACACCTGGCACGGACGGGCTCCCGGTCGAGTTCTATGCCACATACGTGGATGCATTGGCTCCTCGCTTGGTGGCCCTGTACAATAGGTCGAGGCGGGACGGGTGTCTGCCCGTGTCAACGAGGGAAGCGGTAATTATACCGCTCTTGAAACCAGGTAAGCCGCCCTGGGATCGCACTGCGTACCGGCCACTCGCCATGCTCAACCTTGATTATAAGATCTTGAGCCGAATTTTAGCCAGCCGTTTGATGACACACATGACGGCGCTTGTGCACGCAGACCAGGCGGGTTTCATTCCCTCCCGGAATACGGCCATGAATATCAGGCGGTTACTTTGAGTGCTGGACGCCCCATCCAAGAAAACAGAGAGGCGTGCATCCTATCGATTGATATTGAAAAAGCATTCGACAGCCTTGAATGGCCATATCTTTTCAGAGTCTTGAGGGCCTTTGGCCTCGGGAGGGTTTTGTGGCCTGGACGGCAATATTATATAAGAGCTCCACTGCCAGGGTGCGCACGGGAAGCGTGATATCAGAGGCCTGCGTAGTGGGCAGGGGAACGAGACAAGGGTGCCCGTTGTCTCCCTCTTGTTCGCGCTGGCGATGGAACCTCTAGCTGTACATGCGCGTTCGGGGCGGTACTACCGGGGCTGGACGGGGTGGGTCAGTCCCAATTTATTGCATTATATGCTGATGATCTTCTAATGTTCCTCGCCAACACTACGGAAGAACTACAAGGTGCCAAAAACCTATTGGCCAGACTGGGAAGGGTGGCGGGCCTTAAGGTCAATTGGAGCAAGACGTGCCTGTTCCCTGTTTTAAGTGGAAGGAGTGACCCGCCGGCTGGGCTAGATGTTGAATGGGAAAGCAGCTGTTTGACTTATCTGGGAGTACGTATTTATCATACGGCTGCCGATTTACTGGAGGGTAATGTCGGACGGGCGATACGGGCCACCAAGAATAATTTTGAATTTTGGGGGACTCTCCCGCTTCGATGGCGGGACGGGTGGCGCTTCTAAAATGGTCACGCTACCGCGATTACTCTATTATTTTGGGACGCTACCGCTATGGATTCCGCGAAGATTCTTTACCCAGCTTAATACCATGATCACGGGCTTTTTATGGGGCTCCGGGAGACGCAGAGTAGCGCTCGCCACCATGATGAGGCCTAGACGAGATGGGGGCTTTGCAGTGCCGGATTTTGAGGCCTACTACCATGCAGCACAGCTGCAGTGGTTCACGAAATGGATGGCGGGAAGACTTCGCACTGGGGAAGAACGGGGGCTCCGATCCGGATCTGAGACAGCTCTCTCAAGTGTTACTAGGGCTCCCATTGAGAGAAAGGGACGTTACGAGAGACCTGTGGGCGATGCGTCAATGCTGGAACCGGGTTAGTAGGAGAACCCGGCAGATACCCCCATATGCCCCTGAGATCCCGCTGCTGCTGTGCGAGGCACTACTCCCATGGGGGAGACTGGCAGGGATTGCGGACCTGGGAGGGGGCGGGAGTCTCCACTATTGGAGACCTCTACGAAAACGATACCCTGTTACCCTTTAATGACCTGATGGAGCGACACGGACTTCCCAGGAGAGACTTCTTGTTACATGCCTCCCTGACGATGGCTATCCGTAAACATTGGAAGAAAGGAATGGTGGAACCGCCGATCTCGACACCATGCCAATATGTAGTATCAGCGGCTGGGACGATCAAGGCAGTCACTTGCCTCTATGGGCGGCTCACCCAGGAGATGCGGCGGCCCTTAGAGAACCTGCGGCTCAAATGGGAAACAGACCTTGGGATGCCCATAGCTGAGAAGCCATGGGAGGCATTAGTAGAGAGGGCATGGAAAAGTTCTAGAAATGCACGATTCCAGCTAATCCAGTTCTTTGTCCTCCACAGAGCATACCTCACCCCGCACAAGATTAATGAGTATTTTGGGGCCCGATCAGTTTGTCCGCGATGTAAATTAGACAACGCAGCATTTTTACATATGTTTTGGGAGTGCCCACTACTAGAGGGGTTCTGGAGGGAGATACTGACTATACTGGGCGACATAACGGAAAGAGACACTACACTGACCCCGGGATATTGCCTGCTGCATTGGTTTCCCCACACTGCCCGGAATAAGGTTACCAGTAAATTTATAGACCTGGGGTTAGTCCTGGCTAAACGAGAAATCACAAGCCACTGGAAGGCGACCAATGCTCCTAGTGGCTCGAGGTGGCGGAGGGAATTTATAAAATGGGCAGATTGCGAGGGGATTCTTAGGCTGCAAATGGCCCGGAGAATGGATAATGGACAAATGCTAGATGCGGCGAGGGCATGGGAGGCACTAGTTGAGTTGCTTAGGCACCCGGCGGACGATCCCGAACCCCCCCTGAGTGAGTGGATCTGTGTGAGAGAGCTGCAGTGTTGTCCTATTGGGTTGTGATCTATGGGGGAATGAAACCATATAATACGTAGCGGCATCCCCTTGTTAGTTGCCTCTCTATTGGAATTACTGTATCTGTTGTCTTATATGACTGGGTACGATTCTTCGCAGAGCTATTGATGACCGAGCGACATGCCTGGAGGGTGGGGGTAGTGGTATAGGGGGAGGGGAAGGGAAGGTTACGTTATGGACAAAGGAAGGGGTGGTAGGGTGGGTGGGATTGTTCCCAAAGTTGGGGAGGGGGGGGATTATTTGTTTGTAATTGTATGACATATCAATGAAGGCTTTGAATTTGATTATAATTGAACCTAATGGGAACCTGATGCCTGGATATAAAAAACTGCGCAGCAGGGCCCATTTACATGACTGCTACAAATGACTAGATATTGCCCTACATGTCTAGATCAAGAGAATATACCATAGAGATTGTTGTATTATAAATGCCTAATAAAATTTGTTTACAAAAAAAAATGAGGTCTCCAGAGGGTTAGAGTGGTCTACTTTCCCTTCGCCCTACACACCTATCCACTTCAATCCTGAATTCCCCCTAGCGCTGTGAGAGGGGCCACTTGACTTGTGGAGGGAAGGGGGTTGTTTGATGCTATCAGACCTGTTCCCTAACTATGATATTCTCACATTTGCCAGCTGCCAAAGGGGTTACAAGGTTCCGTCCAATGAACACTTCCACTATCTCCAACTCAAGCACTGGGCTCTCCAGCCACAGGTCAGGGAGGCTGCAACCCGGAGGAAGACTCCAATGGAAAAATGTGTGCAGAAGGTGGGGTCCATGAGAGGGGTGATCTCTTTTTTTTATAGCCTGTTGCTCTCTCCTTCGCATATGCCGAGACCTGGGTACATGCAGGCATGGGAACGGTGGATAGAAAGAGAGATTTCCGACACAGAATGGAAACAGCTGTGGAGAGATATCGCTAAAGACAATCATTCACTAGATCTAAGGGAGGCACACTACAAGGTTCTCTTTGATTGGTACTTATACCCAATGAAACTCAAAAAGATTTTCCCAGAGTCGTCTGATTTGTGTTGGAAAGGGTGCCGCCTCTTAGGGGATTTCAGCCATATATGGTGGGATTGCCCCTCAATCCGCCCCTTTTGGGAGGAGATTTTATCCCATATGAAAGACATCTTGGGTTACCCTATCCCTACCACCAAGGAAGGAGTTCTTTTGGGATTGAGAGATCCAGAATTAGAGCAGCATACTAAAGCGGATAGGGCTATAATGTGGGGGTGCTATGGGGCGGCCAAAGTATCAATCGCAGCTGCATGGAAGAAAAAGACCGCGCCTGTGCTTTCCCAGTGGCATGCCCGGCTCTGGAATATATTGTTGATGGAAAGGATTGCAGATATCTTTAGAGACGACTATAAAAACTTTGAATATAAATGGCTCCCTCTCGTTGCCTACCTTACAAGCGGGCTCCCCTTGGTGGTATGTCCTTCCTCATTATGGGATATGCATCTATTCCAGTTCTAGTTGAAGGTCATTCATTCATCTCGTACAACCAGCCTGACTGCAGAAGTGTATAAAATGGCTATAGCCAATTAGACCTAAATACTGAGCCCAGTAGTAGTGTTGATAAGGACCGCCTCCTGGTAGTTAAGTTCTTTTGTTGAGGGTGGGTTGGGGTGGGTAGGGAGGGGGGATTCTGAAAAATTGTAGGCCTCTCTTTGCTTTGAAGTATCATTCGAACCAGACAAGTTGTGCTGTGGGAAATGATGAAGGGCAGCGCACTTCCCGCTTACTAAAGAAACTGTAACTTCGTTAGATAAAGTGGCAGACGGGGAGTAGCTGCGACATGTTTATGTTTTGTGATGTACACGCATCTTGTGCAATGTGACTGTGCCTAATAAAAAGAAGTTTGAAAAAAAAAAACTAGGTTAATGCCGTTATTATTATATGAAAGCTTGATGACAGTCACCAGAGACTAGACTACTAGAAAAGACTCAGACACAAGAAGAGAGTATGATAAGCAATGAAAAATTGAATTAATCAGAACAATGTTGAGCTACTACGAACTGTGTGAAGTGGACAAGCTTAACCGGCTTAAACGCAAATTAATATAGTGCCTGAATGATGATGTTCCTCTGAAAAAAAATATCATACACTGCGCTGGCTGGGGTGGATATTGTATAATATGTACTGCCAGTGTGGGCTATATGAGCTTAGTTAAGAATAAGATCCTCCTCACCCTGCACTGAGTTGTTGTGTTGCTTTCACCACATCCGCCCCACCAAGTGTGTGATCAATTAATGGTGTAAAAATTATTGAGTCACACCTCAATAAATCACACAGCCTGAGGAAGAGGGTTAGGGGTTTGATGAATGGTTGGGAAGGGGGATTGAGGGAAAGGTTTGACAAAGACAAACACTACACATGGACAACACTCATCTTGGCAGCCGACCATCATAAATCTGTTATGGGAGGAAAAGGAAATGCATGCATGATGATGAGTGGTACTAGACAAATACAGGGCAGTATATTAATTATGCAATTGTTCGTCTGCCCACAGAGAGACCCAAGTTACATACATTATATTTATGTTCTGTTGTACTGGGCTTAGAAAGATAGCAAATACAATTAAATGATCTGTAGGAGTAAAAAGCAAACATAAACAACACACACAGTCGTAATGATTGAAGAGAAAAAAAAAAGATACTGTATAAATTGGGAGTTGCATCTCCGCATTCCTATTGGACTGTCCGCCTGTGAATCTTGGGTGCCTGGTAGATGCTCTTTGTTCTGGTAAGTGTGAGTTGTTTTTCCAGTATGGCGCAGATTAAAGGGCCTGTAAATGGAAAAACAAAAAGGATATTGAAAAATCAAGGAGAAAACAAAAAGTTAAACTGCATAGTAGGGATGGGCGGAATTTGCGTAGTCGCGCTACGCAAAGCTCAGCGAAACGGTAAAAAATCTCTGCGAGCACACAAAAGTTCAGCGAACACGCGGAATTGCTTGTTCCGCCCGTTCGCGATGCTTTTTTCCTGTTCGCGAACGCTGTTTGCGTGCTCGAGGAGAAATATCTCGCGAACACGCATTTTGAAAGCGCGAACAAGCAAAAAATTCCGCGAAGCCGCGAATCGCGGAATTTTTGGTAATTCCGCGTTCTCCGCGGAACGCGAAATTACCCAAATTCTGCAAATTCCGCGAGCGGAACGGAATTTACCGCCCAGGCCTAATAAGGAGGAGTGCAACAAGAAGACTTTCTGAGGCAGCATGGCTAAATAAGACTCTGTTCACAGCAGTTACCTCCAACAACAGGCCTCCCCACCCAAACTCCACTTAGCTTCAGATTTGAGCCAGACAGCACTGAGCACACATACATTGTATACACACAGCAACATAGCATTTTCAAAATGAAGTAAAAAATCTATGCACCGCTGTCAGTCACACCACACTCACCGCCCACCACCACTACACAGACATGTAGGTCTGGTCTCTGTTGTTGTTTACCTTTAGGCCACTTCAAAGTCACCATCAATCATCCAAATCGGTTGGTTTCAGTGAATTCGAAAAAATCCATCTTCTTCTGGTGGCATGCCCTGAGTTATTCCATCAATCATCTCTGATCCTCCTGACCTGACTCTGACTGCGAGTATGGTGGTCATGGTGTCCAACTCCGAGTCCGTACCAACAGTGTACGACTCCCAATTGAGTCCTCCAGACTCGTCCACTCCCGACTCAAAATGCAATGGATCGGCCTGCAGTAGTACAATTTTGTTATTGAACAACAAGAAGGGAAAGATTAACTTGTGTCACTTTGTAGAATTGACATTCACAACAAACAACAATCACTCATCGTGCAATGCATGCCATCATTTACCTGTTCTTCCGGGGCAGAACCTCTAGGTTAGGAAAGGATAGATAGATAGCAGGGCCCATGGTTGGAGGTAGGCACACATTTGTTTGAATTCTCTATCCAATGTCTGGCTTGAGAGAAATGGCTTTTGGGCGAGTCAGGATTGGACTTTACTTCTTCATTGACTGCACACAGTTGCAACTCTGATCCGGCAATAAAAAGAGTAAGACGGTGGGGATGGATTTGTGAACCAGAAAGACAGTCACACACACAAATAAATAATAAAGTAAATAATGTTCCTTAGCTATATCTTTTTTTTTTTTGAGGGGGCGTCAAAGAAAGAAAGAAAGTAACTGGAAATTGAAAGAGCCTAGTTGTCAGGGAAGTAGAGCTCATCCTCAAACTCTGGTGGTTCGCCCAGAAGTAGGTCACCTAACACACTACTTCCATGACCTGAGTCGCGGTCATCATCTTCCTGCTGTGCTACTTCAGGTATGGTGTAATCCGGTGGTATAAAGTGCTTATTCATTTTGATCATGATTAACTTCTCCATGTTTTGGGGTGAGAGACTGGTCCTTCTCACTGTGAAAACAGCACCAGCAGCACTGAAAACACGCTCAGAAGAGACACTTGCGACAGGGCAAGCCAGATAGTTTATTGCCAGACTGCTGAGCACTGGCCATTGGCGCCTTTTCCCATACCAATACAGCAATGGGTTTTGATCAAAGTAGACCTCTGTTGGGTCATCCAGATAGTCCTGGACCATCCGCTCAATGCTCAGGGTTGCCCCGCTTTGCTCGGCCTCTTTTGCCTTTGCCTCAGCACTGGACGTAAGCCCTTGCTGTAGAAACCATTCATGTGCCGATTTTAGGGCTGATGTTCCTGTTGTTGTTGTTGTTGATGCTGTTCTTGGTGTTGTTGGTGGTTTTGGCTGCTCTGAGCCATCCCGCACTGCCTTCAGGCTCTGAAATTGAACTTGAAGCCGGCGGCCCTGCAGTACTTTTTGTGCCCTGGAGTAGCAGGCCAGTAATTCCCGCCCGTTCTTTTTCTAGATGACTGGCTTCCACAGCTATCCAACTTTTGCAGTTGGCAACATCCCCGTCTGAAAAAGGAATGAAAGTGTGCAGTAATGGTTTGTACCGTGGATCCTGAATTGTGGCACAAATGTAATGGTTGGATGACACAATGCCTCTTTGCACCCTTGTATTTTCAGATAAGCAAAGGGTTAAGCTCTCCACCAACTCATATGCTTCCTTTTTTCCTCCACACCTGCGTACATTGCAGACACCCTCTTCAGCTGTTCCTGTAGCATGTCCAACAATGGGATAGCTTGGCCCATAGTACAGTCCTCCTTGCTGACTTCAGGTGTGAAGACCTTGAAAGGAAGTAGCATCTCTGTTAGGCATTTAACTAGGCCCCATTGGTCCATCTCAATGATCATGCCTTTCACAGTAGCATCCCCTCGTTGCATGACATATTCATTGATTGGTCTGTACTGCTCAAACAGACATTCAAGCATGTAATAAGTTGAGTTCCAACGTGTTGGCACCTCCTGGATTAGTGCTTTAACTGGCATTCTATTATCACGCTGAATGATCCTCAGCTGCTTCCGGGCTTTAAAAGAATGGCTGAAATGTGTGCAGATGCTTCTGCAGGTGGTCAGTAAGTTGCTGACTCGGTCTTCTTTTTTCAGAAAGTCTTGAACAATGATGTTAATGCAGTGTCCGTGGTAACAAAACCAATGTTAAACCCTATTGGTCACAGCCATTCAAAGACCTTGCAGTCAAAGTCTTTCAAAATATTTGCAGCAGTATGAGATTTCTCCATGGCGAACATGGCTACAGTTGCATGTTTCCGAGCGGCATTAAAAATCTTAGCAGTGTCAACAACACCTGCTGCAGATATCTTTTCTCTAACCCCCACAAAAGAGATCCAGTCTGCAGTGATGCACATGTAATCAGTGACTTGGCAACTGGTCCACATGTCTGTTGTCAGGTGGATAGTGTGAACAGCACTCTGCTGCAAAGCTTGTCCAAGCAATTCCAGCACGTCGTGATGTAGTGCTGGAACAGCAACTCTGGCGTACTAGAACCGGCTGGGAACCTTCCATTTCGGGCAGATGGCTGCCACAAATTCAAGAAAACCCACCCCTTCAATGAAAGAAAAAGGGAGGAGGTGCAGTGCTAACATTTTAGCCAGCTTCGCATTGTACAAACGTGCCGTTGGGTGGTTGCGTTCGTACTGCCCCTCTGACCTAAACATGCTGAGAATGGTAGCCTGGATTTTTTTCTTTTCTGGTGCCACTGATGCAGGTGACTTCTTGACGCCAGATGTTAGGCTCAATGCACATTTTTTCGTTGCGCTACTCTCTTGCCTTGGACCCCTTGGTGTCTCAGCCTGACTCTTGTGCCATTGCGATGTTACTGATGATGATGTGGGGGATCCACTGCACTGCTGGGGACAGGGCTGCTTTTTGTACCAGAGAAAATGTCTCCCTCTTGTTCACCTTCCACCGTGATCGGATCTTCTTCGTCATCCCCTCCACCAACAACACGTGCAGTTTTTTGGCCGCTAAGGTGCGCCTCCCACTAGATCAAGTGGTGTTTTCTCAGATGGGTTGTTTGGCCTCCGGTACCATAGTTTGTACCAAGCTTACCCCGACTAACACCTTGTCCACAAATGGAGCATATAGCAATGTTCACCTCCTTCTTGCTAACTGAAAAAAGTCCCAAACTGGGGAGGTCAATTTTCTGGCTCTGCTGGTGCCACTTGCAATGTCGGATGAAATGGTAGGTGGATGTAGGTCGCTGCCGGGCCTTTGCAAATATGTAAGCTGGAGGTGGTGTTGGTGGTATCTGTGTTGGTGGTATCTGTGCCACATCCCTCACAGCAATTTGGGATGGGGTAATGTCGGTCTCCACTGGGGAGGTACTAATGTCCATGATGACTGGCTCGTCATCATACTCCTCTTCTACATCTACCTCCATAACTCTAAGGCTTTCTAGAACCTTCCTTTTCCCTAGCCTTGTCTCGTGGCGTGTCTCACTCTCAGACTGACGTGGCTTCCAAGGGGCGTCTAGATCATCAGAAGGGGGCCTTGCAGAAGAAGTTGATGGACTAACCCTCCTTTTCCTTGCTGGGAATCTGGAAGACAATGGATCTTGTGAAAGAGTGGCTTGCTCTTCTTCTTCCTCTGCAGGAAGGTCGCTCTCCTGAACCGGCCCTATTTCGGGAGGAACAACTACTATCGGGGCAGTGGTTGCGGCTGTTGTTGCCCACTTATCTGAGTTTCCTGCACTGATTTGGTACTACTTTGCGATAAGTCAATTTCAACATCACTGCTTGTCGGCGTTGGACTCGTGATTAGACTGGCTGCCTCTGCGACAGACATGGGCTTGGGCCTAGGTTGGTGGGGTGGGTCCACTGATGCGGAGGTGCTTCTCCCAGCTTGCTCCCGGGATGCCGCTGCTACAGGCGCAATTTTTGGTTTCCCAAAAAGGTCTTGGGCGACATACCGGTCTTGGTAAGTGGCAGTGCCTTCTTCTCACTGGCAACTATCTTGGTACTGGACCTGGTACCTTTCTTTGGAGCCATCATCAAGATGTCAGCAGCACGCAGTGGCACAAGTTGAAGCGATGTCTGTGATCACACATCACGTGACTTGGTGCGCAGCAGTACTTCTGTCTGGCAGTACAATGGGTGATGTTGTCTCCTCCTCTCTTGTGCACCTAAAAGCAAAGAAGCAAGAAGAGCATCAGTGGAACATGGCATTCATTGTTGTGGTTCAATTACTACTAGTACTAACAAACAAATATAATATATAACTTAGTGTGTGGTCACACTTGTTATTGTTATTAATATTATTAAATGTATTACCTCAGTTATTAAAAAAACATAACAATACAGTGTAGCCATTCTTGAGACTTTGACAACAAGGGCTCTCATGGTGTACTGTACACTCAGGAAGTATAGGAAGGAAGAAGAACAACAAAAATACAAATGTAACAGAACCGGTTTGGCATTGTGCATCACGTGGGATGCAGCATTCAGGGAGCTGCAGCTGACAATGGATGGAAGCAATAAGCCAATAGGAATAAAGGAAAGACATGCAGGCCTATGGCAAAAGCATACTAACTACCAACACAAAATGGCCACCAGCCACATGGTCACTCACAACAAGCAGGAGGCCTGGAAAACAATTAACTCAAGCAGGCCTATATTATGGACACATACTTTACAAAATGACCCCTGGCCACACGGGGAGGCTCAACCAAGGCAAATGCTGCTGGCCCACTATTACAAACACACTCACACACTGGCCAGGCAAAGGAGGCATGCTAAAGGAGGCACAGCTTTAATCCAACAATGCCAAAACGAAAATCCACAGGGCTAAAAAAGGTTTGCAAGTTACACAACAACCACACACATCCAACAAAGGCATTTATTTAGCACACATGAAAAAAAGTAAAATACCAAAAATAACCACATTTTGCAATACAATCCAATGCCATCCATGCCCTAAATGATGTTTAAATTCAACAGACACCACAGAAACAGTTGCTTCATGCACCCATGAATAGCTTTGGGCTATTGGTTGGAAAACGCATTGGCTGACTAGGCCACATAGTGAATCAATTCAAATCAATAATATTGCAAATTTATTAGAAAATGTAGTGAACTGTGCTGCATTTTTTGCTGGATAAAAGAAGAAAAAATTGCATGTAAAACAACGACAAGGCATGGCCACCACAAAGAAGGCTTGCAGACCTAATGCAGAAGCACACCGGCTGCCTTCACAAAATGACCGCCAGTCACATGGCCAGGCCACCACAACAACAAGAAAGGGAAGACAGACAATGCAGGCCTATGGCAAAAGCACACTGGCTACCTTGACAACATGGCCGCCAGCCCCATGGCCAGCCCACAACAACAAGAAAGGAAAGACAGACAATGCAGACCTATGGCAAAAGCACACTGGCTGCCTTCCCAAAATGACCGACAGCCTCATGGCCAGTCTACCACAACAAGAAGCAGTAAGCCAAGAGTAACAAAGGAAAGACATGTAGGCCTATGGCAAAAGCACACTAACTACCACCACAAAGGGCCACCAGCCACATGGTCACTCACAACAAGCAGGAGGCCTGGAAAACAATGAAATTAAGCAGGCCTATATTATGGGCACAGACTTTACAAAATGGCCCCTGGCCACACGGGGAGCTCAGCCAAGGCAAATGCTGCTGGCCTACTATTACAAACACACTCACACACTGGCCAGACAAAGGAGGCATGCTAAACAGCACAGTTAGTTTTAATGCAACAATGCCAAAACGAAAATCCACAGGGCTAAAAAGGTTTACAAGTTACACAACAGCCACACACACCCAACAAAGGCATTTCTTTAGCACACATGAAAAAGTGAAATACCAAAAAAAAAACATTTTGCATTTCAATCCAATGCCATCCATGCCCTAAATGATGTTTAAATTCAACAGACATCACAGAAACTGTTGCTTTATGCACCCATGAGTAGCTCTGGGCCTACTGGCTGAAAGGCCTATTGGCAGACTACTGGGCTAGTGAATTGATTTCAAAAATGTAAAAAAAACGATGAAAAGTACAAAAAAATGTTGGTGCAATGCCCCAATCAAACAAACAACACGAATTTTCCAACTTACTTGTGAAATCTCAAATTCAAAAGTCCTCAAATCAAATGATATATGATGCAGCAACCACAAAGAGTGATCCTTCCAGCTCCAAATCCAAATGAAAAGTGAACAGGCGATGGACAAAGCAGTGGGAGGAGCCTGCTGGACAGGAACAGGAAGTTAGAGACTCTGGGGCACTTCCTTCCTTTAAAAAAAAAGTAAAAAAAGAAAAAGGACTCCTTGCACAAAAAAGTACAGCCAAATGTCAATCTGAGGAGTTTTTTTTAATCCAAATCGTTATTTCGAGAAGGTTTTGATGCTGCTCGGGAGAGAACCTTCACCAGATTGCAGATTCTGTGTGTTCGGGATCGCGTTCTTAACAAAACTTCCGCCGGAAGTCCGATGGTGCGCCCTAATGACGTGTTTGCGATCGCACACTCTCGCGGCACCGTGCGGCCGGCTACCAAATCTCGTGGTGCTCGCAAACGGATGGGAAATCCGGTAAGTCGCTCCCGCGCACGTGAAAATGTATTTTGGCCGCGCAAACACAAAACAAACCTCTGCTCCGTTACGGAGTGCGGAGTCTTCCGGCAACTCCGCGTTCTACGCGGAATGCAGGGTTGCCAAAAATCCGCAAACTCCACGAACGGAGCGGAGTTTTGCTCCCAGGGTTACTAAATTTACAGCCCCTTAATAAAACTTGCATGTTAAAAAGTTCTTTGGGATGGAAAGTTCACAAAAGTACATACTGAAGTGTCAATATTATCCGTTAAACAGAATAAGGTGTAGTGCAGTGCAACAGTTAAGGAACCCGAGGCATATTAGCAAGACTGGCATAAAATTATCGCCGTTTTAGCGGCAGGAAACTGCCGCTAAAACGGCGATAATTGGCTTGCTAATAAGCGTTATAGAATTCCAATAGAAGCCCAGGTTAGATGTCCTGCACATCTAACCTGGGCTTCTATTGGAATTCTATAACGCATATTAGCAAGTCAATTATCGCCGTTTAGCGGCAGTTTCCTGCCGCTAAAACGGCGATAATTTTATCACCAGTCTTGCTAATATGCCCCCCAATTTTCCCCAAATATGCTTAACAAACTCCACTCCCCCAACATCCACCCTTGCTTTTACTGCTCATAAGCATACACAACTAGCTGCTGATATACCTTGACTCAATAAAATCAATAAAGCAACATTTCATTTAATAATAAACACCCCAGTGTATTTCCAAACCTTACTAAGCCTTTTTTCTTTCCCTATCCGCTTTGCATACAAGAGCTCTTTAGCATATACTATGTTTACTTTGTTCACCCAGGATTGCAGTTTAGGAGGATCATGCAATTTCCAAAGAGTAGTTATTGTAGATCGTGCCAATAGCATTGCGATAAACCACCACCTGTGTGCCGGACCTGGTTTAATTCTTAACAGCTTGGAACAGCCCAGCAAAATTGCATTTGCATCTATCGTATACTCAATCCCAAGGGAGATGCATTCGCATCTACCTTATACTCAATCCCAACAGAGATCCACATACAGCTCAAGACCTCTTCCCAAAATGCCTTAACATTATTGCATTCCCAAATAAGATGAATCCAGCTCCTGGATTCCGTACATCTAAGGCATTACTTTGAGATATTTGGGTTCCATTTATAGAATGGTGAAGGGGTATAATATACCATGCATCTTCTGAAAATGAAGTGCTTTGGAACTAAAATATGAAGCCTCAAACCATTGCTCCCTGGGTAGATTTACCTTATTCTCTTTTACACATTTACTTTGAATGGCATGGAACAGATACTTTAAATCACTGACTAGAGAGGGCAGTGAGCCTACACAATAGCTCTGTTTTCTCGCCTCACTAGTAGATTAAAATAGCACTTGAACTAATTCCCTAATTGGTTCAATTAGCAGCGGTTGATGTTCCTAAAATACAGAAGAAATTTGTATATAAGGCAAGTTATTTTGAGCGCAAGCTGTAGAAAGACTGGGCTGCAATACCTCCCAAGGAATCAATACTTTATTTCTCAGCCAATCACCAACTTTGCCTAAGTTATACATTTTCGATCTGGCAGCAACTTTAACCAGTTCATTAGGACTTAAGCTCTTAATAGAGGTTTCTGCATGTATATTAGGAATCCGCACCATTGGAAAGTTGTTTTGTTTAACCTTAAAGGAAAAAATGGAGTGATATCTTATCTTTTTTGGGTTCTTCACCAGAGGAAGGGTCGGGTCTAGGTGGAAATGAGTTCCACCACACAGAGCCCTAAGACGGGAATTATCAAAAGTCCTGCAGTTGTCAAAGTTGCGGTACCTATCACAAATTATTAAATGAGCAGCAAATTATTAGTCTCCAGTTGAAAGTAATAAACCTCCTTCCTGAACTGGAAATGTCAACTTTTTAATATTAATCTTCGGGCTACACTTATTTCATATACATGTCCTGATCAGAGCATTCAGTTTCTGAAAGAACATATTTTACAATACACAGGGAATTGATGTAAAAAAAGAAATTAACCATAGGAAGGATATGCATTTTGACTGGTGCTACTTTCCTGAATATTGAAGTCGGTATCCTTCCCCACCTATCCACCATATTCTGGATTTTAGCAACCAGGGGATCAGGGTGTAATTTAGTTCATATAAATCCTTATACCTTAATACCCAATTACCTAACTGGCTTGCAATGCTAGGTGGCCTTCAGAGCTTGCAGTAAAAGCATTCATTCATATTAGAAAGAAGAATCTCTGGGGCATATGTACAGTCCCCTATCGCCACCACAACGTCACTTTTTCCGACGTTGTGGTGGCGATTGGGGCTTCGCCTTATTTACAAGACAGCGTTAAGCCACTTAACGTGGCTTAACGCTGCCTTGTAAATAAAACCCCCTTTCACGCTATCCTTAGTGTGAAAGGGGAGAACAATGGGTATTGCGGTGGCCGTTCCACCGCAACACCCATTGATTTTGATGCTGCCCCCTATGTACATGGGCAGCGTACACAGAAGGCAGTGCCAACATTAAGACCAGAGAAAACCTGGTCTTGACTTGCCAAAATGAGGAGAAATGCATTATTTCTCCTCGTTTTTGCTTTTTCCATGTGTGCTGCCTTGTGCAGCACACATATAAAAAGCAAACTGCCATGGATTGTTTATGTACAGGAAGGTCCCCCTTCCTGTACATAAACAATCTGTAAAACACATGCCATTTTGTGACTTTCATGTGTGCTGCATGAAGCAGCACACATAAAAGTGACAAAATGGCATTTAAAGATTGTTTATGTACAGGAAGGGGGACCTTCGTACACATAAACAATCTTTCCCCTGCACGCAGACACCCTTGCACTATGGTGCAAGAGTGCCTGTGTTGGCGCTACACTGCTAAGTGTAGTGCCAGCGCAGGGAAACGCAAGGTTGCACCATATCCTTGTAAATATGGTGCAGCCTTGCATTTCTGAAAGTGGCGGAGTGAGGCGTTATGCCATGATGGCTAACGCCTCACTCCGCCACATCCTCGTACATGTGTCCCTCTGTTTTAGAAATATTTAACCGATAACCAGATAGCTTTGAAAATTTATCGCAAATACGCAACTATTGAAACACTGACTTCTCGAGAGCCAAATATAACACCAAGTCATCCGCAAAAAACTTAAGTTTAGATCCACTGGGAATTGCAGCTGTCACTCCGGAATTCTGTCACAGAAAACAAGCCAGGTGTTCTATGAAGATGGCAAAAAGAGATGGATTTAGGGGCAGCCATGCCTGGTGACCTTGGTAATCTCAGGTGGGCTCCAAATTCTTGCCGTTAAGATTTATTGTAGTTCATCATAAATTAACCCAATTGACCTTGTGAGCTGTGATGAAAATCCAATAACCTCCATCACCCTAAAAAGGTACTCCCAGCTCACAAGGTCAAAGCTTTTTCTGCGTCAATAAATAAAAATACCACAGGAGGAATAAAATAGTCAATCGCTTTCACTAAGTAATGAATATTATAATGCAATTTGCACCCTGAAATAGATCCCGTCTAATTATAACCAATCAGAATTTTTATAAAAATCTTATAATCCACATTAAGCAGTGTTATCGGGTCAAATGAGTTTATATCCTCAGGATTATTATCATTCTTAGGGAAAAAAATGCAGAGCCTCTTACAAAATGAAGGGGGCAGGACACCCCTTCAAAATATTATATTATATACAAATTCATCATAAATGTTCTAATTTCCAGAAGCAGCATCTGATACCACTTTGATGGGAACCCGTCTTTCCTGCAGTTTTCCCTCTAGGGAGATGTTTAACCACCCCCTCAATTTCGATAAAGAGTTGAATGGGCAAGATTTTGTGCTGCTTCACTTTGGGAGACCAATACCGGCCAAAAACCCAGCTATTTCATCATTGCAAGAATCTTAATCTGTGGCGTAAATGGTGCCAAATTGCTCTAGAAACATTCCCTCTATTTGAAAGGGTTAATGCATCGAAATACCCGTTAAAGGATCCCGAAGTGTATAAACAGCGGGGCATATTAGCAAGACCCACGTTAAAATTATCGCCGTTTTAGCGGCAGGAAACTGCCGCTAAAGCGGCGATAATGGGCTTGCTAATATGCGTTATGGAATTCCAATAGAAGCCCAGGTTAGATGTGCAGGACATCTAACCTGGGCTTCTATTGGAATTCTATAACGCATATTAGCAAGCCCATTATCGCCGTTTTAGCGGCAGTTTCCTGCCGCTAAAACGGCTATAATTTTAACCTGGGTCTTGCTAATATGCCCCAGCATTTTTACCTGTCTAGATCTAGCCCCCAAGGCCAGCAGCCTCCCACTTCCCTCCTTTATATATTTCCTGATCAAATGTTTTCCTATTTAAAATGTGTCGCTCCAACAAAAAATGTTGTAGCTTATTCTTCGCTAGCTGCCTTTCCTTGAGATGTTGGAGATTAAATGCCTACCTGTGCTTAAGCTATGCCAAAAAAAGGGCTTCCGGCAGTTCCCAGATTTCCATATTTATTAATTTTAAAAGATTGCCTTAAATGCAAAAGTACCCCCCCTCATGGTCAATTCAATGCCTCCCATACATTTCCCATGGAAGTGAGTGTTTATTCTCCACAGAAAACAAGCTAGCCCCCCTTCATTTTGTTCAACAAAGTATCTTCTGTTAAGAAGGCTCTGTTTAAAGTCCATCGATTAGGGAAGTCTGGTTTCTCAGAAAAGGTCACCTCTAGACCTAGACTAATAGCATTATGATCTGATAAAGAATTTGGAATGATTGAGTGAGAAAAAATCAACAAATCTTTAGAGGTAAGAAAATAATCTATCCTAGAGGCAGAGCGAAAACGGGAAGTAAAAAACTATAAAGCTTACATGATGGAAAAATTACCTGCCACAGATCGAACAAACTGTCCTCCTCCTTAAGCCTCTGCATTGCACTCGCAACCTAAAGTTTGCATTGGGGGCCACCCGCATGCTTATATCTACCTCCATCTTTTGTGAAAATTAAAATCCCCACCTATTATTATTTTGTTAGGAAACCTCACCAGCTGAAGCAACAAATCTCTACCTCTGCCCACCTACCAGACGACTCAGGTACCCCCTGCCCTACCCACAAACTTCCTACTGACCAGAATCGCAACCCCTCTAAGAGAAGCAGATGCGTAGGAGTAAGCCAAAAGTTGGATAGGGCTCCAATGTACTGATAATATTTTACATATCTAATATGAGTCTCCTGCAACAAAAAAGAGTCTCTTTCTGCTCAATGAGCCACTGGATAACTACCCTGCACTTGCATGGGTTTTGCAGACCATTAGCATTCACTGAAACAATCCTGCAACTCACCCTCGGAACCGGTCACACCTGGACCCATCGCAATCTGGGCTTATACGTAGCCATAGTACAGAGACGGCCCCTCTGGCCGTCACAGATTCCCTAAGACTCTAGCTTGATGCGGGGGTTCCATCTATGCTAGTGCTGCTGGACTTGTCTGCAGCTTTTGACACAGTATCTCACTCAAGGCTGTTACAGAGACTTCAAGAAATAGGTATCTATGGGACTGCTTTTAAATGGATACACACCTTTTTGGGAGATAGAACCCAAACTATTGCTCTTGGTTCTGTTACCTCCTGCAAGATGTGGCTTGACAAGGGTGTACCACAGGGCTCATGCTTAAGCCCTACCTTGTTCAATATATATGTGGCCCCCCTTGCTAAGATTCTAGAGCCATGTGGCTTCGAAATAATATCTTACGCTGATGACACTCAGCTGGTTTACACTTTTGATAAAGATCTGGCTAAAATTAAAGATTGTTTTGCAAAGAGAATTTTAGCCATCTCTAGTTGGATGACTGCCAACTGTTTACAGCAGAATGTTGATAAGACTGAGATTATGATGTTTGGCAAGGCAGCAACTTTTTGGTCTGATGAGTGCTGGCCCTCTCAACTGGGTGCAGTTCCGGCTCCCAGAGAGTTTGTGAAAATTCTTGGCATAAAAATTGACCAAGTTCTATCGAAGAAAGAGAAAATCCTTTCATACTATGCACCTACTATCAAGAGGCTTTCCCTCCCTTCCTATTTCTGCCAGAATAACATTAGTCCAGGCCTGCGTAGTTAGCAGACTGGACTATGGCAATGCTTTATTGGCAGCAGCAAATGAGACACCTATGGCTAAATTACAAGTAGTGCAAAACACTCTAGCCAGGCTTGTTCTTAACCTTCTGTCAGGGGGTTCTTTGGCCCCTTCGCTGAAAGCCTTACATTGGCTTCCGGTAAGGCAGAGAAGTATTTTTAAATTCTGCTGCCTTACCTATAATGCTTTAAGGGGCAAAGGCCCTAGATATCTCCAGCAGGAACGTAAATGCTACTTACCTACCAGAAGCCTAAGATCTTGGATAAAGCCTTGTTGAGTGTGCCCCATATCCGCCTGTCTAGATGTGGAGGCAGAGCCTTTTCTTACCTGGCTCCGCTTTATTGTAACAACTTACCTCTTCATGTTCGACTCTGTACTAATTACTATCAATTCAAGAAAATCCTGAATGTTTCCTTATCTTAAGTGAATTTTCTTCTATTTCTGCTTGCTTGTACCTGTAGGCAGCGCCGAAATGCCCTTGGGTGAGTCGTGCGCTATATTAAATTTAATTAACATAACATAACAACACCAGCTGTCAGACTACTCATAATCCCACACTACACCTAAAACACTTTGATACTTCGGCACAATAAGGTTCCGCACTCAACAATGTAACATGATAATCAAAGCAGTCTTTGTGTGCATATTGAAAGACTTCCAGTTCACGGTTATTTCTTTTTGTTCCAAAATGTCCTTTATTAGAATTTTCATTAAAATTCAATAGCCATAGCCGACGTGTTTCGTCCCAAAGGGACTTCTTCAGGGCTATAAAAAAACATATACAAACATTTAAAAGCAAATTCACATATATATACAGACGCACTTGTACAACTTGTGTCTTACAATGGTATACGCTCGAGTCATAACAGAGTCAGCTATTCCTGTATAATCATTTAAGTAATATTCTCAATTGACATGATTTGGGCCCATATTTTAATAATTGGGACGACGGGGAATATTTACTAACAGCTTTATATGATTCACTGTCATATGTTTTAATAATAAGGACGATGAGGGACATTTCTTGACAACTTTATATTGTGCACTATCATATGTAGCTATGATCACATACCTCCACAGTGTAATAAGTAGCTTCCACTAGTAACATTTGTTCTGTAGTCTGGCTTAGGTCCTTTGTTCACACATTTTGTATGGTATATATTTCCTAGGACAACAGAGTGTACACCATTTACTAATCTAACATAGGCGCTATTTACACGTTTACTCTTATTATTATTAAAAAACAACTACAATTTCACTGTCAAGTACATTTAAAAAAACATTGTTGATTTTATCTACACTTCATGCCTAGTACATTAAAACAGCAGAGCTTATATGCATTACCAAATATTAAAATTCCAAATATATTTTTCTTCCTTTTACAATTCGTAATGGATACATTTACAGAATGTGCATATGTTAGTGCGCACTAGCAGAGTGGCCTGAACTTTGTCAAAGAGTTTGCTTTTTTGAAACTACTAATATAATGGTTCACACTGGTTTAATAAATTGTAGCTCCTTTGTCTCGCAAAGGTTTTATTAAACCAATTTTATCTTAGAGGCGACATATTGTACACAATTCCATAGTGGTCACAACAATTCCTTTTCCAAGGCAATGTGACATGTGCTATCTAAAAGGTTATCTTTGCACCTTGTTTTTATTAGGGCCTGTCCTACAAAATAGCATTTATATGAATTCCAATGCATGTCTAGTATATAAACATTTCCTATTTAAGACGTGCAATATGCTTTGATCAGTAAAGTATTTACCAAGACATTCGATTTATTATGTACACCTCATCATGTACACAAGCGTTTTGAATTTATCGACAGAAAATACTGTGAATATTATTGTCATAATACCCTGTTCACTGACAGAGCTTTAGATATCATAGTGCAAGTTCATACTCAATTAAACTACTCTCAGATAAAATGTATGTAACTATTTAAATAAAATGCAGTGCTGTTTAGATGAGAAGGAGGTATGTAAATTCTCGCAAATCAACAAGGTCCATAGGGTATAAAACTCAAGATGGAATGAATCTAATCGGGCACCATCTTAGAGAGTGCAATATCCACATTGCAACAGGAGAGCAAAAAGAGGCGACACAGTCGAGTTTTACTCGTGGAAACAAATGAGCCATTTTTAAGGCTACGAAGATGATTTAATTCTATAATATTTTGAAAATCTAACCTACAAACTTTAATACAAGGGGCATAAGACATTGAATCATATGTTTCACTCACAATTCGCACGGCTCGATAACCGGCAGTGTATTTGTGCGTCAGTTTCAAGATTTGGAAACCGAGCAACTTTTGGCGGGCATTTTTATACTGTGATTCAGGGATGTGAAGCACCTGAGAATGTAGACATCGACAACGCCCTAGCCGAGCGTGTCAGCGTTAAGATGAGACAGGCGCCATCTTAGAGTGGATGTTACTCTAACTCTAACATCCACTCTAAGATGGCGCCTTTGTATATATGTTTTTTTATAGCCCTGAAGAAGTCCGTTTGGGACGAAACGTGTCAGCTATGGCTATGGCTATTGAATTTTAATGGAAATTCCAATAAAGGACATTTTGGAACAAAAAGAAATAACCGTGAACTGGAAGTCTTTCAATATGCACACAAAGACTGCTTTGATTATCATGTTACATTGTTGAGTGCGGAACCTTATTGTGCCAATGTTTGATTAGAAAATATTTTCCTGACTTAGGAGTAGAGTGGGGTGTACTCCATGGTTCCTTGCACTGCTATTTACTGCCCACATATCATATTGTCAGGCGCGGATTGTCATTGCCGCAACCCTCAGTTTGTTGATATTCACTTTAATACTTCCTTTCCATCCACAGTTTATACTTGATTAAATTGCGTTGACCAGCTGCTGCAAGAAATCCTTTTGTCCCCCAACATACTTGCCACAGCCCTACTTGGGAGCTGTTAGACCTGTCCTCAACCCCAGCCCTGCCCCCACACCAACCACAACCTAAAAAAACACAAACCCCACCCCCCCAACACCCACCTTCCTGCCATGGCTCCAGGTTGCCCAGTCATGGCGCCCCTACTCTCCACCCTCCAATGCAGTGCTTGCACCTTCCTGAGGCCCCATTTAACTGGGGCCATGCAACCCTTCAACTAACATAGAGGCTACTAAATAGCAGACTTACATACTATTCACTTGCTATTTGAATCGATTGAACTCCCAACACAATTATAACCTTTTCAAAGTGCAAAAACAGCCCCCACCAAGCTCCTCCCCCAGATCCGCCCACTGCTTTTATTAAATTCATCAGCATCAATTAAATTCATAAAGCAAATTTTCAGGTCACCCATAGCAATTTCTAAGAATGAATTTCAGACAAATGGTTTTGTGCCATGGCAATTCCGGTGAAAACCTTAAATGTTCCCCCTTAGGCAGAATTTTCAATCTAGCAGGCTGCAGAAGATTGACTTGACCCCCTGCAGCTTGAAAAGCAGAAATCATCTGCCTGAACGCCTTTTGCTTTTTAGAGGTCTCAAACGACATATCCGGCAAGACCTGCACATTAAACCCATCTCTGATCTTAACCCCTCTTTGATTGATTGCGCTATTGAGCACCCCCTCCCGGATTCTATAATATCCCAAAATTCATCGCACTGTCTGCATATTCCAAAAAGCATTTGCAATGCAATAGGTCTCGCATTCACACGAGTTTGAGCTATTGGCATTGTAAATGACAATGCCTTTTATTTATGTTTTGGGTTTTAAAACATAAATAAAAGGCATTGTCATTTAAAATACTAATAGCTTAAACTCTCACAAATGAGAGACCTATTGCATTGCTGTAGGAGAGTAGGATCTGCCTCTTATGTTGCCCCCACTTTTTTTCTGATGTTAGCACTGGTTTCTGGCTATAGTCTGGCTGGGTCCCTGCCAATCAGGGCCCCAGCCTCTCTGTTCTCTCTAAACGACATGGAGTGCACTCTAGGTGCACTAGTGATTGGATACTGTGGTGCCTTATGAGTCCCTAGTATATGGTACCTTAGGTGCCAAGGGCATAGGTACTTCACAGGCCTCTCAGGGGCTGCAGCATATGTTATGCCACCCCTGGGAAGCAGTCTAAATCTGACACCACAGGCCTGCTACTGCAGCCTGGGTGAGGTGGTGCTAGCACCCCTCACTGAGATATAGGTTTCCTATATCTCTCCTGCACACACATATAAACCTATCAGTCACCCCTAAGGCAGGCCCTATCAATCCTGAGGGCAGGGTGCTTGGCTTCTATGTGAGGGGGTGCCTCTGCCTGAGCAGGGCCCCTCTGCAGCTCTCAGAGTCTATTCTCTGGTGCTGTTTGTGGATGCGGTTAAACCATATACTATTAAGTGCATTATATCCTCGCGGTAAATGCTAACTTTGGAATGGCTGCATCAAAACATGTCGTGTTTGGTGTCAAACATCTTGGAATACTACCCCCCGCCAATCTTGGCGGCGGGGGTAGCATTCCACCCTTCTAGAGGGATCAGACATGTACCTGCTGTGGAAACGCGGTAGAATCCTAAAGAGCCCTGGCATCACAAAATGGATGCCACCAGTCACAGACACTGGGCTGCCCTCCTGCTGATGACCGAAACTCGCAGTGGAGGAAGCCCAACAATAGGCATCCTGTCACAGGGAGGTGTAACCACCTTCCAGACAGGGTTTAGTGTATTGGGGCTGGGTGGGTGCACTCTTAGAGTGCTTTGAAGTCCTGCACTGGGGGAGCAGAAGGCTCCTCTGTGCATATGCCAGTTCAAACCAGCTCAGGGGCTACCTGCCCCTGCTCTGGCGCGAAACTGGACAAAGGGAAGTGGGTGTAGCCACCCCCTCCCTTGACCCTCCCATAGGTGGGGTCATAGAGCTAGTCCATCCCCTCTTTTAGTATAAGAGGGGGAACCTTGCCATTGCAAAGCAGATAACCCCTGGACGATGCTCTACAGAAGAATCCTGGCCCTTCGACGTTCCACTACCTTTGGAAGACAGAAGAATCTCCCTTGGAGTCAAGGAGTGACTCCCCTGCTTGGCAGGCACCAAAAACGACAACGACGGTTGCAAACTACGCCGCTCCCGCCGGAGTCCGAAGTCCCTGCAGCCCAAGAAGTGGATTTCCTGACCTCTCCCAGGCCATCGTGAGTCCCCAGCGAAGTTGAGGCAAGTGGACCCCACGAGTAACGAGGAACCGCGACCCCAGGGTACTGTGCACTATTGTCGAGTGCAACCCCTTCACAATGTTCTACGAACTTGTGCTTTGGACCACGTGTGGTCCTGACCTCCAGCAAAAATCCCTCCGAAGATCATAGGCCTACACCATCTCGAGTGACCGTGGGCTCCTGTTGAGTGATTCCGCCCGAGGTGTCTTTGCGATCCCTTGCCCGCCGGCTTGTGGGTCCCCAAAAGACTTCTTAAAGAAACCAAAGGGCTCCCCTGGTTGCTCCAGGCCTGCCCTGACTTACCCTCGCTGGGTGAGTCCCTCAGACCTTGCTGGTCTGTGCCATCGACTTTTCTTTATCTCCCCGAGACTTGCTGCTGCCAAGGCTTGTTGGCTCCAATCGAGTTGCCGACACCGCAGTCAGCTGCAGACGTCGAGGGACCCACCGAATCCAGCTCCTGGTCATCGTCGACACCTCCTGGACCACGTGGCTGAAGAGTCAAGGCACCCACAACTGACCTGAATCAACCGACGACGGTGGGCATCCATCTTCCTTGCCCCGGGTCACTGCCAAGTGACTTTGAACACTGTCCCCTCTGCTTTCAGGTCATCCTTCTTCAGAATCCAGGCTTGGATTCCACCGGACACTTCTTCAGCTCCCGCAAGCAGCAAGTCTTCTTTGTTCGCCATTGAAAACGACGCCGCGACCCGACACCAAAGGACACCTATGCACCCGGCTTCCCTGGGTGAGGTAACTCCAGCACTACGGTGCTCCTGTGGGTGTGGGCCCTAGAACTACTTACCCTGTAAGTGACTTGCTTGTAGGTTCTCCCGAAGTATCCTAAAACTCTTTATTTCCAACCGCGACTTGCCCCATTGAAGTTAACGGCGATCCGCGCCTGTGTATCCACACTGCACGCGTCCCCCGTGGGTCCTTTACTTACCTGCCTTGGGTGGTTTCGTGAGGCCCCTGCACTTCTGAAGGCCCTAGGCCTTGTCTCCCTGCAAGTCGTTGTCCCTAAGTCTCTTACTTAGTATATGGTCTGGTACGCCCCTAGGGCCCCAGCCATATTTTGTGCTTAACTTATTGTGAAACGTTGATTTGTGCATATGTTTGTCTTCTAATCTCATAAAGAGATTAGTAGAGAGTTATTTAGAAATAAATACATATATATTTGATATATATACCTGTGTGGTGTCTTTTCATTTGGTGATTCAAGAGATTATATGGTAAAACAAGCTGCTTTACATTCCTCCGAGACTTAGCCTGAAGGCTGCTCTCCACAGCTACCACTAGGATAGCTTTCTTTAAAAGGTTGTCTTAAACCTATCTACCATAAGAGTCGATTTGCCCTGGTGCAAGGTGTCCACTTTAATTAGTGAACAGCATATACCAGGCCAACTTCTCACATTGGTGGGCAGCGTGTGGGATTCCAGCTTGCCATTGTTTTACCAGAAAATCTCTATTTGAATTACTAACTGAAAACCATTATAGGTACTCAAGGTACATATAAAGTCAAGCTTAGTATCAATAAGTTCTACTGAACTTAGAGCTGTGTGCCAAGGGATAGCACACCCTTTCCACAGCTCAAGCTAGGATCAGTAGGCCACAAACTAGTGTAGGTAGTACAACACTGCACAACACTAGAATGTCCTTAAAGGGTGGACCCAGTGGATCCACTCAGCCTCAGTATAAGGACATGGCTTTCTCTGACTTGAGAGCCATGTGTGTTGACAGACACCTGAGACTAGGACAGAGTCCCTCAACACTACACCTGATAGATCTGCTGACAGCAGATGACCTTAGATTGGCTCTAGGAGCTAAAGGGTTTGAATCAGTGGGTGGGTCAGTCATAGTATCTGGGTCAGATGATGAAAATCAGAATGACCAAGATTCTGTGATTGAAGGGCCAGGCTCCAAGGGGCCTGAAAAGGACAGAGGAATTCTCCCTAAGAGAACTGACAGAGAGGAGGAGAGGCACAGATCCCCTTCCAGGGAATCTGACCACTCTTATCACTCTGGCAGAGAATTTGTCCAGCAGAGGAGCTCATACTTTTCCTTAAGAGAGACCTCCTCTGAGAGAAGGTGCAAACTGCTCCAGTATGAGGAAGCCAGAGTGGCCCTCAGAACCAAGCAGTTGGCACTGGATAGGGAAGCCCTGGAGATCCAGAGAGCTTCTAGAAAAGAGGGGTTAGAACCCCCTGGTGGCAGCAACAGTGTCCCTAGAGGCAGAGAATATATTCCTGACCATAGGAACCTGAGCAAGGTTGTTCCTCCCTACCAGAGTGGGGATGATATCCACAAGTGGATAACTGCTATGGAGAGGGCCTGTAGAGTACAGCAGGTCCCCCAAAAGCAGTGGGCAGCAATCTTGTGGCTCTCCTTTTCAGATAAAGGAAGAGACAAGCTCCTCACTGTTAGAGAGGAGGATGCTGATGATTATGAGGTCCTGAAGAGTGCACTGATAGATGGGTTTGGCTTAACCACTGAGCAGTACAGGTTGAAGTTCAGAGATACCCAGAAGGCACAGACTCAGGACTGGACTGACTTTGTTGATTGTGCAACCAAGGCTCTAGAGGGTTGGCTGGTTGGCAGTAGGGTTACTGATTTCAAGGGATTGTATAATCTGATGATGAGAGAACAGATCCTAAATAATTGCCAGAACCAGTTGTTGCATCAGTACCTGGTGGACTCTGATCTGACCTCTCCCCAAGAATTGGGAAAGAAGGCAGACAAATGGGTCAGAACCAGGGTGAGGCAGAAAACCCAGAACCAAGGGGGTGACACTAAGAAGCAAGATCCTAAAGGCTCTGAGAAAGGTGGGGATAAGTCAAAAGACCAGAAGTCTTCACAAGGGCCCCAAAAATCTGCATCTGGTGGGGAGTCACAGTCCAACAAGGGAAAAGGCCAAAAGAAGCCCTGGTGCAAATTCTGTAAACAGAAAGGGCACTGGACTTCTGATTGTACCAAGTCCAAAGACCAAACCACCACCACTCCTGCCCCTAAGGCAACTGTGCCCCCTAGCTCAGCTACTGGTGGAGGTGGTACGCAGAATAAGGGTGTAGTAGGGTTGACCCTGGGTTCTGAAGTGGATTCTGACCTAGTCAGAGTGACCACTCAGGCAATGCTGATTTGTGAGGGAAACATTGATATGTCCTTCCTAGTAAGCCCCAGTAATCTGGGCAAGTACAAACAGCAGCCTTTGATAAATGGCAAACAGGCTTTGGCATTTAGGGACACAGGTGCTAGTGTCACCATGGTGGCAGAGGACCTAGTGGACCCTGGACAGATCATCCTGGGTGAAATGTACCAGGTGACCAATGCAAGCAATGTCCAGACCAACCATAGTCTGGCAGTTGTGAATTTCTCCTGGGGAGGGGTAACTGGCCTCAAGAAGGTTGTAGTCAGTGCAGACCTCCCTGTAGAATGTCTATTGGGCAATGATCTAGAGACTTCAGCCTGGTCTGAAGTAGAGTTATGGACTCATGCTGAGATGTTGGGCATCCCTGCAGAGGTATTTGCTGTGACCAGGTCACAAGCAAGAATGCATGACACTGAACCAGCTCTGGATCCTGGAACAATGGACCAGATGCTTCCCAAGAGGAGGAGCAGTAGGGTTAAGGCAGTGCCTTCCCCTCTGTCTCAGATCAAGGATTCACTTCCAGAGGGAGGTGAAGCAGAACCTGAAGAAGGAACTGCCCCAGAGGGACTTGAACCTGACCAGGTTGAGTTCTTGGGGCAGGGGGCCCTTCTAGGGAAGATCTGAGTAAGGAGCAACAGTGCTGCCCCTCTCTTGAACCCCTCAGACAGCAGGCTGCTGCTGAGGCTGCTGGGAGTGCTAGTGGGTCCCATAAAATGTATTGGGATGAGGGACTCCTATATTCTGAGGGTAGAGACCCAGCCCCTGGAGCCACCAGGAGGTTGGTAATACCTCAGAAGTTTAGGGGGTTCCTCTTGACCTTAGCACATGATATCCCTTTGGCAGGTCACTTGGGCCAAAACAAGACCTGGGACAGGCTTGTTCCACATTTTCATTGGCCACATATGTCAGAGGACACAAAGGAGTTTTGTCGCTCCTGTGTCACTTGCCAAGCCAGTGGTAAGGCAGGTGGCACAACAAAGGCCCCCTGATACCACTACCTGTGGTGGGGGTACCCTTTGAGAGGGTAGGGATTGACATTGTTGGTCCCCTTGACCCTCAGACAGCATCTGGGCACAGATTTATCCTGGTGGTAGTGGATCATGCCACCAGGTACCCAGAGGCAATTCCCCTGAGGACCACCACAGCCCCTGTGGTGGCAAGAGCCCTCATTGGAGTTTTCTCCAGAGTGGGTTTCCCAAAGGAGGTCATTTCTGACAGAGGTACCAACTTCATGTCAGGATATCTGAAAGCAATGTGGAAGGAGTGTGGTGTAACTTATAAGTTCACCACCCCTATCACCCACAATGCAATGGTTTAGTTGAACGCTTCAACAAAACCTTGAAAGGAATGATTAAAGGACTCCCAGAGAAGCTTAGGCGGAAATGGGACCTTCTTCTTCCTTGCCTGTTGTTTGCATACAGAGAGGTTCCACAGAAGGGGGTTGGTTACAGCCCATTTGAGCTTCTGTTTGGGCATCCTGTGAGAGGTCCACTATGTTTGGTAAAAGAGGGCTGGGAGTTACCTCTCAAGCCCCCAAACAAGATGTGATGGACTATGTACTTGGTCTCCGCTCCCGGATGGCAGAGTACATGAAAAAGGCAACCAAAAACCTGGAGGCCAGCCAAGAATTGCAAAAAGCTTGGCATGACCAAAGGCTGTGCTGACTGTATACCAGCCAGGACAGAAAGTGTGGGTGTTGGAACCTGTGGCCCCAGCAGCCCTCCAGGACAAGTGGAGTGGCCCCCATACAATAGTTGAACAGAAGGGAGAAGTCACCTATCTGGTGAATCTTGGAACTCCCAGGAGCCCCCTAAGGGTGCTTCATGTCAACAGATTAAAGCCATATGTTGACAGGGCTGACATGGGCTTGCTCATGGCAACTGATGAGGACCAGGAGGAGGAGAGTGACCCTCTCCCTGACCTGCTCTCTCAGAACCCTGATGATGGGTCAGTAGATGGTGTTGCTTTGGCAAGCAGCCTCACTGACCATCAGCAAACTGAGTGCAGACAAGTTCTGCAACAGTTTAGACATATGTTTAGCCTGACCCCTAGTCAGACTACCTGGTGCACCCATGAGGTGGACACTGGGGACAGTCTGCCTGTCAAGAATAAAATCTACAGGCAACCTGACCATGTCAGGGACTGTATCAGGACTGAAGTCCAGAAAATGTTGGAGTTAGGCGTGATTGAGCCTTCAGATAGCCCTTGGGCTAGCCCAGTAGTCCTGGTACCCAAGCCTCATACCCAGGGTGGTAAGAAAGAAATGAGGTTTTGTGTAGACTACAGAGGCCTCAATGCAGTCACTAGGACTGATGCCTATCCCATACCAAGGGCAGATGAGCTGATTGATACTTTGGCCTCAGCCAAGTATCTAAGCACATTTGACCTAACAGCTGGCTACTGGCAAATCAGATTAGCTGATGATGCAAAAGCCAAAACAGCATTTTCGACCCCTGGTGGGCACTACCACTTTGTGGTGATGCCCTTTGGATTGAAAAATGCACCTGCCACTTTTCAGAGGTTGGTGAATAAAGTTCTGGCAGGGATGGAAACTTATTGCTCAGCTTATCTAGATGATATTGCTGTCTTTAGTTCCTCCTGGCAGGATCACCTGGTCCACCTCAGAAATGTTTTGGAGGCCCTGCAGAAAGCAGGCCTCACTATCAAGGCCACCAAGTGCCAGATAGGGCAGAGTCAGGTTGTGTACCTGGGCCACCTTGTAGGTGGAGGCCAGGTTCAGCCTTTACAGAGCAAAATCCAAACCATAATGGAATGGGTTGCTCCAACCACCCAGACACAGGTGAGAGCCTTCTTAGGCCTGACTGGGTACTATAGGAGGTTTGTCAAGGGATATGGATCTATAGTGACCCCCTTGAATGATCTGACCTCAAAGAGAATGCCAAAAAAGGTTCAGTGGACAGCTAGCTGTCAAAAGGCATTTGAAGACCTAAAGCAGGCCATGTGCACTGCCCCCATCTTACAGAGTCCAGACTACACCAAAAAGTTCATTGTCCAAACAGATGCTTCTGAGCTGGGTGTGGGAGCTGTACTGTCTCAACTGAATGATGAAGGTCAAGACCAGCCAGTAGCTTTTATTAGCAGAAGGCTGACCCCTAGAGAGAAACGTTGGTCAGCTATAGAGAGGGAGGCCTTTGCTGTGGTATGGGCCCTGAAGAAGCTGAGGCCATACTTGTTTGGTACTCACTTCATAGTTCAGACTGACCACAAGCCCCTCCTATGGCTAAAGCAGATGAAAGGTGAAAACCCAAAACTTTTGAGGTGGTCCATTTCCCTACAGGGGATGGACTATACAGTGGAACATAGGCCTGGGACCCAACATGCCAATGCAGATGGACTCTCAAGGTATTTCCACTTTGAACACGAAGACTCAACTGGTCAAGGTTAGTTTAGTGTCCCTACGTTTGGGGGGGTTGTGTAGGAGAGTAGGATCTGCCTCTTATGTTGCCCCCACTTTTTTTCTGATGTTAGCACTGGTTTCTGGCTATAGTCTGGCTGGGTCCCTGCCAATCAGGGCCCCAGCCTCTCTGTTCTCTCTAAACGACATGGAGTGCACTCTAGGTGCACTAGTGATTGGATACTGTGGTGCCTTATGAGTCCCTAGTATATGGTACCTTAGGTGCCAAGGGCATAGGTACTTCACAGGCCTCCCAGGGGCTGCAGCATATGTTATGCCACCCCTGGGAAGCAGTCTAAATCTGACACCACAGGCCTGCTACTGCAGCCTGGGTGAGGTGGTGCTAGCACCCCTCACTGAGATATAGGTTTCCTATATCTCTCCTGCACACACATATAAACCTATCAGTCACCCCTAAGGCAGGCCCTATCAATCCTGAGGGCAGGGTGCTTGGCTTCTATGTGAGGGGGTGCCTCTGCCTGAGCAGGGCCCCTCTGCAGCTCTCAGAGTCTATTCTCTGGTGCTGTTTGTGGATGCGGTTAAACCATATACTATTAAGTGCATTATATCCTCGCGGTAAATGCTAACTTTGGAATGGCTGCATCAAAACATGTCGTGTTTGGTGTCAAACATCTTGGAATACTACCCCCCGCCAATCTTGGCGGCGGGGGTAGCATTCCACCCTTCTAGAGGGATCAGACATGTACCTGCTGTGGAAACGCGGTAGAATCCTAAAGAGCCCTGGCATCACAAAATGGATGCCACCAGTCACAGACACTGGGCTGCCCTCCTGCTGATGACCGAAACTCGCAGTGGAGGAAGCCCAACAATAGGCATCCTGTCACAGGGAGGTGTAACCACCTTCCAGACAGGGTTTAGTGTATTGGGGCTGGGTGGGTGCACTCTTAGAGTGCTTTGAAGTCCTGCACTGGGGGAGCAGAAGGCTCCTCTGTGCATATGCCAGTTCAAACCAGCTCAGGGGCTACCTGCCCCTGCTCTGGTGCGAAACTGGACAAAGGGAAGTGGGTGTAGCCACCCCTCCCTTGACCCTCCCATAGGTGGGGTCATAGAGCTAGTCCATCCCCTCTTTTAGTATAAGAGGGGGAACCTTGCCATTGCAAAGCAGATAACCCCTGGACGACGCTCTACAGAAGAATCCTGGCCCTTCGACGTTCCACTACCTTTGGAAGACAGAAGAATCTCCCTTGGAGTCAAGGAGTGACTCCCCTGCTTGGCAGGCACCAAAAACGACAACGACGGTCGCAAACTACGCCGCTCCCGCCGGAGTCCGAAGTCCCTGCAGCCCAAGAAGTGGATTTCCTGACCTCTCCCAGGCCATCGTGAGTCCCCAGCGAAGCTGAGGCAAGTGGACCCCACGAGTAACGAGGAACCGCGACCCCTGGGTACCATGCACTATTGTCAAGTGCAACCCCTTCACAACGTTCTACGAACTTGTGCTTTGGACCACGTGTGGTCCCGACCTCCAGCAGGAACCCCTCCGAAGATCAGAGGCCTACACCATCTCGAGTGACCGTGGGCCCCTGTTGAGTGATTCCGCCTGAGGTGTCTTTGCGATCCCTTGCCCGCCAGCTTGTGGGTCCCCAAAAGACTTCTTAAAGAAACCAAAGGGCTCCCCTGGTTGCTCCAGGCCTGCCCTGATTTACCCTCGCTGGGTGAGTCCCTCAGACCTTGCTGGTCTGTGCCATCGACTTTTCTTCATCTCCCCGAGACTTGCTGCTGCCAAGGCTTGTTGGCTCCAATCGAGTTGCCGACACCGCAGTCAGCTGCAGACGTCGAGGTACCCACCGAATCCAGCTCCTGGTTGTCGTCGACACCTCCTGGACCACGTGGCTGAAGAGTCAAGGCACCTGCAACCGACCTGAATCAACCAACGACGGTGGGCATCCATCTTCCTTGCCCCGGGTCACTGCCAAGTGACTTTGAACACTGTCCCCTCTGCTTTCAGGTCATCCTTCTTCAGAATCCAGGCTTGGATTCCACCGGACACTTCTTTAGCTCCCGCAAGCAGCAAGTCTTCTTTGTTCGCCATTGAAAACGACGCCGCGACCCGACACCAAAGGACACCTATGCACCCGGCTTCCCTGGGTGAGGTAACTCCAGCACTACGGTGCTCCTGTGGGTGTGGGCCCTAGAACTACTTACCCTGTAAGTGACTTGCTTGTAGGTTCTCCCGAAGTATCCTAAAACTCTTTATTTCCAACCGCGACTTGCCCCATTGAAGTTAACGGCGATCCGCGCCTGTGTATCCACACTGCACGCGTCCCCCGTGGGTCCTTTACTTACCTGCCTTGGGTGGTTTCGTGAGGCCCCTGCACTTCTGAAGGCCCTAGGCCTTGTCTCCCTGCAAGTCGTTGTCCCTAAGTCTCTTACTTAGTATATGGTCTGGTACGCCCCTAGGGCCCCAGCCATATTTTGTGCTTAACTTATTGTGAAACGTTGATTTGTGCATATGTTTGTCTTCTAATCTCATAAAGAGATTAGTAGAGAGTTATTTAGAAATAAATACATATATATTTGATATATATACCTGTGTGGTGTCTTTTCATTTGGTGATTCAAGAGATTATATGGTAAAACAAGCTGCTTTACATTCCTCCGAGACTTAGCCTGAAGGCTGCTCTCCACAGCTACCACTAGGATAGCTTTCTTTAAAAGGTTGTCTTAAACCTATCTACCATAAGAGTCGATTTGCCCTGGTGCAAGGTGTCCACTTTAATTAGTGAACAGCATATACCAGGCCAACTTCTCACAATTGCAATAAATGGCCTTCTCTACCACTTGTTAGATTGTAAATATCAGAGGAAGAGACCGGCCTGCGACGTCTTCAAAGTAGTGATAAATAGTGCAGTGAAAAAGATGTGTAAGTGTTGTAAATTACACGGACACAAAGTGTGAAGTGAGAGTTACATATGATCTGAGCTATAAACACTAACAAATCGCTACAACACCTTTTGCTCTGTGATTACACTGTCGCTGCTCAGGAGGAAGAGCGGGAGGGGGCTATTTCCTGCTCTCTCCGAGTGTGCAGTGTGGCATTGCGTAATGTCATTGCTATCTTTGGCCTAATAAAAAACACTCTAGCTGTAGTAGGGCCTTGGCTTCACCTCCTGGTGCAGGGTGGGCTGTGCTTTATGGCAGGCATAGAGGGAGGGAGGGATGGTCTCGGCTGCAGCTCCGGCCCCGTACAGTGCCCATGCTATTACTAGTGAGTGAGAGGTGCTGAGGTGGTGGTATTGGTGGTGGTGGTATTGGTATTGGTGGTGATGGTGATGGTATTGGTGGTGGTGGTATTGGTGGTGTCGGTGGTGCTGGTATTGGTGGTGCTGGTATTGGTGGTGGTATTGGTGGAGGTGGTGGCATTGGTGGTAATGGTGGTGTTGGTATTGGTGGTGGTATTAGTATTGGTGGTAGTATTGGTATTGGTGGTGGGGGTATTGGTGGTGGTGGTAGTATTGGTGGTGGTGGATTGGTGGTGGTGGTATTGGTGGTGGTGTATTGATGGTGGTGGTATTGGTGGTGGTATTGGTGGTGGAGGTATTGGTGGTGGTGGTATTGGTGGTGGTGTTGGTGGTGGTGGTGTTTGTGGTGGTGGTGCAGGTGGTGGTAATGATGGTGGTGGTGGTGTTGGTGGTGATATTGGTGGTGGTGGTATTGGTGGTGGTGGTATTGGTAGTGGTGGTTTTGGTGGTGGTGGTATTGTTGGTGGTATTGGTATTGGTGGTGGTGGTATTGGTGGTGGTGGTGGTGGAGGTGGTGGTATTGATGGTGGTATTGGTGGTGGTATTGGTGGTGGTGGTATTGGTGGTGGTGGTTTGGTGGTGGTGTTATTGGTGGTGGAATTAGTATTGGTTGTGGTATTAGTGGCATTGGTGGTGGGGCTGTTATTGATGGTGGTGATGGTTTTGGTGGCGGTGGTGGTGGTAGTGGAGGTGGTGGTATTGATGGTGGTGGTGGTATAGATAGTGGTGGTGGTATTGCCAGTGGTATTGGTTGTGGTGGTGTTGGTGGTATTGGTGGTGGTGGTGGTATTGGTGGTGGTGGTATTGGTATTGGTGGTGGTGGTATTGGTGGTGGTATTGGTATTGGTGGTGGTGGTACTGGTACTGGTGGTATTGGTGGTGGCAGTGGTATTGGTGGTGGTATTATTGGTGGTGGGGTATTGGTGGTGGAATATTGGTGGTGGTGGTGGTATTGGTGGTGGTGGATTAGTGGTGGTGGTATTGGTGGTGGTGGTGGTGGTATTGGTGGTGGAATTGGTATTGGTATTGGTGGTGGTATTGGTATTGGGGTGGTATTGGTATTGGTACTGGTGGTGGTGGTATTGGTATTGGTGGTCATGGTATTGGTATTGGTGGTATTGGTGTTGGTGGTATTGGTGGTTGTGGTGGTATTGGTGGTATTGGTGGTAGGGGTATTGGTGGTGGTGGTATTGGTAGTGGTATTGGTGGTGGTGGTGGTATTGGTGGTGGTAGTGGTGGTGGTATTGATGGTGGTATTGGTGGTGGTGATATTGGTGGTGGTGGTATTAGTGGTATTGGTGGTGGTGGTGGTATTGGTATTAGTGGTGGTATTGGTATTGGTGGTCATGGTATTGGTATTGGTGGTATTGGTGTTGGTGGTATTGGTGGTTGTGGTGGTATTGGTGGTATTGGTGGTAGGGGTATTGGTGGTGGTGGTATTGGTGGTGGTGGTATTGGTAGTGGTATTGGTGGTGGTGGTATTGGTGGTGGTAGTGGTGGTGGTAGTGGTATTGATGGTGGTATTGGTGGTGGTGATATTGGTGGTGGTGGTATTGGTGGAGGTGGTGCTATTAGTGGTGGTATTGGTGGTGATGGTGGTGGTATTGATGGTGGTGGTGGACGTGGTGGTATAGGTATTGGTGGTGGTATTGGTGGTGGTGGTATTGGTATTGGTGGTGATGGTGATGGTATTGGTGGTGGTGGTATTGGTGGTGTCGGTGGTGCTGGTATTGGTGGTGCTGGTATTGGTGGTGGTATTGGTGGAGGTGGTGGCATTGGTGGTAATGGTGGTGTTGGTATTGGTGGTGGTATTAGTATTGGTGGTAGTATTGGTATTGGTGGTGGGGGTATTGGTGGTGGTGGTAGTATTGGTGGTGGTGGATTGGTGGTGGTGGTATTGGTGGTGGTGTATTGATGGTGGTGGTATTGGTGGTGGTATTGGTGGTGGAGGTATTGGTGGTGGTGGTATTGGTGGTGGTGTTGGTGGTGGTGGTGTTTGTGGTGGTGGTGCAGGTGGTGGTAATGATGGTGGTGGTGGTGTTGGTGGTGATATTGGTGGTGGTGGTATTGGTGGTGGTGGTAGTGGTAGTGGTGGTTTTGGTGGTGGTGGTATTGTTGGTGGTATTGGTATTGGTGGTGGTGGTATTGGTGGTGGTGGTGGAGGTGGTGGTATTGATGGTGGTATTGGTGGTGGTATTGGTGGTGGTGGTATTGGTGGTGGTGGTTTTGGTGGTGGTGTTATTGGTGGTGGAATTAGTATTGGTTGTGGTATTAGTGGCATTGGTGGTGGGGCTGTTATTGATGGTGGTGATGGTTTTGGTGGTGGTGGTGGTGGTAGTGGAGGTGGTGGTATTGATGGTGGTGGTGGTATAGATAGTGGTGGTGGTATTGCTAGTGGTATTGGTTGTGGTGGTGTTGGTGGTATTGGTGGTGGTGGTGGTATTGGTGGTGGTGGTATTGGTATTGGTGGTGGTGGTATTGGTGGTGGTATTGGTATTGGTGGTGGTGGTACTGGTACTGGTGGTATTGGTGGTGGCGGTGGTATTGGTGGTGGTATTATTGGTGGTGGGGTATTGGTGGTGGAATATTGGTGGTGGTGGTGGTATTGGTGGTGGTGGATTAGTGGTGGTGGTATTGGTGGTGGTGGTGGTGGTATTGGTGGTGGAATTGGTATTGGTATTGGTGGTGGTATTGGTATTGGGGTGGTATTGGTATTGGTACTGGTGGTGGTGGTATTGGTATTGGTGGTCATGGTATTGGTATTGGTGGTATTGGTGTTGGTGGTATTGGTGGTTGTGGTGGTATTGGTGGTATTGGTGGTAGGGGTATTGGTGGTGGTGGTATTGGTAGTGGTATTGGTGGTGGTGGTATTGGTGGTGGTAGTGGTGGTGGTATTGATGGTGGTATTGGTGGTGGTGATATTGGTGGTGGTGGTATTAGTGGTATTGGTGGTGGTGGTGGTATTGGTATTAGTGGTGGTATTGGTATTGGTGGTCATGGTATTGGTATTGGTGGTATTGGTGTTGGTGGTATTGGTGGTTGTGGTGGTATTGGTGGTATTGGTGGTAGGGGTATTGGTGGTGGTGGTATTGGTGGTGGTGGTATTGGTAGTGGTATTGGTGGTGGTGGTATTGGTGGTGGTAGTGGTGGTGGTAGTGGTATTGATGGTGGTATTGGTGGTGGTGATATTGATGGTGGTGGTATTGGTGGAGGTGGTGCTATTAGTGGTGGTATTGGTGGTGATGGTGGTGGTATTGATGGTGGTGGTGGACGTGGTGGTGGTATTGGTGGTGGTATTGGTGGTGGTGGTATTGGTGGTGGAATTGGTAGTGGAGGTCTTAGTGGTGCTTGTGGTATTGGTGGTGGTGGGATTCATGGTAGTGGTATTGGTGGTGGTAATGGCATTGGCGGTGGTATTGGTGGTGGTGGTATTGGTGGTGGTGGTAGTATTGGCGGTGATGGTATTGGTGGTGGTGGTGGTATTGGTGGTTTGGTGGTGGTGATATTGGTGGTGGTATTGGTGGTGTTGGTATTGGTGGAGGTATTGGTGGTGGTGGTATTGGTGGTGGTGGTATTGGTGGTGGTGGTGGTATTGGTGGTGGTGTGGTATTGGTGGTGGTGGTGGTATTGGTGGTGGTGGTATTGGTGGCGGTGGTGGTATTGGTGGTGGTGGTGGTGGTATTGGTGGTGGTGGTGGTATTGGTGGTGGTGTGGTATTGGTGGTGGTGTTGATGGTGCTATTGGTGGTGGTATTGGTTGTGGTGGTATTGGTGGTGGTGGTATTGGTGGTATTGGTAGGGGTGGTATTGGTGGTTGTGGTGGTATTGGTGTTGTTGGTGGTGGTGGTATTGATGGTGGGTGTGGTATTGGTGGTGGTGGTGGTATTGGTGGTGGTGGTATTGGTGATGGTGGTGGTGGTATTGGTGGTGGTGGTACTGGTGGTGGTATTGGTATTGGTGGTGGTGGTATTGGTGGTGGTAGTGGTATTAGTGGTATTGGTGGTGGTGCTGGTATTGGTGGTGGTGGTGGTAGTGGAGGTGGTGGTATTGATTGTGGTATTGGTGGTGGTGGTGGTATTGGTGGTGGTATTGGTTGTGGTGGTATTGGTGGTGGTGGTATTGGTGGTGGTGGTGGTATTGGTGTTGTTGGTGGTGGTATTGGTGGTATTGATGATGGTATTGGTGGTGGTATTGTTGGTGGTGGTGATATTAATGGTGGTGGTATTAGTGGTGGTGGTGGTATTGGTGGTGGTGGTAGTGGTATTGTTGGTGGTGGTATTGGTGGTGGTGATATTGGTGGTATTGACGGTGGAATTGGTGGTGGTGTTGGTGGTGGTATTAGTGGTGGTATTGGTGGTGGTGGTGGTCATGGTATTGGTGGTGGTATTGGTGGTGGTGGTATTGGTGGTGGAATTGGTAGTGGAGGTCTTAGTGGTGCTGGTGGTGGTGGGATTCATGGTAGTGGTATTGCTGGTGGTAATGGCATTGGCGGTGGTATTGGTGGTGGTGGTATTGGTGGTGGTGGTTTGGTGGTGGTGATATTGGTGGTGGTATTGGTGGTGTTGGTATTGGTGGAGGTATTGGTGGTGGTGGTATTGGTGGTGGTGGTATTGGTGGTGGTGGTGGTATTGGTGGTGGTGTGGTATTGGTGGTGGTGGTGGTATTGGTGGTGGTGGTATTGGTGGCGGTGGTGGTATTGGTGGTGGTGGTGGTGGTGGTATTGGTGGTATTGGTGGTGGTGTGGTATTGGTGGTGGTGGTGTTGATGGTGGTATTGGTGGTGGTATTGGCGGTGGTATTGGTTGTGGTGGTATTGGTGGTGGTGGTATTGGTGGTATTGGTAGGGGTGGTATTGGTGGTTGTGGTGGTATTGGTGTTGTTGGTGGTGGTGGTATTGGTGGTGGTGGTGGTATTGGTGGTGGTGGTATTGGTGGTGGTGGTAATGGTGGTGGTATTGGTGGTGGTAGTGGTATTAGTGGTATTGGTGGTGGTGCTGGTATTGGTGGTGGTGGTAGTGGAGGTGGTGGTATTGATTGTGGTATTGGTGGTGGTGGTATTGGTGGTATTGGTGGTGGTATTGGTTGTGGTGGTATTGGTGGTGGTGGTATTGGTGGTGGTGGTGGTATTGGTGTTGTTGGTGGTGGTATTGGTGATGGTATTGGTGGTGGTATTGTTGGTGGTGGTGATATTAATGGTGGTGGTATTAGTGGTGGTGGTGGTATTGGTGGTATTGGTGGTATTGGTGGTGGTAGTGGTATTGTTGGTGGTGGTATTGGTGGTGGTGATATTGGTGGTATTGACGGTGGTATTGGTGGTGGTGGTGGTGGTGTTGGTGGTGGTATTGGTGGTGGTATTGGTGGTTGTGGTGGTATTGGTGGTAGTATAGGTGGTATTGGTGGTGAAGGAAGTAGCCCGAAAAGGGCCACCTGGGTTATCTATCTACAACCTCCTAATCGCCTTCCACCAAATGAGGAGTCGGTCAGACAGTAGAGAATACAAACAGTTGTTTATTAGCAATACTCTGCAGAGGAGTCCAATCTGACCTGCACCTTAAGATGTCTGCTGAGGGACTAGCCCCCCAACAGTCTGCAACCCGTAATCATTCCTCCCAAGGACCTCCCAACCACGCCCACAATGGAAAGTTACCGGCTTAGGCCGAACATGAACAAAGGAGGCACAGGAGGATGGGCTACCACCTGCTAGATGGGTACACGCTATCACTATCTCAAGGTTGCCGTGCTGGGTTTCGGCGTCTCCTAACGTGGGAGCAGAACTACACACAAGGATAGGTATGCAAGGGCAGAATGGCCTATTCATTAGTAAGTCAGAAGGCAACCTTTAACAGAAAAGAAAATAATAACTGAATACAGTGTTCTGCTGAGGCAAGCAATACGAATAATGAGGCCAAGTACAGACACAGCCTAATAGGGATTACGAAATTCAAAATGGAGTCACACTCGCTAACTGAAGCTCGCACATTGTAGGGATAACTCAGTGGGTTGCATAACGTGGATACGAACGTTGTCTAATTTAGCCGCACACTGCTAACCTAATATAACGTAAAACAGTGTATAGCAAGAATGGGATTTTCAAACCTAACAGACCCTCCTTTTAGCAGTGGAGGCTAAATGCTTTATTGACGCTATCAGGTAAGGGTCTTTACATTTCTAAGCAGGGAAAAAAGAAAATGCATAGTCACTCTAATATCAAAGGAAAATAAAGCAACACATGTATAGCAAGATATTTTTAGTACTCAAAAATACCCTCATCTATCTGCATCATATCCTGTATTTCTTGTATCATCATAGTAGAGACTTTATCATTACGGCCTGGCAATTTAGGCTTAGGGGTGAGTTTACTCACACAATAGGTGCAGCATGCTGGAAGGCAATTGACACATAGGCAGCACGTGAAGATGACACCTGCAATAGCTACTAGGAAAAGAAGTATCTTCCAACCCCAGGATGAAATCAGACCCCAAAACCACCCTGTCAAGGACCATGAACCATTGTCCTGATGAATATCAGATGCAAGCCTATGTAGCTTCTGGATAGCTGAGTATATATTAGGGGCATGGTCTGGGATGTAGACGCAGCAACTGCTGCCTATGACGCGACAAGCTCCACCCCTATCTGCACCGATGACGTCTAAAACCATCCGATTTTGAAGAGCAACGAGTCTGGTAGCCTGGAGCTCAGCCATAATGTTAGTGAGTATGCCTGCTGTAGTGTTGATAACCCCTTCAATAACCCTGGTGAGACGACGAATGCTAACACTGTTATACATAGGTCCCCAGAAAGGCACAATACCCTTCATGGCATCCGTGAATTGCTGTAGAGTAGTATCAGTTGATCGATATCTGCTGTGTCGATAACTCTCCTTACCCGGAACAAGTATACACTTCTCCGCTGCAGCCTATGGTCTTTGTGATAGTTGGACGGTGCAATGTAAACGGGAGGTAAAAGAAAAGAGACATAACACCGGCCAGACCATCCTCTAGGCAGCCATGTATAAGCCTGTTCCCCACAAACAAAGTATACATTTGGGGGAGTGAGCAAAGGTGGGCTACTAGTAGTGCTTAATCGATAGGTGTAGTTTCAACTGCTCTGTCCCACTGGAATATACCCAGAACCTTCGACACAGAAACTAGCTGCTGTATGAACCACAGGTACGGGCATGGCTTTATGTTCAGTGATATTTCATGCATGGAAACATTTAAAGTATTCGGTAACATTGAATCCCTGAAAATCCAACATTTAATTTTGCAGCCATGTGGCATTCTTGTTACCCTCATAACATTCATGCAAGCATCTGGATGTAAGGTACCCTCCTTTCCTCCTGTCCCAGGTGTATAACCCTGGTGTACTACTATATATTCCAACACTGCTTCATAATCAGACTTCATCATATTCATAGCATCAGTATGATAATGTATATACACCATGGAAAGCAACAGGAACCATGCCTCACAACTACTTAGGTACAACAGGGGTAAAGACACCAGTATATCATTCTTGTGCATAACTGAGGGGAGTAATCCACACACTCAGCAATTCGTGGCATTAGTCGTATTGTGTACTTGGTGAAGCATTTGCAGGAAGGTGTTTTCAACATATGTCTGTCTATGTCTCTCTTTATGTGGGGTCAATGTAACGAACAGATGCTCAGGTGGAGACGGGGTAGTCACTATCAAAGTGTGTACGGGATGCTGTTCTTCTAAATACCATACTACCCCAAACAGTATTATCATTACTATGAGAAGGAACACTACCACTACTATCTTACTCCTAATAGGCCAGATAGACCACACAGGACTACCCTGCCCTGGTGGTGGTGCCACTAGGGGCTGTTCCTCCTCCATGGCAGCAAGGCCAAATGGGTACATGTGAAGAGCCTTATGAACTGGAGCCACAAGAATACAACTGACCAGAGGGGCACAATTTACCCAGCGTCCGTCTAGAGCCTCGCTGGCAGGCTCCTATCGTTCATCAGCGATGGTGCTCTGAAGCACTCCCTTGAGGGGGCTGCGCGATAGCGGCCCTTGCTGGAAACAAATGCTTCTTCTTTCAGGATAGGGCACCCTCCCTACAGGGCAAGTACCCTCAACGATCCTGTCCAGTGTCTAGGGCAGTGCACCAGTGTAGTTCACCCTAATCCGACGCAGGCACTGTAGACATAGTACCTACACCCTAATCTCAAGTCCTTCCCTAACTCTTGGACTGTCCCTCTGGTGCACTGTCCTTCTTTCGGGGGCGCAAGTTGTACCTGTCAACTCCAGGCACTGTTTCATCAACAAAAAGGGGGTGAAACTCAGGCTCAGAAAGGCATGGAGACTCAGGTGCCTGTGGATCAGATGGGGAAGAAGCTGGGACTGCCCTTATCTCCGGAGGGACCGCCTCAAGCAGGGCGGCATCACTCTCTGCTTCCGTCTGCACCCACCTTAACCGGGCGCCAGAGAAGGGAATAAAGCGGGGCACCCTTTCCCCTTCTTGGTCAGCAATGCCGTCGAGCACCCACTTGTCATAGGGAAGTGGGAGAGGAACCTTCTTGCAGTGGGTACCATGCACCCAGTTCTTCCGGCCGTCGAGTTTCACCGCCGTTCTAGTGGCAAGGAGGACCAACAGCGGGCCTTTCCAACAAGGCTCCAGGCAGCTCTTCCTCTGGAAGTTCTTGATGAGGACGTAGTCTCCGGGCTGTAGCTGATGCCCGGGCCCCTCTGGTACCGACCGCAGTGTCTCCTGAATCTGTTGATGAAGAGAACGAAGATCTTTAGTTAACTCGTACAGGTAGTCTACAAGCAAAGGGTACTCTATCTCAGAGAAGCGCTTGGGCCTTGGAACGCCCCAGATATTGGCAGGGCGACCAAAAACCATTTCATACGGGGACAACCCTGTCCTAGATTGTGCCGTCGCCCTGGTGGATAACAAGGCCAAGGGCAACGCATCTGGCCATTGCAATCCTGTGCTTTCTTGTATCTTTGCTAACTTCAGTTTGAGAGTACCATTGTACTTCTCAACCAGACCTGCTGACTGGGGGTGGTTAGCTGCATGAAACTTCTGCTTGATGTGCAAACCTTCACACAACAGTTGGATGACCTTTGAATTGAAGTGGCTTCCGTTGTCACTCCAGATCAAACGTGGCAAACCGAAGCGCGGGAAGAACTCTTTTATAAGTGCCTTCGTCATCGCCATAGCCGTATTCTCTTTAGTGGGGTAAGCTTCAATCCATTTACTGAATGCACAAATCACTACCAGCACATACTTCAAATTGTTGACTCGTTCCATTTCGATGAACTCCATCTGGAGAACCTCGAAAGGGAAGGAAGGCGGTGCAAAGTTACCAGAGGGTGTAGGAGTACCTTTCCCAGGATTATGTGTCATACAAATCATACCGTTTTTCACTAAATGTGTGGCTACCTTGGAAATATTGTCGTTCTGCCACACAGGGTCCAACACCTTACATATTCCCTTGGCGCTAATGTGGGCTGGGCCATGGGCCATGGTAACCACAGGAAGTACATAGGCATTAGGTAACATCCATAGCTGTTTCTCGGACTTATCATTCCAACACCCATCCTCATCCAGACGCCCTGTACTCTCCTGCCATATTGCCAATTCGTCTAGGGTCACCTCCCTTTGTATCTCCTTGACATTTTCTAATCTGTCCTCGAACATTCCATTGTCTGGGCTCCACCTAGCAGGACCTGCCACAAACATCTTTTTCATCTTTGATCTAGCTGTCTCTTTAGCTGTTTGATCTGCAAACGCATTTCCTCTCCCAACATCATCTGTTATTGCTTTGTGGGCACTACATTTTATTATTGCTAACTTATCGGGAAGTGTTAGAGCTGACAAGAGTCTATGTATCAATGGGCCATTATGTATTCGTAATCCATGTGATGTTAAGAACCCTCTCTCCGCTCAGAGGCATCCAAAATTATGGGCGACCCCAAAGGCGTACTGGCTGTCAGTATAAATATTGACAGTCAGTCCCTCACTCAACTCACAAGCCCGAAGAAGGGCAACCAACTTTGCAGCTTGGGCTGACTGGTATGGGACACGGGATGTCTCAACTATAGTGTGCAACATTGTAATTGCATATTCTGCAGTGGTGGTGCCATCTGTTAGTTTGAAACAAGAGCCATTGACATATAGTTCCCCTTGGGGTTCAGATAGGGGAACATCAGTCAGGTCTACCCGTCCTTTCGTCTCCTCTTCCGTTCTGTACACACAATCATGTGCATATGTGTCATCACTCGTTGAAGGGAGGGGTAGTAATGTGGCTGGGTTCAGAGTGGCACATCTTTTGATGGTAATGTGCGGAGCAAACAAGGTTAGTTCATATCCAGTCAGACGTGCACTAGTAAGGTGCTGTGTCTTTGTCTTATTCAAAAGCGTATCTACAGCATGAGGTACCATTACTGTGAGATCAGTATCAAGAACGAGCCCCACCGATTGTCTGATAGAAACTGCCACCGCCGCGGCAGCTCTTAGGCAGCTCGGGAGAGCTCTGGCGACGTTATCTAGTATAGCAGAAAAATAAGCGCAGGGTCTTTGCTTACCACCAAAACCCTGTGTTAAAACAGAAAGCGCGCAACCATCCGTCTCATGTACGTAAAGCACAAAAGGCTTCTGGTAATCAGGAGTACCAAGCACAGGAGCAGAGCAAAGCGCAACCTTTAATTGCTCAAAAGCTTGCTGGCATGCAGATGTCCAAGGCAGGGGTTCATGCACTTCTTTGGTGGTCAGGTAAAGGAGGGGTTTTGTTAGTAAGGAATAATTGGGGATCCAGTGTCGACAATACGAGGTAATACCAATAAATGCACGTACTTCACGTTGGGTCTTAGGAACAGGAATATTAGTGATAGCAGCTATGTGCTCAGGTGTTAGTCTGTGACCCTCCTTCGACAGTAGGTGACCTAAGTAGGTGACCTCATGTCGACAATATTGAAATTTGGAAAGGGACACCTTATGGCCATGGTGCACCAAATGCAACAGCAATTTAACAGTGGCATCTTTACAGCCATCCTCAGTATCAGAGGCCGCAAGGAGGTCGTCAACGTACTCCAATAGCACATTACCAGTGGGAAGTACCAAAGAATCCAATTGAGTTTTCAAAGCTTGACTATAGATACTAGGACTTTCTGTATAGCCTTGAGGAGCACAACAGAATCTAAAGCTCCTGCCGGCTAGGGTGAATCCAAACAGATATCTACTATCTGTATGAATTGGAATGCTAAAGAAAGCATTCTTCAAATCAATCACGGAAAATAATTTTGCCGATGGGGGAATCATTGTCAATATCGTAGTAATGTCTGGGACTACAGGAAATTGGGGCACTACTATTTTATTAACCTCTCTGAGGTCAATTACAAAGCGATAGACATCAGGATGAGTATCAGAAGAGTCCAAGGGTGTCTTCTTGAGAATTAGAAGGATAGGGCTATTACACACATTCGCCACTGTCTCTTCAACCACACCAGACTTAATCAAATCCTGTATTATTTGCAACAAGGCCTTTTCTCCTGCTTGTGAAATCTTATACTGGGGAATACATGGCAATACAGCATTGTCTTTGATCTGAATAGAGACCGGCGGGATCTGGAGAAACCCCACATCTGTGTCTCCTGCTGCCCATAAGCTACGGGGCACCTCTTTGAATTCAGCGGGGAGGGGTGCGTCCTTTGCAAAGCATTGTTTTGCACGAGCCACTTGTGGCCCCACGGTCATGTAAACACCATCTGGAGAACAAAAGATGGTGGCATGTAATCTCTTCAACAAATCCAATCCCATCAAATTCTCCCCACAATTTGTTGTTAACAGGAACGGTGAATCCACCGTAAAGGGACCAATAGTCAGAGCAAGAGGTTTGGAAATGGGGCTAACAACTGGCATGCCTGAGAAACCTACCGAAACATTGTTTTGGCCAGACAGAGCTGGCCCTGGGACCAGCGAACGAGAAACAGAGCTATTCATAGCACCCGTGTCAAGTAAGAATGTCTTGGGCGTGCCTTGCAAATCCACAGTGACATAAGGTCCAGGCTGATCTACAGGTACCGGAACCGGTCCCTTACCCTGTCCCTGGCTGTCCTAGCTGTGGGACATCCCCGTCACTTCGTCCATGTCATAGTCATCATGATAGTACTGCCGTCCCCGGGGTTCATCAAAATAGTTCTTGTTCCGATGAGCATACGATGTATTCTCAGACTGCCCCTCTCCTCGGCCCCCTCCTCCTCTACCACGTCCTCTAAAACCCCTTCCTCTCGGGACCTCAACTTTCTGCAGCAACTCTGGACACTCATTTCGCCAATGCCCCTCCTTTTTACAGTACGCACATTGGTTGTACCCCACGGGCACACCCGGTGTACTGTTCCGGTCAGACCGGGACCCCCGCTGGGCCGGACCGAACCCCTTTCTCTTCCATTCCCCCTCGCCACTTGCTGCATCAACACCCTCGTCTTCAACTCCTTTGACTTTTTCTCCACCTTCTCTTTGCCCTCATTCTCTCTATGCTCATAATACTGTGCCATACTCAAGATTACTGACGGGGATGAGGTGGTCCAAGTACTTTCTGAAGCCTGCAACCTAGTCACAATCTCGGGAAGCAAATTAGGGACAAACCTGTTGACGAACAAACGAACACCACCCCCCAGTGACAGATCTTGGCCACTAAAATCCAGAAACACCCCTTCAAATCTAGTAAAGAAATCAGACACACTTTCATCCTTCTTCTGATGACACGCAGTCAACTTGTCCCAATCCACTCGTCTCGGCGGGATAAGGGAATGCATGTAAGTGATAATACGCCCCGGTATGGCTAATAGCTCCGCCTTCAGCTTTTCGCCGGGCATGCGCTCCTTATCCCATGCCCTGATCTCATCCCATGTTCCACCCAATTCCACCACATGATCCTGCGTATGCACCTGTCTCCATATATCTACCCGTACCAACAGACCGAAAAACAACTCTATATCAGCTAATGTCATCACTGTGGAGGAGGCCGCCTCCGTCAATTGTTTATAGTACGCAGTTGGATTTTTTCGAGGGTCCGGCAACTGTCCTTTTAGGGATATTACCTCACTCCTCTTCCAAGGAGTGTAGATCCACTGTTCCTGGAAACGGGCCACCACTCGTGGGGGAGTAACAACATCATTTCCATCTCGCAACTCCGGTATTTCGGGGTGGTAAATGGGATGAACCTCCCTCATGGGAAACTGTGACGCTGTCGTCGGGACCTTCTGAAGCAATCTACCCCGATAACCCACCAATGTCGTCACATTACTGAAAACCTCATTGGGAGCCATATCTGTAGCATATACCCTATCCCGAATGTCATAAATATCTGCGGTGCAATACCCTTGAAACACTGTTCCCACAATCCTATCAGCGTAGCCGACATATGCTTAAGAGCATGTTGCTGTATAAACGGCTCATAATCTTTCATCACGCTCCACCAAAATTCCACACTATAAATCGGATTCCGGGCCCACTGTGCAGCCTGGTCAGCCACCATTCTCTTTTCCTCATCACCCACAGCAGAGCGCACCAACACTTTTTCCATGCGTTCACGTGCCGCTGCCCAATTCACTTCATGCACTCCACGCACAGGCGTCTCGGCATTTTGCAATGCCTGAGGTAACACACTCAAAGGGGAAAGAGCAGATGAAGAAACAGGTACCATCGCGAACAAAGACTGTGTTGCAGGAGTAAGAGAAGGCGTGACCACAGGTACGGAGTCAGGAGACAGAATAGGGGCACTGACGGCTCCCGCCCCGGTAACTGGCGAAAGTGGGGAAGAAGCAGGCGGGGCCGGGGCTGGGGCCGAAGCAGTAGAGCTAGAAACAGAAAGAGTAGGAATAGCAGAACCAGAGGCCGAAGACTGAGGTGTTGGGATTATGGTATATATCCGTTCGGGGGCATAAGGAGGTGGGGGTCGAGAATCCAATAACTCCTCAACAAAAACATCACCTTCCTCTCTAGCAACATAACATTTATCACTCTGCAATCGAAGCTTCCTATCTGCACACTCTATGCCTTTCTCGATCTTTTCTCTTTCATAGGCCATTGCTTTCTGCGTTATCGTTTGCGTCTGACCCCTCCGGGCTTGCTTCTCTGCTCTCATACGTCGTTGCTTTGCTTCCTTCTGCCATGTCCTCAGAGAATCAAACATCGACTGCCTGCTCTTTTTGGCGAACAATTTGTCCTGCAAGTAATTCAACTTTTGTTCATCAAATGTGCCAGTAAGTGGCCACTGTAAATCAGCATTGTCCCTCGTATATTTATTCCACAACGTGCTAAACATAATAGGGCCAATGCCATGCTTGACGTATACATCAAACTTTGGGGTACCCTCTGGAGGCACAGGCTGCCTCTCTTCCAATCGAGCTTCAGTGGAACAATATCGACATCCAAAACACCCTAACTTGCTTAGACAAGGCATCTTAATATAAGACACATGCACTGTCCCCAATGGACAAATATAACACCAACCAATAAAACGGTCCAAAATAAAATCGAAGCAGTCCGAAAACCGCACCCTACAGTCCGCAGACTGTACCAAGACAAGACAGTCCAAAGACTGTACCAAAACAAGAAGGCAGGCTCTAGCCCCAGACCTTTTCAAGAATAGGCCGAATTTCCAGCTGGCCTGGCAGATTGTTCGCAAACAGTTCCAGACCTTTTCAAGAGTGGGCCAAATTTCCAGTTGGCCTGGTAGACTGTTCACAAACACTCTGTGTATTTTAAGGGTCCGCAAACCCACCAAGATCAAGACAAGAGTCCGGAGACTGTACCAGACACAGCCAGTAGGCTTGTGCCGTTCAATCATGGCGCCACATTTTCCAAGAATTCGAATCACTCACCTGGAGCACTCAGGTCGAGCAATATTATTCTCCACTGCCGACTCTTCGGACCAAACGGTCAAATCCAAGGTTTATCCTTCTCAGGACCCCAGCCGGTGACCACTAGACAAGGAGTCGCCCGATCAGACGGGCGGGGCAGCCAAGAGAACCGGGCTCTTATCGTGTGGGGATCCCCGATCCGCCCAACCGACCAGACGCAACCCCGACCCTACAACTCGATTACGGGCAAGTTGGGTCACCTTGCGGGGTCCCTGTTCGGGCACCAACTGAAGGAAGTGGCCCGAAAAGGGCCACCCAGGTTATCTACAACCTCCTAATCGCCTTCCACCAAATGAAGAGTCGGTCAGACAGTAGAGAATACAAACAGTTGTTTATTAGCAATACTCTGCAGAGGAGTCCAATCTGACCTGCACCCTAGGATGTCTGCCGAGGGACTAGCCCCCCAACAGTCTGCAACGCATAATCATTCCTCCCAAGGACCTCCCAACCACGCCCACAATGGAAAGTTACCGGCTTAGGCCAAACATGAACAAAGGAGGCACAGGAGGATGGGCTACCACCTGCTAGATGGGTACACGCTATCACTATCTCAAGGTTGCCGTGCTGGGTTTCGGCGTCTCTTAACGTGGGGGCAGAGCTACACACAAGGATAGGTATGCAAGGGCAGAATGGCCTATTCATTAGTAAGTCAGAAGGCAACCTTGAACAGAAAAGAAAATAATAACTGAATACAGTGTTCTGCTGAGGCAAGCAATGCGAATAATGAGGCCTAGTACAGATACAGCCTAATAGGGATTACGAAATTCAAAATGGAGTCAGACTCGCTAACTGAAGCTCGCACATTGCAGGGATAACTCAGTGGGTTGCATAACGTGGATACGAATGGTGTCTAATTTAGCCGCACACTGCTAACCTAATATAACGTAGAAGTGTATAGCAAGAATGGGATTTTCAAACCGAACAGTGGAGGTGGTATTGGTGGTGGTCGTGGTATTGGTGGTATTGGTGGTGGTGGTATTGGTGGTGGTGGTATTGGTGGTGGTTTTGGTTGTATTGGTGGTGATGGTATTGGTGGGATTGGTGTTGGTGGTATTGGTGGTATTGGCGGTAATGGTGGTGGGATTGGTATTGGCGGTGGCATTGGTGGTAGTGGTGGTATTGGTGGTGGTATTGGTGGTGGGGTTTTTAGTGGTGTTGGTATTGGTGGTATTGTTGGTGGTGGTGGTGGTGGTGGTATTGGTGGTGGTGGTATTGGTGGTGGTATTAGTGGTGGTGGAGGTGGTGGTGGTTTTGGTTGTGGGGGTATTGGTGGTGGTATTAGTGGTGGTATTGGTGGTTGTGGTATTGGTGGTGGTAGTGGTATTGGTGGTGGTGGTGGTATTTGCGGTGGTGGTGGTATTGGTGGTGGTAGTGGTATTGGTGGTGGTGGTATTGGTGGTGGTGGTATTGGTGGAGGTGGTGGTATTGATGGTGGTGGTATTGGTGGTGGTGGTATTGGTGGGGGTGATAATAAAACAGGCTTTTCAAAACAACCCGTCAGGTGGCTTTAGTACAGATGACATGTAACACAGATATGCTGTTGTCAGCTTAAGCCCATTAGCACAGGATTATGTGCTACCTGGAATTCAAATGACTTAATTCGCTAATCATTTCTAAATCCATTTTACTTGGGGGGTTGAAACAGACACGAGATAATGCCGGGTTAAAGTGATTGAAAGCAGGCGTCCGTGATAGTGGGGGGGCTGTGCTGCTTAAAAAAACACAAGTGGTTTCAGCTGAAGCAGCGCATGTCCGGCCTGCAGTAAGAGAAACTCAATAAAGTAAAAAGTGCTTACAGACTAAATAACAGGTCCCGTGAAACAGCCGTACTAAGGCGTGACTAACAAGCCTATTAACGAATCCGAAGGCAGCATTTAAGAAAGACAATGACACAATCCAATGAAAAACATAGGAGGAGAGTGGGCGCGGCTTCTCTCCCATACTCTACTACAGCAGTCTCGCAGAGCGAGCAGCGCATGCGCGCTGCCGCTAGGCTCGACCTAAAAAGGTGTTTCATGTGCACGAGTTATTGTCAGATCTGTAAATCCTGATGTATGAAACCATCCGGACAGCCTTTGAGTAAATCTTTCCCCAAGACCCCACATTGTCTCAATCTCTGCCTCCTTTCTCTTCCTTCCCGCAAGAATTACAGTTTTCTTAATAGGCTAAGAACCTTTCATAAAAGATTATTCATACAACACATTTTTTTCATTTTCATTTTGTGCGTTCACACTTCATACATACTTTGGAAATAGGATTAGATTCCTATTATGCTGTGTACATGGGTGGAACCAATTTCCGCCCCAAGCATACTCTCTGACATTTCGAGTTTGGGGGTTGATTTTGGATGTTATGTGCACATTTTAAACAAGATAGGATTGTTTTCCTCTGATTATGCCCATGTTGGTTTTTTCCCTTTGGTCCCTCTTGATACATGACCTTTGTGTCCCGAAATATATATCTATTTACTTATAACATCTTAATAACAGACTTGGTATTTGTTACCATTATCTATTGCTGGTATACCTATCTTGTGACCGCTCTCATGCTGTTCTTTTAATATATGTTTTTTGATAGTATTAAATTTCCAGACCACTATGGAGAAAGATTTGCAAGAACTGAATCAGACTATGGGGCTATAACATTTCTGAATTCCCTCTGTTTATCCCTATTGTTCTACCTTCTATCTCATTTTTGGAAACGTACCCATGGTAAGCAGCCTATATTCAGATTGATCCTGTTCTATATGTCCTGTACCAGCCTATAGTAATATATTTTTTATAGAGTATGGCATTTACTTCTTTTTCTAGTCTTTATATTTCATCCAGAAAGATTGCACCCTGCCTGCGGGTATCTTCATCCTCATTTGTGTTCGCATCGCACTCCAGCTGAAGTACCTTGCGTTCCCTGCCTTTAACATCCCTATGTAGGAAAGTCGAATTACTTTTTGATACTTCAACATAGTAGTTTTTTTTGATAAATTATACATATTTTTTCATGTAATTGTATTATAGGGAGTAGGACACAGTCTCACGGTGTATGCATGTCTATTGAGCACACTATGTCACTCACTTTAAAGACATTGGTAGTGCACTATGATCGGTTCATGTAAGTGGGATCTTGATTTTATTTTCTGTTTCTTTTTATTCTAATGTTATTACTCTTCTGGCAAAGGTATACTAATGATTTTTCTTTCCTCAATTTTCTATTTCCGTCACCTTCTTTTTGATATGATTTCTTATCTCAATCATTGTCGTGACACATATTGAGTAATATATACGTGTATATTTTTATGTATTTATTCATATTTTCATGTGTCAGACAATATCTAAATTGAAAATTTGGCTCCATGAATGCTTTACCTCCCTTCCGGTGATGGCTTTCTCCATCCCCTTAAGGTGTATGCTCAATGCCCTGATGAAGGTGCAACAACCAATTTTGAGTTTCTACTCGGTGAAACGCATGTCAATATAACCTTTCCCAATATAACTGTTAGCAACAAATTATTGAGGACATTGACACATATGTACGATAGTCAGTAAATGATATTGGTTTAGATGCATATTGTAATCATGTGCGATAAATTAATGGATGTCTAGGCTGACATATAATTGGCTAAAGAATTAACAATAATACCAAGATGGGATTGCGAATATTGCCTTTATTGTATGGATTGTATGCTTCTTCTTTTTTAGAATGACTGTGTGTGATTGCTCTGATGTATAATTTTGATTCTTTTTCTTGCATTTATAAGATAGGGAGCCTGAGACACACAAAAACTAAAGTGCTGTATAACAAAAATGAGTATGTACTAAGTAATCAAATGTGTTTTTGATCAGGTCTGTTTGATGATACTGATTATTTATTGAGTTATACCTTTTAAAATAAATGGACAAGCGTGTCTTTTTCAATATATTTTGACAGATCTGTAAATCCTTGCAAAAAGTAGTGGGAATCACATCATCTATGAATTTAATAGCAGTAGCGGCCTTTCCTTACTCCCATTATGCTTTTCCTGCGATAACTGAGATTAGTCCTTCTTGCATGGTTTTCATGCTCCTCCAGATGTTGCTTCACAGAACTAAGTTATTTTTTGAGAATGGATTTGGTTTTCAGCAATTCAGTTTCAGTATCTTCGAGATCTGAAATCCTTTTTGACATTGCCTCCATGTGTCCCGCAGATGTCTCAGAAACCTTCTCCATTTCTACCATCCTAGTACCTAGTGTTCGAGCAAGTGACTTTTGAGGCTGTGCGGTGCGGCTGGAAGATGGCTGGGTTTCTCGTCTGTTGGACTTGGCCCTTTTTGGCAGGTTCACCCCTGAACTTTTTGCCTTGTCTGTAACCTGGTGTTGGTGATTTTAGGCCTCTGAGCACTTTCGCACTGTGGTCCAGTGGAAAGTGCATGCGTTCTCTGTGTTACATTGGTGAGCTTGGCCTGCCCTCCCATAGGAATGCATGGGGGATTCCCTGATCAGTGTGTGTCAATGGTAATTCCTGGTATGAGAGGAGCATTGTGGTCAAGTCTGGTATGTATGAAATTGTGTGAATAAATGCTGCGCAATGGTGTGCGCAGATTTATTGTGGTTATTGTAGAAATGCCACTTTTAGAAGTTGGCATTTATGTGTGCTCTGTGTCTGCCTGCCTGATGTGAATTGCATGTCTGGCTTGTGAGTGACAGGGGCTGGGAGGTGTATGTGGCTCCAGGAGGGGCAGGGTGAGTCAGCACAGTGCTGAATAGAGAGATCTGCATTGAGATGAGGGGAGGAGTTGCACCTGGGGCTGAATAGGGCTGTGCCTTCCCTCCACAATGCTGGCTCCACCTCCTGTGGTGCGTCTGATGTCCCTGGCCTGTCCTGTGAAAGGAAGGAAGGAGTCATGTACACAAAGTGCTCCTGAACCAGTTGTATCTGGTTCCCCCAAACCCTGCACCTTTAGACAAAGGAAAATGTAGTATAAATATAGGGGCTGTGACCCCATGAAAATGTTCAGTCTTGGTGTGCTGTTCCTGCTGGGGCGTGCTGCTGCTGGGGACCAGGGGGGGCTGCCATGAGGGCTTGCCTCCCTGGGCCCTGCATTGCCCCTTGATGCCTGAAAGGACTTTTTGGCCCCCTTTTGCTTCTTTTCCATCCCCCAGGACCTTGTCTGCTCCTAGCGCCTGGTGAGCGCTTTATTTTAATTTCCCCGGGAGAAGAGGAAGCGTGGGCAGCGCAGCACTGAGCTGCAGCCCTGTGAGGGAATCCCCATCGTAGGGATTCCCCGGTGATGATGAGAGCGAAGCGGGAGCCCACCCCGCATTTGTGATTTAATTAGTGCGCGGGTGCCCACCCCGCGTCTTCGCTTTTATTTTAATTAGTGCGCGGGTGCCCACCCCGCGTCTTTGCTTTTATTTAATTAGTGCGCGGGTGCCCACCCCGCTTCTTTGCTTTTATTTTAATTAGTGCACGGGTGCCCACCCCGCGTTTCACCGCCGCAGCCCCGGGGCCGCCGAAGAAATCTGTTCCCGGCCGCTGCAGCGCAACCAGGAAGTCAGGCACGTCTGCCTAGGACATGGGCGGAGCGAGGACAGGAAGTCCCGCCCCGCCGCCAGAGATCCGGCCGGAGCCTCGCGGGCTCCATAGAGAAGTCCCGGGTCCCATGAGAGGGCCCGGGTGAAGCCAGGTGAAGAGAAGGGCTGAGGCGGTTTGGCGGGGCTCCCGTGGCCGAGGGAGAGCCCCGCGTGTTGCCGCATTGGGTAACGGCGGAGGGGGCACGAGGCACATTGTCGGTGCCTGCCCCCGCCGCGTTTGAAGTGAGAGAGGAGACACCAAGCAGCGCCGGTGAGTGGGGCTCGAGTCATGTAGCGCCTGGTGGAGGCACAGATGCTGAGCGGCCCCGTCTGGCAGCGGGCTGCTCCAACGTTGCCGGTGTTTGGGGGGGACTTGGGGGCATTTCTTGGCACAGTTGTGGTGCCGGTCCAGGCCAAGTGCCTATTTGCTGAGCGGACCCGCCGTTGCGGGCCGCTCCAACGTGGGGGCCAATTTTATTGAAAAGCCCAGTGGGGCCCCGAGGGCACAGATGTGCCAAGGCCCCTTCAGTTTATTTACCCCAGCTGCCCCATTCGCAGAGGGCAGCTGCAACGATGGGGCCATAGTTGTTGGAGAACCCCAGCGAGGCCCATAGGGCACAGTTGTGCCAGGGCCCATTATGGATTCACAGCTGCGCCGCACATTTTGGCGCAGTTTTGTTTATAGAGTCCCTGAGGGGGACAGATGGGTACAGTGGTGCCCAGGCCTCTAATTGCTTCACAGCTGCCCAGCAAGTAGTGGGCAGCTGCTACGTTTAGGCCATTCTTTCTTTGGGGACATGTCTGTTGAGTAAGGAGTGAGATGCATTTCTCTGCCCCATACTTTCACAGCTGCGCAGCACTTAGTGCCAGCTTCAACGTTTAGGTTTGCGGAATTGCGCACCCTTGACTTCTGCTGCATTGGCAGCGTGCCCTGACTCTTGGACATAGGGCATTTGAGCCCCTTTTGAGGTGGCCAGTTGGCCAGGGGGACAGTTAGGTTTATAGGGCGCCAGGCCCTAATGTGATTTATGTGCTGATGTGATTTTGGGTGGAGGAAATGTAATTTGTGTAGTATGATTTACGCACCCTGTATTATACCTCTAATGTGATTCATGATTATGAGGTTGTGCCTACTGTGGTTAGGTGTGAGATATTCTCTACTGTGCTTTATGCCCCTAATGTGAGTTATGCTTAGGAAGTTATTGTCTAATGCGCTTAGACTTGTGAGATGATTATATAATGTGTTTATGCTGATGAGGTTATGACATAATGTGGTTTATGTTCCTCAGGATTAATTGCATACTGTGGTTTATGCTAGGAAGTTATTACCTCATGCGTTTAGGTCAGGAGGTTGGCGCAGAATAGATTTCATGCCTTATGTGATACTGTGCATAATGTGGTTTATGTTACAGGCTGATGCTAAGTACAGTGATTACCAGTGGTTACTGGTTGTACGTTTATGATATGTCTTACTTTTACTAAGTCCACTTTGTGCTGGTTCTGACAGTGGTCCAGTGGGCCCTGCCAGGTGTAAATAATCCCTTGTAAATATGACCTAGTGCCAGGTGGCACGATGTATATTATGTGAGTACTATTCTAATGTGTTTTATGATAATACAAAGGCTATTTTTATATATAACCTTGTGTGGAGTTCCTTTTGTGGTGTGCCTAGTATGTTGTTGCTGTGTGTGTGTTGCGCAAACGCTTTACACATTGCCACCGGGATAAGCCTGACTGCTCGTGCCCAGCTACCAAGGGGGTGAGCAGGGGTTATCTTTGGCGTGTAACTCCCTCGCCCTGACTAGAGAGGTGGTCTCTGCCTGGCTTTGGCGCAAGCCTTAGCCAACCAGAGATCCCATTTCTAACATCGTCTCTGCATGATTTTGGTGTCGGCTGTTTCTCCATTTACAGATGCTGCATTTAAATTTGCATCATACTATGCAGATCACACAGTACTTCAAAAGGCCCCAGCAAAAGCAGTAATCTGGGGATATGGTGACGTCGGAGCTTTTGTGACTGTGAGCATTTATAAAGACTATAATGGACTAATGAAGAAAACCGTGCAGGTTGGAGGATATGCTGGCATCTGGCATCTGGAAAGTAACCCTGGATCCTGTTGGCCATGGTGGACCATATGTGTTGTATGTAGAGCAGTTCTTCAGAGGGCTAGTCACAAGCATTGCACTACAGGATATCTACTTTGGAGATGTTTGGCTTTGTGGTGGCCAAAGTAACATGGAGATGACTGTTGCACAGATTTTCAATTTAAGTAAGGAGCTGGCCGAAGCCTCCTTGCATGCACACGTGCGCTTGTTCCCAGCTTCGCTTGTACAGGCAAAAGTGTAGCTGTACGACCTTGCTAAAGTAGACTGTACGGTCTGTACCAACAGCTGAGACCCTTGCACAAGGCGACTTTACATATTTTTCTGCTGTTTGCTGGTTGTTTGGATGTTACTTGTATGACACGTTAAAGTATCCCATCGGATTAGTTGAGTCCTCTTGGGAAGGAACACCTGTTGAAGCATGGTCGTCTACAAGATCGCTGGAGAAATGTGGGCAGGGTCCATGGTAATTAAGAAGTAGGACAGTGAAAAATTCCTAACATTGTAAAGCTATCTCTTCCATAGACTAACACTGGATTACCTTATTACATTTTATAAAAGCTAACGTCAGACTGGGAGCAGATAGAAAATTATGTTCACACCCGAAGAATTATAATTTCAAATCCTCTTTCATTTTAAGTTACAATTTTAGAAGTGTCACTTTTAGAAAGTTGCCATTTGTCGGCTCCAACAAAATTTGCCTTCTGCTGGTGTCCTGGGTCACATGACTTTGAATGGCTCTGCTGTTGTAGGTTGTATATTGCTTCCACACAGTGAGACAAAGGAAACCTAGAAGTGAGGGGAGAAGATATTCCTGACAGGATGGTAGGGGAGGAACTGTCCCCTGCCCTTATTACATTTCAAAGAGCCCCACCTGCAGCACACACAATGGAGCCTGATCCCAGACCTGGTCTTGCCTTTGTCTCTCTAGACATTTGGAAACAGGGACAGGGGAAGAGGACGAACTGACCAGAACCAGTTTTGGTCATAGGTTAGCAAATACCCTCATTCAAAAGCTAGCACCAGGTATAATAGTTGGATCTTAAGGACCTTCCATCAGATCACTACTGGACCTGTGGAAGTTTCAGAAGAAGAACTGCCCTGCTGTCTGAGGAAGAGGGACTACCCTGCTGACTGGAGAAGGTTTGGATCTGCTTGCCTTGAACCTAGGTGTGAGAAATTGGGTTGTTGGTTGAGTGGGGTGTTAACCCTTCTTTGGCAACACCTTCAATCCCTGGTGATTGAAAAGTCACTAAATTAACCTGGACTTAACCCTCTAGTAACTTGGCACTCAAGCAGTCAGACTTAACTTAGAGGCAATGTGTAAAGTATTTATACAGCACAAAAACAGTAATAAAGTGAAAACACAAAGAACAAATTAGAGAGAGACCCTTCCAGTACAAAGGGAACTGGGTTATAATACCTAATAACAAGACAGTGTTCCCTATGTTAATATTTTTTGATTAACTACCAATTCCTTGTATCATATCCATTCAGACATACAACACATACAGACCATAAGCCTTATTTCTAGTAGAAATATATATCCTCCTTTATTGATAAAAATGATTATATATACACAATTCAGATCAGATCAATACATAAAAAACCAAAGCAAGAGAGGCCACAGTTCTATTAATATTAATAAATTATTTGACACCAAAACTCCAATTAGTACAACTGAGTTAAGAATTTTTAAAGTTCAAGGTAACAACTAGCACCTAAAAGATCAAAGCAACATACGCGGATATCTAGTCAGACAAGACCGACTCAAAGCCAAATATTATGGCGGACCGCGATTGAGTGGGAGTCGGATACAAAAAGTGGATTGGGCCCGGTCGGCGCTTACTTTTGGACTTAGAAGAAATTTGAAGAAAAAGTCTTAGAGAAGGTAGAAGTTCAGTGGGGCAAGGCTGCAGGCAATGTTCGAGGAGGAGAAAGCATCGTCGTCAGGGAGCCACTGAATGAAGTTGCCGGAAAGATTTTTACGTTTGGACTTAGTCTTTTTTTTGGAAGTCGAAAATCTCCAGTGGGACGAAGCTGGAGGCTGTAGCAGGTGAGAGTTCCATGAGTCCGGATACCCCTTTGGCAAAGAACCGCTGAACAGGATTTGCTACTGCAGAAAAGAGCATAATGGGAGCTGTAGTGAAGTCAGGCCGACCAGCGATGCACCATGGGTGGATAGAAGAGTAAGTTGGCCCTGGTCTCCTCTCGGTTCTAAGAGCAGTTTTAGCCAAATATTTTCTAAGTCCAAAGTTTTAGATTTTGACTATCTGGGCATCTTTAACACCACCACCAAGGGTCCAGGACTGGAGGGGCATCACTTGGGGGGGGGGGGGTTAAGACTTACTCAGGTTGGGTCCAGGTGCGGGTTCAAGATGGTTGGAGCCTTTTTAATCCTTGAGGGTCTGATCAGGAGGACAGCCAACTAGCCCCTGGGGTCACTCTGGTAGTCTTGGGCTCAAGCAGTGGAACATTCCTCAAGCAGCAGAGCAGACCTCTGAGGGTTCAAGGCAGGCTTCAAGCAGCAAAACATTCCTTCCAGGTGCAGCAAAGCAGTCTTCTGAAGTACGCATCAGGCCACCGCAACAGGCAGTCCTCTGAGAGCCTTCCACCGGTCCACATTGTGAACTGAAGAGTGGGTATAAGGGTCCTATTTTCATACCTGGTGCCTTGTTTGAAGTAGGAGACGTTTCTAGAGAATTTGCTTTGAAGTACTTCAAGTTTCCTGCTTCTCCTGCCTTGGCCCCAGGCTGTCTGCATGAACAATGCAGGGATGGCAAGTCCTTTGTGTGAAGGCAGGGCGCTGCCTATTTAGTTGCAAATGGGGCTGTGCCAAGGTTCGCCCCCTACCTCATGCCAGTGATGGTCCATCCAGGTACATCTAATCCCTCTATTGTGTGAGTGTCTAGGAGGAATAAGCCAAGTCTAACATCCAACTACACCCAGTCGTGTGACCCAGGAACAGGCTGCAGGCACCAAATAGTTAGGGCAGGAAAATGCTAACTTTCTAAAAGACGTATTTTCAAAATTGTAACTTAAAAACCAACTTTACCATTAAAAAGGATTTTAAAATACAATTTCTCAGATACCAAACATAAAAAATACTTACCTGCTCCCAATTAGCACTTAATAAATATAATAAAACAACCCGATGTTATTCTGTGGGGGAGGAAGACATCACAGTAGTGAAAAACGAATTTAGAAGTTTTTCACTACCAGGAGATGGAAAACTTAAAAGTACATGCCTAGCCTTTGAATTACAATGCACCCTGCCATTTTGGCTACCCAGGGACTACCTTAGAGGTTATTCATATGTAATAAAAGAGGGGGTTTAAGGCTTGACAAGAGGACTTATTTGCAAAGTCGAATTGGCAGTTAAAAGCATCCAAGGCTGCAATGACATGACTGGGATGTGTTTTAAGGGGCTGCTTAAGAGGGTGGCACAATAAGTTCTGCACCCCCACTAGTAGCTTTTAATCTACAGGTGCCGGATATATTGTATACCACTTTATTAAAGCTTATGATTAAATTAAATATACAACCAGGTGTAAGCCAATTTTACCATGTTTTAGGGAGTGAGCACAAGCACTTTAGCATTAGCTAGCAGTGGTAAAGCACACATAGTCCTAAGGCCAACATAAATGAATGAATCAAAAATAGGAGGGGTGAAGGCAAAAGGTTTGGGGTCGACCCTGCATAGAGGGCCCAGTCCAACACCAAGCTACCTAGAGTGACTTGAAGGGTCAGTTGGCTGACCTCCTACGTGAGCTACAGGGCACAATAAGCTTCCAGAGGCCTCCCTCCAACTGCCCAGCTGACCAACACCAAATGGACCGGCCTGAGCCCTGGTGCTGCCCTCTGTTGCAGTGAGTCTTGATCCCCAAGAGGTGCCCTCCAGGTTCTGGGCCCTTGGCTGGCATCAGTGAAAACTCCCAATGAAGAAAAGGTGAAGTTACCGAAGTTTTGGGATCTTCGTGACCACAAAGTTACCTCTTCTCACCAAGAATCATTATGACCGGCTCTGTGAGACCTACACTTCGCACTGTCAGTGACCATCCCGGATGATCAACTAACATGAAGCTCCCACAATGACCGGCTCTTCACACTGCAGCAACGATTGTCCATGGTGCTCAACCTGCTGCTTGTGCTATGTGCATCCTCCTAGTGGCCCCTGCCAACGCGAACAGCGCCCTTCATGCCGGACTTGAGAAAGTGACTCTTCAGCAGTACTAACCTGGTCCCTGTAGATGACCCATGCTCAATTGGGATCAGCCTGAACTTGTAACTTTCTAGTCTAGTGCGTCCATATAATTGCAAGTGGCGCTTTGTGGTTTTAGCAGCTATTTTTTACCTAAAACTTTAAAAACTAATATTTCCAGTTCAACTAATTGAATTTTGGTTGGTTTGGTGTCATTTTATTTATTAAAATTCACCTCTATTTTTCGAAATTGGTTTGGGATTTTTCAGGTGTGGTGTTTTCACTTTATTACTGTTTGTATGCTGCATAAATACTTTAAACATTGCCTTCATAGGTTTAAGCCCAGGTTAATTTAGTGACTTTTGTGGTTCACCCGCACAAGGATTGTGCTTATTATTTGAGTGGAGCTTCCACCCTCTCAACTAATAACCCAATTTCTTACAAATACCATGGTTTCTAAAATGCAATACATTTATGGAACAAAAAGGCAAGGCTAATGATTATTACTGTGTCTTCTCCTATACATTTAGCCTAAATTAGTAGCTCACCATCCACCCCTGATGCTTTGTATGTGTTGAAGTTGTTCTTCAATATATACTTATTGGGAACAATTTTGTTGAGCTCTTATAAATGATCCTAAAGCTGATGGGTCGAACTAGCAAGCCATACTTTCTTTGTCTTCTCAGAAATCTTTAGCTTCAATTTATGCCCTTTCTTCTTCCTTTTCTCTTCACTGGCTGCTCTGACAGGCTGCTGTGATTATCTGTGCTTTCAAAAAGCATTACAATCACCCAGAGGCATGCATGCCTCCGGATTGATTGGCTATTCAACATTTTGCAAGGAGGAGTAGGAAGAACACTAAATGCTGATTTCTCATTGATGGACTGCAGTGACAAAGGTACGGTGCACACGTCACATGCAAAAACTTCCCTGAACAAATGGCATCTACATCAGGTTTTATTCATGTTGTTTGTGTCAGATAAACAATTTGGGAAAAAGAACAAGGTAATCCAAGTAATTTTTTAATTAATCTTGCCCACTGGCGATATTATTTGGACAGCATTCCAGACCTTAGTTTTTTGCCCACTGTGTCATTCTAGACAGACACCTGCCTTATGCAAATCAGGCTTGGTCCTGCTCCTATAGGAACAATCTAGCCTGAACTGCCAGACCAGGTCCCCTCCAGATGGGAACACAGGTAACCCCAGACCAGTTTCGACCTACTTAGGTCTCATCAGAGAGGGATTGCTTCAATTCTGTGGCATAGTGAGCATGGTACCTACATCTGGCCTTGCCTGGAAGGTCGGGAGGGACTGTTTCCATGAGGAGCAGAGTCAATACTGATTTGCATAAGGCCGGTGTTTGTCTAGAGTGGCATGGTGCACAAAAAACAATGGACTGGAATGTAGTGTTGATACTGTTATCCTACCTACATAAGTCATGGGCAGTACCGCTGTGGAATGCGGGGTGGACCAGTTGGATTGATTCCACATGTTCACTTGCAAGGCTAAGTGTCAGCGTTTTTGATCAAGGACATTGATTGGATGGTGCTGCTGTCGTGAAGAGACCTGTGGATTGGTTCCTTTATGGGTCAAAACATGAACATTATCAGGGGGCATCCCTGTGGACATTGCTTTGTGTATGGATATATTCAGAATTGATCTATTATATGATGTGAATACCCTTTGTCATCAGGATGTGTATATATGTCAAATATGTTTGTTTTCGCACAGAGCACCTTTTACACCATGCGCTGTCTACATTGATTGTTCAGCTTTGGTATGAGAATGCAATGAGATTATATACTACACTGTAAAATATTTTGGGCCCTTTTTTTCTCATTCATTTATTGGCTTTACTATCATACCCATTGTAGAATTCCTGTCATGAGTATGATAGATCTTGTTTAAAGTGTTACCCATGGGACCGTTGTGTTTGTTCTGTAAAATTGACCCCGTTTCTGTTCTGGATATAAGGGTCGGTCCTTGTTGTTTGATGTTTGAATACAGCCTGGTACTGCTTACAGGTAGTCTGGTGCAGAGGGGACTCTACAAGGTTACATATTGACCTGGGATAGTCCTTATAATATTAGTGGGCGCTCATAGGTAAAGTTAGTAGGGTTTACTGTTTTAGCTGCAGTGTCACTGTTATACACATAAGAAGGAAATCTGCCTTAGAGAACAGTTTCGCTTCCCTTAGGCCTACAAAGTCCAGCAAGGTATCAAACTAGGGTGAAACATGTGCAGCAAGTTTGAATATGCGAGTCTCAAACATCTACATAAACACCTTATGGGTCGTCTAGAATTTTCATATTGCTCAGCTCATGATCAGAGTCTAGGCCTTTTGTCACCCTGCTGGGCCAAGTTAATTACACTGCCTCCCAGCAGAAGGAACAAAGGTCTTCCCACACAAAATGAGTAATTAACAATGCTTCACTCAGCTCCTGAGGAGGAATGGGAAGGGAAGAAAATATGCATCTGTTAATTAGCTGTCACATTGCTCAGGGTTGGGATAGCAAAGACCCAGTGAAGAAAAGAGGGAGCCCAGACCTTCTTCTTTGAAGTTTGGTGTCGATGCCCCTAGCAGTGACGTCAGCTAGGAGAGGAGCAGAGGACCCCAAAAGAGATGTGAACAGAGCCCGCTTGCCAGTACCATCACAAATTGTTTCAGCATGTTATACAGGAGAGTTGGGACAGGGGTGGAGGAGAGATGTGGCACCCTAGGATTGGCCTGTGATGCCAGGCATCTAGAACTTTCCACCCCCATTTAAAAACTCTTGCACAAGGGAAAGAAAGAGAGTAGAACACTAGAATTTGGCCTGCGGCAACACCATGGAAACCTGGAAGTACAAGCCCCTTGTAGCCCTAATGGACTAGGGACTCTGCCCACACTTGACTCCAGGAGTAGTGGGTGTCTCCAGGTCCAGTGAGTTTGGTTCCCTTATGCCCCCTAAGGAACAGCTGGGGGGTAGATCTGGACTCCTGGGTCCAGCAGTAGGAATGTAGCACCACAGATAAAGACCAGGAGAAAAGCAGGTGCAGGGAGCCAGTGGAACCAGCTCCCTGCAAAGTGTACTGCTTTAGGGAATAGAAAGCCTGCTGAAAATGATCCTGGTGGCTAGAGCTTGCCACAAGGACAACAATGAGCTCCAAAGTCTTTGAAACTGGCCAATTGGACTGAGTTATGCTCATTTAAATGATTTGACCTTTGACCGCCCTCGGAAAAACGAGCGTGGGGCTCTGTCACATTTTTCAGAAATCACCCCTAGGGTGGTCCAGTGTCCAGATTTTTTAATTTTTATTCCTGTTTATTGAAGTTTCAAAATCAGTTACATAGATAAAACAAACTGCATAACAAGTCGTATTGTAGAGGCCATACATTGAGCGGTTAACACAGTCAACTCAATCTCATAACCAGCGACCTCACAGTGTGAATGAGGTCAACTGGAGCAGTTCTGTGGAGCATCATGCAGCAAAAACAAAGGGGAATCATAACAGAAGGGAAATGAGGGGATTAGGGGAGACTAGAGGTAGTCACACAAGGAGAGAGGATCGTGAGAGCTCTCGCAGCGGAGTCCCCAGTCCCCATGACAAGGGGACTCGACTGAGATGTGTTGCGTCCTAACTCGGGTCTGTCGCAGTGGGAGGCACTCAGCCGCAAATATGATTCTAGGGGGACCAAATGTTTTTTGGGCGTGACCAGGCAGGCATCAGGTCCCAAAATGCAGTCAACTGGCCCTGGCAATATGCAGTATCCTTGAGCCAGTTGGCCAGCCGAGTGACAGGGTGGTGGCCCCAATTGATCGCTACTTGCCTTTTGCCCAGGAGGAGCAGGAGAGTGGTCAGTTTCCACAGCTCTGGGGGGGACCTCTTTAACATAGCCCAACAATGCTACCTGGGAGTTCCCTCCAGCTGCAGGCCTGTGATTTCATCAATGCCCTCAAAAACAAACTGCCAGAAACAACATATTCCGAGGCATGTCCAAGTTAAGTGGAGGAAGTCGGCGCAGGGCTCCAAGCATCTAACACAGTGGGCATCATCCATGATACCCATTCCATGCAGCTGTTCCATGGTCCGATAGATCGTATTAAGAAATGTAAAGTGCATAAGCAGAGCCTATAATTGAGTGATAGTTCGCTAGCCTGAGTGCAGCAAAAGTTCCACTGAGCTTCTGAAATGGGAACGTCCAAAATATCCGCCCACGCCTGGTGAGCTCCAGGAACCCGCACCGGCACCGACCGCTGCATCCCTGCATATATCCTGCTAATAAGTCTGCCCGGGAGGAGTTCCCAAGAAAGTCCTCAAGTACCTGGAAAGTGAGGGGCGCTGTGGGGAATGAAACATGAAGTGGGCTCATTGCCGCTCTTCGCGGGTAGTATATAAACTTGTCTAAGGTAGTGGCGTCATGCTCCTGCAAGGCCTGCTGTGGTGTAATGAAGGAGCCTTCTGTGTACGCAGCCCCATAGTGGTGAGCTGCAGCAAACGCAGCCTGTCATGCGTGCCAGCATCCTCGATGATGGGTAAGGCAGGATGTCCAGGCAGGGAAATCGAGGGGGCAAAGAAGGCATCCAGGACAGCCCGCCTTTGCATCTCATACCATGCCCACAATGTGCAGCCAACCATGTCAAGCGCTGATCGCGAGCGCTGCAGGGTCTGATATAGTGCCATGTGGAGGGGGCATGGGGCAGCAGGATTGTGTTCAGGTGCAAAGTGAGCCATGAATTGTGTAGGGTAAAGCCAATGAAACGCAAACTGCGCCTGCACACTAAAATAGTAGAGATGCATGTCTGGTGCACCCAGCCCACCTTACTCAAATGGGAGTATGAGTAAAATAAAAACATAACTGGTCCTGTGTCCGCCTTGCGCTTCAGTGCTTCTTCTCACCTGCTGCTCCTGACAGTCCCAAGGACAGACTCCCGAACCAATCTAGATGTTGCTCTCTTCCTATGAGAGCAGCACCTGGTTTGGCCTGAGTAGGCTGCTTAGACGCTCTGGTCAGGCACAGGGAGTCTGGCATGTTTCTCTACAGCTGGGGTTAGAGAAACCTAACTGCGCATGTCTGTTTGGCCGGCCTGAGACGGCCAGCCAAACATACATGCACAGTTAAAAGTGCACAACCATTCCTCCCTGTGACCATAGCCCCGTCCCCCCTACACACGCTGGCTCAGAGCCAGCAACTGAAAAATAAAACAATAGTAACATATTGTTTTATTTTTCAGCTGCTGGCTTTGAGTCAGTGGGGTGACGCTCCTCTGCCATTGCTGAGGAGCCGCCGCTGCCGGGCGCACAATAAGAGGGAGCAGAGGGAGCATTCGATAGGCAATCAATTTGGCGAGAATTTTATTATCAACATTAATGATGGATAACGGTCTGCACGACTCGCATCGCTGCAGGTCTTTGTCCGGTGTTAGAATAGCGACTATTAGCGACTCTCAGAAAGATGGAGGTAACTCATCACGCTCAAGTGATTCTCCAAACATGTTAATAAGGCACGGAGCCAGAAGGGGTGCAAACTCTTTATGCAATGCGGCCATCTAGGCCTCTGGCCTTATCTCCAGGAAGGGCCCTAATGACTTGCACAACCTCCTCCTCTGTGAGCGGCTCATCTAGGAATCTGCGATGTCCATCTTCCAAAGAGAGCAGCTGCATGGAGTCAAAGAAGGAATCAAGGTCTGGGGAGTATTTGTTTGTGACGTTGTATGTAGCGAGGAGTAGAAGTTAGTCATCTCTCCCTGCACATCCTTCAAGCCGATGACCAGGTCATCCTCATTGGTTCATAATTCGGCAATATAATCACTAGCCCACGGTTTGCACAAAATAGCAGCCATCATCCTCCCCGCCCTGTTGCCCCCACCGTATCATCTAGCATGCACTTCTTTGCCTAGGTAATGTACCTCCCACCGCACTGCTTCTTCAAAGTCATTAATCTTGCTACGTATGCTAGCGAGAGTGGATGTGCTGCGGTGTACAAAGAATTGGAGTTCAAATGCACTGATCTCAGTTTCGAGGTGTATTAACTCTCCACGTAGCGTCCTCAGAATGCCAACCTGTTTTGCTATACACTTTCCACGTACCATAGTCTTGAACGCCTCCTAAACGATCAAACAAGAATCAGTCGAGCCAACATTATGCGCAAAATATTCTACTATTGCCGCACGGATACTCTCCTGAGATACCTGATCTTGCAGAGCTCCCGCCGGTAAACATGTCTATGTCCAGGACTGAAATTCAGATGGAGAGAGTCTGAAAAGCACAGGGAGGTGATCCGATACAGTCCATGGTAAGTGGGATGTCTCAGTATTCCAAGCATCCACATTGCGCATGGCCAGCCAGAAGTCAATGCGCGACCACGACGCTCATTGACTTCTGTCTGGCCATGCGCCCTCTCCACTGTCTCTGTGCCTGTTTCTCCAGACGTCAATGAGGTCATTATCAACCATGATAGCCTGAAACTGGGCTGCTGCTCTCAGGTGGGGGCGGCGAGAGTAGCCAGCTCTATCTACCCACGTGTCTAAAATCACATTAAAGTCCCCCCCATAGGCTCGCGCCCGGGCCAAGAGTGCCCACAAGCCTCCAGATTTCGGTAAAGAAGCAAGGGTCATCTACATTGGGGCCGTAAATGGAGATAAGGTTGAGGGGGTGTCCTTGTAGGGTGCCAGATAGCATCGCATATTGCCCTTGCTTATCGCAGAGGACATGGCACGAGGGCAGACCCTTCCTGATGGAAAAGGTACACTACAAGCATAATTCAAGTTGCATGTGAGATGATGCTCCCCCATCCATCCGGTCTGCAGGTGCGACAGTGTGTAATCTGTCAGGTGCAAATCTTGCAAGAAGCAAATATCTGTGCCATGTCGCTACAGGTATGCCATTACAAGTTGAACTTTGCACCTATCATGCAATCCATGAACGTTCCAATTTATACATGTTAACGACGCCATAGCAGATTTGTGAGAGCGTGCTGAAACAGGCGCCAGTACTGTCGTAGAGAGCTAGATCCCAGGAAAGTAGCTTCATGTAATGAGGGGTAAGGAGGAAGGAAAACAGGAAGAAAAAGAGCATTTTAAACTTTTGCAATTAACTACCCCTAACATTACCCATCCAGCACCCACTACAGCCTCCCAACTGGGCTGAATACAGCCAACCCATCCCAAACCCGGCCTCAAGGGGCCAACAGTGAAGAACAAATAGGGAATCATTCCACAGGGGCACGTCAGAGTCCCAGCACTCTCCCAGCTAGGGAGAAGCTGGGTGGCCGGAGGGAGGCAGTTGTTCTGTGGCCAACGCACACCAAATTAATAGGGATCCAAAGTAATATCTGTATGTCAGTCTGAAGTAGGAGGCTCAGGCAGCAGGATACCTAGGTGGGGTTACATAGCCAGGTCAGCTCAGCTCGGGAGCAGCACGTAGCTGTCCGCTGTCATCTATGGTGCAGGTGCCTTCATGATTAATCGTTGTCACTGATGTGGGGAGAATCAGCATTCCTGCCACTACGGGGGACCCTTGACAACCTTGGTGGCTGCCTTGGGGTTGGTAAAGTATGTAGTCTTCCCTGGAGTAAAGATATGCAACTTGGCTGGGGACAGGAGGGAGTATTTGGTGTCGGTTTTGAGGAGGGAGCGCTTTACAGGTAGAAAGTCTTTTCTGGCTGCCATTGTGAAGTTCAGAAAAAAGGACACGTTGTTCCCTTGGTAATTGAGCATCTGTCTGCAAAACCGTATCCCTGTCCCTATAATTCAAGAGACAAACTATTATGGGGCAAGCCGGTGTCCCAGGTGGAGGCTGTGGACCCAAAGATCTGTGCACCTGTTCTACTATGCATTCAGCAGACAGCGCTTCGCCGAAAAGGGACTGCAGCATCTTTTCCACATAGTCCTCCATGCGGTTCATGAAGGTAGACTCCAGCACCCCAATTATCCTTAGATTGTTCCGTCTGGATCTTGCCTCCAAATCTTTATTTTTATTGTGGCTAACTTCTAGTACCTTTTGCATTTGTAGCAGCTTCTCGCTTGCTTCTGCGCTCTTGTCCTCCACAGCCGATGTGCGCTGCTCAAGCTGGCCAATATGTTCATCATGACTGGTCACCTTCTCCTTCAGGCAATCAAATCTGTTAGTGTGCAGGTCTACTCTGTTGTAAATGGGGGTTAGGCTGTGCTTTAAATCCAGAAATATTTCCCGGATGTAAGGTTCTGGGGGTGGTCCCTCTGCACTTCTGGGGTCAAGGGGGATCCTCTTGTAATGCATCCACCACGCGCGTCTGCTTACACTGGTCAAATGACAGTTTGGTCTGTCTGGTGTTGGTTCTCCCCATCTTGACACCTTGGGGAAGTCAGTTCCCGGTGATGTCACCAGATCATTAGGGTTAGGGTTCGGATGCTCTCAGGTATCAACTCCTGCTTCTCGGCCTGGCCCCGTCTCGCCCTGGGCAATCCCCACTGGGGGGGCACGAGCAGACTGCAGATCCCAGCTGCAGCACCAATAGAATGAGGAGGGATGGGCCACCCCCAGGGTTGGCCTCAGTTTCCACTAGGATGTAACAATTGTCCAGTGAGTGAGGAGAGGGGTGGCAATGTCAGAATGAGGCCCAGTTTGCAGTCCAAAAGCCCCCAGAGCTAGCTGTTGCCCGGCATGCATGGAAGTTAAGGGCGCGAGGCAACACTCTTGCTGGCCGTAGTCAGTGCTGATGACCTTGTACCACAGGTGATTCAGGCAGTCAGTGAGGAGCAGGGCCGTCGGCAAACAGGATGCCCAGTCAATGTTCAATCAGGCTTTGCAGCCCAGGCACATCTTCCATGTTGGCCCGGAGGCACTGCCCGGAGGCCGATAGGCTGCTGCAGCTCCAGGAGCACGCCCGACCCCATAACTGGACCTCACCCCCCGTTGACAGGTGGGTAAGTGCTCCCCACGCAGGGCCACCTGCAGTTCTCCATGGCTCGGGGGCACACGGCCTATCGATCAGCACAAGCGGCCCCTGGGTCTTCCCGGGGCCGCACAGGCAGCTCGTTCACCCTCTCCCCAACCTGAAGTGGGAGTGGCTGCCACACAGGGTGCCCCGGCCACTAACCTTCAATCCGCATGCGTCCCCATGTCCACAGCGGCATACCCACCAGAACTCCTCCAGCAGCCCTGGGCCGACGCACTGGGCGCCCTCCTCAGGACTAGGCCGAAGAGTCCTCCGCAGCGGCCAGCGCCATCCCGTCTCCCTAAGCACCAACGATGGGAGGTGGAGGGGATGGTGGGGGTCATTCCCAATCCACTGGGCCTCCTCTGGACCACAGCAGCGCCCCCCTCAATAGAGGCAGCACTGCTGCAGGTCCACCTCCAGTAGCCGCAAGCTGGCGCACCACACACCCGCCTCAGGTCAAGGCTGCAGACTCCTCGACAGCAGCCATCACCGTCCCGGCTCTTCAAACACGAACAATGAAGGGGCCCACACTTAAAGTAGAGTTAATTGAATGCTGGCACCAATCGGTGATTGTAGTTGCTGCTGTAGAGGGCGGATAAATGCAAGATTGGTCCTCTGGCCAGCATAGCCTCACGGAGTGTTCGCCATCTTGCTGTCAGGCTCTCTAGTGCCCCCCAGTGCCCGGGGCTTGGTACAAACGTCATTAATAATTGATAGTCCAGGGAGGAGCATGTGTGGGACCCACTCCCCAGAGCTCATTGAGGCCTGAGGACCCCATAACCCAGGCCAGCATAATCAGTTAAGGGGCCTGGGATTTCATCCTAGGGCCCCCTTCGAGAAGGATGAGGAGAAGTGTTGTTGCACCCCCTACAAAAGTAGAAAGGAACCCGAGACCCCATCTCAGGGCCCCTGATGCAGGATGGAGGGGGAAGCGCCATTGTGCTCCTCCCCCACATTAAAGAAAGGGAGCGTAGAACCCCATTCCTAGGCCCCTGCCATACTAAAGAGCCCTGTCTATGGATTATTGATTCACCTAGACCCTGATGACAGAAAAGGGGTAATCTTCACTCCCTGCTCCAACTCAATTGAGTAGGGAGAAGAATTCTGAGATTTGTGGTAAAGACATAACCCCACAATGTCCCCTTAATATATTTCAGCAGAGCAAAGCTTTAGAAATGTACTGGGGCAAAAATATGGCCTTCTTAGACAGTGGGACACTAGCTCGGCTTCCTGTGAAGTTCAGTGGATTCAATTATGGCAAGAATATATCCCTTTCCGTCAATTTCCGTCCCAAGCAGCGATTTCCATTATTAGCCATTTGCTGTAGTCAATTATTCAAGGAGATCGTAACTGATAAATTAAATATGCATAGGAGAGAGTATTTTTCTCTGTTCCAGGCAAAGCCTCATTCTTTTTTTTCATTTTTCGGCTCAATTTTCAGCTCTCGAAGTTGCCCACGTCTGACAGCACAGGATGGAATCGGGCCAGGACCCTTGAGGCTTCTACAAAACTCAATACCATTTCACATCTCCAGTTTAAGGCTGCCTGTTAAAAGCGTTTAAATATGACCACGTCCCAGACATTTCTTGCGGCGAAGCTTTTGCAGTGATTGAAGGGAAATCATGGCTGTCACAAACAGGACGCGTTAATACAAATGCTTGGATTACTTTCTGAGTACAGAGGATATAGTTTGTTTATTTTATTGTTTAAGGAAAGAAATTGCCTTCTTTCCAAATGGGCAGTCTTCAGGTCTGCCACTGTGCCATGTTTTCCATTAAAAAGTTATATACCAATACATGTTTCGCCCAAACGCTGCACCATTTATATTTTTCTCTCAGGTATTTACTTTCCTGTCATTTGTGCCTTTTGACTAGAAGAGTTTTAGGCCTGACTAGAGTCACCAGTAACTATCTGAGCGAGAGTAGGAATCAGCAATAAACAATATACATAGAAATGGGCTTGGAGTATTTCCTCATTAGAGTCATGCTTCTATTTGATTGGGTGTTAGATGGATCAGTCTACCTAGAGAGTGCTTGTAATGAGGTGGTGCATGGACAATAGAGCATTCATGCATTGTACTGGAGTTGAATTGTTCTAATTAATCCACCTGCACTTGAGCCCAGTGTTTATTTTTTCAGCTAACTAATGCTGCACGCCATTCAGGATGATGCTGAGCAAACCCTAGAGGGGGTGAGAGAGCTGTAGGCTAGTTTTGTGATCAACAAAAGAGCTTTCTGGAGTACTACCGAGAGGGACTGTGGCTCTTCCTAGATGTTAGTTCTTTTGATTTGTCAAAAGCTGTGTTTTTTTCCTTTAAAAAGAGTGCCTACCCTCCAATTGCATTTGTTTGTCCAGCTGCTTTAGCCATGCACTTTATCAAGCAAAGCTAATGTGTTGACCTTTCGGTCACACACATGCCACTGTGATGGACGGAGCTTGCCCTTATGGTCAAACAAATGCCACTGCAATGCAGTTAAACGAATTCTCCTACATAATTAGATAATTTTGGTGTTAATTCATCGCTAGTTGCAATGTGTGAAGCTTTATGCTCAATAGAGTATTGCTTTGCTGGCCATGGTGGTAAGACAATGACCAAGGCTGTGAGCCAG